>VZDJ01000782.1:15765516-15918819 GCA_008694505.1 Cyanoderma ruficeps | reverse complement strand
AAAAAAAAAAAAAAAAAAAGAAGACTATTAGACTATTCAATGCCGGTTAATAAGCTTTATACTGAAGGTTTTTCCTCTTAAACCCACTGGTTTAAGTCCTTGTCATCCACTTTCTACCCACACATTGTTCTTTCTTGAGCTCATATGGCTTGACCTAGGCTGACCCATTACTTCTGGAAGAGGACAATATGAGTCTGAAGTTTTCGAGCATAACAGAAAATTAAAGATTACCCCAACTACCACTGAAAGCTAATTCAAAACACTGAAAAAAGACTGACTATCTGTATTAGGAGTTATCTAACATGCTTAGGGACTAAATGATAATTATCAGCAGCTCTACAAGACTAAGCACTCCAGTCAAAATACAAAAATTATAGCATGAGTCTAACAACACACTTTTATCCCAATCTGGGTAAGCTGTTACAAGTAGTAAAACGACGTTCACTCAGCCCACATTTGCCCTCTTCTCAAGATAAAATTACTCACAGTGAAAATTATAACCATGACTGATCATACACTATTACTATAAATTAATGCAAAAATCTAGTCTCTCCCAACAGCAATGAAACAGCAACAGTTCTAATGCTCTAATTCCTGGCATATGTCACTTTCAAATACTTGAATATTGACTTATAGGGAGAACTATGTACTCTTCATCTAATATACAAGAATTTTGACAGTTTATTAAAAAATCCCTGGAGACCAGAACAAGAATGTTTAATGTAACAAAAAACAAGTTAGGACTTTCTCCAATAACTGAGGCTTCAGAGTGCAGAGGAGTGCAACAAAGTAACATAGCATCTCAGCAGCATTTGCAACAGCTGACAGGCCACTCAGTCATTCTGTATGTGCACCTTAATCCATCCCAGGTGTGCAAAACGTCGAAGTGGAGCTCTACGTTCACTGACAGTAGCTGCTACTGTCCTTTGCTCCTCCCCACTCAGTTCTGTAAGGACTGAACTTTACAAAAGGTAAGTGATAAAAGATAAGTGGAAAAGGTATCAGTGATAATCTGATTCTGAATTTGTGGGTAAAGACAGTATGACTGCACCAAATAGATGTCTGACATCATCATCATCATCTATAGCTATTAAGAATTAACATTAACTTGTATCCATCCAATAGGTGCTTCATTTCTTTTTAGGTACTTAATTCCCCACAGTTCACCCCAAAGAATGTACTTAATGCTCAAGATAAAAGTTATAAGAGACAAAAGACTGGGCAGCTTTTCCATCTTTGCAAACTGAAGTTTGGCACTCTGTCCTGAAGGTGTGTCAAGTCAGCCGTCAACTTCAGTGGTTAAAAGTGGGAACCAAAAGCAATCAGCTGCTTGGGTCTGTACACATTTCTGAAAAACCTGTAGTATGAAAGGGACCACAAGCAGCTGACAATCAACTAAAAATGCAGGCACATACTGCCTTATACATATCTCATTCCATCTATCCCTTAAAATCTCTTTCCAATTCCCTGACTTACAGTGGAGCCTCAACTGTCATCTTGCACCTAAATCAAGCAATTTGCAAATCAAGACTCATGGGAAGTATAATGAATAAGAGTCAGGACTAGCACAAATCCAAAAACCAAAATAGCCTTCTACTAGACGAAACTGACACTGACTACAGAAGGTAATCTCATAAGAAAGGGACCAATCGTACAGTATTTATACTGGCTTACAGTTTTTTTTCACAAATCTATACTTGTGAACAAATTTTTAGTTTGAAAAGAGAACTGCCTGAAACGAACTTACTTAAAGTAATACACCAAGTACCAACTAACAAAATTTGAATAAAATTTCAAAGAGTATTTCACGATGATGTGTTTCTCCAGAAAATTGTGAAGTAAATTCACAAACAAAGCTGAAATTTACCCTCATTCATAAAACGTTCGCATTTAATTCTCACTGGCTACTACCTCTGAAAAGCACACTTGAAAAAAAAATCAACAAGTCTTAACTGTAATGCACGCAGTTCAATAATCTAAAATGATAGTTTTTTTATTCCTCTGGTTTTATTTCTCAAGGCACCAGCTTCTGACTGAATTCTTTAAATGTGTTTTATGCACAATGAACATACACCACTATATTTGGAAGAAACCCTTCCACTGACTGGGACATGAATTTCCTCTTATTACAGGAAGTCAGCAACTTCCAGCCTGTTGCACTTTCCTCTGCTTGCACTCATTCACTGTTCTTTCACCCAGCCACAAAAATTAAACTTACAGATTTTTGCATACTTGGAAATAAAAGAATATCTTCAAAATTATCTGCTATA
Source organism: Cyanoderma ruficeps (assembly GCA_008694505.1). Classification (NCBI taxonomy): domain Eukaryota; kingdom Metazoa; phylum Chordata; class Aves; order Passeriformes; family Timaliidae; genus Cyanoderma; species Cyanoderma ruficeps. The sequence goes on along the minus strand of VZDJ01000782.1, from coordinate 15,916,549 downwards.
TATTTTCATTAAGCAGCAAAACTGGCAGAAACAACCAGTGTAAGTTTTACATACAAATGTCAATCTACAGTGAAAATCTACAGTTCAAAGGAGCTCAAATCTTTGTACCATTAGCCTAGATTGCTCAACACATTGTACATAAAGGTTATGAGGTATAATGAACTTTAAAAGGTATTGGCACAAGCAGCACCAAGTTTAGTCTGAAAAAAAACAGACCAAACTACTATATAGGTATATATAAGAATTGCCCGGTTATACATTTGAGTTTATTAACTTCCCCCCAAAATGTGTCTATTTATTAGCACCATAGGCCTAAGTGTAAGTGATGTGATTCAAAAGAAGTCAGGCCCAAAGGAGGAAGTGCTACTGTCTCATGAATCACTGAAAAACAACCAAGACTCCCATGTATTGTTTTTAAGTATGTGGTACTGACAAAAGTAACAGGCTGCATATTTTGCAGGTGCCCAAGTCACTGTTCTGAAAGCACAGATAAGTTTTACAGGAAGCAGGACATACAAGACAAACATGAGTGTCAGCAGAGAGCCACTCATCTCACTAAAGGAATTAATAGTGTCATTATCATGCCCAGCACAAACATCAGCTTATCAGATATATGTTAAGAGAAGCGTACTACATGTTTACTTCCATGTGTCCCATAAGCATTAGATCTATTATCCTTGTATCACAGAATCCCAGAACTGGTTTGGGTTGGAAGGGATCTTAAAGATAATTTAGTTTCAATGGTTCCTGCCTCGAGCATGGACACCTTTCACTAGACCAGGCTGCTCAGGGCCCCACCCAGCCTGATGTGGAACACGTCCACGAAGGGAACATCCGCAACTTCTCTAGGCAGCATGCTCCAGTGCCTCACCACCCTCACAGTAGAGAATTTCTTCCTAATACCAAATCTAAAGTTATCCTATTCCTGTCTGAAGCCATCACCCCTTGTCCCATTCCATGCACGCCCTTGTAAAAAAATCCCTCTCCAGCTTTCTTGTAGGCTCCCTTTGGGTCCTGGAAAGCTGCTCTAAGGCCTCCCTGGTCTCCAGGCAGAACAGCTTCAACTTTCTGAGCCTCACTTCACAGCAGAGGTGCTCCAGCTCTCTGCATCATCTTCATGGTCCTCCTTTGAACTCGCTGAGGTCAGAGTTATATCTTGCTCAGAGCAGATATAGCAGGTTCTCTATTATGTCTACTCTTCCACTCTATGTACCAAACTTTTTTTACATTGCTTACCATTTACCATATTTAAATTACTTTTCATTTCTCCCATTTAACCAATACATTTAAAATTTAAGATTTATTCAATATTTTACAATGCACTCCTATATTAGCAGTGATGAGAGAGTATAAAAGCTGGGTTTACTGAATCTTTTCCTTTGAGTTGTTGTTTGGCCTTGAGTAAGCCACTTTCCTCTCACTGAAAATAATTAATGCTATCTTCATTTATAGATGAAAGGCTCCACAAAATTATTAAACATTAATCATAAATAATCCAGATAAAGTTTAGTTAATAACAAGGTACAAGAAATCAAGGTATCCATTTTACACTGGATCCTCTTATTCAGTTTAATACTGCAAGCAAGCATGCTGATATAAGCATGATAATGAAATAAACATGAAACATACCACCTGAGGCTTGAAAGTCTCTAGTTTTAAAAGAGGTCCAACTTACATGGGAAAGGTCAGTGGGAACACAGAAAAACTTTTAAAGCAGAGATGATAAAAAAATAGTAACTTAAAGAGAATAATATTAATTTTGAAAGAGGATCTGTTGGGGAAGATCTGAAAATATAACAACAGTTTTCAACACTTCAGCTTGTTCAATCAGTAAAACATAAGCAGATCTTTCACCAGATATAAATGTTGCATTACTCTGAACAATGACAGGTAGGAAAAGAAGAGGGCTGAGGAAGGAGTGTGCTTAACCACATAACACTGGATGCAGGAGCCACTGGTCACATCCACCGCTAATGGAAAATAACAGAACCCAGAATACAACCACCTTCATCAACACTGTGTGAAATAAATGAAGCTAAAAAATATAACTAAATGGCCAGCATGCTGGCAAATCAAACTGCTTGTTGACACATCTAAAGCATAGCAGATAAGAAATTATAATCAGTGTTGCTCAAGTAATGGCTGAGCATTAAGCTACTCTAAGAATTGAGGAAAGAGTGCTGAGCATGACACTGGGAAGGTAGATTATAAACACAGCATTGTAGAACTTGCAAAATAACTACATATTACCGTGGATAATGAAAACATCCACCTATATAAAATTAATTATCGACAAGAAAATTATTATGGCTAACAAAAGTCAGTGTCAGCATTGTAAACCCTTATAAACTGACAAGAATTTGAGGAGCTCCATGGTACGGCAGTTAATCCACAATTGGCAAGTTTTTTGTAACTTCATTTAAAACATCTGATGTCAGCCACTAAGTCACAAAACAATGGCCTGGATGACAATTCATCTGATAGCAGGTACAATTCTTAGACTAACACTACAGTGAAGTCTAAATGCCAAAAATTTACTTGTACAGTTCCAGAAATATTTAAAACTTTCAAAAATTTCCATCCCTTCCCTAAATTCAAGTCTATTCTCTATGTGCATCACACAACTATACTTTTCCCCAACAAGAAAAAAAAAAGGCCAAAGGCCCAGTTGTGTGAAACCAAGAAACTACATGAAAATGCCATTAATTATGAAGCAGATACAATCCAGGCTTCAAGAAACATCATTCAGACATTCATTACCTGATAATTCAGGACCAAAGAATTCTGACTGTATGTGGGCCTGAGGGTTAAATACAACAGCTCACCCAGAAGGTAGTGATAGAAGGTGTGTTACAGACCATCAGCTCAAACTAGAGAGCAGCAGGAATTTTTTTTGGTAAGCCCTATTTTTAATGTGCTGAAAGAAGAAGGTCAAACTGAAGTCTTTAACAACGAAACCTAGTACCTCAGGACCTTAAGCTGTCAAAAGTAAAACCATCAGTTTTTAAAAAATCATCAGCAACAATTTTCTAACAGCACCCACCACAACCAGAGAAATTATCATATATTCCATTATAATAGCTACAATGACTAAATCACTGGAGTAGACGCTGGGCATAGCCTAAGAATTACTGATCATGATCAAATTACATAGAAAGATAGAGATTGCTAAGTTTTATATAAACATACAACGATGCTCATATTCCTGAGTTTCCAAGCTTTCACAAGCTAAAAAGTGTTATGAACAAAATTAATTGGGAAGAAAAATCTTAGACAGAAAAACATGAAAACAGAAACTTCCCTAACAGCTTTTATCTTTGGTCAGGTAATTCTACAGCTAGAAAAAGGATGATTTTTATACAGTTTTGGCTACAGCTCAGCCCAGTTTCTCAAAACCTGATTTTTTTAAAAAAAAGTAAGTTAAAAAAATATGCAGCATCAACAGCTTAGAACAGGGGAGGCTGGATCACTATCAATATAAACTACTGTTGCAGAGTGTAAAAAGTGAGAGACACAAAACATCCACCCATGACACCACTAAGCGTGTTGGTAACAAACAGAGGCCCATAACTAGACAGAGGTGGTACAAGTGTTAAAAATTGTAAGGACAGATCAAAAATAGTCAATAAATACTTCCATTCTATAGTTGGAAAGATTCAAAATGGTATAATTGTATCACATTATATTGATTTTCCTTCCAACTCATTTGTTAAGCAGATGTTCCAGATCAGATGTTAAAAAACATAGCGAGAAAAACATTTTAAATCAGCATACTTGTTAAACTTATCTCAGAGTCCTAGAGTAGTCAGCCCAGCAAATCTTTGATCTGCTGATGCTCTTTTAAAACTATGTATTTTAAAATCTGTACGTGTCTTTAAATGCTAGGGACTGCCACCATGAAGAGAAGTGAAAACACAGTGTCAAAAGGACGAATCAAGTTTAAGGCAGTCTGATATGATAGAGAATTCAGATGAGATAACCAGAACTAAGGAAAGACAGATGCATTCAAATGTATTCAAACAATAATTGCATGCCTTATTTTTAAATAGTGGCAAAGATGAATCACTGAAACAAGTCATCCAGAAAAGTAAATGGTAGATTCTCAGTATCTTGATACATTTTAAAAAAATTATAAAAAAAATAAAAAAAGCTTAGCCCACCAGAAGTTCAGAAATCAAATCCATTGAGACAAAAACTGATGCTGCAATACATTTAAGGTGAAATGCTCCTGTATTAGGACAGATGCAGTAGTTAATGCAAGTCAACTTCAGAAAGCACATGAACTCTTCACATACACGACTAGATTAATTAGTAGCATGGTAGTAATGGTCTTTAATAAACCTAAAATAACGATTTGCCAGCCCATAAACAGAACAAAAAGCCCTCCAAATTAAATAGTACAGAAGGATAATGCTGGGGGGTTTTAAATAGAACACCATGGTACTGTCTCATTTCTGTTGCATTCAATTCAGTATCAGTAACACCTGATTCTTACCAGTATTTTCAAACTGTTTCCAAAGAGACTTCAGGTCATGTTACGAGTCAGTGCTTTTGGGAAATCTACATTTAACCATTAACACAGGCAGAATACCCATTTCTGTTTGGTAACTCATCAACTTTTATCCAAGATAAATGCTAAATGTTCAGCATTCATCTCCAAGGTCCAGATGTAGTTTGACTAACTGTTCCAGCTTGACTCTTGCTGTCACAGAACAAATATGGTCAACTGCTTCTCCTCAAGGACTGTCACACATGGATTCATGTAAGATTCAGAGAAACCATGGTTTTTTCTATCCAATGTCATGAAAAAGGAGCAGGGATTACTAGATTATAATGGAGGACCCCAAACGACATCATTTGTAAGTCCTTTTTGTGAAAGTAGTTGATCGCAGAAGTTGCAACATCAGAAAAACAATGTCACTTGGGTAAGTGATAAAAACATTCTTAAATAAAACACAGACCACAGTAACAACCTTTCTAAAACCTGAAAATGGTACCAGCTATGCTCTTTGGAGGTCAAAACCAGTGTTTAAGCCTCACTAATATAACAACCAAACACTCCTTCTACCATGTTAAACAGTCCTCCTCCGAAAGCGCAGATGACCCAAAGATGTGTTTTTATAGACTACAGACTGAACTGCTTTGGGCCCTTTTCAGGGCCAGAAGAAAAAGCACACAAAACCTACAGCTTATTTGCTTCAGAGCAGTGTAGAGCCTAAGTCAAACAGTTTAGATAACATACCACATTTGCACTCAGCAGACATCACTGGCTCCTGATCCAAAACGCTCTTACATGTGCTAATCAACAAAGCCTCCAATGGACTAGGAACTGATTATCTTAGAAACTGTCTATCCTCCACAATTCTCAGCAACAGCTGTCATCAATTACAGCAGCATACCTAACAGTTTAAGATAAAACTCCTAAGGATGAAGCACAAAGTAAACTTTCTAAGACTTCATCAACAGAATTCCTTTCAGGGCAAAGTGTAAACCAGTTCTTTGCACAGCCTTTCCCCAGTGAAAAATGAAGTTGTAACAGCAACAACAACTTGGAGACAGCAAAGATGATCTCTACATTAGCATAAAACATAAGCAGGCAGAAAATGTATAACACATTTCCACAAAATCCCATTTTTCTTGCATATCAGTACAAAGTAACAAAGTCTAAAAGATTCAAGTGCAAACAAGAGAGAAAAGCACAATGTTCAAGTAAAGCCAACATCGTTATGTAAAGAAGGAAAAATGTAAGAGGAATGTTTTCACTTACATTTCTCAAAGGTTTTGCCCTTCTCACAGGTGGCAAAGTACTTTCAGAAAACCTCTGAACTAATTTTGTGTGGCAAGTGAGCTTTGCTAATATTGCAGCTTAAAACAGAAAAACTGTTTGCGAACATCAAGTTTCTGGCTTTTCTCAGATTTTCGAGAAGGTGAAAGGAAGCAAAACGTGCAGGAATCTCATCAGTTTAATTAATCATTGAACCAAGCTACCAGAGTCACCTTCCCATCCAAAAAGCTGGAGAACAGTCTCTTGTTTTCATCTCACTGACAAAAGGATGCCATGAGTATCTTTTCAAATGTTCAGTTTTCACAGGCATTTACCATACCTGCAGTACCTAAATTATGAAGCCATCATAAAATCTAAGGGGGGAAAAATGCACCATCTTTCCAGTATGCGCTTAGCATCTAGCAATTGCTCATGTTCTCCTACTTTGCTGTGCACTGAAATTCACCATGTAGGTTCACAGCCCATACAGCTCCAGTTGTTGGCTCAATAGCAAAGTTGTCAATTTCAAGTAAGAAAATATACAAAAAAAGTTTTGAAATTCACCAGTTTATTTGGAATAAGCTCTGTTTGTTTACCTGACAACACAGTATTAATTTTAACAACTTCAGCAATCACTACTATTTATACACATCCATATGACTCTTACGGGTACAGCATTTAGGCCAAACATGGGCCACGTGTGTCAGTTAAAAAAAAAAAGTCTGACAACTGGTAATCAGAATTGTGTTAACTCACCATTACAGCTACTACACTAACAAAAAGAAAAAAGGACTGGTTTCAAAAATAGAAATCATTATCACTCAAAACCAATGTAATTTTCTTATTGCCCGATTTTAGATCTTACAGTATTTCAACCTGTGAGTTGCAAATGTAACAGTGGATGTTGATTTAGAGAGAGATGGGATCTAGGACTAATTTAACTGAATATTTCATGAACCTCAAATTCTTAAAAACATTTTCAATAACAACAATCAGCCCACATATAATTGGAATGTATTTTGGTATCTTTCATTTCCACAGAGTAAGTATTATCAGTAAATAACTGAACTAATGTGTGACAAGTAACAGAACTGACATATAACAACTTTAATGAAGTTTCTTTAGTCTGGAAAGAGACTTATGTGGTGCTTTTTAACCAAGTTTCAGAGTTTTGTAAGGGAAGGTAACAAGGATTACTGAGAGTCAAGTGGAGAATGAATACTGTGGAGCTGAGTTGCAGAGCTACAAGTGTATTCTTTTCTCCCAAGTGCCACCCCAGTACATTTTGTACATGATTCTTTCACTCCTTCATGAGTACACTACCAAAGCGATGCTATGCCAGCATGATGGAACAACTGTTTCTTAAAAGCAAACCATAAAGCCTCCAGGATGTGTAATACCACAGGGCATGTAGCTAAACTGAACTACTGATGGGTACAGTACATCAATCTCACTGTATGAAACTCTCAAACAGTGTTAATTGCAGCCCGTACACAGAAATGCAAACTTGTACACCACTTGAACTGCTGTATCCCAAAGAAAACCGTGTGATGGTTAAACATCTATCACTGATGGCAATGGACAGCTAGCACAGACTGAGTCAGGTAGGTGAGAATAGGGAGGTAGAGAGGCTCTGGGGCAGGAAAACTGAAGGGAAGGCAAGCTGCTTCTAAAATTTCTGTTTTGAAGGCCTGGAGGGAAAAAAAATAAAATAACCATGAAGACCTTCAACTTTCATCTTCAGCCATCGGAATCACCAACAACAAATAAAAAAAAAAAAAAAAGCCAACAAACCAACCCAGAGGGGGAAAACTTGTGACAAATCTGCCTCCTCCTCCCTCCCTGCTCTCACCTCCCGGCAGCGAGGCTGTGGCTGCACAACTCCCTGCCGGGGACCACCTGCCCTCGGCACGCCCCAGGCCGCCGCCGCTCCCGGCGGGACCCCGCGGGAGGAGGGCGGGAGAGGCCGAGGAGCGGCGGCGGCGCGGGGCGCGCAGGCCTCGGCGCCCCCCCGGCCCCGCTGCCGCCACTGACGGCCGGGGAAGGGACTCGGCGGGGTCCGGGGCTCGGGGCGGCGCACTGCGGCTGCGGGGCGGCCGGCGGGGAGGGGGGCAAGCGGGTGAAGGGTAGCAGATGCTCTGGGGCTGGTTTTACCTGCTGCTGCTGCTGCCTGCAGTGGCATGAAGATCTGGCTCAGCCTCTCTCTCTCTCTCTCTCTCTCTCCCTCCCCGCCTCCCTCCTTCCTCCCCTCCTTCCCTCCCTCCCTCCCTGCGGCTCGGCGCGGCGCACAGACCCCCGTGCCGGCCCGACGCCCTGCGAGGGACGCGGGGCAGGGGGAGGCGGTGGGGGAGGCCCGGGGAAGGCAAGGGAAGGGGAAGGGGAAGGGCTCCCTGCCCGCCCGCGGGGACGCACGGTGGCACCGCCCCGCTCCCGCCGCGCAGGCGCCCGAGCCCGCGGCCGCCGGGCGCCTGCTCCTTGTTCCTGCTCCGTGCTGCCGGTGCCGGCGCCCGGCTGCCTGTGCCCGCCGGGGCTGCGGGGTGGCGGTGGGAGGGAAAGGGAGGGCAAGGGGCTGCCGTGGCCGCTCGGCCGGCGCCCGCTTCTCGCCGCCCGCGCTGAAGGGCACCGGGGTTGTTTGAAATCGGGAGGATTTGCGTCTCTTCGGGGCCTTTCGGCCTCTTGAGGAAGCCCGATCTGTTTGCATTTATATAAAGCGTGCGTGGAGTGTAGTTACCAGTCACGCAATGCGTGGTGAGGGGTGGGGGGAAGGGGTTTAAAATGAAGGTAATTTAAAGTGAGTCCGTAACATCGCTCCTTGGGAGCGCCTCGCCGGGTTGAGACCTCTTGGGAAGCGTCCTGGTGGAAGGAGCCGAGTGCCGGGCTGAAGCTCTGGGCGGCCGGCGGTGGGTGCTGCCCGCCGGGCAATGGGGTCACTGAGCGCGGCCCTGCAACCCGGCAGCAGTTCACTGGGACAAACCCGTCCGTTCCCAAGGCACACTTGGATCGCTGGCACGCGATTGACATCGGTCAAAAAGATCTCTTACTTAAGTTTTGAAAAATCCAGTAAACCTGCCATTTGCTTGGCATCAGCCCTTCATTAAAAATCATGAAAGAATGTGAACAGTGGAGTCCCAAGTATTGAAGAGTTCATTTTTCTTGCAGAAACAGCCTGCAAGGGGTGCATTTCTGCCGGCGTTGGAAGGTGTCATCAAGCACCTTGTGACTTAGATTGCACCTTGTGACCATTTTACAGTTTCTCATTATGTGTGGCGATGCACTAGGTAGCCAAGCTTTTGTTTGGTGACACCAGTACAAGACAGAAAAGGGAAGCTAGAGACATACGTTATATATGGTAACTGAAGCAGAAATATTTGAACCTGAGTCTTGTAAAAATAAGCCTAAAACTGTCATGTTTGACTAGTAGAACATGCTTCAACATAACATAGGAAGAAAGATGATCAATCTGAGGTACATCTAGAAATGAAATGGGAATAAAACTTTTTAAGTTCAATAACAATTGCATGATGAATGTGTGGTATCTAATCTCTGGAGATATTTTGTATAATTCCCCCGATTCCCAGAAAGGAACTTTTTTGCTTTTTGGGTGATTTCAGGGCAAGATAATCAGCCTGTCTTTGCCAAAGACACTTAGAGAGGAAATCTTAACTCCATGTCAGTCTACAGATGTTTTTGATTCCCAGATGTTTGATTAAGAAAAGAGAGACCAAAGTAGGTTCCGGCCTGCTGATGATAGTGTTTTACAGCCATACATTTACATTTTTTGCTACATCAGATTGCTACATCAGATTGTTTAAAGTAGAAGGAGCCATTTAAAGTTAAATTGTTGGTAGATTTAAAATTAAAAAACTCAGGACAAAAAACAAATGAAGACATGAGAATTTCCTTGCATGTCTGTATATTCATTAATTTCAAACACATAGTTTCATTTTCTCTTTGCAATAAAGGTTTTCTGTTTGTCTCTCCTTAGATTTGTGTTAGACCAGATCTTGATATTAAAAAAGCCGAGCAGTCAAGCATATAATTTTTTCTAGTAATACAATGTTTTGAATACCTTGAACAGCTCAGTGTTGAAAATACAATTCTGTTCGAAATAGGGCATAGTATTTGATTTAGAAATAATACAGCCATCTACAGTCAGCCTGTATATATCACAGTGACCTGTCCACTTTAAATACATGGAAATTCCTATTTTCTGCTTTTGCAATACAGTGCATTTTAGATAAGAACATACGCAAAAGTAGCATATGTTTGGGAGATGAAATGGCAATGTGAAGAATTATGTAGCACATTATGTGTTGAAGATATGGGTATATAGATGGGGCTCATTAGGTAAATTTTTTTGTGAAAGCATCAAGACCTTTTCTTTATAAGCCTGCAGATTTGTGCCACCTTTTAAAAAAGGGGAAGCGTGCACCTGCCTTTGGCACATATTCCCACTGAGTCGTCAAGTCAGGCAATTGCAAGTTGTCTAAATAACTACTGGAATAATTATATGAGCATAGGATATCTAATTATGTGTGCACTTAGGGGATGTCTTAAAAGATTTGGCCCTCTCAGTATTCTCAATATGAAAATTTTCCCATGGAAAATAAAAGCTGGAACAAAAGCCAGCAGGAAAAACAACAGCAGAATCTGCCAAAAGTAGTTATTCTTGTTTCATTGGCAATCAATTGTTAGGCTAATCATAACATTTAGAATGCCATTTGAAGCAAGAATGGAGGTTCTAGCCCTAAATTAAAACATTGTAAAGAAATTAATCCCTTCTACTTATGCACCAATAAAGAGCAAAATAAATTCCAAATATTACTAACTTCTGTATTTTCAAGATTATGGAGGGTTAAGGTCAATCTATTTACTTTATGTTCACAATACATCCTACTGCAGAGTCACAAGTAGAAGTGTGTAAGCTTTATATAGGTGAAGAAAATAATATCTCTCATATTAGGTGTTGACTGAAATATTCTTTAAGTTATAAATATTTTTAAAATTTTACATGGCTGTGCATTGCAACTATGAAAACCTTTATTTATACTTAGTTATGTTTTCAGTTCTTCATTTAAGTAGTCTGGTCTTTAATCTGGCAATGTTTTATACGCACGTCTCGTGTGTAAGCAGTATACATGGCAAAAAATGCATATGTTGCTTGCTAGTATTTTAGTTTCTGGTCCTTGGGAGGGAACAGGGTAGCCCAGCTTCATTATCAGCTGTAGAATAAAGCCATAATATGCATATGAACTAGTTAGGAGTATTTAATATAGTTTGAAAATGTATGATACAGATTTGCCAATTGAATAAAATAGAAAGCAAAATTTCTTGACTTTTGCTCTTAGTTAACTCATGCAAACAGTATAAAAATTCCCACCGATTTTTAATATGTATTTATGTGAATTATATACAAGGATTTTATTGAATGTATATGCATGCATGATTGTGTGCATATACAAATATATAAATATATTTACACACATTAGTTGTATTTCAGATTATGATAGCATCTTCTTTGGGTTTCATATTTGATCTGTAATCCAGGAAATTTTGAAATCTCAGGAATCTTAAGAAAATCTCAAGGAAGTTTTTATGACTGCAGCTTCTCCCATGAGTCAAATAATACTACACTCCTCTATCAACTGAATTCCCATAGAGAAAATGGAAAATATTTGTGGAGTACTTCCATCATTTCTAGCTCCTACAATGAGATGTATTCTATACACAGCTGATAATAATAAAATTGTATTGATTTTAAACTTGATGAATTTTCTTCCCGTAGGATCTGCTTGACACCATTGTCAGCTTGCAGTTTCCATTGTAATTAATCATTTAATCACTCTCAAGTTCTGCTTTTGTACATTATTTAAAAATACTTACCAATCATGAGAATAATGATTTACAAGTTTTGTTCTGTTCTTTTCATTCTCCACCTGAGCCGCCTGGTGCCAAAAAAGTAACCTCATTTTCCCTCTGAATTATAATAAGATTTGGCCACAGACGTTTACTCCATTACTTAAATGGATCTTAAGTAATTTTAAAATACTTGGGTTTAGTGGAGCTTGTGTAAGCTCTCTGTGAACCCGTATGCCAAGTGATACGGTTTAATATAATTCTCCTATTATTAATTACACATCCCGAATACCTACTACAGCATGCTGTGTCTTCTTCCAGTAGAGAACCAAACATCTCATGGTTTCTCAGTAAAATGCATAGCTTGACATACTGGCAGTTATGTCAAACATGATGAAATGCATCATGTAAGTTTGACAAAGAGGCATGACTTAATGTGTTCTGAAAAAATGTAAAGGAATCAAGGAAAATTGAGTGAGCAAGAGCAAAAAAGACTGATGAACTACTGTTGGAAAGAATGAAAGGAATCATGTGCTCCAGACTAGCTCAATTAAAATTTGACACCTATAAGACTTCATCTGAAACATGTCAAGTAACCAACCTGATACTGTCACACACAGTGCACCAGCACAAAATCGTGTCAGCATAATGTGGGGTACCACGTAGCTGTTTGGCCAGCACACTGAGAGATGGAGAAACTGGATAGAGCAGAGCAAAGCTATACACGGTTTTAATGGAGAAGAGCAAAAATAAAATAAACTGGATATCAGAAAAAGTTCTTTCTAAGAACATCCAAAAAGAAACCACAATTCCTGTGAATATGTGTGACTAGGGCAACAGTTTTGCATATGGTGCCTTTGGTCCCAATTCAGGCAAAACCATCCATTGACACTTAAGTTCCATTGATTTCAGCAGAGCTTAAGTGCTTTCCTGAATCGAGGCTAATTAAGTGCATCACATACAAATACTTGTGTGCATAAATTGTTTACAGGATTGGGGCTTTAGGGCTTGTCTAAACAGAGACACTCAGGAAAATTAATCCAAATTAACTAAAGGTATGAATTTAAAGTGGATTAGTTAAACCACATTAAACCCCAGTCCACACTGGGGTTTAATGTGGTTTAACTAATCCACTTTAAATTCACTGTTTTAATTACTTTGGATTAACTTTCCTGAGTGTCCCTGTTTAGGCAAACCCTTGGTGTATTGAATAAAGTCCCCAAATGAGTAAAAATTAAAGTAGACCCCAATCTATATGAATAGCAATTCTTCATTGGCAAGGGATGAAATCTTCAATTTTTACAATTCCATTGACTCCGTACCACCAGTGTGCTGAGGAACAGCAGCAATGAGATCAAGTATCAGTCTGTGAGCATGGCAGTGGAGCTAAGCCATGAAACTCCAAGCTGTGCAGGAAAGGCTGGTCTGAGAAAAAATCACAATAAAAAAACAAGTTTTCAAATCAGTCTTGTGTATTTCAGCAATATTAAATTGCAATTTAAAAATAAAGATGAGATTTATTTCCACTTAAGTTGGCAAGACCAGTGAAGGTACTGTGGCTGCCAATACAGTCTGTGATGGCTAGCAGGGAGCCCAAAGCTGGCAAAAGAATTAAGACAAGCCTTATTTATGTAAATAAGAACCCATTTGTATTTAATAATAAGCTATTAGTTCTGATTAGCCACTTACATATGATATATAAATAAAACACTCAAATAGCAGTTGATATTATTATTTTGATAAATTAACATTTGTGTTCTTTTGAAAACTGCAGTCTGATTCCCAGGGTAGCATTTGTTTAAAGTTCTGCTGGAAGTGGTGAGACTTCATTAGATTTTGAATTGGGGGTCAGCAGAGCAACAATATTCTTCAGGTGCATTAAAAATTAAATGAGGGGGAAAACATGGAAGTGCAGCTATGCAAATGAACTGAGTGTGAAGAGAATTTTTTTTAGTAAGTAGGCAAATAAATAAATAAATAAATAATAAACCATTGATAACTACTCGATTTGGCATGAAATATCAGACATTCATGGCCAGACACCCAGCTGGTGTAAGTGGGCAGATGGTCCTATCTTTACTTAGAAATGATAAGTTTGGGGAAAATTTTGTTTGATTTTTTTTTTAATTTAAGCAAAATCTGTTCCTCTGCTGAAAGTGACAATTCTTTAAATAAAAATATTGTTGAAAAAGGTTAGTCTTTTTGTATTCAAGTTGTGCAATTCAATTTTGATATTTAAAACCTGAAACTTGCTATGAGGCTAATAATGTTTTTCTTTACCTCGATCAAAGTGCCTGCAACCTGACTGCTTTCCAGCCCTGGTAAGATACACATGCATGAGGCTGTCACAGCCACACTTCCATAAAGTAAAAAAATTGCCTATGATTGAAAGAACCTTTACCCCTTTTAGTAATATGTGCTCAGTGTTTGGTAACCGGTGATGATCACTCAAAGAGCAATTTTTAAGAATTGTCTCTTTTGTCCATTGATTTGAAAATACTGCGAAGCAGTTTGATTGTGACAGGGGCCGTGTGGTTCTGGTAGACATCTGCTGCTGCCCCCACTCCCTGCAGAGCTTCATGGCCCTCTCTGGTCACAGCCGCCTTCTGCAGTGGGACAGGTCTCCTCCCTAGCTGCTGATACTTGGGAAAGGGAAGGGGCTGAACCCAGTGAATTGGAGAAAGAAGCAAAGCAAGAAGATAGGGGAGAAAGAAAACTGCACTGAAGGCTGGATGGGTGGGTGAGAGTCAGTAGGATGCCTACCTGATCTCCATAAACTGAGAAGAGTGGCAAATTGCAAGTTTGAGTAACTGTACATCAGTCAGCTTTTTTCTTGTTCTGCTGACCAAGTGCTTCAGTAATTTTTCTTTCTCTGCATCTAGCTTTTTTCCTCAGTCCTTTCCCACATATAACTTCTTAATATTTTTTTTCTAAAATTAACCCCAAACCTTAAAGCTGTTGTTCTTAAACACTAATGTGCCATGCCAATAATTATTTTATACTCTCCTTTCACTAGCCTAGAACATAACTAAGCATGTTCCCAGCTGTTCAGTTCTTGATGCAGAAGATTCCCTCAGCTTACATTGATCAGAAAAATGGGCTGTGAAACTGTTGCTTGTGTGCAGGTACAGTATAGGTAGAAATTAGAAGGAAGGTTATAGAAAAAAAAAAAAGAGAGTGTTCATTTTCACTTTGATCTTTATATTTCCAGAATTTATTTAATAAAAGAATATCCCCATGGACAGGTGAGAAAACACACATTGACTTTTGTTTATGCTGGAAATGATTGCTCCCCTGGTAAGTAGAAAAGGTAGTTCTAATCCATGCCCTATTTTGGAGAATTCTAATTTAGTGTCTGAAGGAGTTTTAGGGCAGGAGCACCTCTTTCATTACACTGACTCCCACTTGTTTTTTCCAACAATTAAGTGTAAGCCCTACAGCAGCAGAACTGTTAAGATTTTTATGGCTCTTAAAAGGGACACTAACAATATGAAATGAGTCAAATATCATACACTGAATAGTACCAATTGTTTATGGCACTCTTTCCCCCATCTTATAGCATTAAAGGGTGGTTTAAATTTTGGGTTTTTCCTGATACAGTGTTTGTGTGGGCCAAACAGTAGAGTAATTGCCCCCTAGCTCTGCAAAATGTACACAGGATCCTCTGTGCTTGAGCACATTCTCTTCTTCTCTGGTGATCTGATGTAGCAGCATGCTTCTTCACCAGAGGGGTGTCCTAGAAAAAGAAGGAACTCCCTCTCTGAGGTGTTTTCAAAATAATATTACTTTTTATTGCCGCAATTTTTATTCAAGGATTTCACTAAAGCTTTAAATGTGTCAATGAATATTCAGATTACCCCTAAAAAATATTTGTCAATCATAGAGTGAAGTGTGGGAAGGATGAATTTAGGAGTTCACAGCCACAAAGTCAATCAAAAACAAAGAACGCTTCTGCTGAATTTATCATATCCGTTAACCTCATTATGATAGTGATTGTCTGGGGTGCATTTCAGTGTAATAACCAGTGAGAGATTGGGAAGGGATGAAGCAACTGTTTCCTCTAGAACACTTTATGCAATGCTGCCAAGGGAAGATTGTCTTATTTCTGTCCTCACTATAATTCTTCTTTTCCCTCGGAGTGAGCTGAGGCAACTGGCCCTATTCCTCTCTGAGTAAACCTTTGAAGTGTTTAAGCGAGCCAGAGAAGACAGTTAAAAATATTCACCTTGCCAATATGAGGACAACTGAAGACAATTACCTTAATTCCTCTCTATGCTTCTACTCCTTTTCAACAGCTTTTTATATTTCCTGTTGGTCTTAGTTTCTGCAGGAGTGAAACTACACAGAAAATCTTAACAGCACTTGTCTACACATGTGGAGGGCAGAACACAAACAAGGAAAGAACTGGAGAATATAAACCTGGTTGTACTCCTTTTTGCCTTGCCTCTAAATGGTAAAAATTTTGAAATAGTGAATTAAAATGCTAGTATCTTTCCCAAGTCTGATAGATAAAAACCTCTTCAAGATCTAGAATTCTAAACACCATAAATTTTTTTTGGGGGGTCACTATTTACAAGGGTGAATGTCTGAGGACTTCCAAGAATCTGCAGTGAAGAACAGAAAAGGAAAGACAGCTTCTGGATGTTTTAGGAAAATGAATATCTATGAATTTGCTAGGGGTTCTCTGCAATTTTGGTGATGGGAGCACTCGATCTCAAGAACCATCTCTAACTAGGAGAATGCTGAAACTTTAGCAACGGTATATTTTGTTTCAAGAGTTATTTAAGCCATGCTTTTGATCAATACTGATGAGAACAAACCTAAACCAGTCCTCCAATTTCGTATTTAGTCTCATGGGAGATTGGGAAAAGGAAAATGGCTTTCAATTACCATTTTGTCCTCTAAAATCAAGAATCAGCTAGGCAAATGAAGGACAACTTCCCTTTCAAAAAATGTGCTTTATCTTTCCTTTAATTTTTTTCCTTCCCTTCTCTCTGCCCAAAATGCCAGGTTGGTGTAGATTCTTCGTACTTCAGTATGACTGAATTCTTTCATGAAAAAAATGTTAGTGTGCATAGTCTTTGTGAAAAAAACATAGTCTTTTCTCAGCCTTCAAGTAGCTAGTCTCTTGACTCATGTAACATTGTCAGTCACTTCTCCATCATCACAAAACCTTCCAAATTTTATGGATCATAAATTTGTACTATAAAAAGATGCCCAGGTAAATGAAACATATCCCCTGAGCACATACACACATGATTTTCTTTAAAAAAAATTCTATTTTTTTTATAAAAGTATAAAGAAGAAAAGTCTATATTTTGCTCTGCTATTCATTTCTGAATGTGCTTGCTCATTGAAACCATTTAAAATGAAATTTTTTTTGCGATCACAAGAAGTCAGACCATTAAGCATTTTTAAAAATGTCTCTTGGTAAGGAAAATTGTCTTGTGCCCTTAGTTAAGTACTGACTTCAAACCCATGATTTCTGCATTGAGTTTTTTTAGCAGTCAGTAAGCAAATTTGAAGGGCCTAATCCTGCATTGTTGACACCATGCTGCATAAGGCAGAAATAAAACAGCACACTGGAAATCAGATTAAAGGCCAAGTCTGCAACTGTTATTGAAATCCAATAATTGCAACTGCAGTCTTATGAGCAGTTAGTAGAGTCCCCATGGTGCTAAATTATCATAAATCTTGAGGGTGTCTACTATTGTGCCAACTGTCCAATGAGATGAAGCTATCCCTGCTGCAAGGGTTGGAAACCAAAAGCCATTCTCTCATCAGAGGGCACCTTTCTTCAGGATGGACTGGATAAAAAACTGGTAATGTCTTCTGTGAGCTCCTGTAATCCCTTTCCCTATCTTTACCAAGTCTACACAAAAAAACCAAACAAAAACCAAACCAACAGACAAAAAAACACCCAAACAAAATGCCCCACAAAGACTAAGAAAGGACAGTCAGTTTCTCATGCAGAAAGTACAAGAATACAAATATCAATCTGTAACATTAGCAAAGTCAGATAGTTCAAAGACCACACAAAAGACTTTTTTTTTAGCTAGAGAAGTGTAAATACAGACCTTTTAGTTACAAAAGACAATGTATTCCTATCCTAATCTTGAACACTTTTGCTTTTGACTTCCCCAGGCACAAGGTTTTTTCAAGGAAAATAGAAAAAGAAAGAACTCAAAAGTTTTAAATCCATACAATGTGCTTGATCCTCTTTGCCTATCAATTTTATCCTAAGCAGAAGACCGTGTGTCAATTGGAGTGAGTAGTGTATGAGATCAAGAATCATGCAGAGACCACATGTCCTGTTCTCATCATAAATCTTTATACCAGCTGAAAAAAAAATAAATTAAAATACCATGAGTAAGAGGTAGGTGAGTTAAAAGGAAGCCACCTGAACATCAGTATTCCTGCAATGTCACTGTTTCTGAATAGCAAATGCTAAGTGAACAAACAACTTATTCACCAAGTCTGTTCTTTCTAATAAAACAGATTGAGTCAGAACAATATGAAAATAACCAAATTAAGTTAGTCTTTGTAGGACCAACCCATCTTTTGACTGGTGTCAGGCAAAGAAGACATGAATAAAACTGAATTTTCACTTACTGAGGTCACTGTAGGATTGGTTACTAAACTGAGCAGAGGTGGTTTCACACTTAAACAAGGACAAATTCTTTGTGAGAGCTCTGAGGAAGCTATGCCATCTGATAAATGTTTCTTTGAAACAAAGATTGAGCTTGAAGACTCAATTCAAAGTGAGGTTTTGGTCTCAAGAAGTGCCTTTTCAAGACACTGTTTCAAACAAATCTATACAGCCTTGACAATTTTGCTGTCCATACATTCTTTCAGTAGCTACTGCAGCTACCAGTTAGGGGAGCAGAAATAGTGCTGATGTTAAATACTCTATTAGTGTTCCGTGGTAGGAATCTTTTTTCATTGAAGCCATCAGATCTCCATGAGTATTTCTTCCTACCTTTCTTTTTCTGCTGACTAAACATTTTGATATTGTCACAAATGAGACAAAAAAAGGCTTACAACTGAAGAATCCCAAAGACCTTATTTTCTGTTTCAAAACAGGAATTATTTTCAGTAATGTGATAAGGGCTATTTAGCTTCATTTGAAAGAAAATTAGAAGATCTGTGGCTTGTAGACCCCAAGTACTTCAAATGCAGCATTAAAAATACCTGATGGGCAGCCACCTCTCCCTAGTGTCACTGAGGTCTGACTGTTCCCAATGTCTTTTGGACCCTAGCCAGCCTCTTTTTTCCTGTGTTAAGGAAAAGATAGATAAGATTCAATTTCTTCATTTTCAGTCCCTAATTTTGGATATCATCTTCAGAAGTTTCAGATTTATGTAGTCTCATAACGTGCCCTGGAGATATCATGTACCTAATTCTTCTTGTTCATTATCACCCCTTGTTTTGTATAAATTGCTGTTATGTTGAGATTTCTCTTCCCCTTTTATTAAGGCAGTTAACCATTTACCAGTTTTATATGAATTATCATAGAAAAATTTATTTGGTCTATAAAAATAATTGGCTTCTTTAACAGCAATATTATTCAATAGTGCCTTAATCTGCAGCAATTCTATATAAGCTTTTTACTATGGGATTTTTGATGTTCTAATTTTTTATTGTTATCATTGCTAATAGCTCCAATTATTCTTGCCTTTGGCATTTCCTAATTTCATGACATACACCTAAAATCCAGCTTCTAAGAATTACTTTGAAAGCCTTCAGTACACTATGATATGAAGCAGAGACCAAATTAAAATTTATATATGACTTGATTTTCCTTTTAATGGCTATTAGAAATTCTTTATCCTTAAGTAATAGAGTATTGAATCTCCAATGCAAACCACTTTTATTCTCCTCTATTTGAATTATCTCTATTATTTCATTGGTATGTGATCAGATGAAAAGAATCCGTGCACTTTAATTCTCATTTTACTCCCAAACAGCTTTTTTCTTCCCTGAAAAATGCCATATCTCATGCAAGACTGATTTTCCACAGAAAAGGAATCTGAACTTGCTTCACTGAGGTCAGTAGAGCTACTCAAAGGTTCAGAAAATAAAGCTGCTTATCTTTGTGTTTATAAATTTGAGTCTTAAAATAATCTTTAATTTATATTTTTAACTACAAAGTACCAACCTTCTATTCAACAACTTTCAGATGAACTTAATTTTTCTTGCTGATTTACTATTACATGTGCATAGGACAAACTGTCAGCTTTTTTTTTTAATTGAAATGCAAGCAGAACTCCTTCAGAAATACACTATTTCTGAAAGCACACTGAAGCCATGAAGCTTAGGTCTCATGATGACAGCAACCTCCTGAGATAATTGGAGTTCTTCAATGTATCTCCAAAGGAAGGACATTATAACTGGAATTTATTCTGTTTTTAGAAGAAATGCTGTGCTTGTTTATTTATGTATGTTTTAATTTAAGGAGATGAGAATCCATCCCACTGTTGTATGGAATAGATTTGTGCAGTGAGTGCACTTATAATCAATGGCAGATGAGTAAGATGCTTCTATCTCCATACAAAGGACATCTGTGAAATTTAGCTGAGGTGAAATGTAAACTATATCACATTTTCTCGTTTCATTTGGTATTTTTACCAAACAGTTTTGCTGTTTGAATTATTAGTATAGAAACTGTGTTCTCTTACTCTTTTGATGGCAGAATTAGGTTCTTAGTAAGAATCCATAATATTACCAATATCAAAGCAGAGTGAGATGAACATGGACAAATAAGCTGTGTATGATAAAATATAGCCACTCGAGGATTAAGGCGTTATTCATTTCAAAGGCTGCTTTGTAATATAGGACGGCCATTCTGATGTAAGTTTCACATTTAAAGGTAAACTAACCAAGTGTTTGTTTTAATCAGCCTGTCCTATGTAATTTGGTGGAAAAATAAACATCAGTTAAAAGGCTATCAGTCTGACAAAATGACTTACCTTAAATGTTAATTTGAAAAAAAAAAAAAACCACTTCTTTCATTGTCATTGATTTGATTGAACTGATGTTTCTCAGAGCAACTAAGAAGGAAGTTTTCCCAATCTGTTTCAAGCTCTCTTGTCTTGTGGCTTTGTTTTTTAAGGGTTTTTGTTTTGCTTTTATGGAGTTTTTTTTTTGTTGGTTGGTTTGCTTGTTTGCTTGTTTGTTTGTTTGTTTGTTTTTTGGGGATTTTCCTGATGTTTACTGCCTCTCAACAGTGTCTTTGTGCCTGGAGAATAGCAGTTACAACTATTTGATGCAGGTATCATTCCACAGAGAGCTGCTTGGTTCTTGGGTATTGTTTTGAAATTTCTGGGATAAGTGTATCATCCTCCCCTTTCCATCATTGACAGAGAAGAAGAAACTTTATGGGTATTTTTGCTGCAGTGGTACAGAGCGATGTGGGGCTGCTTTGTGAGCTGGTAAGGCTTCTACTCCTCTTGTGCTTTGTGCAGTACTTAAGGCTCCTTCCTCTGAAGTTTTATACAGACTATAATGCATACATGAATTTAGAAAATAGTAATGAGTTAAAGGAAACTAAACTCTGCACAAATTATTATACTGCTCTCAGCTTTTGCAGTTGTATTATTCAGCTTTATTATTACATCCTGCCTTGTGGAACAGGAACACTTTATATTGGAGTGAAAATAAGAGGGAAGATAAAAAATACAAGATAAAGAAGAACGCCACAGAATTGCAATCAAGTGCTTGTGCTAGTTGAGTGGTGGTACGTACAGGTTTCTACACGCTTTGTTTTGGACAAAGTCAGAAAAAGAAATGTAAAGCATTTTGATAACTTTGGGGGAATCTGGTTCCAGCTCTCTGTGAGGAAATCTAGGTACAGCCTCTTGTAAAGTTTTGAAAGCCATGGTCCTTCTGCTTTCTTCGTTGTATAGAATCAATGCAAAGTAATAATATGTGCAAAAAATAAAGTAAATGAACAGCAACAGTGATGACAATAAAATATTCGTTGCCATTACTGCACCTGCAAGCACACCCATTTGTGATAGCAGCGTAGGGTGACTACCCCAGAGTGAGCACAGCATATATAGGGTAGATTTTTCCATACTTAAAAGTACATTTATTCGAGCTTGTCTTTTTGTGGCTAGGTGCCATTCCATAGACTGTCTTCAGCTGTTAAGTGCTGGTGCACTGGGTCTGTGATTTATTGTTCTCATAATCAGTAATCTGTCCCTTATGTATATGTTTTCTTTTTCTTAGCTATTGTCTCTGATGGTCATGTTAAAAAAAAAATCTTTTCATGGTTTTGTAGCTTGTGCAGCAAGTCTGCATTTTACTTTTTTATACTCAAAATGTTACCTTCTGCAATCTGCTTAAAGCTTGGAATTGAGCTCCATGAGAGGTAGAATGACCTAAAAAGTCATAGCATCTGCTGAAATGTCCAGAGTTCAGTGAGTGGGGAGGGAGAGGGGAAAGCTAATTTGCTGGCGTGAGTCTCCCATGCTTGTTGAAAGTTACTAGTCAATGTGTAGCCAGCAGCCCATAAGCCTTTCCTCTTCAGGCAACATCTCTTTTCCCATTTAACCATTATGGGTTTTTTTCAGTGATCTATGTTCACCATGTTTGAATAATGTCTCCTGCCTCATTTACTAAACATAAGAAACCTCTCACTGTATATCTATTTGCTGTCTTGCAGTCAGGTGGCCACAGGGGTTAACTGAGGGATCTTCAGAGCTGAGCCACAATCTGCCCGTTTTGGCTTACTGAGATGTTTTCCTCTGTTTTTCTCTGTTCTGAGATGCAGCTCAATAAACCAGCAAGTCTGGTGTGCAGAGTTTGTCCCTTCACAAAATGTGGTCATAAGTAAATGGGTGCATATTGGATGTCCAGAAGGCATAAATGCCATTGCTTTTACTTCATGGAGGTAAAGGCTCCCCTTCCAATACTGAGGCTTCCTCACTCGCTGCAACACCAAATGATTTCTGTTCACAAAGCCCCAACTCACTTAGTGCTGATGGGGATATTGGGTGGAGTTGTGCTGCTGTATTTTAGAAGAGATTTTTGATACATTTTTTCATTCTCCTCCTATTTGCACTGTGAGGGACAGTATAGCTCAGCATGTTCACTGTCTGCCCAGTTTCTCTCTGTTCCATGCACTGTGGTGTGTAATTAACAAGCAACAGGCCTTTCATACAAAGGAAAAGCAATAGGTGGACTACATGGCAATTTTCTAGTATGCAACTGTGTTTCCAGAGCTGTGCACATTGCTGCTGACACCTTTACAAATATAATAGTATGAATTTAACACACCAACAGAAATGCAAGGAAAAGGCAGTACCACGCTGGCTTCTTCTGTGCTAGAAAAACAACAAATTAAAATGTTTGGCAAACAGAGTACAAAATTCATAGGGAAAACACTTGTATTTCCAAGCTTCTCAGGGTACATCAAGCAATAAAGTTTTAGAATTTGTTACAGCTTTGTGTTCTCATTGTTATTTTTATCCTTCTGTCTTCTTCCCCATCTCACTCCATTAAGCTTGCTTATAAAGTTATCAATAAAAGATACTCCGTATACGAGGAATGGTAACAGAGCGTTCCTTTTGTGTCCAGAACATGTTGCTTAATTGCACAAAATCACATAAAGCTACTGGGAACTTTAATAAGGTCTTCAAGCTGTCTGGCAAAAACATTTCCCTGAGGGTGGTCAAGTTCACCTATGAGCTGTAGTGTTTAAAGGGCAAAGTTGAAATTCTCTGAGTAGGTACATAAATTTGGATTTTATGAATGATGAATTCATTACTCGTGAAAATAAGCAACGGTTAGTGTGATTAAGCATCAGGCACAAGCATCAGGTACAAGTTGCCTATTTTGGCAGTGTGGAACCACATGTTTTCTTAAACTCGCTGGAATACAGGTAGCAAATTTTCTGGTTTTTTATGAACAGGGCAAAATATTCACTAGCAATGGAAGATCAGACCAATCCATTTATTTGTATCATGGGATTAATGAGCTGGGAAACCACCTTTCACTGCCAACTAGATGGCATTAGTACAACTATATGTAGAGAATGAGAGTAAGACTCCCCAAAAGATAGACTCCCTTCAAGCACACCGTAATGATTTTTAGCTTTTCTCTTTACTCATATGAGTAGTTTCACTGATTGCTGGCATGAGGAAGATGGCCTGGGTTTGGCCCAATTAAGAGATGTTGTTTCTTCAAATTCCAACAATAGCATTCCTACACGTTATTCTACAGAGCTCTTGCCTCAGGGCCCAATCTTGTCATCCTTCCACACACAGCATTTCCATTGAAGTCAGGATCAAGAAAATTATAAACCATACAGCATAAAAAGATATGCTTGGTTTATTTGGCATTGGAAAGCTCTATGTACAGACTTTTGGGTGCCATTCCATGATTTTGACAGAAACAAGATGGGAAGCAGGGGAAGGTAGATGTATGAGTATTATCAAAAATTTTAATAATGGGTGCATAATTCTTGTAGGAGTCAACCAGCACTGGCCTGCAAATATTGGAATGCACCGCCTGAAATGAAATTATTCTTTGAAGATTAATACCAATTCTTTTCTCATGACCTTATCCTCACCTCTTCGAGCCTGGCCAAGTAGCATGGATGGGCAAGGAGCTGTTTACAATCAACAGCACTTTACATGAAAGAAGTGTGCTAGTGCTTCTTTTGTAGATGCCCCCAGCCATGGTTTCTCAAACTTTTGTCATTTTTGAATTGCACTTGCAGAACATTCTCCAGATAAAGCATGAAAACCTTTAGCTTAAATGTGACTAGATTTTGTGTCTGCTTTGCATAAGGCTACTTTATGTTTAATCTCATGATATGTTACCAGATACCTGGATGAAGAAGAGATTGGTCTTGACCTTCAGGCCTTCAGTGGCTGTGAATGATCTGAGAAATTCTCTTTCCCTATCTGAGCCTCTCTGAGTCGTCATGTGTGCTGCCAATGTACTTGCAAGGTTGTATCACTTTGACTTTTCCAAGTTCAGGTTCAGAAATTGTCAGATCAAATGCAACATGGATATTTCTTCCAGCCTTTTCTTGGAGTATGTGACCTGAGGAAAAGGACAGGTGAAGCTAATGGATGAGAAATCGCTTCATAACAGTTTTGAATTATTTCTATGAGGACTAAAAAAGTTCTAGGCATTTAAATATGCTAAAAAATCTTACAAGTGTCTAAATAGTCAGTTTTGGTTTTTCTATTCTCTCAGTGGTTAGAAGTTTTTGAAATTCCTTTTTAGTTTAATTCTCATTATCTCTTCTGTTTTATTTTTATTTTACATGTTAAGAAAAAATGTATGGCAAACAATGCCTCAAGCATTGCAGCACGGTTAGGAATCAGGTTTCTAAATGCCCCAGTTAATATAATGTATAATATTGGGTTCAGCAGCAACTCATCTGATTGAAATAATTTGACTGGAATTAAACTATTGCTACTAAAATTTATGTAAAACTAATGAAAAATTTATTGGTTTATAAAATCCTTGCTTTTATCCAGGACTAACAATTCCTATGCAACACTAGTGATCCTCCCACAAACAGTTGAGAGAAAATAAAATATAAGGGAGTTCATCAGTTCATATTCCCTGAGATCCTCACAGTTACTCTTCTTTGTGATCCAGTCTTTTAACTTTTTCATTACTTTAATCTTAAAAAATAGATTTTTAATTAAATTCAGAGCTATTATTCCCCTTTAGGGGAGGTGGGAAAAACAAATGCAACTCTGCTGAAGGACCTCTGAGCATAACACTTTCCCTCTCTTTACAGTTCATTTTGGCATTTTTATATATCTTCTGCTAATAAAATGTAATGATTTTCATCTTTTACTTTGACATCTGAGTCTGTATCTTTTATCTGTTGTTTACAGTGTTTCAGCCCATAAATAAATCATATGACAAAATAAATTACTTAATCTTGTGTTTTATTTGGAAACACATTAAAGCCTAGCTTTGGTGGGAAAAAAACCATTTTACACCTTACAATTGCTTATATACTTTTATGACTTTTGTGTCACGTTCAAATACTATCAAGGTGTCATATCAATACCAATTGTTCACAAGAGCCACATTTTAAACCTTTCAAGTTTTCTGATAGAGTTTGATAGGAGTACTTTGAAATGAAAGTACATCTGTCTTTGACAAATGGCATTTTCAGTTCTGAGTGGTGGGGTTTTTTTAATATGTTGTTATAGTGCATTACAAAAGCAATATTAATCCCCAGAACTTTCTTCAAATCAGTATACATGTGATTATAATGAAGTCCGTTTATCCAGTCCCCTGCATCCAAGGCTGTTTGTTGTCAGCATCTGTTTTTTCCCATCCACTATAATTTCACTTGTTCTGCAGATTCCCAAAGTTGTTCTTTTGTATTTTTGACATCTGTGTAACTAGTAAAATAAATGGTACTGTGCTGAATTTCAGGCTGTATTTTTATTCTAAATTTCTTTTAGACACATTTTGTTTCCGCAATGAGAAATAAATGATAAATATTTTCTCCACTGTTGTGAAAGAAAAAAAAAAAGTTGTAACCTCAGAGCATTTATCAAGTTTTTACCTGGTCAAAGAAAATTAAATCAAATTCTAAATAGTTGCTTGCATGTCTCTTCTAGAAGCTTCTTTTCTTCACAAATGCCTCCCACAAAACTATCTTTCACATAGACAGTGTGCCCTCTTTTCTTAGGTTAATTACTGAAATATGATGTGGTTTGGTTTCATTCTTAGTAATTTCCGGATTCTATTCCAGGACATTTGGGATAGAGCCCAAGAGCTTAGCATGTTTTCCTTTTTTCATGGTAAAATTGTGCAAATATGCATTAGAGTGTGAAAACAAACAGTCTAATACATTTTTGCAAAGCTCTTTATGTTTACTGTTTATTGCAGATACCAGATACTAATTAAAATGCGCTAACAAAAGCCAAGATATAAAGAACAAAGATATAACGAAGCTTCATCTTTTAAAAATACTTGTGATTAATCCCAGAGGACATTGTGTCATATGTCATTATTATAAAATCCAAGAAAGTTAACTACATCTTTGGAAAAGATATAGTGCCTAACGTTGTATCCAATCCATGGAAAAATAATCATATTATGGTCATGTTTTCTAAGGAATAATCTTTTCAGATCCTATAATGGCATCCAGCTACAGTCCCTCTTGTTTATGGTTCCTTGCGCTTCTCTGTGAAAACTTCTTGAATAGGTTTTTAAACATGTTGAAATGCTTCTTCCTCTTACTGACATTTGCCTGTAAATAGATCTCTGTCATTATTAAAAAGGGGTGATTTAAATTTGATCCCAGAAGACATTAACTTAATATGTTATAAAGAAATTAACTTAATATGCTTGTTATTTTAAATGTGTGGAAACAAGTTACAGCTTGATTTTAATTCTGTTCAAGCAAAGATCAAGCTTCTAGAGATCACATTTTGAATTGACTTCTGGTGAAATAAGCTGCTGGTCCAGTAACTGATGCTTGCAACAGGGTAGAATTTCTGTGGTCCTGTTACACCCTGGATCTGGAGATTAGAGCATTCATGCAAAGTACTTCTGTTTTCCTGAACACCGAGGTACTGAAGCATAGAAACTGTGAACATGAAGGGATTAGGTATATTAACAAACAGAAACTGATCAATCTGTTCACAAACTGTGAGTTCACCGTCCAGAAACTCAAGTAGATGTCAGCCATCCACTCAATGGTCTGCAGTGGTGTTGTAGCATCTGAACAACTCTTTAGTAAATAACTGGCACCATTGTCTCTCCTAGGTATCCCTGCTACTTCCTGTGTAAATCGAGCACTAGGGATTTGGGAAAGAGGTTGTTCTCTAAATTTGTCAGGCCTATAAGATGTGATGAACTCAGCCAATGCTGAAGATTCCTCTTCATCTGGTGGAAGGCAGAGGGTAATGCTGGTGGAGGAAGACAGTTCCCTGTGTTTAGGAGGGGGATGTTACATCTCCTCTTTGTATTTCCCTGAAACAGGGCAGAGAGAAAGAGGCAGAGGTCAACAATAGAAAATTAGCTTTGTAAAAAGGACTTGATTCATTACTAGTGGATCAGAGGCCAACACAAAACCCCTCTGTGGAACTCTGTTCTTGGTTAGGCTGATTGCCTTGTCACTGTACAAAAGCTTTCGTGTGATTTTGTTGCTTCATAAAATTTGAAGGTTACTGGGATGTCATTTTGCTGCTCAGGATAACACAGATGACACTGGCTGGTCTTCTGGATCTTCTCTGTGTCTGGATGTTTCAGTTTTCTCAGATTTTACTCTTCCTACTTTTCATTCCAGAACCTCAAGAAAAAAATTTTCAACATGCTGTTTTGAAAACATTTTAGGCATTATTTTTCTTTTCCTATCCGTATATCAAATTCTTCTGGTAGATGGGTTTCATACAGCAGCTGGTATCAATTAACACAAAGTCATTTTGAAATCCTGAAAAAGTTGTACCACAAACTCTGCTTGGTTTATATTTAGAGTGTTTCATAAATTAAAAAATATCTAACCTTCTGAAAACAGGAATCTAACCTAAATGGGAACATTTTACTTCCACATTTTACTTTGTTTTCATAAATAGCTAATATACCATTATTTTATTACATAAAA
Organism: Cyanoderma ruficeps; assembly: GCA_008694505.1. Lineage (NCBI taxonomy): Eukaryota > Metazoa > Chordata > Aves > Passeriformes > Timaliidae > Cyanoderma > Cyanoderma ruficeps. The sequence goes on along the minus strand of VZDJ01000782.1, from coordinate 15,888,332 downwards.
TATGTATTTGAGAAAATTTAATTCATATTTCTGTCATTCCCAACAACCTCAGACAACTTCAAACAACCACAAACCCTTTCGGACGTTGCATGCAAAGGACCACCCTTTCCAAGATTAACATCATCCAGTCTCTTCAGATTCCCTCCGGGGACCACAAAGAAAGACAGGCTCTCTGGGGCCAGGAAACTGCTGAATTAACTCTCTAGGGAAGTGGTTTTCTACTCATTAACTATAAAGGCAGTTTTGGCAAATTTGACTTGCTAGTTAAAATTAACCCTTGAGAATACTTCTTTAAGCTATGTTAGTCTAAGGAAAAAATTATTTGTTCTTTAGGTAAGAAACCTGTAAATTCTTCAGGACTACTTCTGAATGAAACAGAATATTTTCTGTTGCAAAATTAATTCTCTGTAACAGAGTGTGTATGAGAAATATTTGCTAATATTGGTAGACTAGCATTAAGCTCCTCAACTGAAGTTATGGAGAGATTAAGAAGATATTTAGGTAAAAGAAAAATTTTTTCTAGCTTTACTTCAACAGTACTGAAACAGCCTTGAAATTAATTCGATTGCTCATGAGCCAGGGGACATCCAGACACCTTGTGTCTGAGAAAGGTTCAGGTGGTGCTCTTTTATTTGAACTACTTTCCCTCTAATAGAGGCTTCTGCAAACTCCTATTGTCATTTGTGTATCTCAAAGGCATAGATCAACAGCGTGAGCCTATCCCTGGCCTTGCAGCAGACATCTTCTCTTTTAATGCAGTGTAGTTTGTCAAATAAACTATATTTGGTGTCTTCCTGTAATGGGAGTGCGTAACACATTCTTTTCCTACCCCAGATACATCCATTTTTTGTATTTGTAGAAAGAAGAACAGGTACAACCAGTGAGCTGAAATAAAAGAAAGGTTTTAATTCTTTATTGTTCACCAGGTGCAACTGAATTTACAGTATGAAAAAAAGGGATTAATTTTTTCTCTGTTTAAGAAAGCCTCAGATGTGATTATTTTTTCTCCTATTTGCTTGTATCTCAAAACTTCTGGAATAAAGTAAAAGAGATATGGAACTTGCATATTTTTCTTTTTCCTTGATGAAAATCACTGGGTAAAAAAGGAGTGAGGGCTTTTAAATTCCAGTATAGATGTAAAGAATTCATACTTCCTCCTTCTCACTCTCTCTTCTCACTTCCCATTTACAGGTACACTTTGGACCTGAAGAATTAACACCTTTATTTTTTGCTACTGAACATTGCCTTCTTTCTGAACTTGGTGGCTACTCACCCGAAGTGTGGACACAAACAGGAGGCTGCTATTTGACACACTATGTAACTATGCCATGGTAACAGAGCTGTATTGTTACATTTGAAATGTGGGCTAGCATTCCATCGGTGGTATTTGTCGTGTGAAAAGCCATACTGTGTTCCACTAATGGCTCCTGAACACAACTGTTATTTGGCAATAAGGGTAAGTGTAGTGGATGCTGCTCTTGTGGCACGAAACTCTGAGTAGCAAATTCCGTCAGAAGAAGTCATCACCTTGTGAGAGTGTAAAGCCCTGGAAGAAGCCTGGCATTCAAGTGCCGTTGAATAGTCTGTTGGTGGGAACACACTGACAGTTTAATTTGGACCTGATAAAATCCTACCAAGTTTGTGTTTTTGTCTTCTCTTGTATGTGCCCTTTTTGATCTTGCTAATAAAAATAAGAAAAGAAAACTGTAAAGAAAAAAGTACCTTACAAAAGTACGTGCTTGGACTGACTCAGGCACAATTAAGCTGGAACACGCCAGTCTTAACCTACTGAGCTGTGTGTGGGTGTAACAGCATGAACAGAATTTGACACTCTCTACTGCCCGATACCACTGAAATATCTATGCAGAGTGATAAGCAGATAACAGATTGTCAGCCTTTTAGCTGAATTTCCTATTTTTGTTGGTATAAATCAGACTCTTGCTTCTCCCCCCCCCTTCTTGTTCTTCACCCTTTCCCTTTCCTTTGAGATATCCTAAATCCTTGCTGGAACCCTGCCAAATCCTTCGCCGCCTGTGTCATTCATCTCTTTACATCCTTTCATTTCTTAGGTTTTGTCTCATGCCATCCTTCTCACCAAAGATCCAGCTTCTTCTCTGCATGCAGGGATCACTTAGGGCATACGTCCCTTCTTTCTCTCAGCTTTCCTGGGAGCTCAACACATTGCCTCTGTGACACTTGCATGCTATGCTAGTCTGGGAAAAGAGACTCCAGATTGAGACCACCCCCATGTCAGGTGCCCAGCTAATGCTCTGCATAATGTGTTCTGCATTCACTTATGGGATGCTGATGGAGAGTTAAGTAGCCTTCAAAAATGCTTAGGAGATGAAACATTTCGCACGGACCTTGCTTAAAACATATGGGCCTTGCCTTAAGGCCGACTAAGAAAGACACGAGATTACTAATTTGTTTACATGTATCTATTCACTTTTTTGGCTTCATTGGACAAATTAATACTTTTATGAAGAGACATAAAAAGGTGCTGAAGAGGAATAAATTGTCCCTTTGTATACATACAGAATAACCCTGGAAGTTGGCTAAGTTGAAGATTATATGTATCTGTTCTAGAACAGAATTTAGCCTGCCCAATGCTGGGATGATAATTTGCAACTTTAACCAGTTTGGAGAGCAACAAAATTTGAAAACTATATTAAGGGCCAGATAAACTTCTCCATTTCCAAAATGGGACAAATAAGAAGAAATGTTCCTTCCCTAATGCATAATTTCTCCTTTTCTAGAGTAAAATATAGCAAATTACTCCAAACACAAACTAATCATCAAGAAGGCAACAATACTGTTAATGGTTTAAGCATAGTACTCAGTCTGAGTTTACTCTGCCTTATGGAAATATCAAAGTCATTTTGATTATGCTCAGAGGTTTAATATAGATATTAGAACAACAGCTACTCTGTTGGTGTTACACCACTAGATTTGTGAAGTTGATTCAGCACTAGAACTATGACTCTTATTCTTCCAGCTGCATTTGTGAATTTGTTTTTGTTTAAGTTTGAGTAATTGAAGTCTTGTGGGAAGTAAAGTCATTGTTCATCTGCTTATTTCAATCTGTGCTGGGAAAGCCAATTTTCTCTTGTTAAATTATATTTCTAATGTTCAACAGGGATAGTTGCAGATACTTGCTGTCATGCCTTGCTTTCTCTGAAATACATCTTAGCTGACTCTCCAAGCTGTCTTATCACCCCCTGATGTTTCAGCAGCAAGATGATTCATTCAGAATGGTCTTACACCATTTCTGACATCTCAAATCTGTGAACTGAAATCATCTGAGAGGGATCTGAAAATGGTATTCTGTAATGTGGCTAATGCAGAACTATTATCTAAACACAGCAATGAGGCCAGGCCAGATTTTCTTTTTTTTTTTAATGAGCTTTCTGCTTTGAAGCTGCAATCCCACACCCATGTCCCCACTTCCTTTGGTAATACATTTTCCACACCTGTGTTGCTTGTGGCTCCTCAGATGTCTTTGCAGACTAAGCATAACCCTACAGTGGTAGGAAGGGCAAATCTTGATATAAGTGTTCTGTTAGAATAAATGTCACTTCCTGCTTGCCATGTTGACCAGAAAAAAAAAAAAACAAGAAACAAAAATATTCTGCCAACCAGAACACCCTTTCTTTAACAGAACAGTGCAGTTTGCAGTACTTGAGAGCTCTGTTTAAAAAACAGCTTTTGAGGATCTGATAATTTTTCTTAAGTGCTTTATTGAGGCCAGAGTCTTTTTGAAACATTTTATCAACTATCATAAGCAACCACTTGAAAAATAGGCAAAGGCAATGTAATTGTAGAGTATCATACCATAAACCAATACAAAATTTTTCTCTTCTGAACAGAGAGACAATCTTTGGTCCACATTTAATGAAAGAATAGAGCAGCTTTAATGAACGATGAAAAGTTGATTTAAGTCCTGCTGAAGTAAATGAATGGCTTTTTATCAGGCTTCTAATGCACAGAATAAAGCAACTGTCTTTGTTACTTTTTGAAAGTGCTAAAAATGCTTTGCACATTTTGAAAAAGTGAATTGTTGAGTTTCATCATAGCTTTGGAGCTGACCTTAAGTGTTAATAAGCTTTCTTTCAGAACATCTTTGAATGGAAAATAGCCAATTGTGCAATGAAGCCAAGTGAATATTTGGGGTTAGAATGAGAGAATGTGCTTAGCTTACTGTTGTTCTTTGGTTGCTTTTCTTTCCTTTTTTTTTTTCCCTTTCCCCCTTTTATTTTAAGATAAACATTTAAGGCATATGAGATGGCATAGGCATTCTCTTAAGACATTTAAGGAGATATCATCTGAATCCCTTATTTTCTCAGAGTACTGAAGGAGAAAGTATTGATTAGTATATATGCTGGAATTCACATCCTATTTGTAGAGAGCTAATGAAAAAATAAAAAGACTGTGGTCCCAGTAGAGTTTTAGCAAAAGTAATGGTAACAATAATGACTTTCCTACAAATGCTTTCACATGTTTGGGAAATTTTCTGTTCTCTTTTAATAGCTATTAGGTTTGTTACACCGAATGTACAGACTTAAAGGAAATTAAAATGAGAATATGTACAATGTTGCACTATTGTTATACTGTTTCTCAGGTTTCTTTATCTAGATTAACACACTGTCTTAATGTTTAGTTGTCTGTCCATGCCTGCATTGGTCAGCTGGAGACAGTGTCACAAATTCAGCCTCTCAAACTGACAAAAAATATTAAGAGGAATGTAGCTTTTTGAAGACAAATAGCCAGTAGCCATGAGGTTTGCTGTGTAAAGAGCAATTAGAAGATCTGTCTGCAGCAAAAGCCCTTGAACATGTCTCAGAGAGATTTTGAACAAATCTTCTGCTGCCTGGCAATAAATTTCAAACACCCAAGGAAAAATATTTCTCAGTACTGATCATCATAGGTCACGTTGTTTTGTCTGTTTAACTGCTGTATTCCAAAGACTCTGTTTCCTCCTTTTCAAGATTATGTGAATTATATTATTATTTTCTGAGTGAAACACTTCTGATCTATCATTGAATACATTTATTTCATGCTGAGGAAGGCAAGAAAATATATTGTGAAGAGATAAATTAATTTGCCATTTCTATTCCAAAGAGTAATTCTACCAGGACACTCTCAGTACCTGTTCTTGCAAAGGCTGGTTTCTGAGCTTGCATCAAAAAAACCTAGTCCTTCATGTAGCTTGCTATAATGCTATATATATATATATATATACACAAATGCTTCAATTAATAATTCAGATTAATTCATAATGGGACTAAATATTAAGGAAAATATTATAAAAATGAATATCAATAATTCATGACGTCTTTTTGGCTAGAAAAGTAATTTCTAGGAGATTATTAGGAAAGAAATAATTTACACACACCTCTATCTTTACAATCTTACACCGACATAGTAGTTATTATCACTCATATTGGCATGAGAATAATCGTTGAATAGGTATTTAGTTACAGGCAGATGTGTTGAAAGTCTAATAATCTGTTGGATCAGTATCAGGAGTGTTGTCTCATTTGATAAAAATATCCCTGTTTATAATTGGGAACCAAGCAAAATTTTTCATGGTCATAATAAATGTAGGTGTGTATGTATACATACTCATATACAAACACATATATGTACACACACACACTTGTGCTCTTTAATTAGTCATTGTTCAGTAGGAAGCATGACTGATGCAAAAACTGAATCACAGAGGTCTTGATGATTGCGGTTGTCAGAGATTTTTGGAGATCACGTGGTCCAACCCTGCTGCTCAAGCACGGCCAGCTAGAGCAGGCTTCCCAGAACTATGTCCAGATGGCTCCATCCAAGGATGGAGACTCCACAAAATCTCTGAACAACCTGTGTCAGGCACTGAAAAAGTTTTTCATGTGTTTCTCTTTGTGCCCACTGCCTCACTGAGCACCACTAAGGAGAGCCTGGCTCAGTCCTCTTAGCACCTTCCCATCAGGTATTTCTCTTCTTTAGGGTTATGAATCCCAGTTCTCCCAGCCTTTGCTTGCAGGCGCAATGCTCCTGTTCCTTTATCACTTGGTAGCCCTTTGCTGGACTCATTTCAGCTCAGTGAGCTACAGAGAGCTCTCAGCTGTGGAGCTCAGAAGTGGACACACTACTCCCGCTGTGGCCTCACAAGTGCTAAATAGATGTAAAAAATGGAAAAAGTAGAGAGTAGAGGTGAGTCGAGTAGATTCAGGTCAAGCTGAATCAAGAAAAATACTGAACAACAGAGTTTTCACTGAGTAGAAACATTTCTTTTACCTGTAGGATGAGTGGTTTCATGAATGGGGTAATGGTGGTTTACATGTCATAGCTAATCTTTTTCTACTCCAAGCAAAAGAACAGTTGTTTTTTTTAACAGAGAAGAAAAGTAAATAGATAAGGTACTAAAAGAATATCTAAATGCTGAACACTTATGTGTGTTACTATTCTGTGTTTGTGAAAGATGCATACGTATTTCAATAGATGGATCTTGAGGGAAGACTCACGCCCAGAATTTGAAATAAACTAAGCAGCATTGTTTAGTTTTCACTTCTTGTTAACTGCAAGGCCCTCTTTAAGTTGTTATTTTTTTCCAGTGGATTCAGTGTTGACAAGTGCAAAGGGTTACAGTCCTCTGCCTCCTGCTGGATATTTTGTTCATTGGCATCTGAGAACCGTCTGCAATGTGAAGGAATTGGAGAGCATACATAGATAATCTTTTCTATACTATGTTTATGGTGACAGATTGAGAGGTCCCTGTTGCTCTGCTGCTACTCCCAGTAACTCATAATACTAAAGACGTCTGCAACTTCTTTCTTCAGATGTCTCTTTTCTGAAGAGTCCTTATTCACTTAGCACACTTCCCATGGAAGCTATTGCAAACCTGCAATTATTGTTGTTGTGCTTCTTTGAATATTTGTTGATCTTTCAACCTTTTGTAAATAATGGGGGGGCAGAACTGTACATGGTAATTAAAATGAGACAGACTCTAGATTTATAATATGGTATAGTAATGTATCTTAACACTCAGTTTATTTTTAATAACTAATGGCCATTAAAATATGTTCTTGTAAACTGGTTAGAATCCTTGCTCATCAGTAGCAATAATGGTTTTATATATATAAAATTCCACATTTCCCCACATTTTTGTAGCTCTTATTTGAATCTGCCATTTCAATATCCATGTGCTGACTTCTGCAGTACTGCAATCAGTTCTATGACTGGCTCATCATGCTCATCAGACACTATCACCTTACTTCTCTCTTCCTGTTCCATATCCCTCAGGAATATGTAGCTCTGTAATGCTCTACTGGCAGTGGCCCTCTGGACTAAAAGTTCATTGTCTATTTCCTTCACCCAGCATTTTGTCCTCCCAAGTAATTCTTTTATTTTTTTATCCCTGAGAGGATATTCGACTTAAGATTCTTTCTTGAGGGACCTTAATTTAAAAAAATTAAGCAGAGTAATAAGTTCAGAGAGTACCTCCTAGCATGAAATTTGATTTCAAGTGAAAGTTTAAGCACTCATCATTCAAAAACTCTTAACTTCCCCAAATCACCTATTTTATAAGGTTAATGCAATATTAACATGAATGCAATCTTATTTTTTTCAGCCAATCACAAATATTTTGCTCATGTTCATCATTAACCTGGCATTAGCTAAGTATAACTTATCTTATGCTGTGGTCGAATGCTCTTGTGGTTTAACATGCATCTAGTTCTTTTTCTGGGCAAATAAGAAAAACAATGAAATAAGTTTAAAAGAGAAAATGCAATAATCTTAGTTCTTTGGAGTTTTTCATCCTGCTCAATTTTACAGCTTCTGTTGGTTAACTGTAAGACTGGAGCAGTCACATTTTTGTCAAGCAAAACCATGCCAAGGTTGTGTTTTGGGGGCTGTAGCGTTGATGGCTCAGCTGAGGCCCAGCAGGGGCCAGGAGGAGCCCTGCCCTCTGTGTAGCATCAGGAGAACTGTCTGTCTCGGTGCTCCTAACGCTGTCAGTGAGTACACAGCCTCCTTCTGTGGGCTGTCTTTAGCAAAGTACCACTTCACCAATTTTCACAGAGGCTCAGTAGGATGACCTCCTTCTGGACCCTATAATTGTATTTATTACCCCATAGCAGAACAGTTATATACAAATATTTTTATTATTATTTTTTTGAGGTCTCTGCAATGGAAAGTTCACTTATGGCCATCTTTTCAAATAACTTTTCAAATAAAGTGAGAAAAAGATGGGTAAGATTGTGAAGATGATACACTAGGAATAGATAACTGAGAGGAGACCAAAAAAATCTTGAACAAAGTAAGGAAATTGAGAGGGAAGGGTGTGAAAGTTGATGCAGGCACTATAAGACAAACAACATGAATAATTCTGGTGGTGCATGTTTTTGTATCTCTGCTTATTTTTGCAGCATGCCTAATGTGCTGTTGTTTTTCAGGAGAAATATGTCTTGTGAAGTAGAATCACTGGGCAATACAGTCTATTCGCCTCTGAAGCCTTTAGAGTTACTTACACATAAAGTATTTTCTAGAAGCCTCTTTTCATTTTTACCCACTTATATAGATTATTCCTGTTATTCAAATTCTTATTGCTTACTAGGACACTAAAAAAGCTTGAAGAAAACTTACAAATGCTGCCAATTTAGCTACACCCCATAGAAATAACTAGAAGAATAGTAAATATCTAGCAATTAAAATATGGAAACTTTCTGTGGTTACCTTATTGGAATTTATTTTACACCCCAAAGAGATTTCCAGGTTTTGTGTTAGCGTCTTTTCAGACGAAGGTGCCATATATCACCCCTTCCTCATTTTTGCTGTTAGTTGTGTATGCTGCATAGTAATTTTCAGTTGTTTGTTCAGCTTTAGCCACAGCATAAACATCTTTACCATCAATGTACAGTAATTGCAATGAGGTGAGTACAGTTTTGCTAAAATATCCTTAAGTGGAGAGATTCTGGCAGTGTTTTGTAAAGAAAAGAAACTGTGGTGTACTCTACAGCTACTTATTGTTTAAATGTCACCTTTCCATATTTTCCCATTGTTGTTGCTTATTTTTAGCATTTTTTTTCAAGATGTTCAAAATCATAGCTTTGGTATTATTTTATACTTTTGGATTCTGTCCTGCTCTCAGATACATGGAATAGTACTCCAAGTATCTGGATTTTTTTGGTATTTGAGACCTAGTTTAGTTCAGCATATTTCAGTCTTTCAGAAAACAACTTCTGTGACTCTAAGATTAATTCTATGGTTAAGATTTTTTTTAATGATTACATCCATGTTTAAAAAGACAATGTAGTTTGCCTTTTGTTCTACTTGTCACTGCTATTAAGCCATTGTAGAAGGTCACAAGGTTGGTCAGGTAGAACTTGCCCTTGGAGAAGCCATTCTGGCTGTCTCAAATAACTTCCATGTTATCCATGTACCTTAGCAGAGCTTCTAGGAGGATCTGTTTCATGACCTTTCCCGGCACAGAGGTGAGGCTGATTCCCAGGGTCTTTCATTCTAACCTTTTGACAGATGGGTACAATATTTCTCTTTTTTCCAGTCACCTGGAACTTCACCTGAATGCTATGACTTTACAAATCTCATGCAGAGTGGCTTGGAAATTACATCAGGCAATTCTTTCAGGCCTCTGTGATGCATCTCTTTGGCTCCTATAGACTTATGTACATCCAGGTTCCTCAGGTGATCATGAACCTGGGAAACATTTTGCTCCTCCACTCCCCATCCATTTGAGAGGTGTGGGAAGAAAGCCTGCCATTGAAGAACTGAGGCCTGTTACTGAATGGAAGCGGAAGCCTGGTTACAAAGGACACGGAGAAGGCAGAGTTACTGAACGTCTTCTTTGCATCAGTCTCTACTGGCAGGACCAGCAGGACCAGGAAATCTCTTACCTAAGAGACCAGGGTTAAGAAATGTTGGAAGGAAGGCTTTCCATTTGTCAAGGAAGATTGAGTTAGAGAACAACTAGGTATATCTGACATCCGCCAGTCCATGGGGCCCGATAGGATTCACCCAGGAGTGCTGAAAGAGCTAGAGAACACTACAGCTAGGCTGCTCACAGTCCTCTCTGAAAGGTCATGACCATCAGGAGAGGTGCCTGAGGGCTGGAAGAAAGCAAATGTCACCCTGGTCTTCAAAAAGGGCAAGGAGGACCCAGGGAGCTCCAGGCCAGTCAGACTCACCTCAATCCCTGGGAAAGGGATGGAGCACCTCATTCTGGATGCCATCTCTATCCACATGGATGACAAGAAACTGATCAAGAGTAGTCAGTATGGATTCACTGAGGGTAAATCATGCTTAACCAACCTGACTGCCTTCTACAGTAAAACAACTACCTGGGTGGATGAGAGGAGAGCAGTGGGTATATCCACCTTGCCTTCAGCAAGGCTTTTGACACTGTCTCTCACAATATCCTCACAGGCAAACTCAGGAAGTGTGGACTGGATGAGTGGACAGTGGAGTGGATTGAGAATTGACTGAACCAGAGGGTCATATTCAGTGAGTGGCATAGAGTTCAGTTGAGGACCTGTCACTACTGGTGTTCCCCAAGGTTCAATACTGGGCCCAGTACTGTTTAACTTGCTCATCAATGACATAGATGGAGCGGCAGTAAATTCGCTGATGTCATAAAGCTGGGAGGGTAGAAAATATTCTGGAGTGCTGTATAGCTCTTCAGAAGGACCTCACCAGGCTGGAGAGATGGGCAGAGAAAAACTTTCTAGAATTGAAGACAGGCAAATGCAGGTTCCTGCACCTGGGGAGGAATAACCCCATGCACCAGCACAGGCTGTGGGCCAACCAGCTGGAAAGCAGCTCTGCAGAGGAGGACCTGGGGGTCCTGGCAGACAGCAAACTGTCCATGAGCCAGCAGTACCCTTGTGTCCAGGAAGGCCAATGATGTTCTGGGGTGCATTAGGAAGACCATTGCCAGTAAAGCCGAGGAAGTGATTTTGCTCCTCTACTCAGCCCTGGTGAGGCTATATTTGGAATGCTGTGTCCAGTACAAGAGAGACATGGAGCTCCTGAAGCAGGTCCAGCAGAAGGTGTCTAAGATGACTGAGAGACTGCAGAATCTCTTATAAGGAAAGGCTGAGAGGGTTGGGCCTGTTCAATCTTGAGGAGAGATTGCTGAGAGGGAACATCACCATGTGTAAGTGTGTGAAGAGAGAGTGTCAAGAGGATGGAGTCAGGCCCTGCTCCATGGTGCTGAGCAATAAGACAAGAGGCAATGGGCAGAAGCTGATGCACAGGAAGTTCCGCCTGAATATGAGGAAGAAATTCTTTATTGTGCAAGTGGCTGGGCACTGTAACAGATTGCCCAGAGAGGGTGTAGAGTCTCCCTCACTGGAGCTATTTGAGAACTGCCTGGACACAATCTTGTGCCATGTGTTCTAGGATGACTCTGGTTGAGCAGGAAGGTTGGGCCAGAGGATCCATTGTGGTTCCTTTCAACCTCACCCACACTGTGATTCTGTGATTCTGTGATTCTGTGAGTCTGTGAAAGCTGTTGTTGAGTATCTCAGCCTTCTCCTCAGCTATTGTTACCAGTTTCCAGCACCGTTTATCAGTGTGGGGTGGGCATTTTTTGGCCTTCCTTTTCTGGTTAACATACATACAGAAGCCCTTCTTATTGTTATTGGTATCTCTTGCCAAACTGAGCTCCAGCTTCACCTTGACTTTGGCCTTCCTCACTCTGTCCCTACACAACCAGACTTGATCTCGATACTCTTTGCAGGTTACCTGTCTTTTTTGGCATTGCCTATGATTTAGTTTCTTTCCCTATAGTTTGACCAGTAATTCCCTACTCAACCATGCTGGTGTCTTGCCTTCCTCGTCCTGCTGTCTCTCAGTACTCACAGTCATCTGCTTTTACAATCCAAGTTTCTTGCCCCTTTACTGACTGTTCCCTGTCCTGAGTTCTCTTTGCTTTACTGTATCCATTGGTCACTTTTTGCCCATCGTGTTTTTTCCTAACTCTCCATGGATGAATATCTCTCCACATACACTGGCAGTCCTGGCTTTTTCTCCACGAGGTCTTTTCTGCCTCTTCCTATCTCTAATACTTGACCCAGATAATTGTCTGCTGTCTGTCTGCCTTCCATGTCTTCTTCCTATTTCCCCACTGTCTTCCATTATCTTCCACTTCAGTTTTCTTCCTGTTCATAGGCCTCTTGATCATGTATTTCAAGTATAAAGTATAAGAATTTCAATAATGTGAATGCTGAGCTTTCAAAAATGTGAGTAAAAGGGTTTTTAAATTATATTTTTAATTATTTGTGTGTGTCTCTGTGTTCATACTTCAGAGTATATCTTGTTCATGGGCTAGAGCTTTTCTTCACATACAGAATGCTAGAAGTGTGCACGCTTAGAAAATGGAAGCAGATGTTCTCATACAATATCTTGATTCCAGCAGCTGAGGTTTCAGAAAGACTATCAAATGTTTCTAACTCTCACAATAAATTATGTAACTTGGCACTAATATGCTGATAGTATGCTATCAGTAGTGCAGATCTAACAACTCTGAATTATTCTCACTCTTTAAGGCAGATGTACTGAGGTGTGGGTTCCTTTGCATCATGCATTTAGGAACTGAAAACAGAACAGCATGGTTGTGATGTCTGTATTAAATAATGAGGCAGAACATAGTCCTCTAGAGCAATAGGTTTCCCACTGTGTTGAGTCACTAAGCAAGCTGTCACTGTTGATGATGTACTCTTATTTTTAGAAATCCTTCAATGAAAGTCAAGCTGAACCCTACGATGCCATATTTTTCATTGCTTAAGTTGTTGTGATGCCAGTTTTCATTATTATTGATGTTAAACACTTAAAGAATATTTCTGGGTTAAGCAAAAGGTCTTCACGCATTTCAATGATTTATGAAGCAAATAGACTTGCTAGATGTCTGTGAAGTGCCACTGATGGATTCAGTGAATGCAGCAGTAAGCACCCATTACAGCACCTAGAACACAGTTTCTAACTGGTTTTTGTTCCATTTACAAGTTATGAAAGAGACTTGATGATGCTTTTAGCTGAGAAATATTTTAGAATGTAATTTTTTTTGAAGAATAATTCTATCTGAAACAGTGTGGAAAATGACAAACAGCGTTAAGAAGGAAGAAAATGCATTGTGTTACTGTTCTGTGAACCCTGGCTGTATCATGCAGCCTCTTAGGATCGTAATGTGATGTCTCAAGACAAGCTGCCAGCATCTTCTACCCATACACTCTGTAGAGAGGGTTTTGTTTATACCAGGCTAACTTTAACGATGGAGATACTTTTTACTGTCATTCCTTGACACCCACTTTTTCCCTGCCTCTAGATTATGGTATTCATCTTAATTTTCTTTACTGATCTAAAAGTGAGATACCTAAGTTTCATCTACGGTTGATGAAAAGAGTTTTCCAAGGGAGAAAAGAGAATTTCCAAGGGAGATTAGTGCCGAGTATGTTGGTGATAGCCAAGCAAAAAGTTTTCATTGTTATTTTCATGTTTAAAGCTATGAAAAGGAAGAGATACTACAAAATCCTAACCAGGCTGAACCCTGTTTTTCTTGCCATCTTTTATGTTTTTTAGGATGGTTAAAAGTAGGTTACTCCTTACACCGTCTTTCACTCAAATGCAGATATGTTACTGTTAAAACAGTTATAAGAGCTTCAGCATTCACAGACTGCTTCAGAAAGTTGAAATATTTGACTGACGAAGCAAGACGAGACAAAGCAATTCCCTCCCACTCAATGCTTCCATAAAACTCTTCAAACCTGCAAACAAAAATCCAACTATCTAAATAAAACAGCAGCCACATAATCTTTTTCTGCAGCACAGTTATCAGAAGATTGTACCACCTGTTAGAAAAACATGTATACAGTTTTTTTCTACACATTAAAGAGGACCAAGAAGATGTTTCAATATGGAAGGAACCACTGCTTTGAGTAAATTGGTGTACCCAATTTGGCATACTTGAAAACTGGGAAGATGTAAAATCATGGCTAGTCAGTAGGGCTAATTCAAATTAATTGTGCTCTCAAATTTGATACTCTCTTTTGTAAAAGATGCAAAAAACTGCATAGTTAAATGGAAAATAATCCTCAGACAGCAACTGCAGAGTAAAAAGTGAATTCAAAAGTCGAGGTTTGGACACAGGCTGGGACACGACGCGACTGCCCACTGATGGGGCGTTACTTAGTTTTTATACAGATAGTTACGTGCCCATTATTTACTATTTTTTATCAATGTGTGATACTTATACTACAAGGGTTATTTTTACCCTAATTTAATAGCCTAAAACTACTTTATATGATCACCACCCCACAAGATGGAGGACTATGAAGAAGGAGAAGGATTTAGGGCAACACCCTAAATCCTCTATTTTGTCTTCTATTCACTTCTATTCTAAAATTTTTAAACTACAAAATTTTTTACTTTATATTGTACTAAATTACTACTTTTAAACTTTTGAGGTTTCTAATTCTTCTCTTAATGTTGGAAGTTTCTCCTATGGACTGAAATCAAACTTGGTGTTATTCTGGGCTTTGTGCCAAGGTCTCCAACCCCCCTGGACTGGCTCTACACCCCCCTGTCCAGGGTCTAAACTCCCTTTCTCAGGTCCCAGGTCATCCAAAGGGATGCCCTGGACTCCAACATTCAAAGACTTTAGATTTTGTTATACTCACATGCCATACTTTATAGACCATAAACTTGCTCAGCTGTGAACAGTTGTGCTTCATGTTGAAGTATTTAAAATATATGGAAGATGGTAAGAACTGCATATATTACAAAAAAAAACCCACCAAAAACAACAACAAAAAAAACCACCCCACAAAAAAAAAAAAAGATGGGTTCTGAGGTCTTCTTATTGTCATTCTGTTTCCCAGAACAATTAAGAGAATGTGGTGTCTCAGATCAATCCTCAAGCATGCGTATTTTCTTCCTCCTCTGTAGCAGTGGAGTTATATTGCACTGCAGAGCTAAACTTGGGGCAAACCCATACTGATGTTTAGAAGAATACAGGGTGTGATTAAATACTGGGTGCGTGCCTTGCATTTTCTGAGCATTGAATCCCAAAATAAAGTTAAATTGAACATGTTTTTTTCAGTCCTGTAAAGCTTCTTTAGGCCTCATTCCCAGTGGCTTTGCTACTAGATGGTGGCCAAAGTGGAGGCCAAAATCCTTCAGAGTTTTAAAAGATAATAAGCAGAATAGCTAATACCCTGATTGTTAAAGTGCTGAGCTTGGATACCAGAGGAAGCCAAAGTCATACAGTTTTAAGAGACTATAAGCAGAATAGCTAATAACCTGATTAGTAAGGTATTGAGCTAAAAAGGGGTGCAAGTCATAGACAGAAATCAGTTGTTTGAGTTAATGCAGCTGTAAGCGGAAGCAGAAGGTATCCTGCCTGAGGTTGCTTGCTCTTTGGCAACATTTTTTTCCATTGTTTTAGAATTTTTCACAATTTCATGGTGAAGGGGCAGAAGAAGAATAGAAAACAGAGGAAATATCTTTAGTTCTGTTTTTGAACTGAATGCTATCTGTACAAAGGTGCTGTACGCACTGCAAGAGTGAAAGCAAGAGAATAACAAGTGAATGAGAGCCATTCAGATGTCAAAAAAGAAAATCCACCGAAAACATTTAAATCAGTATATTGACAGCAGGAATTTAAAGCCTGTATTTTCATAAATAACATCTAAACAATTTTTAACTTAATATTCTGAATGGGTGGCAATGGTGACGCATATAACTGCAGCTAATGATGGTCAAAATTCCTTTCACCCATGAACTGATTGATAGAAGGGGATAAAATAATGTCCAATCTGTCCAAGAAAATTTGGGAGGTAATGAAAAAAATCCAAAAAGCAATCAAGTGGTGAAAAAATTCAGTAGCAAACCTAATATTACTGAAATCTGTTCTGGGTTTCTTTATCAAACTCTGGTTTGCACATACATTTCAGTCATGTTAGTGCTTACAAACTGGAAGTCATCAGTAACTTTGGTCAACAACGGGTGCAAATACTGTAAAACACCATTAAAGGTGATGAGATACACAGTGTCCTAACTGTGAATCTGTATCATTCTCCTCTCTCATTTCAGTACATGTAGGTGTGAATATAAATATACATATATATGCATATTTATCCACAATAGTGGGTGCTTTTTTTGTAATTCCTGCTTTAGAAATGCTTTCATAACTCCTGATAGTTTTGTCCCTTTTAACTCCATGTATAAAAATGTACAAGAAGTTCAGTTGATCACCTGTCTCTCTCTCTCTCCCCCTATCTCTTTTGAAAGCTTGCCAAAAATCTAGCCACCACCTAGGCTATTAGTGCATTACTCCATATTCCTCTACCCCCATGCCAATTTTAAAATACTTTTCATTTGCACCTTTTATAACTAATGGATGATACTTTGGGGAAAATTACAGTGACATTTGCAAAATGATGCTACTTTAAAAGACAGTGTTATTCTTCAAGTGAACATAGTGCAAAAATAAGCAATATATTTACAGGGGGGAAAAAAAGGAAGCTAATGTATGCTCAGCTTAACTTCATCAGAGGCACAAGATGACATAAGATGATGCATTTTATTCCTTTCAGGGTGGTAGAACGTTTACCAGGTTTCAAAGAGATCAACCTGGACTCAGGCTGCTGGTGCTGAAAGCTGATTCATCAAGCAATCATGACTGAGAAAAACACTTGGCAGTTTATTGACTTGAGTGGGTTGTTACATCCTGATGACTTCAATGAAACTTGGTCACCTGCTTACAGCCTGTGCATGAAACCTTTTCTGAACTACAATCTTAAGACTACATAGAGGGGCTCTTTGTAGTTTTTCAGTTCAAAGGAAATACGTGGGTAGGAAAGTAATTGAGTCTGCCAGTAGAAGTTTGCTGTTGCCTTTAATTGCTACCTTTCCCCCCTGTCATTCACTGCTACAAAAAGTGTATCTGTGGTGGACAGATATTTAAAAGCACATGTTTGGCAATCCTGTTTTGGTTTAAATACCTGTGAAGAGACATTTACAAACTGTAATTAAACCAATATTGAAAAAATATATTGATCTTTGATCAGAGGTCCTTCAAAAGCTACTGAAGTGTGGAACCATTCTGCTCTGCCACTTTGTTTTTCTCCCTCATTGAATTCAAAGGAAGCCTGTAATGCAGCAGGAGTTGGTATGGACAAAGTTCCTACACAGTGGCAGGCAGGGCCAGAAAGGAGCTGTATAGTAAAGGTCTTGTAGTGCACGACTTTGCACCATTTGTGGTCCAAGTCAGTGGCAGTTTGAAAATTAATTTTCTAAACCTTTTACCAACCATTTTAGTACATCCAGGTTTTCAATTGGTTATAAAGGCATTGGACCCAGGGATAGCAAACTTTTAAAAAAACTTTAATTCTGGCTTTCTCAATGGTCTATAATCTGGTAAATGTGAAGATTTATGCTCTTCCCGTGAAAAGGACCACTGGAAAATGTTTTGTTTAAATTCTGATGGAGCTGCAGAGAACTTTGTGGTTTGAAAGATTAGGTAATGAATAAGAGAAATAGATGCAGATGACATATGATTTCCTATGCATGGTGTATTTCAGGGAATCATTAATCCATCTGAATGTGACCATGAGTTATGTTCGCAGTATTGCACTAGAATGTCTCAAAAAGGTTATTTAGATGTACTTGTGAAGTTAAATATGGTAAGACTATAAAATATTGATTATTTAGCACACATAATAGCAGTAGACTATCCAGACCTTATTTTCCATGAGGAAGACAATGCAGTAATTAATCTTTCTATGGCTCGGCTTTATTTCTGTTTATGTACTTTTAGAGCAGGAACGTAAAAATACTTTCGTTTAGAGTTAATTCATAGTGACGACTGAACTATGAATGTTCAGTTTGTACAAATGTCTCGTATCACCAGGTTGAAAACAGGTCACGTTTCCTTCTTTCTTTTTGACAATAAAGAGCAAAAATTGGTAGTGAAGTAGCACTTGAGTTTTAAAATTCAGTGACTAATTTTAGAATTCTGACCTTCTGAATTTCACTTACTGCTCACCAATGCTTATGTCATTAGGAATTAATTAGGTGGTCAATGAGGTGGATCTTCAATTTAAAGCTTGCACTCTGGATTTTTTAATATTTTTTTTTGCTTATAAAATTACAGAGGCAGTTAAATGGTTATACTGTTAGCTCACTGAGGGTTTGCTACCACAAAAAGCAAAAAAGTGTTCTTACTGCCATATAGTCCATAGTTTATGTACTTTTAGGGAAAAAATACTCTATTACATCAAAAATTGCTGCACCAGACCTGAACATAATTCCATTATCTTGCTTTTCAAATGCAGAAGGACAGCATGCATAGTACATCACCAACAGAACTGAGCTAAATTCTCTACACATGTACTTCAGATAGTCTAGGCAGGAGTAGTTCAGAAAATTGGCACACCTAGTGGAAGAATGTACCAAATGCAGGTCTTTTTACTGTTGAAGTACCCACATTTAGTAGCACAGTGTATTTTGAGTATGGAGTGGATACATCTGTGATAATTCACATGTATGAGTGCGTGGCTAGAAAATGTTTTATTTCTTAGTGCTTGATGGTTTGGGTAGAATGTCACATGTATTCAACTATTAACACAAATCACATTGACTTGGGAGCTGAAGACCCAGAGTAATTCTCAGCATCTCTTTCTGTGTGGAACAGTTCCACCATCTCAGGCCTTAGTTTTCCTGAACAGACAGGTTCAGACTGGTTTTCAGGCAACAGGGTTGAAGCAGAGCCAAGCTGTCCAGGTCTACCTGGACTATCTTCATAGCCCTTTATTTAAGTCTTTTGCCATTTTTAACATTGTGGATTTTTTCTTAATATCTGGCTTGAATCTCCCTTGTTGCATTTTAATCCTGTCATTTTGCATCAGTACACCTTCTTTTATTCCTGTTTACAGTAGCTTTTTACACCTGAAGACTCTTATATATTGCCTGCATCTGTTTATTTTCTTACATAAATAAATTGTCCCTGTTCTTGCAGCCTCTCTTAAAGGAGTAAGTTTTCACTTTATTGTTGTTGGAGGAAGTCTTGTATATCTCACATCTTTCTTGAAGTATTAAGTTTGCAAAACTGAGGTCTCATTGGTATCAGAGCTGACTTCTACCTGCAGTCTGAACAGGCATCAGTAGAGCAGAAGGGCTGCATCAAGGCACGTGTTGACATGTAGATACCTGTTTTCATTTACACGTGCCAGTTTATTTCTTGACTTTTTCACAATAGCACAGAATTTCTGGCTTGTGTTTACCATGTGTTATGTTACAACCTCTGAACCCTTTCCTGAAAAGCTGCTCTCAGCTGTCTCTTCTTCCCTTTCTGGATGCAGACGATTGTTTTCTTGCCTTGACTTCTCTTACGAAATTTATGCAGCTTCTAAAGGAGGTTTCAAATTCCAGTGCTGTCTTTTAATGTGCTTACTAGAGCTGTAAGGTTGTTGTGACCATCAGGTCACAAAAGCGTTCAGCTTCCAAAACATTACTGGAAGTAGGAAGTCACATTGGGTTCAGAAAAGCTCTCTGTGAGATTCCATTCCTCCTCAATGGGAATAAAGCAGGTTATTATTTTCCTCAGTGAGTTTCTTTTTAACAGTTTTGTAACCACTTCACGGTAATTTTGCAATGTCTTTGCTGAGTTTGCCTATGAGGAAGCCGAATTGAAGTTTGTCAAATACTTACTAAAACCAATATACAGAGCTTTAACTACTTTTCCTTAACCATGTGCAGTGTTTTCCTTTCGCAGAAGGAAATTAGTCTGGTCTGACATGATTTATTCTTAATAAATCGATTCTGGCTGTTATTTCCTTTTTACTTTCCACATAGTTTACTTGATTATTAATTCTGAGTTTTTTCTGCAGTTATATTATCTGTACATTCTTGTCTTTTCATAGACACTGTTGTGGAACTACATAATTCTGATATAAGTAGTAAGATACATATGGATGATGATATTTTGAGTGGGACTACAGCTGGATCAGCCATCCAGCCCTGGCAGGTGTTGGCATTGCTGCCTTCAGCCCCTCAGCAAAGACATTGCAACTGCACCAGCTGACTCATATCCCATCAATACATGCCTGTTGTATTTAAAGGGTCTATACTCCATGGGGAAGGTTCTTCAGAAACATTATTTTACAGTGGAAGGGAAAGATCCAGATTGTGAAGGTGAGTTTTGTTTCAGGTTTATTTCTTCCATAGCCTGGGAATAGTGGATAGCAGTGTATTGGAGAGGGGTCAGGACAAGAACATCTAGAGGTTAAGAAGCAGAGAAAAATCTTTTCAGGACTTTTGGTTCTCCATGTCTTGAAAAAAAGCCAGAACTGACTTGTTTTAAGGGAAGTGAAATATCAGAATAAAGCAGAAAATGAAAAAAAAAAAAATGAGGAGTTCAAAAATGTAGCTATTTCAATGATATCTTTGCCCCCACACCGAGTGTCTGAAGGGAGTTGGTGCAGGGGTAATCCTGCTGTCTTTTGTGAGCAGGTTCAAAAGAGAAAACAAATAACACCAATTTCCTCTATCTTCTGTTCTCATATAATTTCTTTCTCTCTTCTACCACACAAACACAACTGACATATTTGTGGAAGCTTTTAAACTTTATTGGGCAAAATCCAGTCATGACCTGCTGTAGATTAGCAGTGGCACTTCCATTTACTGTTCATGTGCAACCTGAAAGCTGAGAGCTGTTTTGCCATTTCCAGCTGGGATCTCAGAGCTCGGAATTGGAAGCTCTTTATTGGCTCCTACACCATCTCCCTGTATTTGGACAGTGTTGTGCCTACTCACAAATTGGGAAGCTGTTTGACTAGGATGGGGTTCAGTAGCTTGCATATTACTACAAAGATTGTTGTATTTTCTTCAGGAATAAAGTCTTCTGTTAGCTCTCTTTACCCAGTATCATCATTCACTGTGGTGCCTATGCCTCGTAGTAACAATAAGGAACACTTATAAAAAACGTAAACTGGAAAAAGATCTTTAGTCTGTGAACAGCTAAGGTGGACAAGCTTCTTCTAGTGTGACAGATATAGGGATATGCTCCAGGGTTACTTGGGATGTCATCAGATGCTTGTGATAACAATGTCAGAGAAACAGGCTTCTGTGCATCGATGACAGTCCTCTATCGTACAGTACATTTTACACCACCAAGAAAAGATCAGAGTTCCCAAAACGTGGGGACCAAATTCATCTTGGCTTCCAATTCAACCTGACCCACCTAGAGCTGCTGCCACTGACAAAAATACCAGCTGTGTCACTGCCTAGAAATTCCTTTCAAGCTGTGCCTTAGCATGCCAGTTGGCATATTAGCAGGTATCTTTAGGCAACCTTTGGAATTGTTCTTTGATGGGTCAGTACCTGTACAATGTCATCTGCTTGAGACATCTGCCCTGTGTGGGCCTGAAATAAGAGATTATGGTATTTCCTGTGCTGCCCTGATGTTAATTCTTGCTCCAGTCTAATAATTCCCGGAGATGCTATGCAAACGATTGCCCATTTCTGCAGTCCTGACATTTTCCTGAATAGTACTTTAAAGGTTTTGATCTTGGAAAACTAACTCATTCAAGTACATGTGTGAACTCTTTGAAAGAAAATAATTTTGTATCCATTGCCATTTCTGTTTTTCTCTTCCTTCGTTGTTTGCTTCTTTGGAGCTTGCTGGAAAGCAATTGAGCCTCACTGACTCTGAAACCTATTGATCAGATTTGAAGAGTATAAAGGGGAAAGATGTAACATTGATAAAAAGTAGGGCAAAAAGATTAACACCAACACTAGTTTGTAAGCAGGAAAGTCAGGAAGGTGCAGCAGGAGCCGTGCACATTCTCTTGTTCCAAGGTGATAACAGAGTTAGTAAAGATAAACATTTGGGGCGAGGAAGGAATATTTCCTCTGATTACTGCTGCCAGGTGGAAAAAAGAGCAAAACTGTGAGTTATGCTGTCAACACCAGGTCACCAACAGCCACTGATGTTATTTAGAGCCTGTGGATATGGTTATGTATGTTCATAGAAAAAAAGCAGGAGGAGCAAAAAGGAAAGATAGAGATGACAAGGAGATACCAGAAGTAGGAAGAAGATGACAACAGCTATTTAAGATAAGGATGGTTAACAAGTGCGATGAGGACTGGGAATGTGTGAAGTGGGACATTTAAGTGGAGCATGAGGACTGCAAATCTTCTAATCTGACCAGTGAAGATGTAGCAGACTAGTTGGCAGGTCAGTCCAAGTGAAGATATTACTCTGTGTGTTTTGTGAAGAGAGTGGAGCTGTAGACTCAGGTTAGGTCTCTCAATGCTTATCAGGTCAAGTACAGAACAAACTCCAGTATTCAGTGTTTAGACATTTTAATTACCAGAAAACATGGTGGTCTGTTTCTTGAATTCCAGTAAACACCCATTGACTCCATTTCTATTCATACTGAGTCTACGAAACCAAAACCAGTCCTGGGGCCATTTTATGAACTTTGGGAGTTTTGTCACAGATTGGGCATGGGTTTGTTTTTTTTCTTTGTTGGTCTTTGTTTGTTTGTTTGGGGTTTTTTTGTTTTGGTTTGATTTCTTTTTTTAAAATGGGATATATGTTGGTACTCTCATTTTAATACCCAATCCCTGATTCTGCAGCAAATTCACATGCAGAGATGGCTAACATTATGGATACTGGACATCAGGTATGTTCTAGGCATTCTGAAGCTTTCTTAGAAAAGACTGTACAGGGTTTTCTCTTCTAATAAGCAAAATTCTTTTTAATAATCATCAAAACAAAGGTGCCATTCATTTCACATTTCTGCAGAAAAGTGTGAACATAGTTATACTTTGTGATCATGTGTTAGTTATTGGGTTCATAGTGAGTATAATACTTAGTTGTAATGTCCATTAATACAGCAGAAAAATACAGTATGTTAATGTGTGTTCCTTCAAGATTAGCTATGGAAAGTGAAAGTGCATTTCTGTGCTAATACAGTAAAAATCTATTAAACCTGTGACATCTGAGCATAGAAAAAGAATTATTTTAACAGGTTTGTTCCATTAATGGTTACTTGTTTAAGAAGGCTTCCTAGAATCATACATTTTCTGATTACATGCTTGGAATTTTTTTTCCTATGGACACATCTCTTTCCTTGATAGGTTGTATTATTCTAAGTTACAGGGATTCTGGCATTATCTTGAGGATTTTTTTACAAATTATACATGCAGAGTGCTTTGAATATATAATGGAATTTCACACCATATACAAACTTGCTGGTGTACCACAACAGTTCAGTCCAGGTCATGGTCCAGATTCTCTTTCCCTTCTTAAAAGTTATGTTGCCACAACTGCTACTGCTTCTTCTTCATCCTATTTTTCTCTCAACAGTGTGCTCCAAATCACCTATTACCTTCATCTCTCGCTCTATTTCTTGGACTGGTTATAGAAGCAGAGGCTGTTTCAAGCTTTCTCTTTCCAGCTTGGTCCATTTTTGTGCTGCACTGACTTCCACTTTGAGAGGCGCTGCTTTCTGTTACTGCAGCCCTGGGTATTATTTTGGTGCAGTGTTTTAAAACTGCACTAACTGGACGAAAAGGAGGAAGAGGGTGCAAGCCCATTTAATTCCCTGCATTTGCTCTGATGCAGCAGAGAAGGATTCCCTCTGCTGAGAAGGCAGAGGAAGGGGTTAAGCTGTCAGAGAAGAAAGCCTAGTTCCTGTATCTTCAGTCTCTTCAAGCACTGAGAAAAGAGGAGAGAACTGAAGTTGATGTCTTTTAGGGGTCACATATGGTTCCCACTGATGAAGCTGTTTGGTATATTTTTTTTTAATCCCTGTCAATAGGAGCCATAGAATCTGATGTTTATTGTTATTTCCTCTTGGAAATTGTGTATGTGAGAAGTTCATACCCTTTGCCACATCCTGTAGTAAATGTTCATAACAGTTCTTTCCAAAAGATTGATTCCTAGCTTGCTGCAGCACAGTTCATCAAATCCTTAATACAGAGGTGAATGGATGGTAGTCTCTTTTTCATCCAAACAATTGTAAGCCTGCATTTGGCCAGCAGTTATGCTTGTTGGATGAAGCATGACTGCTCAGTATTCAGTTTGCTTGCTATTGCCAGCAAACAATACGCTGGCAAGAGTTTACACTTTCTTTCTCTTGCCTTTTTTTTTGTGTGCTACACAAAACCAAGCATGGGTAATGAGTGTCCAGAGTGTGTATGCTAATTCCTATAGAGACCTAGATGTTAAAGTTTAAATGGAGAGCGTGTCATTTGAGGTCGTGCTGTTATCATGTGTTACATTCTCTGCACTAGTTAGATTTTGCCCAACATTGTTTTAAGTTACTGAAGAACATTTGCAGCTGACTCCTTCCCTTTACATCTCCCCCTTTTGTTTTCCCATTTAGATTTGTCTATCTCTCTGGTGACGTTAAAGGGAAATAACCAGGTAGGCATAATTTTCTGGCACAAAAAAGTAGTAAAGAGCCTGAGAATGCAACGGGATTTGGCTTCTGAGCACATTCCTTAGTTCCTTTGTAAGCCTCTGTCTATATTAATGTATTGCTGCACTTTGCAGAATAATATACTCACACGGGCTTCACAGTCATCTTTCTCTCTTCATTCTGAGGACCAACATGTTAGTTTTTCAACAGCTGTAATCAGGAAAATAAGAGCTTTAGAGTTTGCTTCAAACCCTGTATCTCTAAGCAATCTGCTGCTAGAAAGCTACTCACAGAGTTAGCATGAAACTATTCTAATTCTGTATTAATTGCTGTAATTAGGTTTTTTGCGTCATGATCAGATCAAGGAAGCCTAGAGAGAGAAAAAAAAAAAAAGAACCCTCTTTATCCAACAACACTCCTAAAATGAGGCTCAGTATTGCCATCAAAGGCAAAGGCAATGCAAGTCAGACTTTCCCAGCTGGGCAAAAGCCCTCGTCTTCAGGGATGTCAGGGGCAGTTTGGTTCTAGTAGAGCTGAAGTCATTCTCAACATGCTGTCCTGCATGCAGACCTTCTGATTATTTTTGCCCCAATGGGATCTGTTTGGTATCCTTGGTTTGTTTAGATCTGCCAATTTTGGAGGTTTTTTGTCTTTGCTACTTACAGGCAGACTCGTGCTTTCCTTATATGATCCCATATATGCACAAGGTACATATGAACAGTTACACCCCTCAGATTTCTCTTGACCAGTTTTGAATGGCAAACTGACTATTCATAAAAGCACCTGGTTGCAATCTGGGGGAATTTCCCAGTCTGAGTCTTAGGCTTCTATCATTCCCTGTGATGCAGGATGAGCATTCATTTATACTGCTCTTTCCCTTTACACAGCTGTTGTTTGCTATTTCCCTGTTATTAAATACTTGCACAAGGAAAGAAATATAAAAATGCTGATACTTGCCATTAACTATTTTTGATGCAACAACTAAGTCTGCCAACTGCATGAAGTGAATGCATTTTGTTAAGCACATCAAAAATGCATTTGTAAGAAAAGGCTCAGTGGGTCAGATAAGAAGGACACAGAGTACAGTGGTAGCAAAGCACCTTGGTTTCCCATCCACAAATTGCGTTTTTCTTCCCTTGGTCCTTTGTGCACTTGAATTATTTAGACTGTAAACTTTTTATGATGGGAACTGCCTCTTAATGCAACCTATTTATACAATGGCCACACATCAGCCAACCAACATCAGAGAATTCTTTCCCACCCACTCATTTCTCTTGTAGCTCACCCCATCCTTACCATATATTCTCATCGAAATTTGGAGTCTTCTACATGGCAGCCCTTCAGCATCGTGTTCCTTTCCATTCTTTGTCTCGCCTCCTTCATGACCGAATGGTACATCTGTAGGAAAAAGAACGGATTTAGAAATGGTTGGTTTTCTTTCAATAGGAATTAAACTGCATTAGCTACTCACCAATGCTCTATTTTGGGAGCAGGCTAATCTGCTAGACCTGGGCAAGAAACCATGTTTCCATTCAACAAGAACTTTGGAAATGTAAACATTTTCTTGACTTGGATGAAATGTTAATATCTCAGGAATGTTTTCGAAGTCCAAATCCAAGGAGCTGTGAGCTGTGGAGGGCAGGCTGGACTTAGACTAAGTCAACAAAAACAGACTTCTAACACTGTCAAAATGCTTCTGCCTCCTAGATTCCTGGGGTTTTTAAAAATAAAATTAAACAAATTCAGTTTCTTCCCTTTAGATTGCCTTGGTATTTTTATAAAGTGAAACATTTTCATCAGAAAGGACTTGAAGAAGGAAGGTGAATTTGACTGAGCATCCATATTTTGGCTGAACAGGTCCAGATCCTCTTATCCTTTTATATACTCTTGATTAGCACTATCCCTGTATGTCTAGGAGAGTTAAGGTGGGACGTGAAGGAAGGGAATGCAGCAGTGTCCTGGTCACCATTTCATTCACCTTGTCCTGTAAAATCTCAGATTTTCCCTCTAATTTCAGGAAGAAAGGGAAGAGTGGGCAATATGGCTCCACCCAGGTTTAATTTTCCATAAAGCTACAGGTCTCCCAGGTACAAAAAAGAATAAATATTACTGGTGGTACAGGCAACAGAGCAGAAAATGAAGCTTGAAATGCCATGGTGTGCTTGTTTTGGCATGTCTGGAAGGAGTACCATTGTCAAGAAGTCTCAATTTTTCCTTTTCTCAAGTAAGTGACTGTCTTTCACAGCAGCTGAAAGGGTTATTTTTCATTGTTCCTAAATATATGTTGAATTTTGTTTCTATATATCTGGACACGTTATGGACCTCTATGGGAAATTTACTTGAGCGAGAACTATGGGTTCGAGTTATTAAATATTAATAAGCAATAAATTTCAGATCACCCAAATTATAAAAATACCATTCCCAGCCATGTGACAGTCACTTATCTCTTGCTCTGCATTTTTGGAAGATGAGGAATATGATCTTTTTCATGTTAATTTGTGATGATACCATCAGTTATTCTTTGAATGGTAAATTTTATTACTTAGGTTTCTGCATTAGTTGAGCACAGTTTGTCTGTTGGCTTTTCCATACCATAGGATTTGTGGTGCAGTATGAATCCATTAGATTTATTTCATCATCTAGTACAATATGTGTAGGAGGTATAGCTCTTAAGAATGTGTTTCACAGATCACTCATGTATGGAGACGCTAGGAAACTCAAACATTTTTTTATCTGAAATTTCCCTTGCTCTCCCCTTTAAAAAAATCTAATCAATGATGCAAATAAGTTTTCAAAAAGATTGTTTTATGAATACATGTGCTATACTCAGTCTTTTTAAAGAGTAGAAATCACATAAATGACAGTTCCAGAAACTGTAGATTAATGACTTTTTTTAACTTTCCGATTATGCTGGCAATGACTAAAAAAATAAAATTTTGTAATTTTGAGGAGAGAATAATGTACTTTTTTATTAAAATAGAAATGACACACTGCTGCATATCTAACTTGATTTAGTGTTTTTATTAGTTATAGAACTGTTTTAATACCTCACTAACTATTGCTTTCTCCCTCAAGGTTTTCATTGTTCTCATACCCTAGAAACAAATTGATAATTCTGAAAAAAATAAAGTATTTCTTAGTTGTTTGCTAACAGCAGAATAGCAATCAGTCACCACAGGGTTACTACAATGGGCATCATTATATCTGGATCCTTATCAATTTCACTATATGGGTAAGTATTATTGCTGCATACCGGAACTCCTTTGGTGTTATTGCTTAATTTTAATTGTGATTGTAAAATGTGAAAAATGTGGATATTTAAACCACAATTAAACACCTGCTATACTTGTTGTGCATTGGCATTTAAAGATATATTGAGTATTTAAAATCTGCTGAATCAGATATTATATTGAGGGGGGAAATAAAAAATAAAAAATCTGGGATTGGTTTGAAAGCAAATGTTTGCTTAAGGAAACAGTTGCCGGGAAATTTAATTTAGCCAAATACGTGATGCAACATCTGAACCTTAAAACATTTTGAAGAGTAAATTTTGACATCGTGCTGTTTCTCGTGCAGCTTCAGAGGCTGCCAGTCCCTTGCAGCTTCCAAGAATCCCACTGTCCTCTGTGTGTCCCTCTGACATCCTGCAAATGGAAAATCCTGCACTGGAAAACACCTGCCCAGCATTAACGAGATGTAAATGGCAGAAACAGCAGAATGTCAAGTTGTAGAGACACAAAGAAATTAAGGTTTTTTAGAAAAACCTCTGCTGACTACTCCCAAATTCTTAATTTCATTCGAGAGTGAAAACATTTCTAAATTGCTTCTGGTTCTGTGGTGAGAAGCACAGAAAAACACATGAGCACATGATTTCTGTTAGGCGTGTGAGTAATCTGAATGAGTTAGAGCTCAGCGCATGTTGATGTGCTTTGCTGCCTTGGATCTGTTAGTGGTGTAAGGTGGTTTAAATCTAGCAGACATAAAGAGAGGCAGCAGCTCTCAGTACAATTAAATCTGCAAGCAGCCTCTACTGCACAGCCTGGCTCATGCACCTTTCCATATCCCATCTCTTTCTCTTTCCTTAAAAATAGGTTGAAAAAATTGTTTGGTCTGAAAGACGAAAGATTTATCCTCTCAGTAAAGCTTGTTTTTCTGATATTAGTGGGAAAGTTTGCTTATGTGCATTAAAAAATTAACAGTATTTTAAGTCTTACTTTTTGTCTATCGTTTTGTGTTTAGCCACTTGCAACTCGGAAGAAAAAATAAATCATTGTATCTACCCTTCCATCTTTGTATGTATGACGGAAAGATTTTTCTGACCCTGCAGCTAGTTCTTGCCCATTCTGGAAGAGTGCTTGGGCGATTTTTGCTTCATGATTTATGATCTAATCAGGTATGGACCTAGAACCAAATCCCTCCCCTTTGCCAAACTAGCAGCTCTGGGGAAAAAAAACTGCTCCTCTGTTCAGGAGGAGTAACACCAGTATTTTTCTTTAGCTGTAGAAGAGAGCTTGTTGTTTTTTAATGGTTTGCTGATAGACATCCTTGGTTGTGCATTGATTTAGGTTTTATTTCCTGCAATCTAGACTCCTGGGAGGATTCCCTGGCTTCTTGCCTCTGTACTTCTGTTGAGTTTGCATTGAACTTTGAAATGATTCAACATGATCTGCTGTCAGCCTCCTACTATGCACTGGGTGGTCAAAATAACTCTCTTCCCCTTCCTGGGAGAGTAGGGTTCCCAAGGGCACTTCATGGTCCTTCTCTTTTTCCTACTCGCTAGGTTGAAACCAGTGATATCTGGCCAATACTTGTGGAAAAGCAAACACTGTTTTGATAAGTAATGAAAAGTGCAATAAATTGGTAAGTTCTGTATTTCAATTTTTTTCCCAAAATTGTTGCCTTGGTTTGGAGGTAGAGTACCCTGCTCCTTTCTGTACTGGCCAAACAGCTTCTCAAATGTCTTACCACAAATAAATATTTTAAGTATTTCTTCTTGTCTCAGAGCATGTCTTGGCTACCAGCACACTTTCCTGTCAATCTTCAGTAATGGCTTGTGTCAGGTGGAACCTCCTGGGAAAGAAATGGGTTTATTTTAAAAAGTTTATGAGAGCTTCTCCTATATCTCCAATGTGTGTCATAGAGAGGGATTATTAAATATAGAATAAATAACAGGCAACTGTATTCCAAGGCTTTAATTCCATTGAGGGGTTCCATTTTTCAAAAGTGGATTTAATGCTCATGAAAGCTGTCAGGCTGAGGTCCTTGGAAGCCAAAGTGGTCTTTTTATCCCATAGATCAGGTGTGGTTTTGGCAAAAAACAGACAGGCTCTCCAACACTGTCCTGACCTGCAGCACCTGTATTTGTGCTTTGACCTATCCATGCAAAGCAAGTAGAAGGACAGGTCCAGGAGGTGGAATGAAGTTTTGTGTAATCTAAAATGAGCACTGAGAACGCTGGTACCTCCACACATGTCAGTGGTGTGTACAGAGGCATTAGCTGGGCTCCCAAAGTGTGGTGAGCCCCTGGAGCTGTGCTGGTGGGTGCACACAAGCTCTCAGCATCAGGCAGGGACTGCACCACAGGGGAATAAACCCAGAGCAGGGAAGTCTCCAAACCCCACAGGCAAAATGGTCTGACTCACAGGACTTCCATCACCTCTGTGATAAGCTAACCCATCGGGAGCGTCACATTCCTCCGGCTCGGCAGGATGTGTGGCATATTGAGGCTTACATTTTAAACCTACACCTTTATAGAACAAGGCCCATCAATTAATTTACCTACTCCTGTGTCAACTTTGGCAGCTTTATAAATTGGAAAAAGAGATTCATGATCTAAATCCAGCCCCTCACTCTGCGATGCATTGATGCCTATAATTCCTCATAGAAAATATCTTTCCTGAAGTCTGCAATGTGTTATAATCTCTAATTATGAATATGTTCACAGAATTTGTTCATCTCAAGATGCACTTGTGCATCTGTTATTTATGCACTATACATTAAACTTTACATATAGCTTTAGAAATATTTCTGCAGATGTGCACTTGTGCTTAAAAGACCATAGAAAAGGATATGTTAAGCTGTGTGATGAGGTCCTTGGGTATGGATTATAAAGTAAGGGAAAGAGCATCATCCTTTCCTCATGGCGGAGTTGTAACTAGAGGTAGACAACCCTCTGCTGAAATTTTGGGGTGGAAGGACATCTCCAGAGTCACGGCTGCAGGTGATGGTGCAGCCCATCTCTCGGTCTCCTTGCAGGCAGCCTGTGGGGTCTGTGTTTCTGCTGCCAGGCTCTGTGGAGTGGGGGGGAAGGGTGCTCCTGCCTACCCTGGAGCCCAGGAACAGACAGTGTTTACTGTCTGGGTCTTCATGGCAGACAAGCCTGGCATCAAGGGCATCCTCAGGTCACCCTTTGAAGAAGACATAGCAAGAAGCCAGTGTGTTTGTGAGGGCAGGAAAGTCTGGCACTGAGTAAGAGAGACTGTAAACTTATTAGAGAGGCTGAACTTTATATTTAAATAGCACATAATGCAGTGGGGACTGGTCCCTGCCTGGCACTTTTAATTGCTGCTGTAATAATAATACAAGAAACAGAGCCACTGTTCTGTACACAGCCGTACAAAAAATGATAAATTGTTATTCTACTTATTTTCTTATTGTAAAGTAACGCTGTCAGTATGGAATTCATTTAACTGGAAGACAAGCCCTCAAATGATTACCTTAGAATCTGAAGGGGGAAAACATACAATTCAGCACTAGCCACTACAAGAAAATTAGAATTAATGATAATATAGCTTCAAAAAGCAAGCAAAAAAATATCAGAGGGCCAATAAATGCATGTACGAAACTAAACTTATCTTTGAGCACACCCCAAGGTCTTCTCTGGGCCCTGGCTCCAATCAGCCCCAGAAGAAGATGAAAGCTACCTTAGAGCTGTGACTGCTTCAGGATCGAATGCTTTTCTAGTAGTGTGCTGCTATGAAGGAAGCATTAACTAATAGGTTTTGATAGGGAGATGCCACCAGATTTTTTTATATGCAAGCCTTCCTTGTGTAAGCTAGCTAAAGGGGCACACAGTTTGTGGAGATGGACCCTGAGAGATTCTGTTTGTGAAAGATACTGAGGTTCCTTCATTTCCACTGCAAGTTAATCAGGACTCCGTGCCAGAAGGGAATACAAATCTGTTGTGTTGGCTTGGCTTTGGTTTAGTTGGTTGGTTTTAGTTTTCTTTCTCTGTTTTTTACTGTGGGTGTGGACTTCTGTGCTTCACAAACAAAAGCTTTTTCTCCATGAAGAGAAGACACCAACATATCTGTATAGCATCTCCTCAAAAAGACATTTGGTTGTTAATCTAGAAAGTAACAGTGTATGCAATTGAGTGTTCTATGTTTTCTTTCCACCCTACAACACAGTTTTGCTTTTCATGTTTTTATGTTATGCTTAATAATAGAAATACCTGAAATATTTGACAATTGATGGAAAAAAGTATTCCTTGCTTTGCCTTGAAGCACCATATCTATACGGAATCATAGAAGCTGGAGATTATGAAGGCCTTTTGGTCATTGGAGCCACCCACGTGCCGACACTGGATTGACACTCTTTTCTTTTCCTGTGAAAGCTGCTTGTGATATGGTGGTGCAAAGAAATTTGCACCTTAATAGGACGCATTTTCATAAAAGCTCAACCTGATTTTGTCTCTGTTTATGGTCCAGATATATACAGTGCTATACAGGCCATATGAAATTACAGCAAGAAGTTATGAATGATGTAGGAAATGAAAAATTTGTCACAAAGAGCAAGGAGGTAGCAAGCTGTGCTGCACTCTAACTTTTGATATTAAACTCAGATATAAGCCAGACAAGGAAACTGGACTCAAAAGGTCTCAAGCAAATATAACCCCTATAGAAGAAAACTGAGAAAAATGAAAAGGCTAATAAAAAAAATAGTATAGCATGAAAGCATTTATTCTCTCCTATTAAAGAGAAACCCAAACACTTCCCAGCTGAAGAGAGTATTTCTAAATGTGGCTTTGTCCCAAATGAAGACAAACAGAAAGGGCTTCGGACAATTCGGGGAAGTGCTTGAGTATTCATCCCAGAGGAAGCTGTTTGTTTTTATTGGATTTTTAGTTTGATTGTTTTGGGGTTTTTTTCCTGCAAGGCGGGTGGAATTACTCATTCTAGGGCTGGTAAGTAGAGCACAAAGAATTTAATAGCAGCACATATAATAAAAAGAAATCTTCTTACTTACAGATGGCCTCTCAAAATAAAATCAGGTAAAATACAGGTAATGCTTAGCACATCATTACTGTAGGTATTCTGACCTGGTTTACTTTCACCCCATTGTGTAAGGATTCTATACCACACCCTTTTGGGAGAATAACAAATATTTCTATATTTGTTTCTATAATGTGCTATTCAATCCTTCTACCTTCGATTCGTGCACACAGATTTCTTAACCACTTGCAGAACCCTTAAAAATTATTTTTCTGGTGACGAGGAAGGCATGGACTCCTCCTCAGGTGAAGTCCATACAGCACATAAGGAGGTGCATGTCTCTCACTGCTTAAATCCAGGTGTGGTCTTCAACACCTTGCTGAATAAGATCCCTATTCATCATCACCATCGATAGCTACTGCTTGCAGGTTCTCCCTGCAAAATGTGGCTTTTTAAACGTGCAGCCCTGGGGCTTTGTGCTGGTCAGCAGAGCAACCACACTGAGTGATGTTCCCTGCTCTCTGTATACACATGGCTTAAAATTGCTGCAGCAGCTCCAGTATTTAATTCTTTTGCCAGTGAGCACCTGCATCGTACATGTGGGATTCTAATCTTCACATGCGAGATGGCCTCGAATAATTTCTGTGGGTTTTATAGGCAATTCTGTGGTGATCAAACTACTGTAAAGAGAGACCTGTATCAACCCATAATTTCCCCCCCTTCTTTCAAACATATAATCTAAGGTTTCCCTTGTGGGTGGCCCTTCTTTCTTTTGTGCCATGGTAATTTCTTCATAGGTGGTACCTGACAAGTCCTTTTTTACCCTCAGAGTTTTTTGTTCAGATTCCATTCACTTCAAAATATCATTACCATTGCAAACAAGGAAAATGTGTTTATCAGAAACTGCAAACTCCTTTAGGGCCTCATAGGATTAATCACGGTTATAAAGTTTTATTAAACACAATTTTTGTTTAATGACAAGCTCCACCAGTCCTTCCCATTCCAAACCAATCCTGTCCTTAGGGTGTATCTAGCACAGCAGATTGTTTTCAACAGACTCTCAAGACAATCCCTATTACTTTGTCATGCACAGAGATATTTTTCTTCCTGGATAATTTGAACTTCCTTAAAAATCACATCTGTTTCATACTTTATTTATTTGTAATTTAAATCCTTAAATTGAATCTTTCATTACTAACATCTGGGCTTGAAATGCAGCCCACTTGAAAAAATACAAATTTTATTTTATTTGTAGTTACCCCCCTTCACTCAGTAGCATTGGTACAAACATTCCCTGGCCAGAGGCAAAACAGCCGGGTATCTTAAAGCTGTGATGCCGTACCACGTGTAATATGGCTCACTTGAATGTCCCTGAAGTGACTGGCAATTTGCCCAGAATTAGACTGAATGCAAGTAATAAGCTGTAGAAATTCCACAATATTGACAATTAGATATCTCTATACAGCAGCAGCTGTGTATTGTTCTCGTGGTATATTCCTCTCAAAGCACCTCCTAAAAAAAGGGGGGGAAAAAAACCTGGCAGAAGGTTGCAGGCAGCAGAAAGGTAATACACATTGTATGAAATATCTCAAATTCAGATTAATAGGAATGTTTCTACTAGCACAGTTTTCTACATCAGGAATAATGGCTAAGGCAAAATGCTGAGGAATTTTCAGTTTATAATACCACACCTGTACTGTTAAATCGTTTGTTTTATTTTTTTTTTTTCTGAGAAAAATACCTACCCCCTCTTTCATCATGAAAATGAGGAGATTGGAGTATGGACTTGCCTTTGGTTGCTCCTTGATTGCCCCCCAAACAGAGAAAGACATTGTGTCCTGCAAAATGGGATGTCCCCAAGACATAACAATATGGCCCAGAACAGAAAAGTGGGGTTAGAAGAAAAGGTTTATTTTTATACCTGATTTGAGAAAATTCAGATAGCTTTGAGGGACTTGCTGAAATAAATACATTTATTTCCTATTAATTCTCAATTCCCTCATCTTTCAAAGTTTATTTGTCAGTCTTTCTACAGAAAATGTGGAAAATTAATTCATTGAATATTTATTTTATTTTACTCACAAGAAGCAGCTGCCCACAGCGAACGGATTCAAATTTTATTTTTTAAACCATACTTTTGAAGTTTGCATTATGAGCTATTCATCTTTGATATTTTGCCCAGTGGATATCAGTGGAGCTTGTTTCTGTCAGCTACTAAGCTTGTCAAACTTTGGTTTCAGTATCTGTCTTTATTGTAAAAGAAATGATCATTTTTTAAAATAAGCTGCTGTTTGGTTGGTTTGCTTTTTGTTTATATGTTTTTAGGTTTTTTTTTTTTCCCGAAGTACCATAAAACTGAGGGAACAATAAGATGTCAAGTTTTATATTGCAGATGCTAATTTATCAAGCTAATTACCAACAAAATGCAACTAAATTGCTGATAATCTTGAGACTGATTAATTCAGCAACAGAGATATTGATGAGTATTTAAAGGTTAGGAATAGGAGTGTTATGATGCAGGAGCCCCTTCCTAGTTCGGTGCTTACCACAGAAGAATTATCTCAGCACCGCATGGCATACACAACATTTTGACAGATACGTGTACTGTGTGCCAAACAACTTGCTGGAGAAAGGAAAGGCCAGTTTGTGCATTTCTCTGCCTGGCGTGACCATGCTCAATATTGCTAAAATAGAGGGAAAGGTTCTGCATGGCACTGTGTATTCAAGGCTCCCTGTCCTGATGTCTGTCACACCAGATCCTGCATTTTTATTTCCTCTTCTATATTGCCTGCTTTTGTGCGACTTCCCTGCCTTTCTCCCTCTCTCCCCTAGAAAAAAAACCCAACCACTCCACAAATGCAATCACAATAAGAAATTGTGACTCATGGCCTTTCCAGCTGCAGGGGAAGTGAAGGTGATGCCTGAATCCATCAGTCCTTTGGTCAGAGATAACTTTTTCCTCCCTGGACAGTGGGAAAAGTGTTTCTTCAGGCTTTATCTGAGTGCCGTCTCCTCTCCTCTGGGTGCTGAAGCTGCTGAGTCAGTGGCGAATGAGGTCAGTCGTGATGCCCATTTCTGGGAACTGGACACCGGCCTGAGACGTCCTAAAATGGCATTCCTTGGGCCCTTTTCCTGCCAGCAGCACAACATTGGGTCCCTTTGGTGCCGAATGTACTCCAATAAAGGAGGTTAAAAAGCCTGTTCATTAATTGACTCCAGCACTGAGTGAGTCCCTTTTATAACCTGTGTTATCAGCAGAAGTACAAGCATGGTGTGGTAAGGAATGTGATTACGGACGAGATTTCCTGGGAGAGGAATTAGCTGGCTCTGGTGGTGATCTCCGTTATAATGAGCACACTGCCATCTTTATGAATGCCGTTATAGATGTAGTCCCACAGCCCTGAAAACTGCTGAGCTCCTCTGCCTCGCTGAGTAGCACCAGCCAGGCTCTCAAAGGGTTAATCTGCAGTTTACTATTGAATAACATAAAATGAGCTGTAAATAATGTAATGATATGTATTGTTAAGCTACATATACTGTACCAGGTGCAAGTACTCCCACTCCTCACTTAGATATAATCTGGGGCAGTCAACAAACACAGATGTATTTTAACAAAAAAGAAAGAGAGAGGGAAAAAATATGAAGAAAGTATGAACAAAAAAAAATTAAAACATATGTAAGATAATTTAACTGAGATAATGATCCAGGTAAAACCTGGCCTATTTTTCAGAGTCACTTTAACTGTGCCGTGTAAAATACAATGGCATTTTGACTTGTTTTTGGAACATGCATGAGCCAAACACGTGTGGAAACACCTTGACAGGCCTTTTGTATAACTACAAGAAAACTGATAATCCTAAATCAATTACATGGGGGAAAATATGAATCTTTGAATACTAGTAATTATAATGGCTATTTTTCACTTTTGTAGCACCTGCAAATGATGCACTGTATATATAACAATGATTCCAAAAGCTCTAATTAACTGTTTATTTTTTTCTTCTTGTTTGCTGGCTGTAACCAGTCCACATTAATTGACAATTTATACGTCTCTGTGTGTGTGTGTGAGTGTGTAGATATAGATGTATATTTTTTCCCCCAGCCCCACTCCCCACTATTTTCTATTACTTACGAATGTCTGGAAATCACAATTACTGAATTTGCCTCTTCTAGGTTGGTTCTAAAAGCCTCATCAGAGACTTTTTGATCAACTTCCAGTAATACTCAAGGGATGGAAAAATGTGGTAGAATATGCTGGGCTGATCCTACCTAGTGGGGACAACTGCAGTCCCTTCTGTAGCGTGATGACATGGCTCCCGACTAATAGTGCCAGTCAGAATTCCTAACTGCTCCTACCAAATGCGAAAGAGCTGATTTTGGAAGACCTCCAGCCACAGCTTTCCACTGCTGATAGATTACTCTGGGCTATTCATGGAGCAAGATTAGCCTGACCACCATGAAGAAAACTCTTTGTTCCGTGTCATTACCTAGGACGGGTTGAACCGTGTTAAGGCAAAGCCGCATTGGTGAGCTAAATTCATACAGAAATTGGATCAGTGGTTATTCTGAAATTATGCTATTATGGTTGAAAGGAGCGGGGGTGGTGGATTTGTCGGGGTTCTAGGTAGGGAATGTGAAGCACAGCAAAACTCAGCTTGGAGAGAGGGGGGACAGCTTGCAGTAGGCACCGTTAGGATTTTTAATGTGGGTGCGAGCACGCAGTTGCCATAAAAGCAAAGCACAGCGGAGCTTTGCATTGAAATGAAAATACAACAGTGCCTAGGCAGTGGCCAAAGGGTGCCGAGCCTTGGGTAGGCACTGTGCACTGCGGCAGCTCCAAAGGCACCGGAGCGAGAGGGCCGGTGCCGGCGAGGAGGCACGACAGCGCCGCGCACCGCGAGCGCAAGATGGCTGCTGGAACCATCTGCAGGACATCAAAGTCTGCTGCCTGATGGCAAGTGGGCTGCCAAAGCTTCTAAAGGCTTTGGCGCCTGCATGTAAATCGGATGCAAACTGTCCATCTGCTGCATGGCACAAGTGACAGCTGATTCTTTTTGCAGTCCGTAAGATGAACTAGACCTAAGCCAATCCGTCCCTGTTCCTAATCACACAAGGTTTGTCCTACCAGTTTCATTAGCCAGACACACGAGATACAGTATGTGGTTTTTCATTTTGGTCTGTACGTGACACTATAAAAAACAATGCCGGGGATGGGCTGTGAAACCAAAGGGGACACACTGCTGCTACTGCAGAGAAAGCATATTGGCAATGTTCAAAGCATATTGGGGCATAACAGTAGTCTAAAAACCCCAATATGGATTAGGACAGCTGACCAGATGTCTTGACTGACATTTTTTAACACGATTCAAGGGTGTCCCTACAGTACATAAATGCAAACTATACATCTGTGTACTTTTTTTTTTTCCACTGGAAATACCATACATGGATGCTTTGATTGTAGCTGACAGCTCCAGTGTGAGGAGAGAGCCATTCAATGCTGCAGCTCTGGCCTTCTCCTCTGAGAAGCTTGCTGGAAAAAGTTTGACTTGGGTTCCAGTGCAAACAGGCAAGAGAGATGTTGTCTTCAGCAGAAAGTTACCTACCTCCTTTCCTCATCAGATGGGTAGTGGGAACTTGCTGGAATGCTGTGTTGAAAGTGGGGGGTGAGATGTGATATACTGTTATAATAAGGGAATGTTGTTCTTTTCTAGACTGATCTCAAATTTAGAAAGTTGGATTACTATCAAAATGCGATTACTCAGCTGTGCAATTGTTTGTGAGAAGGAAAGATCAGGAATGGCTGGGGAGGGGAAAGCACTGCAGGTATACTGAGAAGCAAGGAACAAAGAGGGTGAAAGAACAAAGAAATTTCCAGTTTCTCACTTTGTAGCTTTTAGAGCAGAGGTCACATATGAAACATAAACCCCCTTCCCTCCTTGGCCTCCTCATCTAATTAGACATGAGAGATGTCAATGATCAGTTTGAACCAGCACAGAGTCTGGCCCACTAGTGCGAGCCCTGTTGGCATCGCTCCCTCAGATTGCAACAAATTCTTCATGTGCATACTTCCACCTTTCCATAAACATGCATCAGTACTTTCCTCCCTTCTGTCTTCTGTACATTGCTGGTACAGGATTAGAAACTCCACTGGTAGGAAGCCAATTTTCCCACGTGCCTGTCCAGAAGCGGCTTGAGGTGCGGCAAACACCTTTCTCAGTAACTAGAGTTTATTCCAAACTACTGTTCTTTGCCCCTGCCCCAACCTCAAAGTACAGGGAAAACTGATATTTTGCCTTTTTCAAATAGAGAACTGTGTTATACAGTAATCACAGGCCTTTCCTCTGTCTCTGCTGGGCTTCAGCATGGAATTTGGTCCCCTCCACTGAGGCTCCTCGTTGGTGTCTGAGGAGCAGATTTACAGTGTTTTCCTGTTTATAACCAAGTAGATTAGTTGGTTTTAGTGTGCTCTCTCTAGTTTCCAGGTAAATGTAAAGTGGTGCCTAAATTTATGTTTCCAATTTTTTCCTTCATAAGTCTTTCGCTTTCCCAGCAACCAGCTCCAAGCTTCATGTAGAAACAAAAGATGTCCTTAAAAACAAAAGGTCCTGTAGTATCAGTGAAGCTGCAGATAAAGTTGCACCCAGCATCTGTATGTGCATTTTCTGTGGTGCCAGCTGCTTGGCTCTACACTTTATGGATGCACAATTCTTACTTAACACTTTTGATAACATAAATCTTGTGCCTGCCAATCTTACTGGCACTTAAGTTCGGCTTTTATTTATCTCTTCAGATTTGTAGCATACCCTTGAAAAAGACTTTGTCCTGTGACATCAACTATCTCTGTGCCTATTCAGATACTGTATATTTACCCCAAATCTAGGCCTGGAGTCTTCGGTGAGTATTTGAGTCTAGGGATGAATTTCTCTGAGGAAACATTAAATGATAAAAACTCTGCTCCAGCAGGTCCCAGGGACAGGAGCACACTTGACTTGACATCAACTCCTCCATGCTGCTGCAGTGGTGCCATCAGAGGACCTCACAATGGCAGCAAGACCCCGGAGTCCCTCCCACTCACGTCCCTGCCTATGGGTTCTGTGTGTGGCCCTGGAAGGCTCCCCAGTGAGCAGGATGTTGGTGCTGCTCTCATGGCCAGCACCCTTCCAGGCTGACCAACCCCAGGGCAGAGGGGCTGCAGGTATCTCCAGCTGTGCACAGCCTGGTGCTGGCCAGGACAGCTGCACTGCTCCATGGAAAGGATTTTCCTGCTGTGCAGGTGAATGGTTGGGTGAGTGTGCCAGAGCAAATGGCCTGTGAGTGCTCAATCTTGTCCGGAATCAAATGATGGCTACTAGGACTGTCACCTGTATTAGAAGGGTGGAAATAATGAAAGATGGGATATATGGAGTTTAGAGAAGGTAGTGCAAGCCTAGGAAACACAGGTCTCTATGTTCCTGTGAATGGCAATCCAGAAAAAAGTCTATTCTTGAACACAGAAAATTGCTCTAGGCCTGTGTGGTGAAAAGCATCTCTGTCCCTAAACATTAAATACCACTGGCAAATTACTGATAATGTGCTAAATGTGAGTTTTAGGCTTACATTGTTAACTATGAAACTGATGACACAAACTAGAACATGCTAATAGCATAACACTGAACTGTGGAGGTACACCACAGTTCATTTGTTTTTCCCAAAATGACATTCCTCTTTTCTGACTGATGGAAAATCACAGATGAAAATGTCCTAGATGAAACTGATGGGAATTTTCTTTCTTTTTGGTCCTGTGCATGTGCTGTGACTTTCAGAGAGCACCTGAGATTGCAGGGTTTTACCGCTAAGATTGTGGGTTCTACTGTAAATCTGCACTAAACAGGCACACGTATAAATTGCTATCATGCTGTTGCATCAGTAGATCAGCTTACAGTCCCTCTCAGATTCTCTTTGTCTTGTTATTTTCATTCTATTCAGGAACTGAGCATCAAGATGGATATTTAAAAGGCAGCTTTCGATTTACTGATCTACAAATACACTTCTGACCTCCACATGTAGGCTATTAAATCCCACTGACTTGTCTTCCTGGACTTTTCTTCTTATTATTTCAATGAAAAAATCTATTCCTGAAAGCTGGATGGGGATTTTGAGCCAAAAAATTCTCTGACCTGGGAATGTGCCTGTCATCGATGGTTGTTGGAATACACACTTGCTCACACCAGACTTCCAGCTCAGCAGCTCTGCAAAATAGAACACATCACATCTACTTCAAATTCTGAGAGTTTCTGGAAAGTACAGTTTCCCATGTGCCTGAAAAAAAGAATTAACGCTATATCTCAACATTAAATTCAGAAGCATAAGTAACCTATTTGCTAAGAATGCTCCATTTGTTTCCCATGCCAGAAGCCTTACTTACAGCATGAAGAAGGGAAAAGGAAGCCACTTACCTCTACCAGTGAATAATGTAAAATGAGGCTGCAATATTTAATAAGCAGGTGATACCACCACACTGTGATATAAGGGCTGGGTGGAAACAGTGGGAGGGAGAGGTACACATTCCTGGATGAGTTCAGATCTCATTGCAGACTTTCCTTGAATCCATGCCAACCATATTTGAGCAGAGGGTCCACTTAGCATTTTTCTCCCTTTTACTGCAATAAGACAATGCAAAAATGGGGGAAATGGCTTTTAACAATGTAAAGGCAGCATTTTATTTTTTCTTTGATCTCAGTTCAGATCTAGTCTGGCATTCTTTTTGCTGAAAAACAAAAGAACTCAGTTCATCGATGTTTTATGCTCTGCCATGACAGAGAAGGTACTTTCTGCTTTTCATAGTCCAGTAGTTATGCGTGATGCAATAAATACAGAGAGGCAAGGCCAAGCACTTAATCAATATGTAGTGAGATGTATATATTTGTTAAAGCCTAAGTATCATGTGGTATCTTAAACAAAATCATCCNCCATCCATCCATCCATCCATCCAACCATAAGATTATCTCTGCTAGTACATGGTCTTTAAATTCTGCAGACCATCTCTCTGCCACCTAAATAAAGGGCCAAATCCTATTGTCTTCACTTGGTCTCATTCATACAACCTCCCTCTCTGTGGCACCTCCACAACTTGATAGAGATGCAGCGCAGTCTGCATGCTGGCCCCAAGCTAGAACACATTATTGCTCAGGCTGTGGAAAGGCTGATTTGGATCCATTCTTTGCACTGCGGCAGTCCTGTGTGATCCTTGCCTGGCATGAGCTTCCCATCTCATATCAGCTCCTCTTTTTGGGGAGATTTTGTGCAGGGTTAACATAGCAGAAAGTTGGGGGTTTTTTACTTTTTTTTTTCTTGTGGAAACGAAGTGACTCCTGACAAGATCAGGGAAAACATTTGGGACACTGCTCATTGACATTTTACCCGAGGAAAAAGGAGATTGCAGCATACTCAAAGTAAATCACACAGCAAAGGGAATGTCCTCATTTTAGACTGCAGAGCAGAGAGCCCGTGTGCTGCAATTGCTAAGGTAATGGTTGCTGCCGCTCAACTGTTTCCTCGAAATGCAGCCACTCTGCCTTTTTATTTTTGGGCACTTTTGCATGCATAATGATGGCCATCCATTTAAAGGCAAATGTCCTCTTAGTTTTAATGGGCTTCTGTTCATGGAACATTGTCAGATACTGTCTTTACTTTAGTGGCATTTTTTTTTCTTTCTTTTTGCAATTTGGAGATAGCCACTGCTTTGTCATGACTCTCCTGGAAGCACAGGGTACCTGTGCCCTTCAAGCAGCTGCTCAGCCTCTTCCAGAACAGGGCTGCTCTATGTACAATGTGGAAAGATATAAATTTTTATGGTGTAAGTGTTTTTACAATGGATTTATCACATAAATAAGGAATGGAAAAGACCTTGCTGGTCTGTTAATTTACCTCCCTGTAATATTAGATTATTCTCCAGAGTGCATTTTCTAGATCCATGGACAGTCCTATTTTAAATATCGCAAATGATGGGGTTTGCACGGCTTCTTGCAGGTGAATTCATAGCCTGCATGGCCTCAGTCACTTTCAAATATTTACATGTCCTTTTCTTCCTTCCTTATTTTTTTTCTGAGTTGACATGATGCATACATACACTTTTTAAAAAACTTTCATTTACAATCTTTTGTCTCCCTGCCTAAGAACATTTACAGGCCTTTCCAAATTCCCCTCCTTCTTACCAATATCATTTCCTATTAATTTGTTCTCTCATATCACATTCTTTGTATTTTTAAGATATTCTTTTTTGTCTACTATCAAACTTAATCAAACACTGCCTAATGTTGCCTCTGCAGCAGTGCAGAGGGTGAGAAGGTATATTTGTAATTTTAAAAGGACTGAATACTTTCCAGGTGTCCATTTTACCTATGTAACAATGTTTCTGGGAAAAAAATGCATTGGAGAAAACACAATTCTGAAAAATAAAGTTTCAAGTAATTGTTAAACAGATTTAGTAACTTTCTTAATTTTTTTTTTAAATTAAAACAAGACCTTGCTTTTCTTTTCATTCACTGTGAATATATCTGCCCTCTGTAGCTCCCAATTAAACATCATGTGTGGATTTACCACCTTCTTCAGATCATTAATAAATTTTACTGAGTTAAATTCCAAACAGGCTTTTAGGGTATATGATAATTGTAATACTTTATGTTATGGTGCATCTTCAAAGCTGGATTTAATGAGTCACAGAGCCTACCTGTAAAATTGTGTCTGGAATGAGTTGAAAGGGGAATCATATTTTTTTAAACAAAAATATTTTTTGCAGAAGCTCTGAGTAAAAAAAAAGGCAATATTTCTTAAATCTAGCTATCTCCCAGCTCTGCTTTTTTGCATTAATTTTTTATTTAAAAGTTTTTCATTCCAGTTGGCTTGCAAACCTTGTAATAAAGTGCTTCTAGGATCAAAGGAAGTTATTTTTATAATATTACCTCATTTTCTTTTATTAAAATAGAGAACAGCTTTAAGTTAT
Organism: Cyanoderma ruficeps; assembly: GCA_008694505.1. Taxonomy (NCBI): domain Eukaryota; kingdom Metazoa; phylum Chordata; class Aves; order Passeriformes; family Timaliidae; genus Cyanoderma; species Cyanoderma ruficeps. The sequence goes on along the minus strand of VZDJ01000782.1, from coordinate 15,844,704 downwards.
ACACATATTTGGTCAAAATGATAGAAGCTCTAACCATACTTTCCATATTTTTTCTAAGACACAAAGGATAGTCTAAGTTTTGGGTGACAGTCATTTAGGGGGGCACAAGACCTCATCTGGAACAAAACAATGCTATTCTTCTGTGCAGTATCAGAAACCCTCCGTGGCATTTTCAGAAATCCCATCTCTTAAGCAAGAGCAATATTTTCACAGATGTAATTCCAAAATAAAGGCCTTTTCTTTCATTTTGTTCATTGCAGTGGAGTTTAGGGTGCTTAGGAAATGAAGGCCAGGGCCCTAGGTAATAGTCTATTCAGGTCAGGAAGGCTAATTAATATGCAGACACTAGCTATGTTTCCAGTGTTGTGTTAGAAGACTTGGTTTATTTGGCCAATGACAAGTACAGTGTGATGGAAAAGAATCAGCCTTTGGAATAGCAATATTTGCTTGCAGGTACTCATGCTAGAGGGTGAAAATTGTGTCCTCTGTACATTTAAGGATAATGCAAGTTTTTAGAAGAGCTACAGCTGAAAGAGAACCAATCCATACTATGTGCTGGCCTAAACAACGACAGAGATATGTGAAATTTATTCCATCATTCCTTTACAGATTTCCCATTAGACTTTGAATAAGATGTGTAACCCTTACAAGTCACGCTCTTCTGTGAAAGGTGCATCACAGCGAACTCTGTTGCAGATATGTGTGTGTTTAATGAAATGAATTCAATGAGAAAGGACTATAGTAATGTACATCAGAGACTTCCTCTCATTTACTCCTTTCAGAAACAAAAAAAGTAAAAGTCTCACAAGCCTTGTTGGGCTCAGAAGACAACCCTGGGTACCATGTACCAATGTACCATGAGGCATCAATCTTAGATGATACAGTAAGATATGTCAGGGCAGGGGTCTTTGTGATCAATATAGCTCTTGATCATAAAAGTTATGCCAGTGGTTACAAGTTCATTCAGGCATTTACAGCCTGGATTTGCCTACTACTCATGCTGTTTACATGCAGGCATGGACCCCGATGCCACTGCAGGCCAAAGTCAGAAGCACTTGTGAGTAGGAACACTTCAGCCTGAATACTGCACTGGGCACTTCATCTCAGCTTAGGTTCACGCAGTCTTTGTGGGTTTGGGTTGGACACAAACCAAGATAATATGCTGAAGCCCACTTTGTCAGGAATCTGCCAAGACTGGCTTTTCCTCAGCATAGGGAAAGATTTGAACCTTAGTTGTAACTAAGCTAGTAGTCCATGATTTTGGTGTGGAACACGTGGATGGATCGTGGACTCGGCACAAGTCTGATCCCTGGTGTATGTGTCTGTTAACATCACAGAATTGCTGAGAACAATTGCAATTATATGTACCCCCCTATTTAAATGAATAGTAAGTGCAGGTCTGGTCCAAAGTCAGAGGCTGCAAAATTAAAAAGGAACCTAGAAAACAATTCTGATACATTAATGGGTAATCCTGCCTACTTATAGAGTTAAATTTACCAAAAGCAGCATCAATTGCAGGGTAATGCCATAAGTGTCTCCATCAATCTATTTCTGGAAGCCACATCACTGCAAACCATTTGTATGTTGGACTCACCAAGCTACTTGTGGATTTATGTTATTCTCATTAATGATACATAACTAACGTGAGTCAAGGCATTACTTGTCACTTTAATAGAAGTCAGTGGCTTGTCTGAGAGATGTTGTCTTCAGACTGTGTACAAGGAGGTACATAGTGAAACAAAGAAGGATCAGTGAGTTTTGACCATTTCCAACATGGATTTACAGATAGCCTTTTGTTTTAAAAATAAATCAAAGGTAAGATAAGTAATAGGTAAAAGTACCAAATATTTTACTTTTTCGTATCATTCACTGGTTCTAAAATCCAGCAATGCAATAACAAGCTGCGATAAAACAGACAACAGGCTGACCAAGGGCTCCTAAGGATCAGTGGAAATGCTTCTATTGACCTCACTGCAGCTTGGATTTGTCCCCAAATTATTTTCATTTTTTCAGTTTAAAACTGCAGTCAAGCTGATTCCTGGACCATATGTTTCACCAGAAACAAAAGAATTGTAGTGACTGTGGATATGAAAATTCAGTATTTTCTTAGAAAACGAATAAATAGTACATACATGTTGTGTTATTAATTTAAAATTCTTATATGATTATACATTGATGTTTCCTCTAATTTTTATACTGGTTTGAGGTTTTGTTTTTTCATCATTTCAGAGGTAATAACAGGGCAATAAATATTTCTCAATTTAGGGCATGTATAAACCAGATTGTTACAAAAATGTCTTTAATTTAGGATTGTGTATCCCATTTTACAATACAGAAGTCATTTATAGTTACATACATTTTAGAGTTAAGACTACTGCATCCTGCTAAGGAAAAACATTTCTATTTTTTTCTATTGTTTGAGCAGGCTCTTTTTCTGCCCTTCTTTAACATTTCAGAAAATAAATTGATTAGGAATGCTCTGAACTGATTTCTGTTTTACTCTTAAAATTTAGCTCTTAAAGTATATTTTCCTCTACAAGCTTTTGATAGATATGAGGCTGTGCTACTGTTAATATAAATAATGTCTGACCACTGGGAAGACATATATTTATTTACAATAAAAACTGACATATTAATTATTTCATTCAGTAGACAAGGATCATCATAAAGACTGGGCTTATAAAACATAGGCATCACAGTAAAAATCATAAATACTGTACTTCTGTTTAGCTTGACAATGGCAGGTAATAGACTATCATTTCTGTTCCCTTAGCTACTGTACCCTTTTCTATCCATCATTCTTTATTGTTATTATCACACTTATTTCAGCACTCTTATATCAGCAGCATTTAGTGATATTGCAAAAACATGGTTCAGAAAGGCTGAACTTTTAATTGTTATGAGAAATAAGTTAGCTTAATTATTCTATGTAAGTAGAAAAGATGTGGTTTGTTCTTCTTCCTAAGTCCTTCCTTCCTAATCGCAATTCAACACCCTTTTTAAGCATTGCTATGTATGAACTTCATGCTGCTAGACAAATAAATTCTTTGGAAAAATGCACATTTTTATTTGGAAATAATGCCATCTCTTTGTTAGATTTGCAGCAATCCTATTTTGCCTCTACTGTTTTTAAGTCGAAAATGAAAAATTATTTAGAAGATGTTTGTGCATCATATTGTGCTGAATGGTATGTAGGTCAGCATGCTGCACCATAGCAGATAAGGCACAGTGAACAAGTGTTCTATGTACTTACAAGCAAATATCAGTCATAATAGAAGTAGACAGATCTACAAGAGCGTTTTGGCTTAGGAAATGTTTCTTGTCATTAGCATTTAAAAAAAGCTATGAGATTCAGGCCTATCAGCACCGATTCACAGCAAAGCCTGGCTTGCACAGGTTGTTATCTGTTCAGTACAGAGGTGCAGCTGGTTAGCAAATGGATTTGCAGATTTTTTTTTTTTTAGCAGGGATGAGTAAAAAGGCAAAGAATCAGGTACTTACAACCCATTCAGAATGTAACAATTTTGTTTGTGTTATAAACCAAACCTTCTGTTTTTTGCAAACTGCATTATTTTTAGAAACAGAACCAAGAAAAAACGGCTGATTTAAAAAAAAATCTTTATTCATATTCCAGTTTCCCTAAGGGCTCCAATATCCATGAAGTAATACCAGCAAAGGGAGCAATGAAGACTACAGACTTCCATGATTCAGTTTACAATGCTGCTTTATTGTGTTAGCAGTCAAGTCAAAAGGCAATATCTAATATTTTTAATTTTTTATTTCTTCCTCTATATGCTCTCAGAAATGTGAAAGGGAAAATGTGACTGATTCACTCCCTAATGCTGTGGCTGAAGGTTAGGGTCATTTTTATTTTGTGTGGAAGTGGAATCATTTCTCATGGAGATAATAATCAGGGCTGATACTGAAAGTAGCTCAGTCATGCCTGAGTTGTAGGGTGCTGTTCTGCATAGCTATTTGCAAAGTGGGAGGGATGGGTTTCCTTTCTAAGGAAAAATGCCTTGCATGAGCAAATGGGACTACTTATCAGGTATGTGAATGCTGTTCTTTTCTGTATGGCAGAGAAAAAAACTATAAAGCACATGGAAAAGGTCCTCTCAGAGGGCTTCCTTGGCTGAGGAGGGGATGGTGAAAGGGCTGTGTAGGTGCGTGTCCTCCTACCAGGCCTGCATGTAAAGGGAGTGACCAGTGCAGTGACCCAGTGAGGACCATGGCTTCAGCCTGAGCTTCCATCTGAGTTTGAAACGACTGTGGGATGGTTTTTAGCCTGTCTCCAGTACTTGTCAGCTGAAAGATAACTCCATGGTGTATGAACTCAAGGAAAACAGCTATACATAGGAAACCTACCCGCCCCCCCCCATGGTTACAACCAACATCTTTCCATCATAGAATCATACAATCCAGAATAATAGATTCATAGAATATGCTACATTGAAAGGAACCCATTAGGATCATCAAGCCCAATCTCTGGCCCTGCAGAAGACACCTCAAGAATCACACCATGAGCCTGAGAGTGTTGTCCAAATGGCTCTTGAATTCAGAAAGACTTGGTGCTGTGACCACTTCTGTGGAAAAACTGTTCCAAAATTTTAACTTAGGCTGCTGGACTTACCTGGGAGAGCTCAAACATCACAAACAGTAAACATAAATGGGGCCAGTAAGTCACTGATGCTCCTCAACTTGGTTTTATCAAATGATAAAATTGCCCCAAATTTTAGACCAGTGTTAAAGGTATTTGTCCTACATCTGAACCAAACATTAACATTTCATGAATACCAGCCTTGGACAGTGTCCAAACAGGAGGGTACTAGAAATATGTACCTTAAGGAGTGCATTGTTGAGTCCCTGCAGGCAGAGAACCAAAGCTTAGAATGAAAGGAATAAATTCTACTGAACAAGTATGAATGAAAGGATTTGATTGAATATGGTAAGGACTCTACAAGTCCTGAAACTGTGAGGTGAAATATACAGTAAATATTTGTATTGTTGACTTGAAAAAGGGAAAGAAGAGATATTTATGGTTGGACAAGTGAGAACAGAAAGGAATCATAAGTAAAGTGCCATGGAAAGTAGTGCAGCTTAATATTTAGGCTTTGATTTTGCACAGAGAAGTGCTAAAACCAGACATATAAATGCATCGTGGATATAATTCAGAATGGAGTATGTTGTCGGAGTTCTGCTTTTTAGGGCACTGCTGCCTTATTCAATGTATTTTAGATGTGAATCCAATGACTTGCAAAGTTTGAATCTCTTGACAACACTTTCAGGTGAATTTAGAAACAAGAGAGGAGTCTCCTCAAACTAAGTCACTTATGGTGCCTGCTAGTTTACTGTAAAATTAGCTCAAATTTGCCAAGTCAAAATTATGTTCTGTTTTTCCTGGTCTGAATTCAGGTCACTGAATTTAATGGACATTCTATGGGTGCAACAGAGAGCAACATTTGGCTCAGAAGCTACAAAGAGAAATGTCTCCAATATGATTTTATTATATTGGTATCTTACATTGGGCATCTTACTGTTGATTGTAGTAGCGGGTCTCTGCTTGTGCATACTTGCCATTGTCTGATAAGAGACATTTATAAGCTATAGCATTGATAAGATTCTCACACTTGGTCATGGAAGATGAGCAAGATTCCCTTACTTTTATGCATGTTGAATAACAATACATGATCTGTTGGATAGAAGGACGTAAAGAAAATCCTATTGCAGATTTTTTGAGATGAGTATCCTATAGTATAACCATTTTTAATGCATAGCCGTATGGGAGTGTCTGTACCATGAATTAAAATTTACTTTGCTTTCAGTTTAATGTGAATTTTTCAATTAAGTATTCGTATCTCTATAGATTTTGTAATTGTTAATTTACTGCTCGCCTTAACCAAGTTTATCTAGTGATGGAAAGCAGATTTCTTTACCCTGAAAAAGCAAAGTAGAAAGCTATGGTTTTCCCACACTGGTTGAACTTCGTATGTTAAACTTAAGGATGGCAAACATATTAATCCATCTCAACAGAGATGTGAAGACTTGGTGAAAGTGACCTGGACATATATGTTAACTTCAAAATGGGTCCTGATCCATAAATAAGGTGTATCCTGCATGTCCTTTTCCTTTGCCACCACCTTTTCCTTTGCCACTGCCTACCTAAGCAAGTGACAGTATTTAAAAGCCTAGAGTTGGGCTGGACTTTGCATACAAAAATCCAGGGTCTCACACACATAGAGGGAACCTTGTTCAACAGAAATATATTTGTATGAAATTATCAAATTATGAAGTGTAATTCTGTCATATAGCACGATTTAAAAGCATACACTAAGAAATGTAACTTCCTCAGGGCCAATTTATGGATCTAGTAATATCTCTTTTTTATAGTAATAGAGATATATTTGATTGTGCATAAAAATTCATAAATAGTATAACGTATCATTGAGAAGTCATGGATGACATCCTAGAAATCAGTGGAAAAATTCCCATTCATACAAGGGGTAGATTTTATGAAGTGAAATTGCCATGTAAGCCAAAATTATCCTTAATGTGCCCAATTCAAAGTAGTTCTTTGTCTCACCATAAGTTTGACATTTTCAGATGGTTGTGGAAAAATGCATCTGAGGCACACATGGAGAGAATTTAATTGTAAGATCTTGCCTTAATTACAAAGTTCATGCTTATAACATCTATTACCTTAGCAAGAGGCGTGACCAAAAATCATTGCTAAACTCAGGGTGTGAATTAATGAAACGTCACTTTACTCACACTGTAAAACAGGTCTCACCCCAGGGAAATAGATGGGACCAGCAGCTGAAGACTCAGGGTGCATTAGTAGAGCCCTGACCATGTGGGCACTGTTGCATGGAGTGTGGGCAGCAGCAGCACCTGGTCCAGGCTGCCATCTGTGCTCAGCCCTTGGGTCTGCCTGCTGTCCTGGGCAGGTCCTGGGCAGCTTCCTGGCAGGTGCTGGTCTCGTAGTGGCACAATGAGGGAATGCCACTTCTAGGGGCAAACAGGACAAGCTCTGCCTCAGCGGCCTCTTCCTGTGCTGAAGAGCTGCAGGTCTTCAGCGAGGTAGTGTGGAAATAATGCAGGTCAAGGCAGCCTCCCCAGGTGTTACAGAGGACTGAGTAGTTCACCATGTCTCTGCCTCTTAGGACCTACTACCTGCAGCCAGGCTTAAGTCATCCAGCCCAATTCAAATCCACAATGTCCTCCATACCTCAAGGAGTGCAAGACTGTGTGCTAACTAAAGAGCAACCAACCTGGCTGCTGAGATAGGTGCTTTTGTTACCTCCATGGGTAAATTTGGTAAATTATGATGTAGTGAAGAGACATTGTTCTGTGTGTTAGTAATGGTGTAAAGTGTTTCCTTGTGACTTGTCCTACTGTTGCCACTTTACATACATAATGAATGAGGAAAACATTGTGGGCCCTGTTTGCAGCAGCATTTTAGCTGGCTATCTGTGTTTGGAAAACAGGGGTCAGAACATCAGCACTTGTAAAATGGTGTTGTGTCACTGCAATAAACTGAGTTACAGCAATTTACACCAGCTGAGGACTTGGAACTAGATTTTTAGGAACATTTGATTAAACAATATTAGAGCAAAAGTCTATCTTAGGCAGTTCCACATTTGCATCCTGTAGTGATCTGTATCCAATGCATCAGGGGAAGAAAACTAAAGCAACAAAAGCAGTACACAATTAATCTGGTGAATCTCATGCATTGGATTTCCAGAGCCAGACAAATCAAGCTCATACGTGTAAAAAGAAATCTACTGATTTTATCATTTCAAAAGCAGATCAGCAGAACTTCATCTTGCTTGCACTGCTGATATCTTTGAATTCAGTGACAGCAGGATCAGGGCTATAGTCATCATAGGGCTAACTCAGCCTTAGGGCAAATGGAAAAAGGGGTGAAAGTTGCTAAGGATATATATGTAATAATATCATTTTAGGTTTCATGTTATTTTACTACAGCTGCTCTGAAGCATGGTACTAAAAACTGATAAACCAAATAGTCCCACTAGGACCTGATGGAGGGCACCTGCTTTTTCCTGTATTGTATAAAATACACCAAAGGAAAAAATAATAATGAAACAAAAGCAGCTGTAAAAAGATAGACAATGAAAAATGACGGTGTTCAGGGACAGAAAACAAAGGCCAAAAGACTCAGATGTTGTACAGATAAAAATTACTATACACATTGTTAGACAGCCAGCATATACACCATATTATTCTTTAAAACATTACAGATTGAATTTGTAAAATCCTTCACAGCTTCATGTTGATTCTGAATATATTGTGATTTGCCTAGAATCAGTCAGAAGTAGGATTTTTAGGATATGTCCGAGCTTGGTTCTATTTCCATTCAATGCCAAGATTCAGTTTCTTAAGTCTTCTCTGAGAGCTATTAGTGGAGTTTACCACATTGGGCTAATGGACAAAGAGACCCATTTTGACCAAATAAAACCACTAAAAACATGATGTGCAATTGCTTGATGGCAAGGCTATAGTTATTAGCACTCGTAAAACTGCAGATACAATTAATGGAACATGGCTGGGACATCCCCTAAAAATCAGATCTATTGCTGTGATTTGACAAAGCTATTCCATAAATATCTGAAAATAAGGAGTGGGTAAGAGAATAGGCTGAGAGGAGAGGAATCAAAGAGCTTGAAGGTGGCAAACAGAAAATGTGATTAAGCAGGCTAATAAATTTCTGGGGAGGGAGGTGGTGTCGACCCCCTTAGTGGGTGAGATTTATAGGCAAAGATGTATCTTCTAGAAGCTCCCAGGAGAAAGACTGATTCCTATGCTTGTAGTATATAGCCTTGAAAAAACAGAAGGATTTCAGCCCTTTGTTACTTTGCCTTCACTGGCATTTTACTCTACCCAACATTTTAGTCACGCCAAAAGCCCCTCATTACAACCCCAGAATGCAGTCTTTCTGTTTCACCCATCCTGGTAGCACCAAAGCAACACAGATCATTTAGAATACCTTATTCTGTTACTATAAGGTCTCATAATCCCTTTTGGCCATAATCAGCATCTAGAGACGTCCCCATAACTGAACATGGCTCCTGTGCTAAACGACATTCCAGAAACAAAAGCCTTCAGTGGATAAGTGGTGCAGCCAGCCCTTTTGTAGGCTTCTTCCTCATTGCAATTTCTTTTGGCTGTTTGCTCAAATACAAACAATAGAAATCACTATCCTGATTTGACACAAAGTGATGCACTTATTTCAGGAAACAACAACATCTGAATTAAATAACTCTGCTGGATGGCACATGTGGGAAAGCACATATACACACGTGTCCAAATACACACTTTTAGAAATGCTCATTTGGCAAATTAATAGACTAAAAACTTCCCAAACAAAATAAACATGCAAGTAGTGATTTATATAAAAAACACTTCCTTCTGATTAAAGTGTCAGTTTAGTGTAAACAGGGCAGAAGACGGTTTTAAAGAGAAGGTTGTGAACCCCTTCCTCACAGTGCCTTGCTGCTCCTCAGCATGTAGTGACACAGGGGTTCGTGCAGCTACTTTTTGGAGTAATTACTCATGTTGTAAAACAGAGGCTTACAAGCTGGGGCTTTGTCATTTGGTTATGAAATTAACTGATTTGTGCATGTATTCCTGTAGATTCGAATATTTTATCAGTATGGAGCGCAAGGCATGAAGGCCAATCTTGTGCCACAGCTGTCTGAAGTGTATATGTGAGGCAAACAAAATGAAGTGAAAAAGAAATTTACGTACAAAAAAAATTTAAAAAGGAAGGGAAACTGTCCTTGATGTTAGAGCTTGTCTTGCTTTATGCCGGAATTCTGTTGTTACTTTTGAAAATGTAAAAGCGGTTCCAAAGCACATTGGCACATGCATGAAACTGCAATACTCACTTGGCACTGCCTGTTCCCAATGCTGGCAGTGTGGCACATAGACCTCTTTAGCCTCTTCCTCTGTTGTTTTCTGCACAAGAGCCAACCATTGTGGCTACTCATGAGGCAAGGCTGGCAGCTGAAGAACCCAGATGCCAAGCTCTGGATTGTCTGTCTGTTCGGTTTGTGGCTGGTCTCTTCCCTGGCATCTGCCCTGGCATTGCAGCAGGCTGTGTAACCGTCTGTGGAGTTGGGTTCAGGATTAGGCTTCTGCTGGATAGCATGCTCTCCTGGTCACTGTTTGCCTTTCGAATTACCCTTGATTATGAGGAATGCTTTCTCTCCTGCAGACTCCACCCAGGTTTGTGCAGTGCTGTTTGGTGGAGAAAGGGTGGGCGCTCCCCTCCCTTGGCACAGCATGGTTTTAGCTTTAGAGCAGAGCATGGGTTATTTCAGCCCTAGAAACCCAACCATCTCTCCTCTCAGCAGGGAAAATTTTCAAGTTGAATATGATAACGTCCTTGTATGTCTTTTATGCGGCTGGGCTGCCCAGGTCCCAGCAATGGCCTGAAGAATGTCATCTCTGTGTTAGCCCACATGCCTGAAAGACTCTGCTTAGGCTCTGGCTGGTTTTTAATCCACTGCAAGTGTCACAGCTGAGCTACATAAGATGGTTGTCTCTCTTTGGGGTATTTATCTTTGACACCCAGGAAGTTCAGCAGGCAATTTAAATGGGGAAACTTCCAAGACAATGGAAACACTGTTAGCTAGTGCCTGAAGGGATAAAGTGTCTTTTCTTGTAATTTACTAGTGTAATACTTGTGACAAAAATACTTAATCGTTAGTATATCTTTTTCTGCCTTTCTTTTTTTGGATTTAGAGAATACCAGCTGATCAGAACCTATCAGTCTCAAGGGTCAAACTTCCTTGTCACTGCATCTACCTGATGCTGGCATGAGCAAGGGAAAGGTTTCCCGTATTGAGATCAGGCTCTTGCCCCACTGACACAACACTCATCTGAAGCCTGATTTTCAAAGGACATTTCTTTCCTCTAGAGTCCTCTTTAGCTTATATATGGATTGATATCGCTCCAGGTCACTGCACCCACATGTGCATATGTTGAGAAAGGCGGGAAAACCGGCTAAAAGAGCTTCATGCAAAACCTGTTTTGCACCCTTCTAGTATTACAAAGTTGCATTTATAGATGTTATGTGACAATGTTTCTAAAAGAATTTTTAGTGAGAAGAGAGAGAAAGGGATTGTTTAGTAGCTGGTTTGCTGGTAAGTAAATCTGTAAGGGGTACAAAGAAGGATGTGCCCAACTCAGTGTTTGTAGATGCTGGGCTAGTCAAGGCATCAAAGAATCACAGAACAGTGTGGGTTGAAAGGGATCCTTAAAGGCCATCTAGTCCAGCACCCACTGTGAGGTACAGGGACATGTTGAACTAGATCAGGTTGCTCAGAGCCCCTGTCCAACTTGACCTTCTGTGTGGCTGAGAGTGATGGACAACATGGGGACTCAGACACTTTTGTAAATATTATCTGTTATTAGACTTCTGAGAAGAGAACACTGGGATAAAAGAACCATGCTTGTCCCAGCTGCACATCTCAAGCCACAGAGCACCAGCATGGCTGTATGAGTATCTGGGAATGAAAGCAATATTGCACTACTTGCATTTCTTCTTTTCTCTTTTAGCTCCTACTTCAGATGCCTCATACCTCCAAATATTTCATACAGCTAGGAATGAGGAAGTGCAGGAGGGATCAGCACAGTGCAGCTGTGTGATTGATGTCCCGTGGGCACAGCCAGTAGCACTGTTATGCTCTCGCTGCATCAGAGGCACTGTCACACCATCTATCAAAGCCTGCCACGAGCATTGTGTCACCTACCCAGTCACTTCCACCACATCCAGAGCTACTACATATTCAGTACATTTCCACTTTTTACTAGAAGTTACTTTCAAAATCATTCCTATTTGGAGCTGGAAACACTCTGGGAGAGGCCAGTGTCCATGTTATTCTTTCTGACTGGAGGCAAAGAAAAAGTGGCTTTTAGACAATTCATCAAATTCTGTTTGGACCAGGGAACTATACTATGGTATTGTGCCAAGCTGCAATGCCAGCTTTCAGTAAGATGTCAGAAGATAATTTACACATAAATTTCATACTCAGAATACTATTGAAAAATGCCTTTCCCAATCTTTTAAAAATTAAGATCATTTATAAACCTCAGAAATATAACAGCATATCACAGAGTCATTACTATTTAACAAAACTTTATTAATTTATTTTCTAGTTAGTGTTGATTTTAATATTATTAAAAACAGTTCTCTTTGTTTATAGAATACATTTCTCCTATCAGGAGAAAATAAAAAAATTTCAGCCTCCCAAAATGATCAAGTTGTTTTAATGAACTTTATCACAAGAACCTGTTGCTGATTTCTAACAAGTAAACTGCTTTCAGTTGGAATGTGAAATACGTCCAAAAAATTGAAATAAAAGTTAATTTCCTAAATATAGTTTGGATTCTATCTCCATATTTGACGGCAACTACAAATTCTGCCAGGAGTATGCACAGGTAAATGTTTATCACTTTGAAACTGCATAAAACCCTATAAATTAGTCATAAGCCTCTTGTGTAACCTGGATTGCTAAAGTTTTTCATTCAAAGCATCTAACCTATGTTGGCCTTTAAATCTATTTTTATGGTATTTCATGTCTGTATCCTGTACAAATGACCACAGTCAGTGAGCATACAGGTTGTGTTGACTGTGCTGGTTGTAGGGAGCTGATGTTCATGCTTAAGAAGGTTGTGACCACTTAGCCAGAAGTGCCCTCCTGCCACAAAAATCTGGGTGATCCTTCAGCATCGTTTTAGGATGCTCTGTGAAGTGCTCTGAATTGTGCCTGGGAACAGAATCAAGAGATTTTCATTTTACCCTCAAACCTTTACTTACTTTATACCCCTTTCCTTACTCTGGTATAAATCTGCAGAGGCAGATGCTTATCACTTCTTACATCAATAAATCCCTTCTCAAAGACTAAAAAGATTTATGAGTCATCATTTGTTTTGGAAATCCAACCTAAGGAACAAAATATGGAAACATTATCATTATTTGAAATTATATTTGGACAACAAATGACAGATGTATGCTCGTGCTGCATTTACCTCTTCTCCTTAATCATGTAATTTTACAAAATATGTAGTTTTGGCCTCTCATCCCTGAAGAATTTAATCAGTAGTGGTTGGACTGTGCAGATAGTATGTAGTCAATTTTTTTGGTACAAACCCCTTTAAGAATAAGTTGGCAGAAAAAAATTATTTAAAACCTCATTAAAAGGAGCAGCTAAGGTTTGGCACAAACAAATCTCAGCGTGAGGATTAATTCTTTTTCACCAAATTAAAAAATATCGGTTTGTTTGTTTTAAAATGATATTGGTGCAGCAACCCCCTCATACCTCCTCCCCCAGAATATAGCTGATCTGCTGTTTTTGATGCTTTTTTTTGTGCTTGTAGAATTCCTATATAGCTTCCATTTGAGATGAAATTTGGCAAGTGATTAGACCATAATATGTCTAAATGCTTTGTGTATTTTGGAGAAAAAAAAAAAAAAGAGCTGAGATAATAAAGCTCCAAAAGTTGCTGCTGGAAATGTACTGCAAGTGCTTTTCAAAGAAGTTTCATAAGATTTTTAATTAGGTGGCTAAGACTATACATGGTAGACTGGTAGTGTTTGGTCTGTGGGGTAAATAATGTGCATTTTAAAAACATTTATAAATACATATTCCCCCACTTGACTTTGCTATTCCAGTCCACTGAGTAAATAATGCATATTTTAAAAAATTCATAAATACATATAATATGTAAAAATGCTGCCCAGATACTGTATGTGTGGGACCTAGAAACTTGGATGGTGCTGAAACAGACACAGTCCCCAAGGATAATGATACATACTCTATAACTTCCCATGAAAGTTTTCTTTCAAAATAAAGCAAGGAAGGAAATTCTATAGACTAAATTACGCTCAGATAAGATGAAGGCTGTGATGCAAACCTTCAGAACTCTGCAGAGTTAAAGCAAAGTTTGCCTTTGTCCTCAGATCATGCTGCTGAGTTTTTTTACTCCATTCCTTTCTTTTCCTTCTTGCTACCTTAAGAACAGCATGATTTAAGAAAAGAAGGTCAGCATTCATGTTTCATTTCTTGAGCCCTGTGGATCCAGATGCACACGGGTTATTCAGATAGAAAGGTTTTATTTCTGTCCAATCATTTTCTGGATTTGGATTTTTTAATTTTTTTTTTTTTAATTAAAGGAATATAGACGTAATCTCAAGCAGCCAGAATGCCCTGGTTTGAGGTAGGAAATGCAGAAGCTCTAAATAATAAGTATAGCTGAATAGGTCAGGGCTTTCACCTTTGTAGTTCTTTATAAAACAAACTGCTGAAGCACACAGCTTAACTCTAAGCACGTGCTTATCCTCACTCCTATTCAGCAAAAAACTTAAACACGTCCTCCAATCAACTTTAACTAGAGCGTATGTTTATATGTTTTTCTGAGTCAGAGCTTAAAGTTACACCAATAAAGGAGCCCTGAATGAACCTCTATCAGCAAGATTAAACATTATTAAGGTATGTAGACCTGCTGGGAGTTGTGCTGTGTGGTGGTCAACAAATCTGCTCCTTCCTGCTCTGTGCATTTATTTTCAGGTATGCAATAAGGTGTGCCCACTGGGAGCAAATTCTGCCCAATTGAATGGCAGCCCTTCATGTCATCCTGAATTTTATATGGAACAGAAGAAAATGAGACCCCAAAGAGAGCTGGATTGCAAAATTGCCCATAAAATTATAGGGAGTGAGTCTGATAGGAAATGTTATGAATTTTAACCTCTGGTTTGGTTTTTTTCTCCCCTTCGTTCCACACAGAGACCACCTTCATGTGGTCTGGTTCCATAGTGGAATTATTCCTCTGTGTATCTTTATATCATTTTCTTAGCTTCTCACCACTGTATTTCTGCACAGTTTCGTATCTGCTAGCCCCAGCATTTCCAGCCTATGAAAACCTCATAAATCTACTTCATTTTTCTAATAAGACATGAAAGTCCTTAATTGGCCTTAATGAAATGCACTTAAAGGGCAATAAACGTGTTTAAGCCCCTCTTTCAGGGTGAGCTACAGTACTCTCACTCTGCTCTGTTTTAGCCTTTGTGGTAATTAATCACTTATTCATATGTGGCACATCAGTAACAAGATCAAGCAACTACTGCACAATTGCATGATAATAAGCTGCTCATATATGTGTCAAGATTTAGCAATCCTTTTTAAAGCCTAATTTAAACTCATTTTACAACTAAGCAGGCTGCTTCTCTGAAGTATTTCTACCCAGTATCTTTTTTACATATTGCTGCTGAAATGCCATCTTTTTATTTTGTTTATAGAGCTGCATTTGCCTGAAATCTACTCATGGCACCAAAGTGAATTACAGCAAAGTGAGAGCCTTACCTTGTATTTTTGCAAAGGCTTTATCTTTGATCAAAGACCACAGTCAGCCTCACACAGAAGGAAAGGCCACAGAATTGGCATCCATTAGGATAACATTTTTGCAAAGTAATGAATTACAATGAAGTTTTATTATCCAGGCCTCTGAGGTTGTGTCTCCTGTGAATCTCATGCTGGTTGCCTTTGTCAATGGGCAAGAGCACAATGTGGGTGAAGGGAACCAAAGTTATTTACTAGCAGTCAGACCTTTGATTCCTGGCAATGAACCTGCTCCTTAAATCTGAAATCTGATTTGTATTTGCTGTAAGTTCTGGAATTTCATTCTTCAGACAGAGAGAAGTGTAGAAGAATCTGAGTTCAATTAATATTGACAAAAGTTGATGTCTTTCTCCAATCCAGTGGCCTGAGATGAAAACCAGTAGTGTCTAAAATGTCTCTGAGACACATACTCACTTTTACCAGCCAGGTGTTGTACCCCACAGCGACATATTCATTGGAAATGACCAATGAATGGAAAGTGAGGCATTGATGTTTGGTTTTCAAGCAAGCAAAGGATCATGTCAGTACCCACTACATATGAAAAACCACAGGTTTAAAATGGAGATGTCATTCTTCACGGGTTATGTCAGGTGAAACAGCTGCTAAAAACTTTTTAGTTTCTGTTTTGGAACTGTGAAGCCTATTTTTTATGAAATTATTTCATAATAGCAGTAAATAGAGCCTGTAAAATCATATAGAGATTTCTAATGGTTTCACGTTGTCTCTTAGGCATTATGATTTCTTAAAAATTTGTCCATTGTTGTATTTGACCTACAAGAAGCAGTTTGTGTTTCTTCTTGTAAGTGGAGACACTTAGAGACCAGAGACCATGCGAGTACATGGGCACTTTAAAATCACTTCTTAATCCAGCTCCTCACAGTAACGTGTATGGCAAAAACATAGTTATCTGTGGGTATGCTTGTGGGAATGTGTGTCTTGGCTGTGGTAAGGTTGTCAGTAAAGCTAGAGACATGCCCTATATTCTGGCAGCTCAGGATCAACACCTATGTATATTTTCTGGTTTGGACTCAGTTTTAATGTAGGGAGACAGAAGGAAGAATACGAGCCCTTTTCCTAGTCATGCTACCCATGCAAAGAAAATGGACCCATACAATCTTCTGTATTTAGGTGCTTCTGGGAAATGCCCTGACTGAAGAAACAATTTCCAGAGGGGATGACAGAGTACATTGAGAAGAGCCTGTCATAAGCCACATCTTTGTGTTGTAAAAGCAGCTTACGTCACTTATTGCTGATCACCTAAAACTCAGAAGCAGAGCACAGCAGGTTTTTGTCAGCCTTGAAATACCCTTATACCCAGAGTCAAGCAATTTGAAAAAACAGCCATATTGGAAGAATGGAACAATTAAAACCCTATTAAAGTTTAAACTCTTTTCAAAGTGGAAGATAACTAGGGAAGGTTTAAACAGTTCTTCAGTCTGTAGCTGCAAGCAATTGGGACCAGCAGGAAAGAAGGCAGTTGGGAGAGAGCCTTATTCCAACAGTTGCTCATTCGCCAAGAATTGATGTTGTCAGTACATTGTTAGCTCAGGCAGAGGAGGCTCAGCTATGAAATGGTACCACAGAAGTATGAAAGCTTCTGCACCACAACTAAAATGTAACAGAAAATCATTTGTTTAAAAGAAAATATCAAAAAGAAGGTGGAAAGAGTGGAGAGTTGGACTTGACATTTCAGTTCTCAAGGCATTCAGTCTTTCTGATAAGAACCAGATTTTGCCCACAATCTCGGTTAAGACATTTAGAGAGATGTTAAGGGGAATCCTAAAATTATTGTATGACAAAGCTGTCCAGATTTATCAATCACAGGAAATGATTTATTCATAATAAGGAGAAGCTTATGTGAGGGGTTAGGTGCTGTGAGGTGCTGGATATGGCACAGAATGAAAAATGCTACCATGGAGAGCAACAGGAATGGGGATGGGGATGGGAAGAGAAAGCTGCTAGAAATATCCAGTACATGCTTTTAGGAATAATCCTCAGCAAGAAATGTGGGGGAATTTTAAACAATCGTGATTCCTAAGGTGTTTCAGATATAACTCCTAGAACCTAGAAAGTATTATAAACGTAGTTTAGACTTCGGAAAAATCCTTAGAGGATGTCTAGAGTATTTTATACTGGGCTTGTCTTTGAGACAGTATGGCATGAGACCTAAAAGTGTAAATGGGTTAAAAAAGAGATTGTGCTACCACAGTCATCAGTTGCAAGCTTTGTTTCAAGAAGCCCTTAAACCAGCTTCAGATGGAAGGCAGTAAAGTATACCAAGGAAACAGCTCAGCCATCTCTGATACCCTTCCTTTTAGTATCCACTGTTATTTGGCATTGGAAATACACTATTGAGAAAGATGGACCTCTGCTATGATCTTGTATAATGGCATTATAATAAACTAAGAAAGCTATAAAATCTTCTTCCTATGCCAGAAATGTAGTCCAAGTCAAAAATCAAAAATAAAATAAAATACTGGTGGCACAGGGAAAATTTGCATTAATTTGTCAAAAGAATAAAAATAACAGTTAAGGACTTGTACTTGTCCTTAACTGTTATTTTTATTCTTATTCTTTCTCTGGGATATTCTACTAGAGAGAGAAAGGAGACTGCATATCAAGTCTGTACACTTCACACAGAATTCATAAATGCCTGATTCTGGATATAGGATAGTTGTCAGGAATTTGCACTGCTCAAGCTTTGAAATAAGGTTGTAGATGCAACACTACTGATGCTATTATCCAGTAAATTTGTATCAAACCACAACTAAAAAAATTCTAAAGAATCTCAATTCATGTGGGCTGTACTCAATCTCATCTCTATTTAGAACTCTGAAATTACAGAGCAGCACTAACGAATCAAGCATGGGTTATCAACTGCTACCATTTTGTTCAGCTGAAAACTGAAAACCAGGATACTTAAATTGTCAGAAAGTAATTTTCAGAATCCCCAAAGAGTTGCAGAAATAAAAAGGGACAGATAAAGCAAAATAGGATTACTTGGAACTTGGGAATTTCCACCATGTCATGAAAATGATGCTATGTGTAGCTACAACACAAGAAAATAAGAAGTACTAGCAGTGGTGTCACAAAGAGAAGCCTCAGGGCTGCAGATCTTACATGCTTTTTTAGTTGTTCATCCCTGAGGAATGTATAGTAGGGATGAATTGATAGCTGATGGGCTCAGCGCTATCTGTCAGCAGTGCTGCTCGTGCAGTTACCTGTGGTCTGCAGTACAGCATAGGACCACTGGTGCAAAATGGCCTACTTTTTATTACATTCTTATATCTTTAAAGAACTGGCTTTAGAAATTTCAAGTTCTGCATTATTTTGAGCATTCATTGCTGTTATTGTCACATCTAGCAGGCAAAGGAAGTTCTGTATTCTTTAATAGGCTTGAGACAAATGAAATAATTGATAGATGCTCTTGTATGCTGTCTAACCAGGACTCGGGGGCTAAGCAAACACAGCAAGAAAGACAAGGAGCCTGGTCCTTGGTCTTCTATAGAACAGGAAGTATGTGCCAGGTGAGTGGGCTTTATATTTGTGTTTTGGGTAAGCACCTTGCTCATTTTCTGTAATGTGAGCGAGTGCACCAAGTCCTGATATTAGAAAGCTGTCACAATATGGTTGCACCAAGTTATGTGGATGCAGACCAAAAACCTCATACATTTCATTAGGACTGAAGTGGATGAAGGGGAAAGATCTGAGTGGAAAAATCCATCTTTATTCTCAATTGTTTTAAACCAGGAGATTTCTCCTCATGGTCAGAAGCAGACTTTTAAATGAGAAGGCTCATGGTCTACTCTCAAAGCCAGGCAGAAGTGTAAGTTTTTTTGATTTCGGAAGATCCACCAGCTACTTTGACTGGCTTGGTAAGACTGCTGTTATTTATTGGCTAACATCCTGAATCTAGCCATCTGTTCCCTCCAAACAGCTTTTGATTTTTTTTGGTGAAGATCAGCTAAAGGTGATGAGACATCATTCCAGCCAGTGTGCAGAGTTCTCTCCTTCAGGGTAAAAATGCTGTTGCTTTTCAAGGTGCTAAGTGAGAGAAGAGGAAATGATAATACTGTGGGATAGACTGCTAGAAATGGAAAAAGGAGAGGATGTGGCAGAAGGTTTAAAGGTCCTAGACTTGTTGCCTATGGAGAATGTTTACTTTCTGCTGGTTAATATAAAGGTGGAAAAAAGGCCAGTGTTCTGGCTCTGATTAGAGATGGGAGTGGAAATGTAATGAAGGAAAGTAAAGAGTGGAAGCTTGGTGTCAGATTTAGGGACTTTTTGGGAGGAAGATTACATCTCCATTATGGACTTTTCTTCAATTAATTTTCCAGATTTTAATGATTTTTTAAAAACACATTTATGTTTTCCTCACTACATTCCACGATGTAATTAAGTATGGGAAAGTACATCTTCTTTTGTGTTTTACTTGTTAGAGTCATTCAGTGAATGACCATTACCTGATCACCTTTCCTATACACTTGTCTGTTGCTCTTCCTGTCAGACATTCCTTAAAACTCCTCTATCTACTCACTTCTCATATGGCACTGACTCCACACCTCTGATCATCTTTGTCACAGTCCACAATGCCTTTTCTGAATCTATTGTAACTTTGTTGAGGTGGCTGATTAAAATATTCAATATGTGCAGCATGCAAAATTATAGGTGAACAAGGCAGAGGCAGAATAATGTTCCCATTTTCTTTGCTGTTTCCTTCTAAATAGTTTCTAATGTTCTAATTACTTCAAGAAATCTTTCCTAGTGTCAATACTAGTGAAAAGCCTATACTTCTGTCTGTGTAGTTACAATCTTTTTTTTCTGCTTATTCATGATTTTCTGTGGGTCAGTGCTTAATTTTGCTGATACTACACTGTGCAGTCCCTCAGTGAGAATCTTCTGTGACTTTGGCTGTTGTAGTTCTGAGGATCCTAAAAAACTCTGTGTTATTAGCAAACTTTCTCAGCCTCTCCATTCTCTTGCTGTTCCACATTTTTAATGGTATGTTGAAGTACACAGGTCTGCCTTCGGGTCCCTGAGGACCTGATAACCTTCCTCTAAGAGGAAACCCCAACTTTACTTTAACTCTTTGTTTCCTGTTTTAACCAATTATTAAGTCATCAGAGTACTTTGAGTTTTATTTCCTGTTGATTTAATGTCTTTAAAAGCTTTTGGTGAAAGATCTTGCCAAACCTATTTCTTTCAATCAAAAAATACTTTCTCAGCTGAATTGCTTACTACTGTTAACACTTTCATTACATTTTAATGGATCAGTGAGGTAGGATCTCCCTTTCCAGGAGCTGTCCCAATGAATCATATTTATTTACACCTCTACTGGCCACGTTCCTTATTATTATTGATTGCACCAATTTTGACCCTAATGATATCAGACTTACGAAGCTGTAGTTTTCTGCATCTTCCCCTGGGAAACTTTTTAAAAACCCATCAGAGTTGTCATTTTTTATTACCTGATATGAGTTACTTACAGTTTTAGAAACTTCTTTAGAACTGTGACTATAGAAAATGTGACAGAGTTTATCCAATTTTTTCCCTTGATTTTTGCTGTTTGAAGGATACAGATATATATATATTTTTTTAGTTTTCAAGCTTCTCTTATACATTATTTCTTAAGCCAAAAAGCTTTTTTGTATTTTACAGCATTTTTGATAGGTGATAAGTGTATTTGCTAAGCTAATAACATGAAATCTGAAATATTTTGCTGTTTTTGCTGCTCCTTCTAAATTTTTTTTCAGTGTAATATTTGTCTTTACTTTCATCCCATGTTGAAACTGGAAAGAACTCACAGTCCATTATTTTCCAAAGTCTTATGATCTGTAAACAAGTCTCATGATTGTGCAGAGGGTTTGATTACAGGGTTCCAGCTAATGGAATAATGAGATTTCTCTGTCTCTGAATCAGTAGCCTCCTAATGACCTATGAGCTTGCTGCCAGTTTCAAACAAATTTGATAGAAGGGTAGATCTGAAATATTATTGCATTTTTAAAGTTTCATGGCAATTGTCTGGGTACTGGAGAGGGACCTCAGCTGCAATGACCTCAAAGTCAAAAAAGGTAAAACTCAGGCATTATCCTGTTTCTCAGGAGATGGATTTATAGCCAGAAACAGAGCAAGTGCTGTCTCTTCCCTGATAGAGACAGGAAACATAAGAGAATCTAAAAGTCTGGTTCTGGGAGAAGTTTTGAGAGAAGGAAGACACAGATAAGTACAAAACCTAATTGCATTAGTTCTTCAGCTCGTGAAGTCAATTTCCTAAAGTTTAAGTTGACAACATGATGAAGTTATGGCTAAATTCTCTCTGTCCAACAATATTCTTTGAGAGGGAAAACTAAAATTCAGCTTGCTGTGACTCCCTATACTACTACTTTTTGTTGGGTGAGGCAGCTAATTCTTCCCCCCCTTGCACTAAAACATCCCCAAAAATCTATTCCAGAGGTAACCAGTCTTTTGGACTCTTCACCCCGAGGGAGTGGGTGAGAAACAGCAGCTGCCTGTATGGCACCTCTCTATAACTCCACAGCTTGCTTGGCCAGTCTCTGGCCTCTTCCAGATCATGGATTCTGAGACAGGCAAGGAAGACTTGAGTTGGGGCTGATGGCAAAATGCTGCAGTGAGGAAGGAGATTAGAGTGCCATGGATATGTTGGGTGGGAGCCTGTTATTTTGGGGTGCCCTGATGCTGCAGTGAGAGTGCTTGGAGGTGACTTTATTATCCAAATGAGCCCATGTACCTCAAATGTCTGCTCTGAGCTGTAGTTCTCCTCTTTCACTTACGTGCTGCTGAATCCCATGCAGGATCACCCTGCTAATTTGGAATAATTAAAAAAAAAATTCAACAGAACCAAACAACTTGATAATATGTGCTAAGGAGAGCTGGCACGATTTGCTCGTCTGTAGCGCTTAAAAATGAAATGCTCCATCAGCAGGCTTCCTCAGTGCCATTCAAGGTGATGTAAACATGTACTGAAAATCTGAATAAAGTCATATTTCTAACGGCGCAGGCAAAAATTCTGACCTAGTTTAATCAGTCACTGTGCTTTTCTGGTTCTTCTGATTTGTTGTTCATTTGTGTTGGGCAGCTGGACAATAGGATTTTGCATGGGCCACAAACAATGAAATAAAACAGCAAGATGTACTGTATTTTACTGAAACATAGTATAAAGGGCAGCAGGGGACTAGTCAAAGCCCAGTATTCTGAGACTGTAATTTTTTATCGCTAGTTGATTTCCTAAACCAAAATGTTTTTGAGCGTAAATATTGGATGAAAGCAAAGCTGCACCACATTGGCTGTCGTGGAGGCAAGACCAAAACCTACGTTTTATTAGAATTAAATTAATATGGCATAAGTAGTTTTATAGTTTTAACATTTTAATATTATTTATGTTGTAACTGCTCTGCATAAATAGAACTGTTCCTTGCTTCTTTTGGTTTTACTACTAATAAAAAGTAATAGGCATAATAATTCAGGGACTGTTTGCATTTCCAGGCACTTTTGTTCTGTCATGTTTACCTACTCAAGGAGACGAACTGAATGCCAGACCACAAGAAGCTTTAACACAAAATATAGCAGCCACTTTTCAACCAAACTATGTATCTGGGAGCAGGAGAAGCCTAAAGCAAATACTTACAATTAGGATTATTGAGGGAAGATCTTTCCAATAAAAAGAAGAGTGAGAAAGTAGCTCTGTGTACAAATCTACTAGGATGACTTTTCAGTTTTACTCAGTGCATTACAGTAATTACGTTATAGGTATATTAACAGACATATTTCCCTAATTACCAATTGATTTCCCAGACTACTCAAAAATGTGTAGAAAAAAAACCCTACTTGTGATGGACATGAAGGTAATATTTTAGCACTGACAACTTGTTGCATTTCGTTCAACAGTAAAAGGAATTTTTCAGTATGGAAGAATGCCATCAGTTCCAGCGCCAAAAAAGCTAAGAATCTCAATCACCGTAAAACTCATGAAGTCAGATTGTACTTCCAGGGTCTCTAATAATAAAGGAACAAATGTAGATTTCCTCTGCAAACATGCCAAAAGATGTGGTGTAGGAGCAGTATTTTTACATTTTAAAATACATTTAGCAGTACAGTTTGGAATATAGAGAAGAAAATGGGTGATGCTCTGTAACTCAAAGAAGTTTTTTTCTTGAACTTCCCTGGAGTCAGGAATGTACACGGCACACATTGTACTGCTGATAGATTTATGTAAAGCAGCCAACATGCAATCTTTTTCTAGTTAACCCTTAAAGGTAAGGCAATGTGTCCTTTTCACAAACCCTGACTCCAGAGAGTATAAACCTTCCCAGGTTCCTCCGTCTGCCAGTGCCTCCTATGAAAACTTCAGAGCCTGATGAAATTTAAAAGCCCCTATCCTGACTCAGTCTCTAAACTCCTTCTTGTCTCATTGACATTTGAGAAACTAAACAACATGGGTTTCCTTAGATGAAGGCAGCTTTTAAAAAAACCTCTCAGAACCTTTGGACATTGACTGCTTAATGGAAAGTGATACCTTTCTACTTACCCACAGCATGGTACCAGTTCAGAAGGTTTTCTTCCTGTGTCCTCAAACACAAATAATTTTGCATTTGCAGGACTCTAATATCTCTTGCCAAATAAATTATGTAAATTGCATTAGCAGAGTTATATGATGTCACTGTTTATATGAACTACCTTTAAAATTTCCTCTGTTCCTGTAAAAGGTAAAAATCCTCCTTTCATACTTGTGTGGTTTATGGGTTATAAACAGAAGGGAGTGAGGTGTGCTTTTTGTGATTGTTAGGCATATTGACTAGAGTAGGTTCCGTCTTTATCCCTGCCAGTTCTGGTCCCCTTCGTTCCAACAATTCCACAAAAGGCAACTGAATGTCCACTGACTTCACAGGACTTTCCATAAAGTTTTGAGAGTCATATAGTTTACAGAGTTTATTAGCAACCTAAGGATCAAATTCAGCTGTTGACTAAACAAGCACAAGCTCCCTGATTTGACTTCATACATGGGATGAATCTGAAGCTGTCAGAGTCTACTTCTGATTTTACTTACACTAATATAGCAAACAACATAGAAGTCAGTAGAATTGTTATACAGTCATAAATTCACTAAAAGTTAGAAGAAAATTAGGCCTTCAGCCTTCTTGGCCTGAGTCATGTTTTAGTCATTGATCATTTTATCCGCAATTTGGGATAAGCCTCGATGAGATTTTGCACAGCCCTATTGTGTTTGCAATCTAAAAAGAGGTTAAGGAAATAGCCACACTGGGAGGAGTGACAATATGCAAATGCCTTTGCAAAGCACATTCATCCTCAGCAGAGTTGTAACATGTCCCATGGTTCTCGTTAAGGGTTCTTTGCTAAATCTTTTTGTTTTTCCTGTCTTACTGGCAAATGCTTACTATTCCCAGATACTTACTGTATTTAGCATCAAACTGTAGCTGGAATCATAGACAGCTGCTGAAAATGTTGGTGAACGTGTAAAATACTGCAAACAAATAAAAGTTGAAGGTGGGAGCCATGCAAGAATTCTCACACACAGCAGGGTAAAAGATCAGGAAATGGGTTATGCTTTCCTCCACAGTCTGGACAGTCACCCTCTAAAAAATGAAATACTCTCTGCATATCTCCAAACCTGATCATAACTTAAACACAAATCCTCCCATCGCATTCAGAAAATGAGTACTGCTGTTGTTACATACATTGACATGGAAGCTCTCTCTCCTTCCCAAAGCATCTCAACCTCAGAGTGTCTGAACTGCTGCTGCTGGGTTCACCACGGCTGCTGGAGCTTCTTTAGGACAAGCAGGTGTTTCACAGAATCCAGATGTTCTGCAACAGAGAACAAGGCCTCGAAAGACATCTCTCTCCCTTGTACAAGAGTTGCTGAGATAGTGTTTCATTTCCCTAGTGAAGGAAAATCCTGTGGCACCTCAGAATCTGTAATATGCTATGCTGACTTCTGATGGCAGTTGCTGCCAATTTATTTATTTAATTCTTAATGTTTGTATATTGGTTACTAAAGAGTCAAGCTCTGGCACAGAAACCCTGGCATTTTTGAAATTCAAGTCCGAGAACTGAGTATGTATGCATGGGAAGTTTGGGCTGTGCCACTGCAAGTCTACACATAAAAGAAAATAGAAAATGCTGTGAGTGGAATCCTATGTTTAAATTTTGTATTGGAGATTCGTAACAGCATTCTTCAAGATCTGAGAAGTGACAATGACTTCTCTCAGCCCTGGAGGGATTTTTTAAAAATTGATTTAAAGTGATTCTGGATCAGGAGGTACATACCAGTTTGAAAATGCAAATTTAGGATTGGTATATCCTATTAAAATACTCCTGGCTCAATTACTCATCTCTCTGTTGTACATTAATTGACTTTGCCTTATCCTTTTCCCAAAAGGGAAAGTTTCTGTCTGTTTGTACTGTAAAGTTATTGATCTGCATGGTGGCTGTGTGTGAGTCCTCAGAGACGTTTTGCAGGAGGCAGGGGAATCAAGCGCTGCAGAGCGAGTTACTGCAAATTCACATTGGCTCCAATTTTGCTCACAGTCTGTTGAGGCCTGAGCAGTCTGCAAAGCTCAAAGATACAGCAACATTTGGATGGTAAATAAGAAAGGCCTTGCTAGGAGGGTGGGTTTTTCCAAGTGCAGTGGATCTAATTTTAAGGTCAAAACCCCCGGTGTCCTTCCTCTGTGCAAGGGACAGGTTGGGGTTCAGAGAGAAAATGTGTTGGCTGACTCAGGGTGAAATAAACTGCCAGACACTGATGTGGGCTTCTTTTATGTGGTGTCTGTGGAACCAGTTACAGCTCAGAGCAAATACAACTGCTTCTCAGTAAATTGTTTATGCTCCATTTCTAGTAGTTCTCCTGCTAGTACAGATTTCTGAGCAACCAAATAGCAGGCTTAATCCATCAGGTCTGAAAGAGCAGAAATGCTTAGAGGACAAATTTGGCCTCATGTGTCCATGTTCAAGCTAGTGGATGTTTTGGATGTTTCATTTCTCAGTTTTTCTGTTGGCTTTTCTCTCTTCTATTTCATAAACCTCTCTTCTTCCATCTGGAGTTCCACCTCCTGTGGCCAAATCTCATCTTTCTGACTTTTCTAAACTTTAGGAAATAAAGAAGAAGTGTGTATAAACTAGAAATGAAGTGCTGGCTCTGCTGAAGGAAGTATAAAAACTGGGGCTGATTGGTCGCACTCAGATTTAAGTCTTTCAGTTTGTGCATTCAGGAATTCAGAAAATATGACTAGCATTCGTGGTCCATGACCATTTGCAGAAGAATATGGAAGACTTTTTCCTGTGCAAGGTCTTTTCCATGCAAGATGTGATAAGCAACATTCAGTAATACTGTGTAACTCTTATACAATGTATTTTGTCTAAAACTCTCAAGGTATGTGCACAAGAACAGGATCATTCATATTCTAGGGGAAAGGAAGACTCAGAGCTGTAAGTTTCTTGCTGTATTCCACATCCATTGAACTATGGTGAAGGAGCAAATTGCGAGTCCACTGTTCCAAATAAAACTGCTTGTGATGACATAATTGTAGATGAGAAGGACATAAGCAGGTACTTGCCTGGGGTTTATTTAAATGCCTCTCTGCCATGAAGCAGCAAAGACACTCTATTTCCCATCTTATGACTTGCATAGTCAGTTATTTTAAAATTTACTATAAGCAAGTGCTCAACCATGTAAGCTTAACATTCTCTTTCTCTGAGCGTTCATGTGAACATGAGTCAAGTGCTTGAATGTTTGTGGAAAATGAAGGCAAAAGAGGCGTAAGTGAATATTTATGGAAATTGATTGTGATATGCACCCCATTCTGTTGGACTAATCAGGACAGGAGTGACTGTGGGAAGGCATTACCAGCAAGTTACAGAGAGGCCACTTGCCTTCCAGCTCTGAAACAAGGACCAGGACAATTGCTCCAAGGAGAGCAATAGCCACCCTTTGTGCATTCCAGTGGCAGCACATTGCCACACAGGTCTAGGTGAGAGCCCAGGGGGTGGGATAGGCTCACACCCTCAGTTTAATATAATATCTTCTTTTGAAAACAAGATCATATATTTATTTCCTCATCATAAGACTAGGGGGAAGGAAAAAAAAAGATAAAGCAGACAAGAATACTCTCATTTATTAAGCTTAGGGAGCTCTGATGTTCAAGTTTGGTTCTTGTGGGAACTGAAGATAAGAGAAAAAGCTCCCCACTGCCAGATATAACCTCTGCAGCAGGATCTTTAGAAAAAAAAAAAAAAGAAAAAAGAAGTACATCTGAAAATGTTTTCCTTTGTACTGTTGGGTTTTTTATGTTCCTAGGGACCAGCTACATGGATCTGGGAATTGTATGATAAACTTTGGATTTATGCCGTCAGTTCCTACACGTCTTTTTTTTTTTACTTGCTTAGATTCTGATCTCAGTGCATTGCTCCTTTTCATAGTACATTTGAAAAATCCACTTACACACACATGGGTTTGATATATATCATACCCTAAGGACAACAGTACAGCCGTGAGATTACATTTTAACAATTAAAAGGAAGGAAGAAAGGAATTAAATTATTACCACATTTTAATTTTTCTCTTGGTGAACTTCATATATTGGCTATACAGTGCTCTTCCAAAGTATAACAGGTATCTATTTGTGCCAAAACCGACCCAAAAGAGTGTGGTCTGACATTCTTCCAGATTGCACATCAAGGTGTGACCTAAAGCAAAGAGAATGGGAGAATCGGTTCAAGACCCACCAGAGATCTTTGAGTCAGGCAGAGAGCAGACATATTGCTCTCCAGAAGAAGGGAAGAATTAAATTGAAAATTAAAAAATATTTAAGAAAAAATGTTTTTTAATATACTTTGCTTGATTCCTAAAGATTCTTAAAGGGTTGGGAGCTCTCCTGATTCTTTAAGGAATAGGTGTGATGCAGTCAAGCCAGGCACACAACCCAAATCTGATATGACTTTTGTTGTATTAACAGAATAAATACAATAGTGTTTAACATAAAAATTTTATAAACACATCACTGCCATGGTACTTTGTGCTGTGGGAAGCATGCACATGAATTTACAGTTCATTGTATGAAAAAGATAACCATTTATTTTAAATTATACACACCTTGTTGACATCTGTTAACAAACTAGGAAAGATTGCTGTGAGTTCCTAGATCATGTTCTAGCTCCTCGTTCTGTTCTTTTATGATGCAATGGTAAACAAGCATGAGGAGTGGGCTCTTGATTCAAAAAGGACAAGTTCAGGTGCTGCAAAAGGTAGACAGAATGTAGCCAAAAGTATGTACATATACAACCTGCAGAACAAACTGTGGCCAGAAAGGTGAATTCCCTATGGTCTCTTAGCAAGCCCCAGTGGGAGGATTGCTCCATGCTCTTCTTTTAGTGGTTTGTGTTTTTAAACATATGCAAGCAGTCATCTTCTCCAGGTATTTTGACGAGTACATTTTGGTTCATGGAATATATATACTGAATACAGATATCTTTTTCTTCAGACTTAACCAAATGTAGGGTCCAGGAGCTGGTTTTTTGGGGTTTTTTTGACTGCCTAATGCCATGTTCTAAAATATTTCAGTTAAATGCATGCAGATTCTCTTGTAATTAATTTTGAGATATTTTGGACATACATATAATTTTGGGAAAAACATTTTTTATAGCTCTTATCGTAAACAAACAATGATGCTGTCCCAGGAAAAATATATTTCGCTCTCATGGGCTTTCATTGAATAAAGAGATTTTGAACTGAGCTCCTTAAAATATCAATGCTCTATATTACTCCCCAGATACAGATATAAATCTTTATAATAGTGCACTTTACAAGCAGCACTCCTGAGTCTTTTTTTGATTGGTAATCACAGTGGTTCCTTATTAATACAGTAAAAATGTAAAAGACATAAACAGTTTGCAATCTATCTGTTCTTTCTGCATGGAGATACATCAACTTCTGCTTTAAGCAGTCCTAATGTTTCAACCATCATATTTTTTATGGGTTTATATGGGAAGGAAATTGTACCAAAAAACTGAATTCAATGACAGCCGTTCTATGAATAAATCCAGTTATCTTTGGTATCCTGAATGTAATAAAAATGTACAAAAGTTAAATTTCTGCATCATCACAGAGTTATGTTGACTGTTTTTAATGTCAGTAGGGAAACAGATTTCCAACCTGCAGGTTTTTTCCCCCAAACACTGCCTAATTTCAGGTTATGTTTTCATTAAAACGGTGTCTAAGAGAGGCTTACTTTGTAGGCTTACTAATCCTGATACTAAAATATCTGATGAAAATGTAAAAATATTCAGGAATAAAAACTAATCTACACTTTGGATAAAACATAATAGTCCAGATACTCCTAATACTTTCAAGCCTCATAGTGTTCCTGTACCCTTCTGCTGTGACTTATGAAATTTCTGATGACCAAACTGCTTCCCTCTCCAGTTACAGAGGCAATATGTCTTTCTCACACCTTGATTAATGTTATGTTTGTGTTTGGTAGGGAGCTGTGAATATGTAGGCTTCCATAACTTGGCATGAATTCTGGTAAGCCCACGTCCTTCCCACTAGCAACTTGTATTTCTGGAAGAATTCAGCCACATTCCTTACCTTCTTTTTGTATGCCTGGACAACATTTTTTAGGAAGCCTTCCCTTTTCCTTTGAGAAGGCAGAGCAACAAGGTTGTGGTTTATTATTTTTTTTTGTATTGTTTCATTTGGGGTTTGTTTGTTTTTTTGTTGTTGTGGAAAGTGAAGAAGGATTAAGATTTTTCTCTCACACCGTCTGTTGTATGCTGAGGCAAATATTTTGAAAATCCAAGAACTGGGTGTCTTTAGAGGAAAGCACAGTTTTGGCAGTGATGGGTGTTGATATAATACCCATTTCAGAATATTATTTTGGCTTTATTGCTATTTGCTGTTTGCCAGCTGTCATTACCTGTTAGAGTCACCTACAATGAAGACAAATGGAGAGTGAGCCTGTTTCTTAGACTCAAGGCAGAGTTAAAGCAAACCTTAATGCACCAACGCTATTTGTCACTGTCAGAAAGACACTTCCATCGTGCTGGTGGAGCGTCCCTGGAACAGCTCAGACAACTGGTCTACAAGTGCCATGCAGATGTTGAACCCACCTTATTCCACCAAGTATTTGTACAGTAGGGCATGTTAACCTTCTGGAACATGAGCAACCAATGCAATACCGACTTCTTATACACACCAATATGGCTTCAGAGGCATCTTCTCTGGTTTTCATTGAATATCTCCCAGTTATCCCAACAACATGCTTTTGAGGTCATTACGTGAATCTGTACATAACCTTTGAGGGGATGAATGGTGAAATCAATAGCCAAGATAAATTCTGTAGTTCTGTATTGTTAGGCTTCCAAGGAATTATAGTTACTCTACAAAGACTGTGTTTACAGCTTAGGTGTATAATTTATAGGGTAACACTGGGAACTTTCTTGCTACTTAGTCTTAGGGAAAATGATAAATAATTAATGGAGATGTTGCCATGTTGCCATTTCATAAGACTGCCATGGAAACACAGTTTGGTTGAAGAGTCTATACAGCACTACAAAAGCTGCCTGGATGACTACATGCAGGTCATCAAAAAAAGGATTTCCTGTCAAAATGCAAATTTATGTTGATTAATATTTTGTAGGGATCTTGTTACCTTTTTGGTCTATTTCAACATGATACAATATGAACTTTATGGGAAATATATGGCTGCAATATTTTCGGATTATATGAAGCTGGACAGACTGCAAGGGTGCTGAAAAATGGAATTAATATTCAAAATTATTTTGACAAGTTGTAGATATGGCCTGAAAAATAGATCAAAAATCAAATGACACAAGAAAGCAGGTATATCTGGTAAGTAAATACAGGCCAGGAAATTTGGTTAGGATCAGGTTCTCAGAATTAGTTTTGGGGTTAGTGTGGATCATAAATCATGAGGTTCTGGAAGAGATAAGATTACTAATGGGATTTATAAACAGGAAGGCAGGCTGTCATGCAGAAGAAATGCTTGTACTCTGGTCAGAAATGGTAAAACCTAGCTTGATTGCTAGGTCTATTTTTTGAGGCTTCCAAATAGGAGCTGGATCACACAGAAGGAGTACAGAAAGGAAATGTGGAAATAGTGAAAGTTCTGGAGAAGTAACTTCTGTGAAGTACTACAATGCCATTTGTAGAGTTTGGTGATGACACATAGCTGGAGAGAAAACTGAAGCACTGAGATGTGGGGTTTTCTGGTTCTGCATAGAAAATTCATACCTGCAGTACTGTTTGCAGGTTGGAGCAATCTCATGGAGAAGCAGCTCTTTGTAGTCAACCATGTATTGGTCACAGAGGGGAGTAAATATGTAACTCTAAGTCTTCCCAATGTTCAACACATCGATATCCTCATTAATAAACACAAGTCTTAAACTCTGTGGTGTATCATTACTAAGCATTAAGCATTACTTATAGAATTTCTTGGTTGGCTGTGGCACTCTATATATATATAAACTAAGATATTTTTGTCTTGCTCTATTTCTCTGCAAAATAATCAAATCAACATTGGAACTATTAGAAACTACGATGTCTGCTTATTCCAAGTAATGCTTATTCCAGTACTGAATGTCTCATCCTGGTAATTGCCCAGAAAGGTCTCTTGGTGCAATGTGTCTGGAGAATAATGTGAACAGTAGAAAGGGGCTGTGCTGAAGACCCATGATAGCAAAAAAAGTGACACATTAATTGACTGGGATGGACTGTAACACAGCAGAACATAATAGAAAAAAAGAGAGGGTATAATGTTGCAGAAGTCTTCAAAATAGATTGGACCACAGACGTGACCTTGCTTGTCCTTTTGCCTAAGATGCAAGAAGTCTATCTAGTTGATTCCCAATTATGTTTAATCTATTTTTAAAAATCTCCCTCCTTGCCAAAGTTTTCACATAGATCCCAGTTTCCAGAGATATATAACTATTTTTTATACACACACACACAGGAATTTTCTGCTGAAAAATAAACCAATTGCCAAATGCTTCTTCTCCTGACTTCAATGATTCCTTCATTACCACACCAGTGTGATGGTTAGGGTTTGTCATGCATTTCTTTCTGATTATACCCATTTTCTAAGCATCTTACTACAGTTCCTGCTGCTCTTCTCTTCAGTCTCTTCAGTTTGTCTACATCTTTCATGAAGTATGACACTGAGAGCTGACACAGAAGTACAGCTGAGCTTGCTAGCAATGAGGAGAGTGAGACAATTTCTTCCCATGTCTTACATAGGATGTTCTGGTTAACACATGTCGGAATGACGTCTGTCATTTCTTTTTGTAATAGCGTTACACCGCAGGCTGGGAATTACAGAGTTACTCTGCTGTCTTCCACCACACCAGGCCCATGTCTATGCCACTGGCTCCTGACTAGTAAGCACAAGTGCATCTGTGCATTTGGGGATTTTTATTTTTTCCTCTGTGGATCCTGTACTTTCCACCTTCCTGCACTGGGTTTTGTACTGTTGACTTAGGAACCACATTAGTATGTCTAGAGAAGGATCTCAGGCTGAACCAGAACAAGCAAAATGTCAGTATTTCAGAGATATTGCGTGTTAACAACTAATCAGCTGGGAATAGCACTATCTCCTGTTGGTGGATATGGACTCATTCTTGTGATCCTGGGTCATGTCAAGGACTGAACTCTGTGCTTTTCGGTTTTTTTCCTTGAATTATGTGTGTACTGTAGCAACCACAACAGCAGATGCAGGGCTGTCTCAGGAACTAAAGTGATTGTGAAAGCTGGTGTAAGCATGTAGCATGAAAGATAGTGGTGAGCCCTGTCAAAACTGATGCCTTAAATTTTAGCTTTCATGTTTTTCAGATTTTGCGCTGCTTAGAGGTGTAGTTCTGAGCCTCATATTAAATGCTAGTAAGCTCTCTTCACAGAGCAGGTAGACAAAACAAATCCTTTTCCTGCTGAAGACTGAGAACAATGAGTATAACTTTCAGGCCCAAAAGCATAAACAATGGTGGACTGAAGAGAGAAACAAGAAGGATGAGACCTCACGACCTGCAGCTGTAGTAGCACAATTGGGCCCCAATATGCAAATAGACCAACACTTATAAAAGTGCAAAACCTTGTGACCAGTCATCCGTTTTGTGACCATTTTAACCCACCTTGGTTATAGTCCTGGCCCGACTCTTGTGCTGCCCAAAGTATACCCTTTAAAGCCTTTCAATAAATACCTGCTTTATTCTCTAGCTTTGTCCAGTCTCTGTTCCAAGCCAGCCTTCCCAAGGAATCAAAACTAAAGATCAGACTGGGCCCCTGTACCTGTTACTTTGCATGAAAATAGGAACAAATCCTCAGGCTTTTTTCCAAAGGACCGTAAGCATTGCAATCCCAGATAAAAGAGAAAATATTCTAATGTTTAGTCACATTTAGTCTAGGTTTTCGTAATTCCCTGATCATGGATATCTTTAGAAATTGCACTGTATGGAGAACTAAGCTGCCCTTGAATATTAATAACCCAGACTAGCCAGATCAATTCTGTATTAAGGTCATGTCACTCACACCCTACCTAGTGATGTCAGGGCAGTTCCAACAGTCTTTAAAGTACCACATTATTTAAGACCACAAATGCTAATTAAAACTTTTGGTTTCATTAATGCACATGTTCAGAAATGACTTGGAGTTGTCTAAAATGCTGGGCTTTTGTCTATAATGGGAATATCAGTGGAAACTCATAGGTGCCAAAGGCTTTGCATGTTCTGCCCCCAGCTTTGGAGCATGGTGCCAGCTGAGACTCAGAATGTTAATTCCATAAATGCCTTCAAGTCAGGGCTACAGGCATGTTTGTTTAATCTGGCTTTTCCTGAACAATAGTCTCTGGGTGCATTCTCTAAAGTGCTCTGAGATTTTTTTTGTGTGTGTGGTTTTTTTTAACATGAAGAGCACCACATACGTAAATGTATAAAGTGTGCAATGTATTTTTAATGTGCAGTGATACATTTCTCTTCATCACCCTATACAAAAAAGGAAACTTGCATTCATTTGATTCCAAGAACTCAAAGTCTTTTTTTATACTAGCAATGAAGTTAAAAAAAAATCAG
Organism: Cyanoderma ruficeps; assembly: GCA_008694505.1. Classification (NCBI taxonomy): domain Eukaryota; kingdom Metazoa; phylum Chordata; class Aves; order Passeriformes; family Timaliidae; genus Cyanoderma; species Cyanoderma ruficeps. Next base: position 15,810,172 of record VZDJ01000782.1, on the reverse strand, counting down.
CCCCTTCTAAACTTGTATATTACATAAATAATGAACATTAATGCATTTTCAAAAATGGTAGCAATCATTTCTCAAATGTATTGTTATTTTAATACTCACAAGAGATTACTTTGATTTTCTGAATAATATCTAGGTTTACAGCAGGAACTGCACAGCCTATGTGAGTAATATGAGACCTAATTATATTATACCCTGAAATCAATAAATATGTGCTCTTAAAAGTGAGTTATTGATGCCATTTGAGCAAAATCACCTTACCTAGACTCATGATGCAAACTTGGACACACCAAGTTTGGTTGGAGGAAAAGCCAAACCCTTTCAAGCAAAGCTGCTATTTTGCTGTTGTTTATCTCCCTCTCACCTTCACCTTCAACCCTCCCCCATCTCTCCTGCTTGCCTTCACCTGGCTGCCTTTGCTCATTTGCAAATCTCAATTGAATACTTTTTTTTTTTTTTTTTTTAATTTGCAAGAAGAAATGCAAATTGCTAAAATGCAAATGCTGGTAGTGACAAGAAGCTATATGCAAAAATATGATATAGGACTTTGATATAGAACCAATTGTGTCTGTAGGAATGACAAATGATACTCATATAGTTAAAATGCTGCATTTATTTTGCCACGAGTCTCCATGTGGACATTCTTACTCAGAAATAAACACTTTTTGTTTCCAGTTTAGATAAACTGCTTTCAAAGCAACAGAAGCTAAAATGGATAAACCCATTCATATTATTCACATGCACGCATACATTCACATCCTTATGGAGGAAAAAGGGGGTTATATTGTCCAGCTACAGTGGTTTAAATTCCCATATTACTATATATTGTTATAATTTCGGATATAGGCAGGCTCTTACACTCCATATGGCTTCCATATGCATAAACCCTTGGTTACTGAAGATGGATGAAAGCCATATTGTTTTTTAATGCATGTGCTGAGGAAAAAGAGCTATCACTAACCTGTGAACTGATTATACCTGGTATACTTAAACTGATGTTAAAGTGTAACTGTAGTTGCATAAAGCTATGCCTATTGCAGAAATGTTTGGTAGGATACAAAGGACAATTAAAAGCATGTTATAATTTTTCAAAAGGGATTTCCGTTACTGGCAGAAGTTTATAAAGATATTTTTGCTGGAAAGGAAAATGTAAAGGAAAATGTTTTTGCTAATGTAGCAAATTTTATGGAAGGAGATGGCGAAAAGCTGTGCTAGAAGTGTCCTGTTGGTGGTACAATGGCAGTCACAGCAGGACTGGTTACTGATTGAGTTCCCCCAACAAACCCTTCCTAGTGCAGACCAGACCTCCGGGTCCATTTCAAAAGGTGTTATGTAAATGGTGTGTTAAAACCATTGTGACAGCAGAGAAACAAAGACCATTCCCCGAGGGGGAAGGACTTTGCACAAATGGCTGGGGACAGTCCAACGATTTGGTGTCAGACCGTCTTCCTCTGCAAGCATCTGAGTGAAAGAGCCAGCGGGGCTCCGTTTGGCATGGCAGGGCCACAAACCCCTGTGAGCTGAGGGCTAACTCCAGGGCCATCTTGGAGTTTTGGCAGTATGGGCGGCTCATACCATGGAGTTCAAACTGTGTTTTGGGCCCCTGTTTGGTTTTGTTGAGACTTTAGCATGAAGTGGAAAGGTTGCTGTAGTGGGGAGAATGCAATTGTTAGAGGAGACGTGTGAACTCCTTGTGTGGGCACTCCCACACGTGCTGTCCTGCACAGAAGGAGGATGAGTGAAAACATGCAGACACACATGGTCCAAGCATCAGGTAGCTTTCACATAGCACCCAGATGTTTCATGGTTCATTTCCCTTGGTTCTGGATCTGTGTCTTTGGAGAGGTCATAGGCAGAGGACTGCTGAGCTTATTTGTTCATACATTTACAGAGCTGTGGTTAAAATACTGAACCAGGACGAAGAACAAAACTGCATGTAACCTTGGGCAGAGCAGTCAATACTCTCTGCTTTCATTCCTCTCCCTCCTGCCCCTGTGCACCCTTAGACATTGACTGGATTGTGAATTAAAGTCCATGCTGGGCAAATCACTGTCAGCATGTAGTACAGCCTGAGTCCAACAGAAGTGCTCTTGATCTATCAGCAACATGAAAGAAATATTACACCCCAGCGGCAGCAAGCAGGGGAAAAAACAAATAAAATGTTATTATAATATTTCCTGTGAAGGAAGTTGGGATAATATTGTGGCTGGTAGCTGACCAGCTGCTTTCATTTAATATTTTTCTAATTTTAGTTAGTGTTGGTCAAACAAACACAGCTTTCAAGGGATTTCCTTCAGTGTTAACAGACTGTCGTGTAGTTAGTTGAACAGAAGCTCTGCAGTGTGAGGTATGATCAAGAAATGTGCCCTTTTTAAAAATAGTGCTGCATTGATACAATTAGCTGCTTGAGGGGGCCAGATTTTCCAAACCCGGGGTCTAGACTGCACTGTTCATTGGCTTAATGCTGCTGCAATTGCACATCTCAGGGGGACTGGATCTGGATGGGCCAGACCTGCTCATGGTGATGCAAAGCATTAAGAAAAATGGTGAAATTCTGTATTACAGTCCTGCCTGGGTAGCTTAACCCCTGGAAATGGCAGCTGTAGCTGGAGGTGCGAATGTACTGCCTCGCACCTGCAAAAAGGAAGTCTGGGACTCAGCCCTCTAAAATTATTCCTAGGTACAGAATGGGCTATTATAGTGGAGTTTTCAAAGAACTCTTTTTAGGGCGAAAAATAAAATTCGCTGGCTGGCTGGTAGCTGAGAGTCATAGACAGTCTGCCACTGTGTACTCAGTGCCCAATGTGCTGCTTATTCTAAGTTGAGCTGCTAAATTGCTTAGTGTTAATAATTTGTGGTTTGGTACAGTGGTGGATCTGCCTGCCTGCTCCTGGGGCTATGGCCATTTAACCATTCCCTTCCCGAGAGGTGCTACCCTCCATCCTCACCTTGACCCTCTTTTTTGTTGCCAAGTTGCAAGACCTTTACATTGTGTGTCTTTTGCTTTGCAGGAGGTTTTCAGGATGTGTTGAATGCTTGCATGACTCAGAGAGCTGGCTTCCACTTGAGATCCCTAAAATCCATAACATTGGGATTCAGAGCCACATGCTTCTCTAATGTTCACAACCAAAATGTCATGGCCATGTGGCTCCTGCATTCAACAGCATTATGGTTTGCTACAGATGTTTATGAGTGCATGGGCACAGTTAGAAAGTTTGCTGTCCAGTCTCCATTCTGCATGAAGGGATTTGAAGAAAAACCCAGGCACCAGATCCATTTTAGAAACTGTAAAAGCTGTTTTGGGGTATTCAGGAGTCCTAACTAAATTCACCCGAATGTTAACAATTTGTGTTTCTGTGTTAAAGGGAGAGGGAACTGCTAGAAACATATGCCATCTTGTATCTGTTTCATATAGTACTATTATGATCAGAAACTCTCTGTCATCTTAGCTTTCTAATATTTATGCTCCATCAGTATGCCCATAACACACTGGTTCAGTTGAGAACTTAAGTGATATTTTCATTTTGATTATTAGCTGGTAATGAAAACACAGTCTGTTATCTTAAAATCAAACTGTGAAGGTCTTCACTGAAGACCTCAATGGTGAAACCAGAGCTCTGTAAAAACAACTCTCTGAGAAAACTGGTATGCTTGCAAATAGTGTAAAGGAAGAAAACAAAGATGGAATAGTGAATTACCAGAAGCAAGGATCGGGAAGAACACTTTTCTGGCTACAAATGTCAGTGTTGGAATGACACAGTGTATATATCCAAAGAAGGCCAGGCAAGGTAGTCTTAATGAAGGTGTTCTGAGGCTGGCAATATTCTTCGTATTCCCAACACTTTGTAAAAATAAAAGACTTTCTAAAATGCATAGCCACAGGCTGAATTCGATCCTGTTGAACTGTGTTTAATTTTTTAAAGTTTTATAAGGATATTCTTCAGCAAAACAATCAAGAGATTTGAAAAAAAAAAACCAGCATTTAAAAATTACACCAAATGATAGACTTTGCTCTTCAGAATATTTTCACAAATTTTTATTCTTCATTTATTCTTTTGCTAGTGTTGCAAGCAAAGCTATCTGTAACTAACAGTGGATTCAGAGAAATAGAAAAAAAAAGTGCATCAGTGACTTCTACAAATAAAACATGAAACAGAGGACACATCATGGGGGACATCTGCCATTAGTTCAAAAGAGAAGAGCAGACATTCTCCTGGTAGCCAAAACCAGGGTTATAGACACAGTGTTAAGCAGACCACAATACCCTTTTTGGTGCTGAAGTTCTGATGGCACTTTAATTTGGTGTTCTGTCTCTAATCACTATCTATAGACCCTGATGCCACCTATTTGCACAGGGTGTGCCATTCTTTTCTACCCATTTGCCCATTGAAAATGGCAGAATTCACCCTGTAAAGGGCTTGCTCTTAATTTTTCATCCTCAATTAAAAGAACCACACACTTGCCGTATTAAAATTTAAAATTGTGTTTATTGAGACATATGGGTATTTACTATGTGCAAATGTTATATTTACTTTGAGATGTTTTCATATGTGCATATTTCTGTTAGTGATAATATTATTACGGTAATTCCTACATAAATTTGTATAGTATGTATTCTGAGTATCTCTGGAAGTATTTATTGGTTGTCTTGTTGCTAATCACTTTCAGATTGTAAAATATTGAATATTGGGCTACATAGTTCACATTCATGTTGATTTCCCTTACATTTTAAGGAATATTTAAAGTAATATAAGCCTGTAACTTGTCCTGACAAGCCACATTTGATTCAGTTTATTAAGAACTTTTATGAAAAGAGATCTGAGGAGGATCATTGCCAAACTCTTGGAAAATATTTTGGGGGGGGCAGGAGGGAACATTGCAGTTTATAGAAGTGAGGACAGACTCTGACCTACAGGTACAAGGAGATGATTAGAAAACAAAAACAGCTTGGAAGCCTTATATTCACAGATGCTTTTAGTCTTACTGTGCCATTCAATTAAGCATTCTCTGAGAATGTATTGTAATGCTTTCTCATACTTCCTTATTAAAAAGCCAGTTCCTTGAAATGATACGAGGAAAATCTGTGGCTACCCAAATAATCCCCTTATTATTTCTCATGACCATGGGATTATTAACTCTGAGGTGACAAAGTTAAGGGAAGACCAAACACGGTCCCCTGAAGTGGATGAGAGTTTTGATTGTCACTTCAACAAGGCTCTGATTTGGTGGATTTTAACATAGCCACAGCAAAACTACCCGGACCTAACAATCCCTAAAATTTCCTGAAACTCATGGGTACAGTGGTATTGTGATATAAACCGAAGGGCACATCTACAACAATATCTTAGTCCAGATAAAAATTGTGGGCTTGAATGGCAAAAAAGTGATCCCTGCATTTAGAATCTCCACGGCATACAGGACCATGGCTACACAGAACCTCCTCATAGATGTGCAATCATGATCCAGGAGATTATGAAAAAAATAAAGAGGAAAGTCACATTAATTATTGTTGTCATTCTTGGCATGCTAGCTGAATTACTTGGAGATAAATTGGGCTCAGTGTTGAGAAGAAAATTCGGTGATCCATTCATGTACTTATCAGAGTAGTGGAATACACTCAAACACAGTTTTGCAATGACCCACTTCATCAGTGTATTCTCATCACAACAGCAGCTGGTCAACTTTATATCAAATGATTTATAAGGCAAGTACCCTACTTTAATGATGGTGATAATCAGTTTTATCAGACGTATTTTAGCGTTCTGAGAAGGAAAAAAAAAAATTCTTATTATGAACATATTACCTTAAACACTATACAAATAGTTTGTCTTGAATATTAATTAGGTATCCACCAGGTAAGTAAAGCTTGTAATCTTCACCAAAGAAAAAAAACAATAAAAGAAGATGATCAATGAAAAAATTACATCAGAAAGGAAGAGAGCAAAAAATCTATTACATTACAATTTTTTTTTGTTTTGAACATGATATAAATCTTGTAATGGCAAGTCTTATATTTCTGTGAATTTAGCAGATGGAAGAAGGATGTATGAAGAGCTCCAAGTCAACTGACAGAATAATTTACATGAAACCCTCACCTCTGAAAACAAAAGGATTCCTAAGCAGTAAAAATCATAGCAGATACTGAATTGGAAGGGACCCACAAGGATCTTGAAGTCCAACTCTTAAACAAAAGGCACATTCAGGGATTTAACCAACAACCTTGGCATTATTAGCACCATGTTCTAACCAGCTGAGCTGATCTCAGGGTCAAACACATCTAGAAAACCCTCCCCTTGATAAAATTAGGCTGTATGATTTGCAGTTATGTGGGAGAGGGATTTTCTCAGTATGTTTCCTTGCCGAAAAAAGGGGCTTCAGCAAGATTTATGGGTTTAAACACGTCATGTTTTTATCATGAACACTGACTTCTCTAAGTGGGTGGGTACTGCTAACCACGCCAGGATGTGTCACAGCAGCGTGGGGTTGTAAAGACAGGCCAGTAACTCAAAATGCTTCAAAACGTTTCGAAATTTATTAGGAATGAATGCTCCTGAGCACCTCATGTTTTCATACTTTCACTTGCTTAGGTGTTTAGTGGCAGCCTGGAGACAGATAACCTCTGTGGTTATCTAGTTAGCTCTTAACACCTAATTATCACTTTATCCAAGGCTTTGGGCTGGGTGATTGAGAATCAGTATGTTTAAAAGTCTCTAAACAAAGGATTTTGAAAAATATGTTCTTTTAAAGGAGTTAAATGAATTATTCCCATAATAGGAATCTCTTCAGTTGATATGGGAGGAAAACTAAGCAATGGCCCAGGGCTTTGTGGGGAAAGGCTGGTTCAATTAGGCAAGGTATAAAAAACCTGCTCTGATTTTTCCCCATGTGTTTCATACCTTTGGTCATCGAAAACACTATAGTAAGGAAAAGCACAGACCAAGTAAGAAGATTCCCACTGGGCAACAACCAGTACTAGTTAAAGAACTAAGCAAAACACCTTCCTTTATAGCATTTCAAATGTATGGATAAGTGTAAACACACATTATTTTTACCACAGGAAGTGGAATGCCTGTGGTCTAATTTATTTCTTAACACTTCTCTAGTGACCAGATTCAAGGAAAGGGACCTGCTTCTGGTTAGTAGTTTCTTTAAAGGGGTTTATGGAAAATATCTTACTGTTAGACCTGATCTTGAAGAATCAGATCCTCTTTTACCTTGTCTCCACAAGCTCTTGTTTCTTAGCCCATTTCAAAAGCATTTGCAAAACTTTCAGTGCACACAAAATAGTCATCTGCTTTCATTTGGCTTGCAGTTCCTGACTGTATACAGCACTCATATAAAGTGCTGTGGCTCTAAAGGCATTACCAGTGCTGGAGATGAAGGTGAAGAGAAAGAAAAAATGTGGGAATCAGGAGAATCATTGGAGGAGGAGCCCTGGTTAAATCTGGTGACTGGGGAGCAAGATGGGATATGGCCCGCCTTTCAGAAATCACAGGTTACTGTAGCATTTGTCTCTTACAAAGACAGAAGGATTTTTGTGTTCTTTACCCTTGTGTGCTTACCTAGACTGATGAACATAGCTTTCAACATCTTCTAGACATAGTTACTACTTTGTTCAAAAGGCAGAAGCCTGGAAAGAGGTGTTAAGAAACAAACTAATCAGCATGAGACAACCGTGAATGAATATTCCATATAATTACTATACCTTTCATCTCATTCATTCATTTGCTCAATGACTGCTTCCATTTTTCAACTGTCACAGCATCATCTTCAAGATTTTGAGTCTAGTCTTCCAGTCTTTTTGTTTCCCTGAAGACTTGCAGTCCCAATGCCACATCTTCCTGAGGACCTTGCTGATCCTCTCTGTGGTTAAGTCTATAACCTTTCTGAGGAATGTATTATTTATGGATGTGCACTCAGCTGGTGAGGGGGAACATTTGTGTACAATTGTGTATGCATGCACTGCCATGGAAAAGTAAACAAAGCTGATAATTTCTAGAACTATGTGGGGAATGTCAAGGGCATAAATATCAGCATGTTTCATGAAATTCGTGTATGGACAGGCATTCTGAATCAGATCATACATGCTGTTTCCTCTCATGCCTTATCTGCCATCTGTGGGTGAAGGAAACTGTCTTTTAAGTATCTGTAAAATAATCAGCTCAAATGAATTTTTTTTCCCTGTCATCAATATATAAAAGTTTTTTCCTCTAACTCTTAGAATTGTGTATAGAGGTGAAAAGTCTTCTTAAGTTAGGAAATATGTTTTCCCTTTTATAAGCTGCGCTAATTTTTCATTAAAGTATCTCAGGTCAGTGAGTTCCACTGAGTAACAGACTTTTGCATTTTGGCGTGGCCACAGCTAAAAGTCTAAATGACTACAGATCTCATTTTAAATTTACCAAAAAAAAAAAAATCAGCAGAAATCAGCTGAATTTACTAGTGCTTTGCTGTGATGTACCCAAGGAGAAAATTTGTTTATTTCTATATATTCAGCATTTTTCAATGTCTGAGAGAAAGAAAGACAGGCCTCATACTGATAGGTTTATGCTGGGGAGGTGACTTCCTTGGTACTGAAATGTAGCACCAGTCAGAACTTCCCTTTCCACTTGATTTAGTATTGCTTTTAAGTTATTAAAACAGGAGAAATTAAGTTCAAATATATCACAGTGATTTCTACATGGTGAACAGGCAAATGCTAAAGGCGTCTGCTGCTCCAGGAATATGATGGTTCTGCACAGACCCAAACAAAGTGAGGAACAGGAGCAGGTGATCAGCGACTGCAATACTCACAGCCCAACACTTCATTCTGTACACTTCTGAAGATGACTATGAAAGAAAGAAAATATGTGCTCAGGCTTAGTTCAAGAATATATCAAGTTCTTTATGAAATAAGTGTTCCAGGGAAAAAGAGGGAGTATCATTCAGTAAATGAGTATTTACTTTAACTCATAGGAGGAAGTGTACAGTCAGTGTGCAAAATGATATAGTGTGTTTTGGTGCAGGAAATACTGTTGACAAGCAGCTTTAAAGGAAATGTTAAGATATTAATTAAATCTCTATATTTTTTTTTCCTGCAACTAAATATTTATTTTTAAAGAAAATTATATTTTTAGAGGAAACCTCTTTCAGTGTTGCTATCTTTCCAAGTATCTTCTGATAGGTGTTCCTTAATAGAGAATGCATGGACCTATTTGCTATCAACATTTTGGTTCCTTATGGTCTAGTCTTTTCTTTGGTTTCTTATAGTCTAGTGAAAAGTTGAATAATCAGGGATGGGAATGCAGCTTAGTCTGATTGTATTGTTGCACTAGTCAGAAGCTCGTGCTTGGTGGTACATGCTACTTGCTTATACCAAAAGGGAAAAGGCTCCATGTGGGAATTTATATGCTTCCAAGGGCTGCTGGAATTTAACAACTGAATTGAGAGACAGGGTCACATTTCACACCTAGTGCATGAAGCCTAACCCTGAAATGCCTTTTACAGAAAAATGTCCTGGACTGCCAGGAAAGAACTGTGGGAGAAAAATTTATAAATTGGAAGTTCAAATCTTATATGGAAGAAAAGTACCAAGAGGGTAATGGCTAACTGCTGTATGTCACTTATTCAGCAAAACAATTAATTCAAAGAACATATGATAAATTGAAGCCAGAAATACTCAGACAGTTTTCTAGGCAAATCACAGTAAACTTGTATTCCAAGAAAAACACAATCTAATGCTTATCATGGTAAAATAAAGAGTATTGAGAGAATTGGAAATGTCTTAATCTCACTGTGGTATATTTAAAGTAGGTGAACAGCTGATATTCTTCCATGTATTTATTAGTATTCCCAGAAAGTTACATGAGCAAACAACAAAAGGGAAGCTTATTCTGAAATTTGCAGGGGTCTGTATTTATATCTTTTAAAGTGACATTGAAATTAGACATGAATTGATGGAAGAAGAAGAAAAACCTTACCTGCCATTGTATTAATCTTAGTCAACAGAAGAACTGAAAAGAACAGTATTAATATATTCTTTACTTCAACAATTAAAGCACAGCTAATTTTTTTATGAGTTCAGAGAGAGATACCTCAGGTTTAGTGAATAGACGTAGAATAGTCTTAAGGGGCTGCAAAAGTAGGTAAGAGGTTATTTTCCCCATAGACTTTTTTTTCTATTTGTCAGAGTAAACTGTCTAAACCTAAAGCCTCGGCAGACTTCTTGTTTTTAAAGCAGCTATTGTTCTGACAGTCTCTTCATTTTTGCTTTATTCTTTTTCTTTCAGCAGACCTATGCACCAGGAACTGAAATGCAATGCGAGTTTTGTCAAATCTACATCAAAACAAAGTTCCAAAGAAGTATTTAACAGGAAATGGAAAGAAAGCAATCTTCTTTGCCACACTAGCTTGATGCTTAGTTGTCAGATTTCTCACATTTGTGATTTCTGCCTTTGATCACTCTAATAACAATTCCTTAGACTATTAAAACTGGAAGTCAGAAACATGTTAGCGGAAAATTCTGCTTTTCACCCTGTTTGCTGTCTGTTTAACTTCTGTGATTTGCTCACTTTGGACCCTGAGCGGAGGTTAATCTCACGACTCTCTCGGCCCTGTGTTATGCCAGTGTAAACCTGTCAAAACTCGTTTGTAAAGGAGGTTAGTGATGTGTGATTGATAGGCTTTCATAAAACCTACTTTTGGGCCAAGTGCCCAAGTGGTGAGGAGGAGTGGGTGTAGTCAGTAGGATTTTTCTGTGTTGCTGCTAGCAGTACCAGAAAAAAGTAGGGAACAGGTAAGACTGGCACAACATGGACACATTTGGCTCTTGCTTTATTTCTAGTTCTGCTTTCTAGCTCTCTTTTAGAACAAAACTCCTCCTGTGTGAGAAGTTCTCCTAAAGGAAAGTTCCTAAATTAGTTTTCAATCTGACCTGAAAGTAGAGTGCTGGGTAAATGGTCTTTTTGACTTTTTTTCTCAAGCGCTTAGAACACTTCCAGATGAACAGATAACCACTGCTGTTTGTATCTGTCTTTTAAGAATAATCAACAGTAAATACTGAAGCAAAATAACAAAGGTGAGAATGCTATCTCCTATCCCACAAATCCTGAAATCAGGACAAGGAACATGGGAATAACTTGGAAATGTTTGTCTTTCCACCTCTCTGTCAACACCTGTGGAGTTGTTTGGATTGGGTACTTTATATGGTGCTATATTTTGGGCTGCTGTTTGACACCATTTACAAAGCAATCTGTGTTTTAACATTAAAGTCTCTGAATTGCTAATATCTTTAAAGCAAGCTCTACTCATTTTCTTTGCTTGCTTTTTATGGAATCTATAAGTTTAGTTCTTGTAAAGGGGGGAATGTGCAGTGGTAGCTAAAGCTGTCTACTCTGAGAACCCTCAAGTAAACTGTGCAGCGGTGCCAAGGCAATACAACTTAACTGGCAGCTTTTTTGCTATTTGCTGCTTAGCAGATGACAATACGCTTGTTTTGCTCCATAGTCAAATGGAAAGCAAGATGAGGCCACCAAGGTTATTTCTGTTTGGGACGTAAGGCAAGGTTTGAAGGCAGATACTCAGGAAGAAATACTGATGCAGTGACCTGTTCAGAAAGAGAAGCTGTTGTAGAAGGGCTTTTGTGCACATATTTTTTTCCATTTTCTGTAAGTCTACCATTTCAGAGTCATTGATACCTGGTCCTGAGGGCGTGGTTTGGTTAGTGTAGCTGACTAGGTGAATGTATGGATCCTTTATTAGCTTGTCAAAGTATGATGCAGCTGCATCATTTGCTCACCCATTTGCTTAACTTAAATAAAGGTTGGTGGTTAGGCTTCTGTTGCATTGTGCTCTCCTGCTAATTATCAGTGTATTTGTTTTAGAGACAATTAGCCACCTGGTTCATTCTCCCATTGAAGTCAGGTCATCATGAGTTACATCTGCTTTCAGGACTCTTCAAGTCCAAGACATAATAAAAAGATGATGGTTATGATTATAAAAGACATGCAGGGTTGGGCATAAGCTGTACAGGGCACTGAGTTCTCAAGGAGGATTGGGTTACAAAGCTCTTGCAAGGGCTTCTTTCTGCATGTCACAGAAGACGGATATGAAAAGAAAACAGATTTTGTGATGCCAGAAGTCCTTTAGCTTATGTATGGTGGAGAGTTTTTGAAAAGGTGGATGGATAAAGGCTAGGCAAAGCGAGACATGATGCTTCCCTTTGGCACTGCGGTGATACAACACAAAAGTGACAAGTAAGCACGTCGCTGTGCATACAGCATTTGCATAAAAATAAAAGTTGTTCAGACCTGTGGGTGTTTCCTTTTAAAAAATGTGCTATATAATGTGGCATAAGATTATGTGTGATGCACATTTACTTTTATAATCCCATATGTTCCGGTAAAACTCTGTATTTTGAAGTAAGATTTTATTACAGTAGAACCTCGTTAATTCTCACTAATGACTGGGAGACCCTTTCCAAATTACTGAATTTTGTATACAATCAAATGCCATTTAATGTATTGTGTTGCTAGATGTTCTTCTACGTCCTGGGGAAGACGAGCTGCGGAGAACCCTGCCGTTTGTGCCTCAGCTTTATTCACTGTGGAAAAGGGGGGTACAAAGTCATTGCAGTGGGTTTAGCTCCAGGTGTTTGTTAAAGATGTTCACGTGGGACTAGCTCTGGAGAGGATGGAGCCCTGAATGAAAAGAAAGAACAGATGGGGACCTGACAATGAGTAGATTAGCATAATTTACTGTTCTATCCTCTCTGGCTTGGGGTCATGGAGGGATCACAATCTGAATTTTTCTGGAGAGCACAGGTATCATTATCGTCCTAGATATCAATATGGCCGTTTCAGATTTAATAGGGCCACCAACTTAAACAGAGGCAAGACTGGATCTTCCAGTAAAGAGCATGCCATAGCTTTTCCTGAGAAACTACAGCAGCACACATAACCTGAGACCACAGTGTTCACATTTCCTAAGGTATGACAGAAGTGTGCATCAAATGTAGGTGAGACTTAGAGTGTTCAAAAGAACTTTTTGTATGCATAAAAATAGTCCTGGACATATCTACTGGGTGAGTTCTCATTGGTTGGTATGAAGTTGTAGAATACCTGCTTGCATCTCTTTTACCTGCTGTATTATGGAGTAATAATAGCAGCTCAACAACTAAGATAATAGAACATAGCTCTTCATTAGACACTCATTTTTCAACCTTTTCAGACTAACTCTGCCTCAAAGAAATCAGTCCTCCTGACTCTTTGTCTCTCCCAGGACAAAGATTTTTTCAGACATATTGTAATTGAAAGCAAACCCCCTTAATTTTGTTTACAAGGATTGGGTATGAAGAGGCTAAAGGGAAAAATCTGGGGAAGTAGGAGGCACAATAAAGGTGTACAGAGGGAGGCAAACTTGGGTTTATAAATGAGGGAAAAGGCAAAATTTGCGGCGATGTCTAGGAAAGGGTATGCAATTATTGGGGAGTCAGGGGAACCCCCAAGAAGCAATGCAGAGGTCATGGAGGGATGAAACTCACTCAGAGACACAGAGGAGACTGAAGCAAGGAGAAATATTGTGGTGGCAATATTGTGGTACATCCATGGAAGGAATGGAAAGAAGGAGGGAGATGGGAGGCATGAAGGTGAAGAGTTATGAAAGGGGAAGATAGGCATGGACGTGGGCTTATGTGAGAGGGGTACATGGCATGACCAGATTATGGGAGAGAGATGAAGTGCTGGCGTAGGCAGGAGAGAAGTAGAAGTGAGATGAAGAGAAGGAAAATGATATGGCAATGGGGAACTGGAGCACACTCCTAACTGTTCATTCGCAGGGTTCTTTAGCACTTGTCACGTTTTGAAGACATGTATTTTATAGCCAAAGTGTAACTTATAGTAGGGCAGGAAAGACTGTTAGCCAGCTTCCTCTCAAAGACTACTTTCAGCTAAACTTCTACTAGCCAATCATTTGGTCAACAGTTCTCAGGCATCAAATAGTCCTCCTGTGGAGATCTATCGCATCCATAATAATCCAAGTATTTGGCATTATGAGAATTGCAAAGGAAATGAAAAAGCCCATCATGATCTGACACCTGAATCTTCTGTCCTGCCACTGGCTGCAGCTGCACCCTGGCATTTGCAAGGAGTAAAAGCCCCCACATTTACAGATGCTTGGATCTGACAGCCTACTCTTTTTCTACTCTGTTTCCCTCATCATGTTTGGTTTTTTACCCGCTCACATGTAACTTGGATGGGAACCCTCTTTCTGGTGCTCAGTGGCTCTCTAAGAACAAATCATACATGAAGTCACACAGCTTCTTTTCAAGCCTGAAAAGCATTTTTCAAGCCACAGAGAAATTACTTCCTATTGCTTCCAACTGCTCCCATAGAAATCAGTAGGAGAAGAGTGAATGGGAGATCCTGTGGGAGCAGGATGGCAGAGTAGAGGAGCTAGATGAAAGGCACTGGATTGCCCTAATTTCCTGGCATGTAAGAAGGTAATTCACTTTGATAGCACATCACCACTGGTGGCTTTCCAACAGATGGGAAAGAGTTGCTAGTTGAGGAAGTAAGTAATGTCACATGAAACATACATAATTTGCACAGAGAGAAAATGTAAGACCACTAGAGTTATTGTTTTGCTAACAATGATTCATGACAATGACACTTTGGAGAGTGCAGGCCTGGGTTAGAAGCTATGAATAAAATGTATTTCTGCTACAGGGATCTGTTCTTGTATATGTTTTCTTGAAAACTTTAAGGAAGCTGTTGCAAACTAATCTTGTTTAGCAATTATGATTTACTTCAATTGGCTCCACTCTTCATACAGTTTAAACTCAGATTTAAAGAATAATATCCACCTTGTTGCTTAACATAAACCCTGTTAAAATAACACACATTTAAAATGGCATTCTTGGCATTATGGAACAATCAAAGGGGAAGACAAAAGCTTACCATAACATTTATATCTATATCTATAGATATAGATATATTTTTCAGGAAAAAAAATTGAGATCTTTTAATGAAGACATCAAAGAATACATCTCTCTTAGCTGAAAAGAGGAATGTCTCCCAACAGAAGCCAATTAAGGAGTGAATACTTTTTTTAAATTTAGACTTGAAAAATGTACATTCTTGAAAAATGTAAAAAAAAAATCCCACCACTCTAACCCAGTGTTCTTTTAGGGCTATGAAGTAGCTAAAGAAACATAACGATACATGATGCATGGAAGTTTGATACTTCATGAAAGAAACATAAAGACTGTGATTTTGCTGTTACCTAAGGCATGATATTGAAATATGTGTTTTGGAAGAGCTCTTTCTCTCTCAGCTTGCCTAGAGATTCTGGAACAAATTCTAGTCCTGTTTACACCTCTGTAAATCTGGATTTACTAAATGATAGGTGGTAGCATTATCCCAAGTGTGTACAATCCTCCTAACTCAGAGAAGGACTTTGCCCTACATTAAAGGCAAACTAATAGTACCTATCTCATGAGATAGCCTTGTTTTGTGCATTCCTTGTCCTTTACTTGAGGCTGTCAACCTACATGCTATCAACTCCCTCTTTAAAAATCAGTGTGAGAAGTCTTTCAGCCTGGGATAGCAAAGAGCCTCTGCAGGAGGCCCTGAAGGGCTGTACTACTCTGATCTTTTCCCTCTTTTATGGTAGGATATGAATGCATTTGGACTTCATTATCTGATGGTTGTACAGCACATAAATCCCAGTGGTGGAGGGGGTCCTGGGACAAGCTCTGAAGCAATTTATGCTGCCCTATATCTGCTGTCTTAGGACTGGCTAGGGTTTATTCAGTTGGGTGTTGCCCATGTTTTGGATAAACATAACAAAATATGTTGAAGAAGTCAGGAAAAATCAGATATAGTCGTAAATGTTTCCCTGTCTACTGACTGGGAAGCTTGAAAATTAGTAGTCAGGAGACATACAGGGGCATGCACAGAACAGAATGAATTCTAAGAAATATGTGATAAATGTGTAAAGTGATTACTACAGGATGAGTGTGATTGTAGAAACAGCCAAGGGAGTGAGTACAAAATATTCTGACCGGCCCAGGACTTAAGCCACGTGCAAACAACAGAAGCATGTACTGTCAAACTTGATTGTCCTTCAAGTCCTGCACCTTGCCTCCATTCCTGTGTATTCACCTGGGGAAGCAGGAATAGAGGGCTTTCCTCACATGGAGCCCAGATACTCCTTCTACTTCAGTTTATGCATTTAAGGACAGTGTTTACTGTCAACACTTATACCTGAAATATCAACATGTTCATGAGAAATTTGGTTGAACTGTCTAAGCCATGCCATTACTCCTCTGTGTAAATATTTGCACAATCAGGACCACAGATTCTAATTTCCTTTGTACTATAGCTGACATATGGAGTGTTTTAACTTTGATAATGTGACAGTACAAAAATATCGAAAGCAGATAGCAAAGTTGAATGAAATGTAGAAGGAATCAGAGGAATTTTGCTATATGCCAACCAACTGTCTTTATATTGGTACAAGAGAGAAGTAGATGAAGAACTTAGAGAGAACTTAGAAATAAGGCATAACCTATATTGTGCAAGCCATAACTGAGTAAAATCCCAATTGTCTTGGCACCTTGTAGGTATGGCAGGCATGATTAGAAGGCCTGCATGGTGGCACTGGAAATAGCACTTTAAACAGTTTATTCTGAGAGACAGTAATTGATGCAGGACGTTTTATACCACAGAATGGTAACAGTCTTTAAATTTTATGTTTTCTAGGCTTTAAATAAAAACTTAAACTTTATAGTGTACATTTAACTTGGAGTTCTGATGAAAACAATGTGTTATGTTCCTTAGGAGTTGCAACAAACTTTTAATTTATAACATGACAGTGAAAAATGGGTTGTGTCAACATAAGAATATTCTTTCCTGTGACAAGATAAAACTGTGGCTCATCAGAATCATATGGACACTATCCTGCAATTTGATTTATCATATATTTGTTCTGAAAATCTAGATTTAGGATTTGCACCCAGGATATTTGTTATACTGTAGCTTCAAAATATTGGGTGCCACTCACCTTTAACTGGAAAGGACTAGTCAGGATTTAAGAAAAAAATTAATTTGCCTGTGTTGTTTGAGGAAATGAGAGTGTGTAGGGAAGAGGTAGGGTCCTATCATGAAGAAATTGCATGGTAAATAGAGCTTTATTGTGTACCACAAAAAGGAAAGTTGATGACAGTTTTCTTTTATCATTCAGAGTCATTCTGGAAAATGGATGGTAAAAACTTCAAAGTCAAGTGCTTATTGATGTTTTTTTCCTTATAAAAATAGTACAGGCACTTAACAGCCTCTGTACTACGTACATTCTTTAGCATGAGTGGGTAGCTGCGTTAGTCAGCAGGACAAACTAAATAATAAAGTTACTGATACATTTTTATAGACAAATCAAAACAAATACCTGGGCTTTCAGAATCACTCAGGATGCCTCTTTACAATACGAACAGCCACAGAAGCCTGAGTGGTTCCAAATGTTGTGTCTACAGAATATTACTTATAACAGCAGTGTAGCCAGAGTCCTATTGTGCAACTGCAGATCAAGCTGAAACACCTCTCAATTAATTGTGCATTTATTAAACACTGTGATTTCTGAGAAAAAATGTAGTTCATAGGGTTTGTACCTAAGTTTTTAGGCTTCAGCATAAGACAGCAAGCATTTCAGCATGGCATATAATTTTTAAACTGAAAATAAATCTACATGCCTAAGCAAAGAAATAGCTTCATGGGTGTGCTTTGCCTGCTTTGAGCACCTATTCAAATAGCCAGAACTCCATATCTGTTTCCATATCTATTCCCAGGATGACATTTGGTGATCTTTGAAGGGTGATTCAGAAAGCCTGAATAATGCTCTAAGGAGGCACCTGGAACCAGCCAGAAAGAAGCACAGGCATGGAGATACTGCTAGACTTTAATAAGAGGATTACTGACCTCGGGTCTGTGGTCTACAGGACTGCTTCTGCCCCCAGACAGCACCACTAGGTCTCCACATACAGCCTGGAAAAAAAGAGTAAATGTAATACTCCCACCTGCCTGGCCTATGGGACGAGCTGCATTTTCATCTTTACAGTTGGGAGAAAAAAAATAGCTTGCTTATGGAGAATGAACTTGAATTTATGACATTTGCATTCTGTGGAGAAGAGGAAGGGATATAGCTCCTTGAAACCTGGAAGAATCAGTTTGAACCAGAGTGACATGAAAGGACTGATGCGTTCAAAGTGATTTAGTACAATGAAATTTATTTAGGATTTTTGAATGTATCATTGTTAAGTCCAATTAGATCAATTTTAATAGAAATTGTATTTTAGATTAGAGTCTTCAGGGCCATCATCATGCCTCTTTAATTCTCATAACCTATACATTTTTACTGCATGGATAAATATGCTTTGAAACTAATACAGTGTCATTGAATCCAATGTATCTGTAGTGGAACCAATCCATGCATACTCAAGTCACTAAATTTTTATGGAAATGAATAGATTTCCTTTCAAGTCATAATATTTTCACTTACACCAGTAACTTTTCATTGAAACCAATGCTTTGTTTTCTAAACCCAACATATTTCAGTCCAGGTTCATCTACATAATGCTTGAATTTTTTTTTTTTTGCTTTCTCATTATGAAACCCATTGAACTAAAGACAGTATTGGATGTCTAATGAAACCAGCACATTTTCATAGGGACTACTTAGGGTGAGTTTAAGCCAGCGAATAGAACACACTGAGCTTCTCAGCGTGATTTCATAAAATGAACACTGTGAAATGGAACATGCTTTTACAGACAATCTGCCTCAGGTTATGTGACCATATTTTCCCGTAAGTGGAATTTGAGGCCTTAAGTCTTTTCTGCTCTTTCAGAGGATTTTGCTGTTCTGTGGTAGCTAGACAGGCTACAAAGAGGATAAGGAAGGGCTGGGGTGAATGGATGAGTGCTGGGTGAATGTTGACTGAATGTTAGAGCACTCTCAGAGGAAAAGATAGTCAGATGACCAGTGTGCTGCAGTGATGCTTCACCAGTTTAGCCAAACCTTGGGACTCGGCTAGCTGGTACATTTTAGGAGTCTCTAGGTTACTCTGGATGTGATGAAGCTGGATATCACACAGCAGTCACTCCGGGACTCATCTGTTACCATCTTGCAGAGCTGTACCCAAACTATGCAATTTTTTGGTAGTGGCTGTAATAATTTCCATTACATGTCAGGGGAACAGAGGAATTCTGGGGCAACTCCAGAATAACTCTACTTTCCTTGAGTTATTCTAGAATTAAGCAGTGTAACTGATCAGTTTGACTCAAGAAGTTGCCATGCACTGTAGACAAACATACTGTAGAGTGACACTGATTTATTTAATACAGTGCAAAAATAGATATTTGCCTCACAATTGAATAGAAAACAGCCACCATTTTGTTGTAGATGTCTCATTGTTTTGGCAAAGGTCAGATGTCATTTTTGTAGGTCTCCGTGGAGTCAGTAGGCTTCTGAATCTACTTACAAGGGAAAGAAGCCTAGGAAAGGAAGGAGAAGCCTGTATACAGAACCGTGTGCTCTTTAGAACAAAAGTGCCGATAGAGCTTCGGAAATGAGGCCTTTAAGTTTCTAAGAAGCAAAAACTTTGGCATTTGTGAACAATAGAGGTGTTCACAGCAGTTTCTTCCAAACTGTATGGCACTTTTCAGCTAGGATTGTGTGCAGTTTATGTCAAAACATTTCAGTGAAGAAATACAAATACAGACTAATGTTTGACTTCTTTTGTTGTGTTGAACTGGAGCCAGAGAAAGTATTTATATATAAATCCACTTGTGAAATGCATAACCCTCTCAGTGTGACTTATATGTCTGAGATTTACAGAAAATTCAAGCTGATTGACAGAAAATACTGCTCTTATGGTGTCAAAATGTATTATCATGCTTATACAGAAATACAGACCCCCCCTTTTTTCCCCCAATGTACGTGTTCATCGTCATTATGTTCTACTTCACTGGAGATGTCCAGGTACTGAAATATGCAATTTGCTAGGACCCAAAGCTACCACAAAAATATATTAGACAACCAGATGGATAATTCAGCTTGTTGGTTTAAAAAAGGGTGCATTAAATCTTTAGTATTTGAAGCCTGATCTAAAAAAAATAAAAGATTCTGTGGGGTCAAAACTGCCATTCAGTGAAGAAAAGAAAAACAAGAACTGAGACAATTAGGAAAGCTTTCCATGCCTGTGCTACAGTTATTTAGTTAGTTGCTCTTCCTTTTTTCTCTGTCTTCCCACACTAGGCTCGTGCACATCAAGCAACTGACAGTTAGTGCAGCCTGCAGACAGATCATGAGCAGATTACATGCATCTTTATGTATCTGGCACACAGGTGCTATCTGCTTTTTGCCAAATAGTTTAGATTACACCAAATCAATTTTGTGTTGTGGGTCCTCTATTAGAATGCCCATGTCATTCAATTGCTCCCGTTGCATCATTTCTTTTCCCTTGTCCCAGGGGATGCTCTTCAGACCACTTGCAGTACTCATATTTTCCCTTTGATCTTGTACCACTTTCTTATTTCCCTCTGCTCTGCTGAGATATGACACTGTCATGCACCTTTTCCTATTTGTTAAAGACTCCTAGGATCTTGCACGCTGAAGGATTGTTATCTGAATGAAGAGGAGGAAGAGACAGTTGGCTCTCGATAATTTTAGTATCGCGACCATTTTTATCAAGTGGGTGGCCCGCACTGGCACTCAAAAATTTTCTCCCAATGACAGAGTGGAAAAGTGTGTCAGTTCCTGCAAACGGGCAGCACCTTGAAGAGTAGACAGAGACTAGTGTCACTTCAGAGGAGAAGTACAGAAAAAGAGCTGCTTGTAGAGGCAACCTGAGTGCTGTACTGCATGTGCAGATTCACACTGGGGGAGGCACAGAAGCAGAGGAGAGGACACAGAACAGAAAGGACAAGAGCATCAACATCCATGTTTCTGGCCAAGTGTGTGTGGGAAGCAAGAGAGAGAGAAGGGAGCGACAAAGCCATAGAAGGTCTTCAATAAAAGTATAAGATAGGTCAGCTTGATATGGTAAAATCCTTGTATTCTTAATTGCATAAAATTATATCTTACAGAGTGATTTAGCTGGCATGAGCAGCTACATCTGTAGATGACATCCATCACTCTTCTCCCAACCAAACCTGGCTCTTGGAGTTTCCCTGTAACTCATGTTTCACACAGTGTAGGACTGCTTCTGTACCTTCTATAGGCTCTGGCTGAGATGGAGTTCTTTTTCCCATGCCAGCCCTCAGTGCTGTGCTTTGCATTGGTAGCTAGAAAGGTGTTGATAACACACCAGTGTTTTGGCTACTGCTGGGCAGCACTGGCACAGTATCAACACTGTCTTTCTAATGTTCTCCCCACCCCCACCAAGGGGCTGGGAGTGGGCAAGATCCTAACAGGGGACACAATTAGGCAAGCTGACCTAAATTAACAAAAGGGATATTCCATACCATGTGACGATACAAAAGCTATGAGAAGGAGGATAAAGTGGAGGAATCTGTTGTTACAAAATGTTTACATCCAGACCAGCTTCTCCACATACTGAAACCCTGATTCCCAGGAAATGGCTGAACATGGCTTGCTAATGGGAAGCAGTGATTTTTTTTTCCCCTTTTGGGAAAATTTTGGTTTCTATTTTTTTTTTTTCTTTATTAAACTGCTTTATCTCAACTTACTAGTTGTTTTCCATCTTATTTTCTCTCTCCTGTCCTGTTCCCAGCAGGGGAGTGACAGAGCAGCTTGATAGGCATCGGGCATCCAGCCAAGGTCAAGTCACTATACACCTCCACGTCTTATACATCACCATGTGTATTGACTGCCTTCCTAAATCAGAGTGTGATTCCCTTGATACAGTTTTTCTATCACTTATTCTGATATTGTAGAGCAGAGTTTGAGGCGGCTGCTATGAAGCAGCAATGGATCAGTTGCTGTTACTCTTTCTACCCTAACATTTTTCTTAGTAAGTCAATGGAGTAATGAATAACTAAGGAGTTATTTCATTTCACTCAGTGTTTTTACTGTGAAGCTGTGCTTGCAGGTATTTATGCTTCCCACACACATAGACAATGATCTCAATTGCATGACAGGCCCAACCTAAAACAGAAAACCCAAAATCCTGAGTTTCACATCTCACCAAGAATAATATGTACATAAGCTAACGCTGGTAGTGATGAAATTTAACTGTGGCTTTAAATTCTCTACCTAGAATAAAGAATCAACTTAGGATGATGCACCCTGTCCATGAATGACCTATGAACAACATTTGAAGAACAAGTGCACCCCTCTCACCTGAGGCTTTAGCTTGAGAGATGAAACGTAGCAAGCTCTGGGAATTTACGCAAAGCATATGGAAGAAGTTAAACTATTTGCCTGGAGAGAGTGCCCCAATCTTATTCTTACAATCCTTCCATCAGATGTTGCTGTTACATGAGTCTTTGCCCCTAAAACTCAAGGAATGATGTGTTTTGCCAGAAAGTTTCTAGTTCTCCTGGGATGGCAAGAGGTTAAATGAGGTCATTTTCACCATACTGAATAGAAAGCTGTACTCTAAGGCTTGATGATTTCAGCCAAGAACTAAAAGAGAAAAGTGATGAGAAAGTATCTGTTATGTTGAAATTCAAAATATGCCAGCTCTGAATCCTACTCAGGAAGGTACAGATTAGAGATTTTTTTTTTTCTGAAAGGTGTATATTTTATATTCAAGTCTCAGTCACATTTCCATTTGGTAACTAATTTTCCCCATATGCAACTAGGGGAAGAAGGGTGAAGGTTTCCAGATTTAAATAAAAGAGTATTACACAGGAAGCTAATATGCAAACCAGAAGCTTTATGAGAAGTGGGATAACTAACTGTCCTCACAATAGAAGGAGAAGTGGAAGAACAATAATGACTGTTCACTGACAGTTTGAGAAACGATAAGAGCTACTAGCAGCAGTACATACACTTCCATTCTCATCCAAGAGAAGTGTTATCTAAAATGAAGTAGAGCAGCTATAACTGATAATAATGATTTTTATCATAGCCATGACCGCTATGAACCTGGTCAATGGGATAAGAGCAGGACAAGTGGAAGATGAAGCATATAAATAACGTGTAAAAGCAGGACAATAAGCAGTACTTCAGAGGGTGCTGTCTTCCCTCAATCGTGTTCAAAGGTCATTTTAGAGAGCAGCTTTTTATGTGGGTGGATGCAAAAATAACATTCAAAGGTGTCCAAGACACCTATTGAGCAGGGACAAGAGGACAGAGGAAAGGCCGCCCTGGACAGGTTAACCTTCATCTCATCTGGAGTACACTTTCTGGACCAAGCAGATGAACGAAGATGAGAAAATTTGAAGAAAACCCCATCATTGCTCTGTCTAATGATGCTTTAATGTAAGTGAGAGAAAATATCTTTCCCTTTCAAGCACTGATCTCTTCACACTATTGGACAGACATTCTGGCATCTGCAGGGCAGTGAGAAAGTGGGCACGGTCTCATGTGTCTTTCCAGGATGTAAGCTTGCACAGAAACAAAACAAGACCACTGGGAAGTAAGCATTAAGCCTCAAAACTGGGTCCTAAATACTAAAATGAACAAAGTAAAGCTGAACTTCTCTATCTGGTGTTGCTAGAATCCATATTTACAAATGATTTACATAACTATACTCTATCTGATCAACTCAAATGTAGTCACTCTTGGTATATCAAAATATGTTTGTGCCTTAACAGAGGGTAGATTAACTTTACAGATGCTAATAGCTACAGAATGGAAGGATTTACACTAGGGAAACTGCCTCATCCTTAACTGTAGAGGCACAAACAGCTTACTTCATATCCCAGGGGAATATGATACAAATCTACAAACAGATAAAACACCAAAAATATTATTTAGACACATGACACTGCCACTGTGAACATAATTACTGGATTTCTTGCACAGGTTTTTTTTTTTCCCCTTCCCATCACCTCCCTTCAAAAACGTGTGTTGTGAACTGCCATGTTCTGCAGCTCAGTTTTACACACAGGTGGCACTTCAATAGGGTCATACACATTCACGCCCCACTGAGAAAGTACTGACAACCCTTTGCTTGTTCCCTGCTATATCGTCACTGACACAGTATAAATCAAGCACTGTACAACCACTCTTGTGGGCGCTGTCCCGTAATGAAAGTGGGACATTCCTCTGGGAAGGGGAGAGTGGAAGTGAAACATATGCTTGCGGAGGCTGGAGCTGGACCTTAACAATTTAAAAAAACCCAGTATTTCCACCATGGCTATTTAAAATCCCCACCGTCCCTTTATGTATTTTTAAGTGCATACTCATGTAAATACATCTGATCATATGGCAAATGTCATACTGTATGAAGAGAAAATATGATGGCTTTGCCTGAGGGAAGAATCAGCCTTTCCGCCATGGCCAGGCCATTTCCTGGGCTGTCAGGTAAGGCCCCGCTGCTTAGGGTGGTTGTCCTGTCACACCAAAGTCAACCTTCTGGCTATGAAAAGGGAACTCATCTTATGCCTGCTGGTATACCTTCATTTGGGAGGGACCAATATGAAATTCCCATACTTTCTGAATGATTTGCCATGCTGTAGAATAATGCTCACAATGGATGGCCACTTTGAAAACAAAGAATATTTTTGTTAAAAATCTTAATTCACCCATCCAGTAATGAGGTACACAAGAAGTTAGCTTACACATACAGTGTTTTCTGAAACTATTTCATGAAAGAAAATGTAAACAAAGTGAATTAACAGAATATATTTTTTTCTAAAGAGTAATTTTCTAATTTTTCCGTTGTGCAGCAGCTGCTGTTGCCATGCTGTCATTGCTGTTGCTATGTATTTTTGAGTGTGCCAAGATGTAATTGGCTACTTCAGCATATATAAACTATTGGTAGAGATGTTTCTATGGAAAACCACATCTTTTTTTGATTGGTTCATGCTGAAAGTAGATGTGCTTAGCCATCATCTCAATTTAAATTGAGACCAACAGGTTTTAAGTCTCATAATGCAATGAAGCCACATGCTATTCATCATGGTGGAACTGAATTGAGGCAAGAACTTTTATGTTGACATTATGATAGAATATGAGTGAGATTGCGTCTCCATGGTCTCCAAATGTTTCTATAGTCTTTAGCAAGCTTTTTGATTCGCTGTGAATTGTATTTGCTCTGAAAATAGAGCTGTTTCCTGGTCTTGCCTGACATAACTTGCAGGCTACTAAGTCAAAACTCATTTCAGACTAGTTACGTAGTTTTGCCTGAGGACCTTTTATAAAGAATTATTGACTTGTGCAATGCAGCTATGCATCTAAATGTCTTTTGAAAAGATTAACTAATACTGATGGAAATTGTGTCAAACTCATCAGGTTAGAGGTATGTCAACCCAGACAATTTTGTGCACAGGATGAGATTTTGGGAGAATGAAGGACTCATCATTTCACCTGGGAATGGGTTTTAGTTATCTCCTTTAGACATGCTGTATGATCTTGATCTACAAAGCAAAGATGTACGTCTGGGCTAAGAAGTCCTAGGGTTGGTGAGAGAAGCCATGTAGCAAGTATTAACTTCAGACTCATACCACTGAGTTTTTCTACAGTCAGGATGATAGAATCTGTCTGAAAAACATTATTCATATTTATGCTAATAATCGTTTTATAACTAAAGTTTACTTAGGTTGCTTGAAAACCTGCTACAGACCAAATATAGACAGAACATAAGGTGAGGCCTAATGCGAGGTACACAAATACATGACTGCAAACACTATCGGATTAATTTTTTGAGAACAAGTGACATGTTGTGCAACCTTGGTTTCATAATTCTGTCTTAAATACTTTCTCATTGTAGAAGTTAAAATAAAATTTGGGGGTTTTTGGACACTCTGAGGTTATAGAAATGTATTTCCAGAGGGAAATCTGCAAGTCCTCCCCTGTAGGAGGTGGCTGAAGTGTTATTTAGACTTAAATGAAATGAGACATGATTGAAGGGTTGTTAAGAAGGGACTAAATAGTGTTGGGTTACATCACAGAAAAAATGAATTATCATCTGCTTGGCTCATAATATGTTTTTAACTATTACTTTTGCGGGTACTCTTTTTCTTATGTTTTGTGCACCTCAGAATCTCCTAATTTATTAGCATGTCAGACATCCCTTTTATTATTCCAAAAGCTCCTTGTCTTTGACTACTGATCTGATTCTTGTTCTATTACATCAGAGATCGTTCTTTTTATTGGGCCTTTTTTTTATTTTCTTTTTTCTTTCCTTTTCTACTGTCTTTGTCAGACCAAACACCCAACTCAGTGTTGGCAAGCAAAAATCTTAAGCATTAGAGATAAATTTGTCTTTCTTTTTTCTTCTTTAAGTCATGGGAAGATCATGCTATCTGCCTGAGAAGATTTCAATTTCTCTCATCTACGAGTTGTACTGTTGGAAAAAAATTGTATAAAGAAATTATGAGTTGTTTATGTTATTTAGTATCGACTAAGTATTGAAATTTACTATTGATAATGTGTCAGTCTGCAAAAAACCAAGATTTTTTGGAGAAGGAGATTTATATATTAAGGTCACCAATCTGCCATTTTAAATATTTGCACTCCCTGAAAATCTTAATTGAGAGTAATAAAAATGTTATGATAGTATAAATTTTAAGAAGTCAGAGTAAATTTTTGTAGTCATGTGAACTGCAAATGTTCTTTTAGAACATCACATTTTAATTTAAATTTTTCATTTAAAAGATATTACGATGCTATTGTGATGCACCCATGGAACATGATGGGTGGAAAGGCTCTCCATGTGCACACACACACACACACACACACACACATTGTTGCAGGGCATATATATGCTTTACCTTCTGGAGCATCCTAGCAACCTAGGCATAGTGTGAAAAGTGATTGCGAGTCCCTGCAGACTCTATGGATGAGTGTCACAATGACATAATGCCATGGGTATGTGTGCAATGCCCCTGCAAAGCATCCATTTACCTGCTGCATTCTCCCCCAATCATTTCCAGCTGAAAGCTGGTGAGTGCCACTACTGCTACTGCTTGCAAGCAGGCAACGATTTAATGGAGATGATTCCCTTTAAGAGGTCTCTGCTGAGTTTTTGGTTGTCAGGGAAGATGATAGTCTCATCCCTCCGGTTAGATAAAATTAAGACTCCTTCTGAATATCTCATTATTGATCAAGTGGCACTTGGAGTCAGCTGGTTATATTCCTTTTCTGAGAGGCTAACAGCTTTCCAGAGGGGCTTCTAAGGCTATGAAGAAGCTGTGGCCTGTATGGTGTTTTTCAGAAGTCTTTTCCTTCAGGCAAATCTCAGATTAAAAAAAAAAAAAAAAAAGNAAAAAAAAAAAAAAAAAAGACTGACTCTAAGGAATGTGAAGAAAAAAATCTTGGCACTTTGAAACAGCAGAAATTAAGTGTTGTGGACTGATTTGGTCATATCCGCAAAGCGTTCACCAAATTTGGATGACAGACTGCAGCAGTAAGTGAAACCAGAATTTGGCCCTCAGGCGGAACCGTATTTCATTGATATCCATGGAGTGAGTGGACAGATTAATGGGTGAGAATAGAGATATAGGTATGCCCGTTCCACTCCCTGCTTGATTGAAAAGGACGTAGTGAGTGCCTTTCTTCAGGTCATGTTATGGTTTATATACTATTATTCTCAGTCTAGCATGGCCCAGAAATACCTTGTTTTTAGGACTACAGGCTGAGTACATCTCTGCATCTTTACTTCAGCTTGCCTAATTGTTTCTCACAGAACAGGTCACTTGCGATTGCTATAATTTTCTTCTCTGTTTCAAGCAGAAACTGCATTCACTGTCAGTCACAGATTTTTTTTTCTTTTACAGAAAGTTTAATAAGAAATGTAAGGCCATTTACAGAGAAAACAAGTGAAAAATAGTTTTCTTTGCTAAGGAAATGTCATTACAGGCTAAGGACTTTGTGCTGATCCTTGGAGTTAAGCATGTATATTCCTAATTCAAGAGTGGGAATGCTTCTTAGGTACAGGAGTGTATAATTTGCTGTAATCTTAGCCTGTGCATTTTTCTTAAACTGGTACTTTATTATTTGGAGCTAGTCTATTTGTGTAAGTCCCTCTCATATTCCTTTCAAGCATATCCATATGGAAATATAAGCTTTTATTATCTTTAAGGCAATGGCTTGGATTTTTTTGTCTGTTTCTAGATCATATACAAATGAATTAATTGAGATTACTTGGTCTTGCTACTTTAGCTTCTAATTTAGGTGTATTGTTTTGGAGCAAATTTATTCCCTTAATAAGGAGAAGGATGGAGTTATAAAGGGAGAGCACAGGGAAGTATCCTGAAAGAGAACTGCTGAGGTCAGTGGTTGCCAGTGACTTCCTGCATATTCCTCTCCTACAAAGTTTCACTTGCTGATGTGTGAATATATGAGCTGATACTTGAGTTTGCCTCCAACCAGGCAAGGAAAAGCTCTCTGTAAATCCGTATCTGAAACTTAAAAATCGTTTGCCCAGGGACTTGGACTGGACAAGTCTCATGATGAGGTCCTCAGTACTGAAATGAATGCTGCAGGCAAGATTACTTTATGGCTACTCACTCCAACATGTTCTCAATTATTGAGAGTTCATAGTTGACAGTTACCCTCTGTTTACTATCCCTTCTATTTATTTCTCCTACCTGGCTTGTGTGAGACACAACAGTCCACCAGCAAAGCCAAGAGGGGTCAGCAGCCCTCTGAGGTTTCTGGTGTGTGGGATAAGGTGACAAACACCACTTGGTTTTGGAGCAGTCACCGGGGTGTTCGGTATGGCAAAAAGAACATTTGCCATGAGGAAGGGGTACATGAACATACTTTGGGAGTCAAAAACTCATTGTTGCTTTCTCCAATATCTCTTGCTGGTCATCACGGATTCTTCTCACCTGAGTTTAGATAATACCTGTGAACAAAGTATTTAGAGCTATGATGGACCTCTTCTATATAGGCCTTTATTTGGCCTTTGCCAATTTAAAAGCTTTCTTGAGTGATTATTGCATAGTATTATAGTGATCACATATCAGTCTAGGAAGGCTGATGCTTCCATGAGCCAACCTCAGAAAATCATGGTACAAAAAAGCACTGTAGGCACTTGCGAAGTGAAGATGACCATTTGTTCAGGCCCCTGCTTTAGTTAAAAGCATTGCTCTTTTGGTCTTGCTAAGGGTAGCACTGCAGACCTGAATGCTGCAGCTCCCATTTTTCTACTTTTCAACTTATCATCCCTTTCCATCATTGCATGATTCCATTCCATATTGTGAATTACAATAATTGTTGCAGTAAACAGTAACTTTTGGGGGGTGTGCAGAGTGGATTTTAGCAACAGTAATTTCCTTGACAGTGAGAAATCTGAATACAGTATGGCTTTGGGAAAGCATATACTGATAGCAGCACACAGTATGGTACAGACAAGACAGAAATAAAGCATCTTGGGCTTTAGTTATATGGTCCACGCATGTTTTTAGTCTCACTTTTTAATCTGTGCAGGGATCCCTGCTACAGCAATGTTGTGCACTGTCATATGCCAGTGAGGTTTGCCGGAAATGACTTCCCAGAAGATCAGAAATGATCTATATAATTTTTTAGTAACTCTAAAGTGATTTGAGTGGAATAATGGAGCTGTTCTGAGCAGCGGGACTTCCCTGCTCACATTCCAGGAACAGGGAAACCAGACCCCTGAAAGGTTTGAACTGGGTGATGAAACACTTTCCTAGCTGAAGTTCTTTGAGTTCAAATAGATGCAGGAGTGACTGAAGTTTTCTTTCTGCATCTCTGTTTCAGCTACTACCTCTGTGACAGTATAAGATAACTCAATTAATGTAAAAAGATAAGAGTATATTAGAGTCCTGTGAGGAAAAAGTTCCCAGACTGAATCCCTAGTGCATAGAAGGATAATGGTAAGATAAAGCCCTAGTTAATTATATTGAAGAGGCAGAAAGAAACCCACAACTAATTGTGCTGTAGTTAAAAGTATTTCCTTTTTCTAAATGAACACTTATTACTGATATTGCTCCTGCTATTGTATCAGAGGATCAAGATTACAAGGTCTAGGTGTTTGCCAATACATAGATCTGTCCTCAAATAAACATCACTTTGGAAAATTGCAGGCATTTTGTTTGTGCTGTGGATGTTAATGTTGAGGTAATGATGATGTAGGGAAGTCTTGGTTTCTATATTGTTTTGTGAGACGCTGTTAGTGTTAGAGGTAGCACAACCTTTAGAAGTCTGGCTGTTTTCTTGCATGCATGTACATCTTATTACTTTGCATCTTGTCACATCTCATCTCTGACACAAAACCTTTGCTGAACACATACACTTGATTTGGCCTACAATGAGCAAGACTTAAGCCCTGAGACAGGAGAGAAGAGAGGTTTTTCCACTGATCCTCACAGAAATCAAACCACACACACCTATCTGCAGCAGAGATCAAAAATCCATTGCACTTGCACAGAGACGATCGCGTGTGTTTCCCCCTCTCCCCAACACACACGTGCATGCATGCACAGACATGCAATGCACTTGTCTGTGGTTGTGCACAGAGTTTCTGGTGCCAGGGCTTCTCCTCACAAAGGGATGGAGTGAAAGGGCAATTTTGTCATTCCGCCTGCATAGCTGCCCTTGGAGGTGTGCTGAACCAGTCTCTTCCTCCATCAGCTTGCCTTATTCCTTCATGTTACAGTAATCAGGACTACTGACAAAACTTCTGAAAATAATTAATTTTCCTGTGAAACTCATCCAGTTGAACTAAAATCAAATAATGAGAATATGAGGGAAATACTGCTCTCAGCCTACGGATCACCCAACATCCTCAGTAGAGAAGCATCTAAAAGCTGCCTGCTAAGTTGGTTGATATGCCTTTTATTTAGCTTGATGTTAATTTGCTAAACACTGTTTTGGTGTATGTGATTGTAGAACATAAAAATGCAGTAGGTGGTTTATAGGAGATGAGAGCAAAAGAACACTCTCTGCTACGAGCTCTCCATACAATGCATATTCTCCAAAGGGATGAAATTTCCCTCGAGCTAATGGGTAAACTGCAAAGTGAGGTACACCAGCAGCTTTACGGTTCGCTGTAACCTGCTCCTCCTACCCGTGCTTTGTGGTGGGTGTACAACTGTTGCAAGTAGGTGGCACAGCTGTTTGCATTGACTGGCTCAGTACCTTTGGGATACAGACAACACAGTTAACGTTGCGAGATGAAAATGGCATCTATACTTTAATAAACTCATTCTATTTCTTTGTGAGAAAGAAGGGGGAGACTGGGGCCGGGGGGAGAGACAAGTTGCCAGCTTGACTATATCTGTATTAGTGGCACTGCTCAAATCACACGGTGGTGGCTAATGCTTGCAAAATCCTGACTAGCATTTGAAAGGGTAACATCAGTTTATTATTGCTGCAGTAGCTGTTAACTTTATGAAGATTTCCTGTGCACCTGCCTGCTACCACATCTTTAACATATATGCATATTTATACAACTTAGGCAACATATGTTTGATGATTTTTGTCATTTATATTTACTACAGTATGGATAGCAATTAAAAAATAACCATGTTCACTGTGATGAATTGGTGAAATTCCTGGAGAAGTAGAAATTACATGAAGAATCTGATGATAGAGAACAAGGTAAAAGGCATGTAAAAAGCTAGTTTGTCAGTTGGAACATAAAAAACGCAGGCATCTGACCAACATGCGTGTGTATATATAAAACCATAAAAAATTACAGGGAAGAATATGCTATTTCATTTAGGGTAGA
Source organism: Cyanoderma ruficeps (assembly GCA_008694505.1). Taxonomy (NCBI): domain Eukaryota; kingdom Metazoa; phylum Chordata; class Aves; order Passeriformes; family Timaliidae; genus Cyanoderma; species Cyanoderma ruficeps. The sequence goes on along the minus strand of VZDJ01000782.1, from coordinate 15,778,375 downwards.
ACAAGAGAATAGATAGTATAGAGTGGAATATTTTCCCATTTCATCCACCCCTTAAGAAGAAATGTTGAGTTGTGTTGTAGGGGTGATGAAGGAGGATGACATTTTTCTGCAGAGATGGTGTCATTCTCTTCCCCAGTTCTGTGTGTTTTGAATGTAAAATGGATGTATTTAAATGCAGATATGTGTACAAAAGCAAATGGTGTGCTAGGACCTGCATGATGATACAGTCCCGTGTCTGACTCATCCTGACAGAAGATCAGGCAGGTCTCCTGAGCACCAACTCAGGTGCCAAGACCAGAGGAGGCCTATGGAGAGGAGTTTGGGGAGCGATCCTTACAAGTAGCCAGTTTAGGGGAAACCTCAGGCTCAGGTCTGTATTTGGTGTGTCTGAGTTAAAAATAGAGGAAGATCCGAGCGAGAGGGTAAGTTTTGGATATTAGCCCAAGGAATCTGTGTGGGCACATGCACTCCAGCACCCACACTGTGTATGAAAGTGAGATAAGCACACGTGATTTCTACTCAGAACGTAGGTGCCAGCTTTTTAGAGAGAATTTCTTACCATGTGGCATATTATCATATTCGAGACCTGCTCATCTCTGTAAAAAGACAGAGGATAGTGGGCTGTGCAGAAATGGAGTGAGACAGTGGAAACGCACATAGTGGAGCTGTGAAAACCGATATGGGAGTGGAAAGAAACTCAGAAAATTAAAGTTGAAGAGAAAAAATGGAGAAGACTAAGAAATCTAGACCTTGTCCTGGAAGTAGTATTTTCCATGTGGTGATTTGCTAGAACAATTTATTCCACTTGCTGGAAAGATGCACTGAATGAGCCTCAGGGTGCCTTTGTTACCCTCCTGTGATATGAAATTAACTGCTGCTGTAGTTTCTCGCAGAGGGTAGAGCAGCCCTGGGTCGGCCCCATTCACACTCTCTGCTGATGCCCAGAAATGCCCTGGCTGACACCGCTCTGCTCCGAGCGACACAGCATTACCCCCAGCGGTGCCGTTCGAAGCAAACTAAACTGCACAGCAAACGTTTTACCCACTTCAACAAACAGGAACATTTACTCATTTTTTTCCTGACTGTTGCTTACCCCTCCACCACCAGTTAGCGCATATGAGGCCGCCGCCTGTGCCTCTGGAGCATTCTCTTATGCAGAGTGCTCCTAAAGCAGCAAGCTCTGCTGGCATTCGGACTGTTTTGTATGAGCAGGGTGGCTCAAACTGGCCTCTGTAGAGCACAAGATATGCCACATCACTTGAAACAACATCTCTGGGTGTTTTTTGGCCTGTTTATCAAGGCAGGTGACAACATCTTCACACATTGATTTTAGTTTGTATTAAATACAAAGCTTTGAATATAAAGCTTTGAGAGTGAGACTGTATCAGCTGCTTAGTGAAATCCATGCTACTTCATCTGTTTTTTTCCTCTCTCAGTATTTTAGCACTTATATTAGAGAAAAAAAAAGTCCTGAACAGACTGAGATTTGGGTTTAAAAAATTGCCTGTGTCCCTTAGGATTGACAACTCATAGACCAGTGTTTAGCCCAGTGCAGTACAAACCTGCTGATATATTAAACCCCAACCTGGCATTTATAATGGAAATACAGTAAGCCTTTAACTATAACGACACTAGCAGGTGTCACCACAATAAAGATAACAGCCTCCCCATGAACAAATATTAGATTAAAGAGATCAATCAATCTGTATCTTAAATTCCAGACCCAGCATGGTCTCTGCCAGTAAAAAAAAAATAACTTCTACTTTTTCTGTGCATTTTAACAGGTGAAAGACCTCTTGATTGTTCAATTTTTTTGCAATAACTTGAGAAAATAAGCATTTTTCTTTTTCCTTCTGTTGCAGACTCTTTATGTAAATTACACAGAAAATGTTTGTGACCTAAAGACACAAACATTTATTGATTTTAAACCTTGTGGTAGGCTGTGACAGTTTTCAGGTGAGCAGGTGGCGTGAGTCATGACTCACTATGCTGTCTCCTCCAGGAATGCCAAAAAAACCTTTCAAAACCTGGGGTAACATCAAGTACTCTGTGCTCCTGGGATGTGATCAAATTATCTGTGGGAATCGCGCATTCTGCCCTGGTTCTTTTTTTTCCTACTGTTGCTGTTAGCCTACTCTGCTACCAACAGCACCATTTCCTCGAAAACTGTGGAAAGTTACTACTTTTATTCTTCAAGCTTTAGTATTCTGGGCCATGTATTCAAATGTGTGAAGCGAGTGCTCGCTGCCCTTAAGTCAGGATGATTCAACCCAGCCCAAGCACAGGCTGCAGTCACTGTAAGGGCTGATGGTGAGACAAGTCCAGTTCTCCTACACACAGCTGAATGCCATTCCACTTGCTTTCCCTCTTGATCATTCACCACCCATCAAATGCAGTGCCTGAAAAGGCAAGCCAGGCTATTATCCTCTGTGCTCTAGGACCAACATCTTTCCATATTTATTCAGGGAAAGGGACCATGCATAGTTCCTGGAGCACAATCCCTGACCTTGATGTGGAACAGCAATAACACTGGCTTTTACCCACTGTTTCTATTGAATGGCAACATTGCTCTCATTTTGATCACAATTCGGTCTTGGCTCATGGAAGCTCTATTCTGAGGTTTTATGCAGGAGTTGCACTAAGATTTTGAGATCTTAAGTGAAAACTTTGGGTATCAGTGGTGGTATCTGACTCTCCTCTCGTATTTTACTTAAAATGTATTTAAGTAAAAAACTCAGAGACCTTTTCCTTAGAAAACACAGATTGTAAGAAGTATAAGAGATAAAAAATCCTCTGGTTGTCTTTTGTGATGAAAGAGATCAAGTAGTGAGGGAAACATGCTAGAACAGCTGATCTGCGAGATCCTAGATAGGTGCTTTTACCCCAGTGCAAAGCACCTGTTGAATAATTAAATTTGGTCTGTTTTGATTGTGTTCTGAACTGCATTAGGGGAGATTTTGCACAGAATAATGTTGACATCAAATAAACACAGAATAAGTATTGATATTTTACTACATACTCTCTGCTTTATTTTTCAGTAGCACACGTATGGAAAAGATACAGATAAAGCAGATCTCTCTAAGAAAATTAAGTTACTTTACTTGATCCTTGAAATGTTTAGGTTGAGCTCTTTGAAACCTATTTTATGAAGTAAAACAAGTTGTTTTCCTCTAGATGAAACCCCAATGGCTTCTAAGCCATTGCAGTCATACTCTTACCAGGAGTGCGTGTATGAGGAAGAGCCTGCTCAGTAATATATTCAATGACCAGTAAGCACACTTGTGTTTCACCTTTTCTTTTTTTCCAAACCACAAAATAAGCTGTGGAATGTTTTATTTGAAATAAAATATGTGCAATACTTGGGTATCTCCCCTTCAAAAAGAATTCAGGATTAAGTTTTTAATCCTTTAAGTGGACTTAGGCCATGAGAACTATAAAGGTTTCATAGCAGTCCCAATATTTGTGTTTTCAAAACAGTTACCCAACTTCCTTCTCTTCATGTTTTTTCTGTGTCCAACCAACTTTCAGTTTGCTCAAATGATGTGTTCATATCACATTTTAAAAGCCCCAGAAAGTTTATTTAGCGGAATGCCAGTTTCACGATGATGGATGATGACTGCCAGGCATCCCTGTGAAGACCCTGCTTCAAGGCCATTATAATAGAAGATGAGGATGGGAAAAGCAATTTCGGTGTGGCTCTATGGAGAACCCATTACCAGACCATTACAGCTGCAGACTAATTGAAGAGCAGGAACATGCAGAACCCTGCCTTTGGTAGCACGGTTACAACGTGATATTAATATGTCAAAATAAGTCTAATGCCAGACATCGGGTGTTTTTTTTTTCCGTTCTTAATAATAGAGAGCAATATTTTATGTTTCCTTGTTCACGTAGTCCTACTGAACAGGAGTGGGACTCCTTGCTGTGTGCAAACAGACCTGACATTGTGTAAGGCCATGGGGAGAGGTGCAGATGTCAAAGGCTACTTCACGTGAAAGGATGAGATCCTGCAGAGACCTGCAGGCTGTTTCATCTTCAAACCTGCATATTCCACTAAATTTTATGATTTCAAGTTCAAAGGAGGAAAAAAGTAAACGCAACTACAATTTATCAGTGTTTTAACAAGAACAGCCCAGTGCTGCATCTCAAAAAGCTCCAAATTCAACCACAAAATTCTATAAAATCTGCCTTAATTCAGTCCTGTGTGTCCATGTATTACTGCACTTTTTTACATTTGGTAAGGAGCACGCTGTCAAGACAAATCATATATCAGGAGTAACCTGGGCCAGTTGCACCATATTTTCAACACCATTTAGGGGCAAAAGAATGCAGATGGTTACCTAGATCCCATTTCAGATTTGGCCCATTGAAGTAGTATGAAATACATTGCCGCAGCTTGTGTTTTGGTGTTAGGGCATCTAGAGTAGCAGGCGATTGGCGATTATATATCTACTGGGGTCTTGTTATTTTTTAATGGAAATGTTAATACTTAGTTTCATCATGCAGGTCTAGTCCCTCTACTGTTCTAAACCAAGCTTCAATGATTTCAGAATAATTTTATTAGCAAAACTACTCTTTTTCTCCCAAATACCTAACTGCTTTAAAATGTGTAAAGATTGTGCAATATATGGTATTTAATATATGTGCCTTATATATTTTACTGACTTCCATAGGGAGTTTGACACAGTTTAATCATACAATTTTTAATAGCTTGCTTCTCACCGACTTTATGTTTTCGACTTGACAGTCTTTTAGGTAATGGAGTTCTCAATTTTTCTTTACTCTTTCCTGTATTTAGTTTATTTTCCTTACTGAAGAACATGGAGAAACTGTTTCAAAAGTTTCAAATAATTCAGGTCCTTGAGCACTCATAATTTTGCCATCCTCTGCTGTACCTTTCAAGTTTCTGTAATACCCTTTTCAGTGTTGTACCCAGTATTCTGAATGTGGCTTCTTGATCTCTTGATCAGCTGCTAATGTTCTGTTTTCACAGCCAATACTTGTTTCTTTCTTCAGCTGCTGGCTTAGTGTTTTATCTGCCACAAATTTGGTGGATGTCTTCTCTGAACACTTTAATCTGAGGACTGCATCTCTTTTCTTTGTGTTGGACAAAAAGTTTCACAAGCTATGGCATTTTTTGCCACTTCTGCTTGCCCGGAAATTAATGGTAAAAATCTCAGATTGCCTTCAAATGATAAAAGAAATAGATGCCAACGTAAAGCCATAGAGTTATAAAGAATGAGAAGGATTATGGAGGTGGGTTTATTGGAGAATGGAATCATCCCCCTTTTGGTAAGGCTTAAAAGTCTCCCTGTTGCTTTCTTTATTGAAAAATCAGTGCCCTTGCAGCTCCCAAGAAGAGTCACCATTACAGAGCAATGTGGTACTTCAGTGTACACTTTCATTCACCCCATTCCAGAAAGTGTTTATCTTTTGCTGTAGGCATTAAACATTAATAACATGTTCTTGCACAGGGGAGAGATGAATTGACATTTTCAGATACAGAATTGTATCCTAAAAGTCTGCGTAGTGTCAGCTCTGCTTATGCTTTACTTGCTTCAATTTTTTCCTGTGCTTTTGTTTTATTGCTGTTACTTTCTAGTACAAGGGAATTTTTTTAGACAAATCTTTTTAGTGCCTAAAAATGCTGTGGAACTAATGATTCTGAGAAAAAAAAAAAATCTCCTGTCCCTGTAGTAAGGATTACAAAAGTTTCAGTAGTTGAAATTCCTCAGTGTTCAGAAGGCATCTAAAACATAATTTGGAGGAAGACAATAAGACCTCCATGTGGTGGTCTTCTTGAACTTGCAGCTTTTTATCACCCTACGAGACCTGCAACAAAGGTATCAGCTCTCATTTCTTATCTTTAGTTTTAGGGCTGAGCATTTTGCTGAACTGAAATTCATTTGAATTTAAAGAACTCTCTTTATTTAAATGCCTCAACAGTGTCCCAGCAAGAACCAAGGATCTGGGTTGGACTGGAAGCACTGGGAAACAAAATCTAGAGAAAGCTTGCTGTTTGTACACTATTTCTTTTCTTCTTGCTTTTCACATTATTGAAAATGTGGGCTGTCTTACCCTGCCTACCAGCCTCGTTTAGTGCATAACAACAGAAAGAGAAAATGAGTATATATTTGAAACAGCGGATTGCAGGGGGAAAACGTAATAATCTCTTTTCTGAGTCTCAGCCATTTCTCTTCTTCCTGACTTCCAACAACCATGTTGTTGTGGCAGAATCAGCTATTCAGTAATATTGTTTCCAGATACAAATATTGAGAAGTAACAAAAATATCTTCTAATTGATGGCATTATTACTAATACAGTTCAAAATTTTAATTTAGATGTAGGTCTGCGGCTTCCTATTACCCTTGAGAGCTTCTGGGCCAAATAGCTGTTGTGCCTTTGGCCCGGCTCAGACCCCGGCTTTGACTGCTGTGGCGCTAAACTGATTTACAGTAGCTGATGATTTGGTCTGCTATTCTTGCTTCAAGTAAACTCTGTCCCTTGGGGCTTGACTTGAGCTCCCTCAACTATCACTGACTTGCTGGAAAGCTGAAGTCACTCAGTATTTTGCACAGTCCTGTCTCCAGTCCTTGTCCTCTCTACGTCAAACTTGCTCTCTGTGCCTAATTCAGCTCTCTAATTAGGCTTTCTTTCACTAATATTCAAGCATTTTAGTCTTACTTGCCAAAGCAATTTGTAGTAGCAACAAACACTTTTGAGAACATGTTTTGTAAATTTTTGGATTACGTTATATGTAGAGTTTAGCATCATTGTTTTCTATATTTTTTTAGATAAATTCATTATATATCTATATCTACTTAAAATTCAATAAAATTTACTCTGAGAAGGATAGAGCCAGATGCTAAGTTAAATAACAACAACAACAACAAAAATAAATCAAATAAAGATTTAATTAGCAGAGGAAAAAAAATCAGGGAAAATAACCTTCTGGAAAATAGCAAAATCAGTAGAAGTGTAACAGCATTCTAATACGTTAGTATACTACCTTCTTATATTTATATTTCATATGTGCTTTTATAGCCAGCAACACAAAGCTTGTGTGCTGCAATTAGCATCTTTCTGTAGTGAATTGTCATGTTCTAGCACTGCTAATGAACATGGAGAAGGTGTACCTGCTGTAAACAATTGCTGAGGAAATAAAAAGCGCCCTTAGAATTACTACTAGTTCATTTTTCCTCTCCTTTTTCCTCTCCCCTCTTATTTCTTTCTTTATTTCCTTCTTTTTTTTTTTTTCTCTTTATTTCTGTGGGAAAAGCCTCTATTATTACCTGTGGTAGGCTCTGTACACTAGCATGCTATTTTGTTGATTGCACTGCCCTCAGACACTGCACATTCGAATCCCATTTGTAGCAGGGCTGCCAGTGCTGGGATTCAAAGTCAGAGCCTCTTAGGGTTACAGCCCTGCTGCTGCTGCTGCTGTGTGAGTGGAAGCGTCTAATACCACTGGCATCAGAGACAGGGCTGATAAAGAGACAAGGTGATCTAAAGGGAGCACACATGGAATTTTCCCCCTTTTTCGTTTTTCTTACCAGAAGGATAAAGGAGATGAGAGTAGGTTGATATTTGATGAATTGGTTTTATTCAGAGGAGTGCTATCATTTTTATGTCCTTTTTGAAAATGCACCCACAGTGTCTGAATTCCCGTTAACGCAAAGTTCAGATAAAGCTGATGAAAAGCAGCTGCCATCTTGATAGTTGCCATGGCAGATGGCATCAGCCTTTATGCTTTTATCAGTATTAGTATCAGAACACACTCTGTGTTCCAAGCTGAGATAAAAATCATTGAAGCTGTACCTGGAATAGGCAGATCAACACTGCAGGTCCCACACAGTTTTGAATCTTTTCAGAACAGTCTGCATAAAAGCTAGAGACAACACATTCTTGTTATTCATTAGTTCAGCAATGCTGATGGTATTTTGTAAACTTCACAGACGAAGCAGCCTTTCTAAAGAGCTGCTGCCTCCCTTCCTTCTTCCCTCCCACCCCCAGGAATGCTGAGGCTTTGAAAAGGAAAGCTACACACAGACACAGACACACAGACACACACACACAGACACACACACAAGAAAAGTGGACAGTGAGTGGACAGTGACAACAACAGTGACATTCCTTCATTATTAACCCTCTGTATTTTGCAATAAAAACATTTTGCACTGAAACACATTATTCTGCTGTGGATAATGGCATTAAGCGGTGCATATCAAGGGAAATGATTACTGCTGGGTTGGGAAGGTGCAGGGGGCAAGGGGCTTCTGTGGCTTTGTTACACTGATTTTCTGGAGATGTCTCCTTGCCTGAGACATCTCCCTCATTGTACTTGCTGCTGGTTCACAGTGACATGTGCAGTGCAATCACTCTGGAGCCCCACACTGACCTGATAGTCCTGGTGCCTCTCTGAGGGCCTGCACAGACCCTCTCTTTTTCTGGCTCCACCTTGTGATAAGTGCCCATCAGGAAAATGACTTACACTGTGTGAAAGCTTCAACGCTAGCTCTTTATTGCAGGTTTCAAATTGTATTGACAAATCTCCCCATCCCCTTTCCCCCTCTCCCCCTCCCCAGCTCCCCTTATAGCTATGCATATAGTTATTTTTGGTAACATTGTTGCTCGATAAATAGAGGGGTTGTGAGATCTCAAGTTATTATGCAAGTGTTAGCGACACAGGCTGGTAAAGCATTTGGCTGTTGCATCGGTGCTGAAATGAATAATAGCAAATGGGAGGAGGGCATGTGAGTTATTTTAAATGACACATATATATTTAAATATAGCCTTAAAATAATGTTAAAGGTTTAGAACCATTACAGGCTCTTGTGCCAACTTGCAAACTCTTCCAGAACTGATTTCAAAATTTGCTATTCTTTCTCTGATGGCTGACAGGGAGATAAAGAGAACCTTTCTGGGTCACCTCTGCCTGGAACAGGGAGGTGGTAGAAGTGGGTCCTCTGTGTATCTTTGCATAGGGGCCTTCCATTTTTCCACTGACATCTAAGTATATATTTTGTTCAAACTATTTGGTGCAGAAATATGGAGTCAGTGCTGTAGAAATAGAAATTTCTATGAGACTTTTTACGGTCTTACAACGCTGCATTTAATGAGGTCGCCAGTAGAAATGGAGTAATTCTACTCTGAGTTTGAGAAGATTTTTTGTTTCCATTTTGGGGTAGGTCTTGGAGAAAATCTAGGTCCAGTAGAAGCTTTGGATTTCAAACGCCCATGGATGGGGCTATTCTAATTCAAAGTCGGTTGGATACCTCAGTGAATATTTATAGTAGAATTAATTACATGGATTTAGGATAAAAGGAAATCTGCCATGGGACAAAGCTTCAGTGTCCTAAAAACAATGTCTAAAGAACCCATCTTTTAATTTTAAATTTAATCCTAAACAGAAAAAAAAGGCGTTCAGAGGCTGGTCTTCCACAGTCCTCCAGGTCCAAAGAGAAGGATCTACTATCGAGATGCAGGCTGGAGGAAGAGTCAAATATAAACAGATTTACAATTTACTGGGACAGGGACCCCACTGTACTATAAAATGGAAAACACTGATCGTCCAGGAACCTGATCCAAAACCTTTGAAAGCAATCACAATCTTCACACTGAGTTAAGTGATTTTTCAGGGACCCTCTGTGAACACTACAAGGAATAACAGGTGAATGTAACATGATGTAGGAGCATCAAATAACAGGGAAATTATTATCATTAGCATAGAAGATACAAGTCAGCACACAAAGTCTACTGTTAGGTTCTTTGTCAGGATCACAGCATAGGTAAGTTTCAGGACAAGAGCTGAAGGAATGTGAAATAATGGTTGTGTAAACTTTGTGGAAAACTCCTCTGAAGCACAAGGGCCACTCTGTTAAATAGCATAAAAGTATTTGCAGGGAACTTTGGTTGATGAGGAATGGGAGCTGCTGTCACTGGCACTGAGCTGATGCAGAAGAAAAGATGATCTGTGGGGGATCCATAACCATGAAGGGCCTTAAAATTGTGATAGCTGCGTTTGCTGTGGTAGAAAAAGAGTTGCTGACAGGATGAAGACAGGTAGGAATAAGCTTTTGCCTCTTTTTAAAATGCAGCTGGGGACAAATGGGGCAAATGGTCTTGATTCAGATCAAAAAGCAGGAACTGGGAAAGACACAACTGTGTTGCAGCTTGGGCCATGTGAGCAGCTGTGGGAATGTATTCAAGCTGAACCTCTAAATCTCATCCATTCATTATTAGGTTAGGATTCACACAACACAATTCCAAGTAGCTTGGAATTAAAATGGAAATTACCTTTAATTCTTCAGACTCTGGGTTTTTTTTTTTCTGTTCTGCTTCCTTAACTTCTAAATAGGTAGCTAAAATCACAAGCATTATAGACTATTGCTTTGGCTCAAGAGGGCAAAGTCTGAAAATTATTGTTTTTGTTAGTTCAGCTACTAGAGAGCTGCCTACACAACAGTTAGACATAGAATAAGAAATATCTCATAGACTCTTCTTACAGACATTGAGTATCTAAATTAACCAATGTTCCAAAATGTTTCAAGTGCCTTAGTGTGCTGAAAGGACAAAACATTCTTAGGAAAAGTTTGAATATTGGTCCTATACTCGTCTGCTTGATTTTCTTCTTAATTTAATATTTTCTAATCTTATTTTAAAATCTCAAAGATTTTACTTTCAAAGGAAAATCAAAAATTCACCTCCTATCCTGAAACGTTGCCCGGTATTTATGATATGCTTATTGGATTCCCCATGCCCCAAGGATTTGTATTTCTACTGTATAAATACTAGTAGAAATCAACAAAACAACCTGAATACCTAAAATGGCTGCCACATACCAGTGAGGGACATTTTACCTCAGCTGTGACTATTTAAATTCAGCTTCAAGTATAGGATTGTACTTTTTTAAAAATTAGAGCATTTACTTAGATTCCTAAATGGTTCTAATGCTCAAGGATGCATGTAGACTGTTCACTATTGGTTTGGTATCAAGTTGACTTTTAAGCAATGCAAAAATAATGTGGAAAAGGTTTTTTGCTTTTGAGTTGTCATTTTAATTTATTTCAGTTATTCAAATACTAAAAATCACCACTGGATTTTCAGTCAGTAATTACAAATGCTTTCACACAATGGACACGATCTGTATTGTGTTTTAAAAATGACTCAAAACAAGAATAATTGAAAAGTCCAAATTTTACTTGTTATCAAATGAGGCAGCTGTCAAAATATGTTTATTTTAATAAGTAGTAGTATCAACAAAATCCCCTTTAAAGTGATAAACTTAGGAGGATTTTATCTCCAATATGCTTAAAAAACCCAAAAAGATCTTTCCCAGGCTAAGAGTTTCCATGTCACCTTTTATTCTTCTAGGTATTGTTGTGGCCAAAGCATAATCCTGCTTAAGTAAGGGGTTTATTATAACACATACACCAACACAACCTGAGCTCAAACAGTTCTAGTGGGCAGTGCTATAATTTAAGATCATAGCTCAAAAGAAAATGGAATCTTTTTCTTACATTTAAAGGTTCAGTTTACCACTGAAATTGCTTTTCATTTAATTCAAGCAGCAACTGATAGCACAGAACACTTAAACAAAATTAAACAGAAATCTTTCACGTTATGAGAGGCACTTATGTGTGCTTTGTGTCTTTTCTTTTTTTTTTTTTTTTTAAATACAGTTTCCCTGAGGAAGAAANTTTTTTTTTTTTGTTAAATACAGTTTCCCTGAGGAAGAAAGGCAGTCCAGATATCGAGCAATTTCTTTGGCTCCCAATAATGTTATTACTCAATGCTATTCTAGAGGGTTTTTACACAAATAATTTTCTCAACTACACTATGTCTACCTCTTATTTCAACTTTATTTCATGACTTTTGTTCAGAGTCTGCATCCCTCTGAAAAATCAAAAAAATCTAACCAAAAAATAAATTAAAAGCTTTAGGTTCAGCTATCTCAGAACAATGATATTTTATGGGTTTTTTTTAAAATTACTTCTCTGCAGTAAAATATTAGCCATAAAACAAGGAAACGTTCTGTGAAAACTAAAGAGGCAGATAAACATTTTGAAGCAAGCAATAATTGTTTTAATTTTTCTGAATAGTACAGTTGGCTAAAATAAGCTGACCAGATTTGCGGTCTTAGCATCCTGGAAGATTTTTGTGGGTAGGGCAGCGGGGTTGTTGGGGCACAGCCAAGAAATGAAACAGGTTTTGTGGCCACTGGGCTACCTGCCCACCTTTCTGGTGTCTAATGGTGCAGATGTCAGACACAAAGGAAGTGAACTGGGGCTGGAGCGTTGGCTGTCTGGGAGGAAGGGAAGGGGGTTGTGAAAACTGGAACGGCTCAGCACCCGGACAATTTGCAACAGACAACAGGAAGGTCCATTAAAAAAAATGGGACTGGCCTGATGAATCTGGGGCATCTGGTTGCCTTAGGCTAAAAGTACTTTCAGTATTTTTTACTGCCACTATAAAGTAAACAATTGTTTAATTAGTGAAAATAAAAAAAGCTACTTACAGGACGAATGAATGAGGGACTTATTTTCTGCTTAAGTAATATTGAATTAAAAACAGTCTCTTGCATTTAGTTAACTTGTAGAAAGAAAGAATTGTAGTTTCCATAGGGTAGCATTTTGGTGTTTGGCAGGGTTTTTTTGGTTTTTTTTTTTTTGGTTCTCTTTTTTTGTTTTGTTTTGTTTTGTTTTGTTTTGTTAAATACAGAACTGTCGAGCTTCTATTGAATTAATGGAATAAGGACTGGGTGAGCTCCAGCAAGTTGGGGGTATTCTCTGTCTCAGGATCCCCCCAGGCATGCATCAGAGCATGTACAGTATGCGGCATGTTCACTCCTCACCGGGGA
>VZDJ01000782.1:15650516-15760516 GCA_008694505.1 Cyanoderma ruficeps | reverse complement strand
TATGGCTCCCAGAGCGAGTGACCTGCAGACCCAGTCAGATCAAACTTCTCCTTGCAGGGCTCTTGGGATGGACAGCACCAGGGTGTCTGTGTTCCACTGACAGTTTGAGGTTTAGTGCTCCTGCAGCTGCTGCAGGGGAGCTATACCAGCAGTATAGCTGTGCCTTAGGGAATGGGAAGCAGTCTGGATTTGTGCTGCCTACACAAATAAGCCCAAGACTCCTTGCTTTTACTAGGGAAAAAGTCTTTGCCAAAACTGGAGTAATCATATTAAATCAGTGAAAAGACCCAACTTCCTTAAAATAGGTAATGACCAATTAAAGCCTTTTTTTAGCATCATGAATGCTTTTTAAAAAGAACCTCAGAGATAATTTGATGGTCATTGTTTGCCTGTCGTACAAGGGATGTGACTAGTACTTTTAGCATCAACTGTTCTTTGCTCAACTTGAGACCTTCTACTTTTTGGAAACTTGTAAAAGTGGCCACTGAACATCAAGCTTCCTATCATTCAAACCAGGCACTGGAAGGAAGGACACCTGAAATCAGTATGCTTTTAGTCATCTTGACTTTGGAGAAGGGAACATTGCTTAAAACAGTTACGATCATATCAAGAAGAAATTATTTTAATTATGTAAGGGATGATTGGTAGCAGAAAGTAGAAATTCAACCTTCTGTCAATGAATTGATACCAAGAGCCAATCTCTGTTTAGGTGGTACTTTATTCTCTGGTACTCTGGCACAGTCATCTCTAAAGTAATTGCAAATAGGAGCAATTTCATTGGTGTCCAACAGAGAAGCAGGATTTTCCTTTCTTCATTCTAACTTTAGGACAAGGTCTTCTCTCTCATTACCCTTTTAAAACTGTGGACTGTTGAACGAGTGACTACCAAAGAAGAGCAGAGTAAAGGAACTGGCAATAGCTTCTGTGTATGCAGCTATTTTCACATATGTGATGCTTTTTGGATGGGCAGCCTGCACTCAACGCAAGTGTGAACAGTCACCTTTGCATGGCTTCATGCACAGTGTCTGGAGCACCACACATGCTGTGAGGGGTCAGATACTGCTCTCCTTTACACCAGGATGAGCTGAGCCTCTGTCTCTGGCCTGTTTCTCTCTCTCTCTTTTTGCATACACAGGAAAAGCAAAGAAAGGCTTTGCTTTTAGTGAGGAATAGAGGAAATCTTCCTTCATTAGCAAACTCTAGATCAGGACTCACCAGCTGCTTAGGATGATGGAGAGTCACTACTGAACTCCTGCACAGAGATAGATTCAGACTGGGGGAAGCATTTGTGGAAACACCCCAGTGAAAAGGAAACACTGTGCCTGTTTGCCCCAAAGTCCCCTAAAATACAGATTTGAACTAGAGAGGAGACTTGATTCTGAGATTCTCCCTGAGCTTTCCTGTGTATCAATAAGGAAACTTCCGCCACTATAAAGCTGTAAAAATGACTCCTGCATTCTTGGTCTGATGCAGCTTGCATTCAGAGTGTGCTGCTCTGTTCTTTGTGATGGTAGTCTGTTCTATTCTTTGCCCAGGTTTTCCTATGCAATCTGAATACTCCTATGGGGGTGATTCCAATTTTGGGCCATATTCAGCAGCCAGCACAGTGCTGGAAATTATCACTGCAATGCAAACACCTGGCAAAGTGAGCTGAAGTGCACCTCTAGTGTTGTGAAAACTCATTTTCAGGATATCGACGATCCTTGCAATCAAGGAATATTTTTGTCAATGGGGCCTTATTATATTGCTCTCCATGATACAGTTGGGGAATTGGGATGGGGGACTTCATATAAGTTTTGATTGGACATCTCAATGAGAAAATAATTTCCTATTACAAGCTATACGTGCAATTCAGTACAAGAAAATGATGTAGGAAACTTTGGGGTTTTCCACACATCTTTTTGGCCTCAGAGGCACCTCCTGTTTACATTTCCTATTCCGTAGACATTTGTACAATTTCATTTTGCTCTCTCAAATGTTTGAGAGAATTAAGCTTTAAGCTGAAGGTTAACAGAAGGAGATATTTTTCTATCCATTCTTTTAACATGGGGTGTAAGAAAATTTACTAGGATTTAAATGCAGGTAATGTAAGCAGTAGCATTTCCAAAGACCCTGAAGAAGTTGTCTCCCAGTGATTTTTCAGTGTATTCTAGTACAAGAATTGTACAATGAGATGCAACAGAGGGATCATTCAATGACAAAATAATTCTCCTTTGTTCTTCTGGAGAGGCTTCCCTCTTGAAGAGAATACCATCGGAATGTGTCTGTGTAGGTGCAGATATGTGTACTTTACATAGGTATGCTCCTTCTCATGCCATCAGCACTGCTGCTGCTATTGCTGTTGCTTCTAGACAAATATCAGTCATGTGTTTAATGTTGCTCATCTTCAGAACATGTTCTGCATATTCCCTAACTAGCTTTCATACCTCCACTAAGAGGAGAGAGGATTTAGATATTGCCTTCATTTTACACTCTGTGAAAAATGAAAAAAAGTCATGCACCTATAAAAGACCACGTGAGAAGCATAAAGAAAACAACAGCATACTTCTTTATCATTGAAGAGTAATTTTTACTCTCCATCCAGGAGAGAATGAGAGAGAGAGTTCTGAAACAAATCCTTACTGTCAGGGCACTCCTCTTGACTTTGTCCCCTGGGAAGTTGTAATGGTTTATTATTACAGTAGTACCTAAAACACCTGGGTTTTTTTTTACTAGTCAGCTCCACACTAACCTTTCTCCCATGGTAGTGACCTTGAAGGCTCAGATTTGACCAGCCTAAGAAGAACGTAGTTGTCCAATAAACACTTTGTATCTTCCTAACGAGTTTTTAGGGTTTAAGTGCTGACTTTATCTTCTTAATCTACGAGATTTTTCTTAATGTTATATAGGCTGTTTTGTAAAGAATGTGGTGGTCATTGCAAGCTTTACTGAATAATGAAATAAGAGGCCAATGCAGCTGTGTGAGATAGGGAATAGAAGAGGTGAACCGATTATTCTCCTACCAGCCACAAAAAGTCTGTTTATATATGAGTTATGTAACCCAAGCTGACACTTCACCAGGCAATACTTCAGCTAGAAATTATGAACACCTTTCCCACCTCACCACATATGCTATTTATCAAGTCCAGGAATACAAAAATACAACTTTGAGGATAGGTATAAAGAGTTTTTAAGAGCCAGGTTGAGAATCTGTGTGCATATTAACTCAAAGGTAGTTTACAGATGCTTCTGTCTGGCCTGAAAAAATGTGAGGGCGATGTGTCAGGATAAAAATGAGGAATAAAAATGGCAATCCAGAGATTTTAGGTAGGGGTGTTAGTTAACTGTACTTACATAGTCATTGTGTTGTGAGCCAGTGAATGTCTTAGTAGCTGCATAAATCAAATGCTTCATTCAGGAGAATTTGCCCTGGACATCCTCTGCAAGCTTGTTCATTGTAGGGGAGGAAGATCAGGTCTGGAAGGGCCAAGTCTGTTCCCCCATTGCTCACAGTGACATTCCAAACTGAGAGTTGCCCAGGGGTGCCAGGGTGCTACCAAGGCTGCCAGGCCAAGGGGCTGTGCCCAGGCCAGCCGGGCCACCAGCCCCTGGAGGCAGTCAGGCCCAGCAGGGTCCGTGGTCTGGCAGGCCCTGGGCTGTGCTGAAATGGCACCCAGGGTGTAAGGGTGCCACATCACTAACACATCACTCCATGCATGCCCCCCTGCCATCTTCTTTCCCCAGCTGCTATCTGCTGAGCATGGCACCGTATGGCATGGAACATCATTTTGGCCATTTTGGATCAGCTGTCCCGGCTGTCCCCTCAACTTCCCGTGCAGCCCCCGCTGCCTTGCTGCTGGGCGGGGTGAAGAAGGGAGAAGGCCTTGGCTCTCACTGTTTAGCAGTAACACAACCATCTCTGCATTATCAACTCTGCTTCATGTACAATCCAAATCACGGCCCCTTACTATCTACTGTGCAGAGAAACAACTCCATTCCAGCCCAAACCAGCGCAGTACCACAAAGCAGAGAAGGGAGACGCTCTTCAGCTACTGCTGCTTCTCTCCTGCCGCATCTCCACCTTCAGAGTCACAAACTATATTCTAAAATTAAAGGAATGATAAGTAAATATGCTGTTGAGGTGCAAATGGCAACATTACTTTAATATTATATTCAGGCTTCATCTTTATTAGCATTGGATATTAATGATAAGTGTGAAGTAATTATGTATATAATTATAATAATTTTTATTATTAGCATCTTTTGACAGGTAGGAGTGTCTTCTCCTGAGCAGTCAATCCACTAAAATGGCCAAAGTGACTGTAGTTTTCCCAGCTAACTGCATAAGATCTCGGTTGCTTCACAATACTGTTTTCTTCATTCACACTGTGAAATGAGGCTGTGTTTACATATTTGACTTTATATTTAAAACACTTTGATGAGTTTTGGTATTTCTCCTTGCTTATGACAGCAGTAGTCTGGAAAACCTGTGTCTGGTGCTGTGTGGCATCACTTCTGGAGCAGGCTGTAAGTACAGGTGAAAGGGATATTTTTTTTCCTTTAGATGAGAAGCCTGTAAGGATTAACAGAACAGTAAATAAATCTGTTCTGTGGACAGATTATAGTCTAATTAGAGACTTGTGAAGTTCTGTCTCTAATTTACAACCATTTGAAATTTCAGGGAATCTGGGCTTTGAGCAAATGTGAAGTTCATTGTGAAACCTGGCTCTGGCCACCAGACTGTCAATAGCTTCCACACAACATCAGCAGCTGACCCAGATCAGCTGAAAATTTCTCTCAAGTAGTACTCAGTTTTAGGTTCAGGGAGAGTTCACATGTCTGTCCATTGTGCCATGGTTCTGGATTATAATTGAAGATTTGCAGCATTTTAATTTTATTGTCTTTAAATATTATTGCATGTAGGCTAACTTAAATGTGTTTCTGCATTCTTGCATTCAATTTTAAAAAAGATCAAATGACCATTCTAGATTTACAACAGAGATTAGGGTAATATTTACCTTCCACAGAAGCCTCTGTCTTCTGATGTCAAACTGTGAAATAGGCTAAGGGGATTTTTTTTCCCATTTTGCTTATGTTTTCTGATCTTTGCATCCCAACCAAAATAGTTAAACTGTCAGAAATCTTTAGTTCAGGCATAAACTAAAACATACAGAATTTATATGATTTTGGATCAAGGGATAAGTTTATTATAGGGTTGCAAATAAATCCTCTACTGACTGACATCTAGATTTGTGTTTTGGTGTCGAGGCTCTTGTGGGTCTGAAGCGGGGGGGGGATCTCAAAGCCTCTGGGTTCCACAGAAAGGACCACACCCCACTTATATCCAAACACCTTCTCTGCACGGGAAATTAAATCTTCATTGACAAAAACTGTTGAGAAAATAAAATATTGATCTTGCTTGTGAGACTTTTATGTTAGTCAATTAAATTAGTACAATACCTTTCCTACTAGTAAAATAAGAGTGCCATTACTATATGGAAATATAATGTTCCATAATATTTTTATTGTGAGACAGGGGATACCTCTTACAGCACTCAGAAGTACAGTTTATACATGACTATAAAGTTAGTTGTGATCCATAAACAGCAGATATAGATCTCAGATATAGCTTTGGAAATCAGTTTAAAGGAAAGTGCCTTATTCTCTTTGCAATATCATATAAAAGTAGCATCATTTTAAAAAAAATCATAATCTCTTCTAATTTTTTTGTACTGAAAGACAATGAGACATAATTCTAATATTTAAATTGGAATATGAGTCTGACAATATTTTTGCTACTGCATTTTCTAAAATTAAAAACCCTTTCAAAACTAATAATGATCCAGAATCCATGTCTACTGCAGCTAGACAGATGAATGTACAAATATGGGCATACAGTAATGGCTAGTGAAACATAAGGGACCTAATACAATGAGATTGGTGTGGAAGAACTGTGTTGGGATATGACTATTTCTTTACCAGATGATGAGATGTGAATATGACTTGGCAGGTGCAAATGGCAGCTGTGGCCTCCTTTTTTTACTGGGCTAGTTCTTTCTTTGTACAAAATCTGTATTTTCTTGGAAGTACCTGTATTACCTGATGTTCATGTGAATGTGTAAATAAGATCAAGGCACCCAGCTGTGGGCATTTACTTATGAGTATGTATCCCACACACTTTTTTTTTTTTTTTACAGCCTTTACTTAGCAAATCTTTTGCATAACATAGACAGGAAGCTACTCCATCTTGTAAAAGTTGGTTGTAATAGGGAACATGCTTCCAAATTAATATATATTTTTAATTTCATCGTATTTGAATGTGGAATCCTGGTACATTTTCTCACTGCAATTTTTCCCCGCCCATGTGTGTCCCCCTACAATTGTCCCAAACGTACCCTAGTAGGGAAAACAGAGCATATTAGTCTACTGGGATACAAGTAGCAGCTGTGATTATGATCAGAGAGTTCATAATATCATTTAATAAAACAACTGTTCAGTTGCTCCACTAATGCATTGGAGAGTATATCCTATACAGCTACTTTCCATATAACTGATTGGCCAGTGCTCACTCTCAGCCTATCTGCTCTTTCAAAACATGATTAATAGTGCTTTCCTCTGAGGCTGGCCTTTTCATCTGAACTGTCTTTACATCCCTTCCTTTTGGACCAGCTTGTCTGTAGTTCCAAACTTTGACTTTGACCATCCTGTTACCAGGAATGAACACTGAGCCTTCAAGCAGCATTAGAGATTCTTTGCTACAGAACTGTCATCCTTAACAGAGCTTAAGGGACAGGGAGGGCATCAGGACTGATGTATTTTCTCAGTGGTAGGAGGATGTCTGTACCTGATACTTAAGCTACCAATCTGGAAGCACTCCCCAAGTTAGTTTCAAAGACCGGTTTTGTGATTGCAGAGTGAAATCACCAAACTCTGGTTTCAACAGGTGTAAACTGTTGCAGAAGCTTTTTTTTAAAAAAATTGATTATGTCTTTGATCTTTCACAGTGTATATAATCTCTTTTTTAAAAAAAACCATTTAATTCTTCCTACTTTTTGTTATTTGCATGAATAAACTATTTATATGGGGGCAAAGGTTTTGTTATGAAAATTGGTGCAATTTGATAATACATTAGAGAAGGAGTAAACATTTGTAATGATAGCAGTTAAAGCACTCAGTGCATAGCAGACTAAGATTCAGCAAGTGAAAGACTCCCCACTCTAGTAATGGCATGTATAAACAGCCCACAAACAAAATGTAGTCCATGCTATGGACTGATGGGTATAGTTGTTGTGTGAGAAGTGAGTTTATTTAGCCTGTGGTTATCCTCCTCTCTACCAATCTGTGAGATATGGACTATTTTCCTTGAGGGGCTAATCTCAGCCCACCTCTCTGAGACTGTCATATTCCATAAACCTTTAAATAAATAATAAATAGAAGTGATTTTTTTAAATTAATTGCTTTTGATGTTTGATAATTTTGATGTTGATAATTTTTTCAACTTCGAAGTCACCCAGTACTATCTTTTACCAGCTTTGGACACAAGACCTACCTGATAATACACTTGATGGTAGCACAACAATTGCACACATGCATGCAGATACATATAAAAGGCTATTAAATTAATGATCAGTAATTTAGAAAGAGTTGATTTTTATTAAGAAAAGCTACAGAAGGAGTAAGATATAGCAAGTCTCATATATATCTTACATCATTCTTCACATCATCTGTGAACTTGACCCGTGAGCATTATCTCAGACATTTAAGTTACTGTATTATGAAAGTATTTTTCCACAGTTGAAACACTAAATAACGCATAAAAGACTTATTTCCAAATACTTCAGTGTGGTTGCATCAAGGATGGATCCAGAAGTATTTATAGTTTGTATGCTACTGAAATTTTTCTTAAAATAAGAGCTCAAAGCAAAAGATATCTATTTACAATTTTTTCGTTCATGTAGTTCAGTAACTGGCACAGTGTACAAGCAGCCAGACTTCTACCAGTTGTACTATCTTACTGGCTTTGCATAGTCAGAAGTAGTTTGTGTTCTTTGTTTTGAATTCTTCCTTTTATTTAGTACTGTGGCAATTTCATCTCTTTCATTCGTAAAGCTCAAGCTGTTTGGCTTTCTTGCCTTGCGACTCATATATGTTTTAGTGACATCTTTCATTTCTTATTTGCAGCCTAGAAGTGAGAGCTGCAGTATGATCTAGTTTGGTTAAGTTAAAGATGACAATAATCTCCTAAGTGTAAGAGGAGGAGAAGAATTTAATTCTCTGTAGTTTGGTTTTTTTTTCATCTCCCAGTGAAAAGCAAGACATGCTTCCCTTTCTTTTGAGTTATGACTCACTTCTCCAGATTTTGTTTTGATCTGAGTAATTAGTGTTTTTTTGTCTTTTATTCTTTATTTTTAGCAGCTACAGTCTATCTCCCACTTAGTTGCTGACATAAAAATATTAGCAGAAAGATGTTGCACAAAGGGTAAGGAAAATCCATTCATAAAAATCTCAGTGAGGATTAAGTGGGATTCATCCAGGAAAGATCAAGGGTTGAAAAAGATTGTTATTAAACATGTTTATAGAGTACTTTGAGAATGCAGCATATTCCCTGTTCCAGTCAGCTCACAGCTCAGTTGGGGGGAAGAGAGATGAGCTGAGTGTTGAGGAGAAAAAGGAAAGAAGGTTCCTCAAAGGAAGGAGTTGAGGGAGGAGTGAGAAGTTATTTGGAGTATAGGAAATGTGAGATGGTGCCGCACACAGAAGGGGACACAATGTCAGGAATGAGAGGAGGCGACTAAAGAGCTGAGGGAGCCTTTAACAGACCTCATCACAGTGTTGTCCCGTTTCTTTGCAAGTGAGACAAGGCGTGGAGGAGGCTCGAGACGCGCTTCTAGCTCTCTGTCTCCTTAGGGGCTGTGAAATCTTATGAAAACCTGTTTCCTTTGGAGTTGCCTTGTGTAAAAATCCCAAATAAAGTTAATATGAAGTAGGATATTAGTAGAAAAGATTGAACACCTCTGTTTTCGTGTAAAGGACACATACTTCATGTCTAGACCCAATAGTAACGACACCTCATAGGCACTACCTGACGGGGTGAAAAAGATTGTGAATTTGTGCATAGACGTAGACGATTCTCTGCTCAGTCCTTGAGAGTATGAAAGACAAAACTGAGTTAAGCCAGTGCAATAGTCCTTGCATGGGATTAGGATACAGGAAACTAATAAGGAGGAAAACCCACCTCTACAGAGAGACTAATAAGGCCTCATTTGGCTCCCATTTCTACTGTTTGCAGGACTGTTGTGGTCAGAACATAAGAACCGGGGTGTTCCACAGGGGTCAACTCCTGCATATGAAGGCAATTAGGGGGACAAAACCCAGGGCATCTTCATGTGGAGTTTCAAGATCTTAACAGCCAGAAGTCAAAATTTGGGGAATTATTTTTCATTGTTTGCATGTGTTCGTCATCTCTTCCTTGGTCCTTCATATTTGCTTTGACAGGAACTGAGGATCCTCAGCCCTCTATGCATTGGCAGGTTGGTCCAGGCCCTATAACAGGGCTGGCAACCCCTTTTTCTCTGATTAGAAGTTCCTCTGGGGATCAGAGGAACTGACCCCCAGAGCAAGGCAGAACAGCTGCCGTGCTCAAACGACTCCCTCCATTTTTTGTCTGCATCCACAGCAGCTACAAGAATACATTCATACCTACAGAGAAGCTGAAAACAGAATCCCCGAGCACAGAGCATCTAGAGTTCATATGTAAATTTCTGGAATAATTACCTTATATTTTTTAAGGACCATAAGAAAATAGGATTTTTTAATTATTATTATTATTTGCACGTGACCATCATGTCCAAAAACACGTGTGTTCTGGATAATGAGTCAATATCTAATTAAGGACACCACCAAACTACACTTATTTCTCAGACTTAGTATCTTCCCACTGGGAATATTCACTAATCTCTCACTGATTAATTACTGTAAAGACTTATGCTTCTGGATAATTATAAGATGTGTGATAATGGATCAGACCTTTAATCCATTAAATCTGGTATCTTGCTTCTGACTCTGACCAATAGCTAATGCATCTCAGAAAGGTGAATAACTCCATGCTGCAAATACTCTATTGTGGAATGTGGAAGAAGGAGCCCTTCCTCACCTCACTGGGTAATTGCTTTGAAGTATGAGATATAATTACCATTATCTTAGTCCATGTAACTATGTGTCATAAAATGATGAGTACTTAGTGTGTGGCAGACTGAAAATAGAAGGATCTGAAATAACCTCTACTGGGTAATAAAAGTGGGATATGTCTAAGAGAATGTGGTTAGCTGTACCAAAACTTTGGAATCCTGTACTCAGAATCAAATCTCAAGATTCCATCTAACACCTACTTTTTAATGTCAGAAGAAAACATACCTCTGAAAAAGCTACATCATGTTTTAAAAGTTTAAGAGACTTCAAAATGATTTTCCATATTGTTGCCTATTGTGGCTGGAGATTCGTTGGGGTGAATTGTCTCAAGGAAGCCTCGCAGGGTGTGTGCGCTGTTGGCTGCTGGCCTGAGAGGCAGCAGGATATAAGTGTGTGGGACTGCAGGAAGGGGCTGGTGGCTTTGCATGGCAACTCTACAAGTGTCAGCTGCAAGGGGCTTGTCTTTTTTGTTAGCCTTAGAGATGTTTTTGAAAAGAGCCCTTTTGATATAAAAGAAGATTATTTGCCTTCACAGAGCTGTCATTCAGAAAGATTTTGGTCTGTTAAGGAGAGTTAAGCACATTTTTTCACAACTGGGGCCTCAGCCTGTGGTGCCTGTTTCCACACTATTGCAGTATCCTCCATGGCTTTATGCTGCTATATGGAAAGAAATAGGAGAGTGTATTAAAGGAGCTTCTCTAAAGCACAAGGATGCTATTTGGGGTATTGCAAAACTCAAAGGAACAAAGGGGAAAAAATGTCTCTGGATACAGAGCAGTTAATTTATTTTTGTTTAATACCCTAATTGATAATGCGTAGAGGTGGGGTCTTATTCGGACAGAAGGAGTATCAGCTCTGCCCTCATGGATTTCATGTCTACAAGAAACATAAATGTGTAACAAGTGATGGCCAATCTCTGCCCACATGACTAGCGCTCCTGCATGGGAACTGTGTAGTGGTCCTGACATCCCATGCCAGTCCTTTGATTACAACGAGGATTTCATTTTTTCTGGAAAGAACTGATTTAGACCAATGGTTTTCTTCCAAACAAGATTTTACATACAGACCTGGATTCTGATTTCACACGGGTTTCCTGTGATGGTAACTCACCTGAATTAAGTGCCCTTACTCCTGGTTTACACAGACACAGCTGAGGGCAGAATCAGATCTTACATGTTAACACATATGGGTGACTCTAACCAACTGGCATACAGTAGGCACCATTAAAATCTTGACATTTACTGCTTGTAGTAGTTAAATTTACTGTGCTGTTTGCAGTATTCCAAAGTCTAAGAGTAGGAAACCCTTTTAAATACTGCAGTAAAAGTTAATCCCATGGTGTGATAAATGTCAGGATTTAAGGGAACCCAATTTTGTAGTTTTCTTCTTTTTTTATTGCTATGTTCAAACTTTTTGTGCCCTTTTTATTTTTTTTAATTGTAATGATAAGTATTTTGAGCAGAATCTCTCCTGCCTTGAGACTGGCTGAAGCCTGCTTTGGTGGGATATTTCCTTAAAATATTCTCCGTCTAGAGAACACATTTTTTCAAAGAGTGCATGCCACATAAAGAAAACTTGGGTTTGCTTTAAGATACCAATGAATATTCCTGCTGGATTCACGTACTTTCTTCTTGGGTACATCCTTCATGGGGAGTGGAGGGGCTGTGAGATTTTCCACCACTCAGGACTTCCACTGGATGGAGAACTTAGCAGAGAGATGGTGACATTGGTTTTCCAGTGCCTTTGTTAGCACTGCCTAGTCCACAGTATTTTCTCAGATGCACACAGCAGCAATTTCCCACCCTTGAAATGGCAGAAATTAAGAATGTTTGATGAGATTTTAAGTAAAATAGGTGCTTCTGTAATAATACCAGACCAGATTTAACAAAATACTTAGGTTCCCAGAAACAATGATTTTGTAGATCTGTCTGATTCACACAAACTTTGATCCTTCAGTCTCAATCTATGATTTTGTAAATCCTAGCAAATAATTAGTTGCATTTTTAGATGCCCAAAACCTTCTATAAATGTGATCTGTAGGTTAGTTTATGAGCAAATTTAGGTCTCCCTTTCTACCTTTATTCTTCCCCACTCCCAAACTAAAATGAACTGATTTAGGACTGGGAAACAAGCAAGAACAGTAAGTGTATAAAGTTTTGAGGAATTCAGCGCTGTAGAATCACCTGTACTGACTTGTCTCATCCAAAAGGTATCCACTGTAGTTATGACAGGGAAGGAAAGACATAGAAAGCGTGACAGTGAAAAAAGGGGGGAAAATGAGAATTATTGCCCTGGCTTAAGTGCACAGTCTATTTTTGGAGAAGGGTTAATAGTGCACTGCCAGTAGACAGGTTCCTCTCCATGCACAACAACTGTTGGGGATGTCCTCTCAGATCTGGCTACTGCCTGGCTAGCTGGCATGTGACATAAAGCAGGAAATACGAGTGTGCCAGGCATATATAACTGTATGTGTGCCACTCCTGGTCCATCTGCAAAGCAATACTGCACCTGCCAGTTGCTTTAGCTGGCTGGGGGGAGGAGGAAAGGAAGAGAGAGTGTGTAATATGAGACAGGAAAAGCCCACTGTCTTTTCATTTTTCTTTCATTGCTCTGCTCTTGTTTCCTTTCTTTTTCCTATAGAAGTGAACAAACACCACTGTTTGTTTTCCAAAAAAAGGCGTGTCTTTGGGACTGGGTATTTTGGGGTACTGCTCTTGCAGTAAAAACAGCTTGGCTTGGGGTTTTTTATGAACAAAGCTGTCATTGTACACCTCCGGGTATCATATATCTTGACTTCAAACCCCATTTTTACATGTAGGGGATTATATTAATTATTTGGATCCTTTTCCACAAAAAATCTAAATTGCCTATAAAGCAATACATTTCCTTACATCTCATCAATCATTTTTCTTCTGCAAAATTTCCAGCACCCATTAACAGCCTTAAATCATAAAACCTAACCACTCCTGAATAAATAAAATTTGGAATCTTGATATGGATGACCTAATATTTCATTCTGTAAGTGACAGAGGACCGAGTACAGCAATGGAATAAACCAACATCAGTTGACATAAAGGATGCTTCATCCTAGGGATAGATTAAAAAAACTTCATCCCAAGCACCTTTAGAATTTTTGAGTGTTCTTGGACTGAATTTTTTTTGCTTTCCCACAGCTGATACTGTCTCTCAGTGGGGGAAAAAAAAAACAACAACAAAAAAACTTTACATATTTTCTTCATCCAAATTAAAAAAAAAAAAAAAAGTATTGCCTCGGGGCCTCTCCACTGACTCTAAGAAATTCTTATATTTCTCCATTTCCTTTTTTTCCCTCACTGAGTATCTCATCATTTCCTTGCAAAAAACATTTTTAAAATCCAGACTTTTGTGGAGTCCAGCAGTGGTATTTTGGAAATAGCAACCAGAGCTAAATTTCTGCATTCTTAGTAAGATTTAAGTTTAGGTTTTGCTAGTAAAAAGAACGTCTACTTTTGTGTCAGACTTTATTTATTGCACAGAGCCCACAGGCCTCCTTTTTCTACTCTATTTGTAGGTATTTGTCTTTTGTGGTCAGGTACAGGAAATTAATGTGATAGGGGAACATTACATGTGAATACACATACATTTGTGGCAATCCCCTCCTTGTTGTCTCCTCGGAATGGATTTAATTGATTCCAACTTTTCTGTCATCACAGTGTGCATGCACCCCAGGCCAGACTGCACAGCAAAGCAGCCATGTACATGATATCCAAATTTGTGGTGGTGATGGTGAAATGGTGACAGGTCTGGATTACCACTTTTATTGCCAGGGAGTCAGGTTGTGTTGATTCATGAGACAGCTGTTAGAGGATGATCACATTAATAATGCGAGCTGTGAAAACAATGTGTGGCGATGCTAAAAGCTCAAATGACACGGTGATGGCAGAGCTTTTTGGGTATTACATGATTTTGCAAATGATACATCAGAAGCCTAAATAATATAGATCATTTCTACATATTTTATTATTAGTGTGAAATAAATGTAATTATAACAGGATTTTAAAGTGCCAGGTGGCTTGTATTGTCTGTTTATCAAGTATTTTACTGCTGTTCCATCTCACGCTCATATTAAGTATATTTACTCAACACCTCTGACTTCAAACAGGCAAACTCTTTTATCTGACTTCACAGCATATTCTTCTCACAGTGGTGGATGTCATCATCATCTCCTTTTGACATTGTTTTCACCATGTTTTCTTACTTCCATTGCTCTCCCATGTTTCTGTTCCCTTTGGTGCCTCCTGCACACGCATGTTTTACCTGAGTAGGAGCAAAATAATGTTGTATGTAGCAAAACAGTAGATATATGTCTCCACTGCTGTGACCCAGTCCTTTCTCAGCCTATTTCTTCTGATTTGCCTCTAGCATTCAATATTCAATTCAAATTACAAGTCCTTTGGGGCACAGAGCACATTTTTGCATCAAGTTATTTTGAAAGGTAGTAGATAAAGTGCAAGCATGTCTGTAGACACCAGTATCCAGTTCTGTTTTAGAATGACAAAGTGCTTAGCAATTAAAGCAGTGTTTTCTCAAAATAACAACTAGAAAGTCCATTTACTGACATTAAGTAGCATATTTGTGATGGGACATCATGAGACGTAAAGCACTCCATACCAGAAGTAAAGATGGTAGAATTTGTCCTGGAATAAATGAAAAATGGAATCCCAAAATGACAGCAGACTGGTTCAGCCAAAGGTCAACTCATCTGTGAGTTAGAAGGAATTAATTTTCTAAGCACCAGCAAAGCAATGAGGCTTATCAAACAATGCTATTTTCCATCAAGAAAAAAACATCATGGCAGCCTCTTTTTTCTACTTTCATACATTTCCATTTAAAAAAAAAAGTGAAACAGTTAACAAATACAGTTATTTCTAGGATTATGAGACTCTTTCTGCTTATTTCTTTAAAGGCGTTATTTTAAAATACAGTAAGAAAAGAAAGAACTGAAGAGGTAAAATTCTAGTGGAACTTTAATTCCATTGTGGCCACAGGCATCCTGACCTGTGCCGTAGTGCCTCCCCATAAATCTCTCCTTTTACCCTATATTCCTTAGGGACCCTCTGCAGTGAGGTCTGGTTCCATAATCCCATCCAGATACCCTAAACTGGAGTTGAGGATGGTGTAATGCTGGAAACACACCATCTCATGAGATCTGCTGATCTTTCATTAGCCACTTCCTTCCCTCTCTTCTTCCCCATGTCCTTTTTTTTCATCACCACCACCAAATGCATTTTTGTGCAGTTATTGAGATTTGGACATTGATACAAGGCATTGGTACTGAAGGGGTGCTGGTGCTCAGCTGCCTTCCTTCTACCCTGCACTGTATAAATATACATCATTGCCCAAACACATACACATTGGATCTGGAGAGTGCTGAAAGCCCAGCGCTCTCTTGACCATGATGACAGTGATGACAGCCCAGTGGTTCTCAGGGATCTGGCTTGTGACAAGTTTCTTTAAATCAGCCAAGACCTTAAGTGCCTGTCATAAGTCATTCATCCTTCAAGTGCTTTCATTTCCTCCATGTGAACTCTTTACAGATGTATCCATCTGCTTTTATATATCAGACTGTGGTGAAAAACCACTGTGAGAACTAGGTCTACAAGAAGATATGGGGGTTAGGTGTCCTGTCACTAGAGGAGGAATATCACCTGTTCTATATAAAACACCATTTCTCAAAGGTACTCCCTGCTAATCCCATAACCACTGTGCCCCTGCCAAATTCCAAAGGTGTTTTGACAGAATAGGGTGGAAACGGAAGATTTAGCTAAGCAGAACTGTAGCTTTCAGAAGCTTGTTGCTCCATTGCTGCTTTCTAACCTTGCAGACCTTCCTCACTCTGGCAGTGGAACTGGGTCTTTCTTAAGCTGGGCAAACACAAGCAGCCGCTTGTCTTCCCATGCCCATCAACTCTTGCTTCAAACGTGAAGCCATAAGCCCTTAAAGAGTTCTGGGAGCTGGGCATTTCTCAAAGTCTATGTGCTGCATCAAGCATGTGCCTTTAAGTCAAATCATAAGCAAAGTATTGAATTTTGGTTCAGAGGCAGAGTTGCAAAACCAGGAGTAAAAATCTATTTTGGTTTACCAGATACAGGTGTGTTCTCCCTTTGTTAAGCATGAATTGGAAAATAAAAAATGCTTCATTTTAATCCAAGATAAAATTTATTTTTATTTGGTGCATTTTTGATCCATTAGAACTCTCATTTGCTAAATTTCAAAACAAAATATTCCAAGCAGAACTGCATAATATTGCTTTTTAAAACAGTGTATCTTAAGAGCTTTTACTTCATCTTCTATTTTTGAGTCTTTCTATAACTGAAACTATTCATTGAATTTAAAATAAATATGTGGGTAGCTGTGGTCAACCTCAAACTGTATATTTGGTGGCCAAACTGTTCCCAGGGGAAAGTGCCCCACCCTAGTTCTAATATCTAATTTCTTCTTTAGGAGCCCCTTTTGACAGAAAGGAAGAAATATTAGAATTTTGATTCTATTTGTTCTTCCCAGTGTAAAAGCACTCCCCTCGTTTTCCTTTAAGAAATGGGTATTTTTCTCTAACCAATGTGTTCTTAAACTAATGGTTTGGGAATAATCTTCCTAGGTAGTGAGTGGTCTGTCTTGTCTGTGTATTTTTTTTTTCTCTTCCCTGGTAACCTCCGGTAGAAATCTGTTTTTTTTCTTGGCATATTGTGATTGCAGAAGAATGTTTCCCCAACTTTCTTTCTCCGGCTTGCTGCAAGCTGTAATATGCAGGTTTGCATTTTCTTTGCATTTTCTTATTTTCCTTTGTAGACTGCTCTTGTTAGTTTTAATTACAGCAGTGGAGGACAGTATGCTAAAGAGCTCCCCAAGGTGGTGGCACTAATGGTCACATGTCCCCCCTGAGTGACAGCATCCGTTCTGGTTGCAGTACTACAAAGACATGGGGGCATTTCTTGTATGGATTGGTAAACGGAATTTATGTGAGACGATAAATTAGCAGGCATCTGCATTTCCTATTTGAATAGGCTATGTGTGACTCAGTAAGCCTTTTGTTCAGTGGGCTAAAAAATGGCATGCAACTCCTCATCAGCATTGAAATTTTAAAGCATATTAAATTACTATAGCATATTTTTGAGGAGTGTAAAGAAAAAAATGTAGTGGAGTTAGCACTGTGCTTTTCAAACCATCAACCCAAACACTGAAACAAAAACCTGAGAAAATATTAACAGAAAAAACACCCTGAATGGTTTGTGTACAGAAATAAACTAAGACACATGTGAAATACTATTTTCAATAGTGGTTTTATTACTGTGTCAGTGCACACTATGTGTGCATACATACGCTACAGATTCCCGTTGCTGTTTTTGTGACTTGTGTAAGGCATACTGAGATTTACATCACAGGATATAACTTTTGGAGGTGTTTTTACGCCAACCTCTGCCAAAATTCAGTGCGTGGTTTTTAGCTGGTACCCACTGTTGTATTTGCTAGCATTTTTGTGAAGTAAGAGCACTAGGCTATGCATACTGTGCACTGCTAACATACTTTAGCTGTGCCTTGTGGCAGTATTCAATCAGATGAATAAATGCACAGTATGATTGCAATTCAGAAGCATACAGAAAAGTTGGTATTGCAACATCTGCATAGACACTGTCATAACGTCAGGGAAAAAGTATTGATGCCCTTCTTGTTTCCTTGGCTCAAATGCACAAACATGATCTAACATTGAAGGCATTTAAAAAATAATTTTAATGGCTTTTGAAAAATAATTCTAATTATCAACAAAAGAGAACTGAAATTGGAATGTGGTATTTGCATAGTGCATGCTAAGTCTTTGAGTGAGACTTAGTCTTTATTTACTTAGTCTACAAGAAATAGATTACAAGATTCACCTCTCTGGTGAAGCCATGAGCATGCTTATTTGATATTATCAAATACTCCTACTTCTACTAGTGTTGTTAATAGCAATTTTTATTGCAGAAGGAATAATAGCATATTTATGATGTCAGGTGACATCAAAGGAAGAACTATGTTTCTTCTGAAGGTCTCTAAACAACCAAGTTCTGTGTGTAAGAGAAAACAAATCATCTATATCAAGATCTATTAAGAATAAAGATCAGGATTTTCCATGTTGTCCAATGCTACAATATTCTATTTCCTTACAATGCCAGCCGCAAGAGAGAGGGAGGAGGGTGGGAGAGGAACAATAGATCAACAGTTCTCTCCATGTTTAAAAATTCACAGCACCTCTGCTACACCAGAATATTATGTGACAATAATGTTAGGCCTCTGATTTATACCAACAGATGCAGGGAAATTCCAAATTAAGGCTGTCATTCTCCCCTCGCTGCAGATCCTCTGTTGGTACAACTTTATGTAGCACCTCTGAGTTCTGTGGAGAGATGCCAGGTTACATCAGCTGAGGATCTGGCCCACTGCAGTGCAGAGGCCTTAGCTCTGTTTAAATCAGATCCATGGTTACTGGTAACACAGTTGCTCCATACTTAATATATATTTACAACACACAGGTGTAAAACACACAGAGGAAGGTCATAAATTCGGAAACTCACTATTAAAAAGCCTCCTGGTTATGAGTGGATTTTTAAAATGTTCCCTTTGTTTCATCTCCAAAAGATGTAGACTGGTAGAAAAAATATGCAAACATTTTGCCTTTAAAACACCAAATGCAAGTGAGTTTTAATAACCTATCAGGATCTTAGTCCATCATAACATTTAATCTGCATTACATCTCACTTCCTAATCGCTACTTTCATTCCAATTGTGAGCAGAGAGGGTGGGGGAGAGATGAGAATTTCAATAAGTGCCAGTAAAACAAGTTTGCTCTACAGCTGGCAAGCGCTGTGCACACGTTAACGGTGCCTTATGGCAGTATTCAATCAAATGATTCTATAAACTAAAAATAATCACCCTAATACTAATACCTATTATTCTTCATTGTTGCTGGTCGCTATGGTGCTGCATCTGACTATGAAGAATTCACCGCCATTATTACCCTCAGTGTCTCTCTCTCTCTGAAATGTGATCTAATTGCAGAATCCACACCTGTTCGACAGTTCAATAGAAGCCTGCTTTTGATGGAAGCAGACTTTCAAGAACACACGCACACAGGCTCATGCACAGGCACAGGCACACACACAGGCACACACCCGCACACAAACGTGTGCACACACCGACACCCCCCACCACCAAATTCACGTAAGACTTCAGCTGGAGGAAAAATAGAGTGTGAGTTGATCAGAAAATAATATTGTGAGAAGTAAAAAGAAAAAAAAAAAGCCTGTGTTTTGTGGTCATTGGAAGATTGCTGATGGGTGCATAAATAAAGCATGCTGGAACATCTGTTCTTTGTTGTGCATTCAGCTTTTTAATGTCTTCAAAGAGCAGCACTGACGCATCACTGACTACCACTCCCCATTCAAGCAACATTTTACCAGAAAATAATAAACCTTCCTCGTGGGGTGCAAGGAGCCAAGGCATTTGGGCAATGCCATTAATTTGGAAATATCTCTTTTTCTGGGATTTTTAAATATCTCTCCCTTTGAACGGTGTTCAAATTTTGGGATCCAGCCTGGAGTCCCTATCAGCCTGAGCAGTAAATCAGCCTGAATATTCCACTCAAGCCTTTTCTTTCTGTAAAAAAAAAATAAAAAGGAAAAAGAGGAAAAAGGAAAGGAGAAGGCTGTTGTCAAGTTGAAGTTTATCTACAATTTCACTGTCCTCTTAATTCTATTAATGTTAAAAATTCTGTCCAGAGGGATGCTTTTTTTTTCCCTTAAGTTGCAATATTTATTTATACTGGTAAAATTCAGCGGCAGTGAGGACCCCTGACAGTTTAACAATATTGGCTGGTTATTTTGATACACTGTGCTAGGCAGCAAAAGATTAAAACCAGAGCATCCTAGGCTGAGAGAAACCAGCTTGAATTCTAAAATAAAATTTTAGCAGCATGGATTTCTCTTGCCATAGGCTATGAGGCTACTATGAATTTCAGATGCATCTCCAGAGCTGTCAATGAGGTGGAAAGATGGGATTGGCATTACAAAGATTTGTTGCAATGTGATTCAATGTAATTGCAATCAAAGGTATAGCAACATTAAATCGCAGCTGAGAAAGAGCTGTTTATGCATGTACAGTATAGGAACAGCCATTTGCCCTACCACTCTACTACCACTCTAGGACTATGACAAGATTTTTTTTTTTTTACTGCTTTCTTCTGCTCTGCTCTTTCTTTCTAGGTCACAGCTTAAAGATATTGGAATACCAATTAGGTGCTGGTGGGTCACATTTATAATAAGCCTGACAACAGTCTTGTGACAGAATGCTTCAGAAAACACCAACACCTCTTAGGACAGTTTGTCAAACAGACACTACAATGTCTCAGTTCTATGCTAAGAATTTTTTTGCCTATTGGTTCTTCATTTTATCTTCTGTGACAACTGTGTTGCATACCCCAACACAGTGAGTAGAGGGTGGTGATTCAGACATACCAGTGTTATCAAGAGGTACAATTCTGCTTGCTTTCGTAGCAACATAATCAATCTCCAAGAAGCTTCTCCATTCCTGTTGCTCCTAAGGAAAAACATGTTAATTTTTTTGACTGGAAAAAATATTAAATATATACCTTCCTCCTCAATATATTATAAAGCCTGTGGCATGACTGTGTTGCTACTAATATCAAAAGGTCTGTTGCTATTGATTTTAACAAGAGCAGGAACAGTATCAGCAAGATCATTAAAGTTCTCACAGTGTTTTGAGATCCTCAAATGCAATCAAATAAAAACAGAGGCACAGTATTTACACAAGCATTGAAAAGCTCAAATGAATAAATACAAGGCTCACTGAGGAGAAGGAAAAATCTTTCAATGGATGGCAACCTTGTCCCTGCAGTGCTTGATGTTTAAGCAATGGATTTCACCCTCATAGCATCCCCGGCAAAAAAGAAAATAAACGTATTCTGATCTTGTGGCTGGGTAACCGTCACACATAGCAGTTGGAACAGCTCTCAGAAATCAGACTGGAATTCAAAATTTTGCATGCCACCCACCTCTGCTGGCTACTGCTCCTCCTGCTCCTGGCAGAGGCCTGGCTTGAGCTCAGAGATAACTCTACCAGCATACATGTACCTGCTCAGCAGAGTTGTGGAGATGAATGTACCCCTTCTCATGCACCTTTGGCTTCTGTAGTTTTGTTACGGTTCTGCTTTTTAATCCAATAATTATTTAAAAGGGGCATAGAAATGGAACAAAAAAAGGGTGCAAGGAAATCTTTTTACTGACAATGGAAGCAGGGCAGGTTGACTCTAATAATGCAGTATTTAAATCTGTTTGGTCCTCTGCTTAGAGATCCTCTTGCAGTGTTCCATTATGCTTACTCACACAGTAATTGCTCACTGACCATTTAATTACACAGGGCTGTCACCTTTACTCATACTCAGTACACAGTTTCCAAATAGTTGCTGTTGTACAAGAAGGTGGGGGCCAGCTCACCTGGTAGCAGCAGTCAGTATGAATAGGGGGAGCAAAACCTGGCCTGCAGTAATTGCCATGTAGAGACATAGTGTTTACATAGTAATTACCTTGTTATTTTTATGGGAAAATAAATGATTATTTTTGTCCTCCAGACCAGAGTGCAGGCCACTCAATAATTACTTTTGGGCATAAGTATAATTGTACAGGCACACTTTTTTTTCTCTCCATGTCTCTTCTGCATGCACACAGTTTGATGTATTCACTGCACAGTTACTCTGGTTATTTATCACTGCATCTTATTCAAGTCCTGAATCAAAAAGTTGCTTCCCAATACATTCACCTCAAATATTATAGGATCATGATGAAGGAAATATTTGGGGGGTGGGGTTCTTTTTGTTTGTGTGTTGTTTCATTTTTACTTGTTTTCCCCCTACCCAGAAAGCAATCACAATGTCTACCTAGATTTACTTTTCCTAGGTCATGTCTTCATTATTGTATGTCTTTATCCCAGGCCTGCTGGGACGGTGGATCAAACCCTTCTGCCTCTGGGAACATCTGCTAAAATAATATTTTACCACAAGCAGGAACTCAGAAATATACACTGTGTGCCATTGACAGATGGGCCCAGACAGTTGTTATACTCTGAAAAAGAGTTTATTGACTTACTTGCTTATCTTCTTTTCATAGTGACAAGTATCCCATTGATGACGCTTCATGACGTATAAGGTGTGAGTAGCATTGCCTGAAAAGACAAGAGCTGGAGAGAGGAGAGAGAAAGAGATAATACTAGCCAATCAACATGCCAGTGTAGAACAGGGGCCAGTCTCAACCCTTAACTGATAGTGTAGGTGGATTTTTACAGTTTGGAACCAAATCTAATAATTCTGCAATATGACTCAAAAACAGCTTAGACCAGACCAGTTATTCTCCTATACCTCTTGGGCATCTGTTCCTAGACATTGACATGATTGGTGTCATAATAAGTGAAACAACTGCATCCAAGCTCTGGAGGAGAAGGGGCCGAAGCATCAGGTAGTGTGAATTCATGTAATGTCAATAGGTTTGTTTCAGTTGGCAACTAGAGAGGATCAGACCCAGAACTGACTCATAAGACTACGATAAGCTTGGATACTGTAAATATCTTTAAGGAAAAAGCATGTCATTTGAATAACATTCAGAAAGGATTCAGGTGAGCAGCATCTCTAATAAATGGGACACATGATCTTCTTATTTAAATGATGCATATTGTTTTACTTTCAATCTTCTTTAATGCCATCTGTGAGTATCTCTTAAATCTGCTTTTCTTCCTTGTATACACTGATCATTGAAGAAAAAACCAGAAGATAATACAGCACAATATCACCTAGTAATCTAACCCCCATTCCTGAAATGAAATTGTCAGATATCCTATTTGGTACTTGGCTATTTATGTTAATATGTTACCTGAACTGTAAGTAGATTTGTGTGTCTATTGCACTGAAGACATGACAAAGATTTATAAAGCTTCATCACAATGGGTAGAACTCTCTGAGAATATTGACAGTGACTAATGCTGCCTACGTCTCCACAGCAGCACTCTATACCTTACCCATTTTCTACAGAGAACAATCATATTACTACCGATTAGTTCTTTCTATCCATAAATGAAAACCCCCCTTGCTTATTGATTCACTTAGTTCAGTCATTTATGATACACTTAAGTAGATATATTCTAGTTAAAAAAGGTTGGGATATTTTCTTCTGGTCAAAGATGGAGTTGGAGAATTGAGTTTGTAATGCTGAGACATTTTACATCTCTAATAAAAACTGCATACTGTTTAGTGACTTATAGGAAGTATTTTGGGGTTTTGATCTCTGAGTCACTCAGCACGTGTAGATCTGGCCAGAAGAAAAACAAAGGAACACATCTTCTTTTAGCCTACTGCATGCTCTCTGCCAAAAATATGTAACTTATTGTGGCAGATCCTTGGTGTGGATGAACAGATAAGGAGAAGGAAAAGAAGGATGTAGGAACACGAAAGCAATGGGAGAAAGAATGGTAAGAGAGAAAATACATGAGGGAATAAAGAAATCTGATGCATGGTGAGAAATAGAAAAGAATTCAGAAAATACTTTTTTAGTGGATAGTGGTGCATGTAGGCTTCCTTTAAAGCCTGTAGTGTGCCATCTAAAAATATTAAATATCTCACAGTCTCTATGAGTCACAGGAATTACTTTCCTTACCTAGACATTGTTTACACAATTACACTTCCTACAGTTTTCTGAGGACTACAGTGGGATTTTCTAATCTGTTATAAAATCCTGGGTCTATTTTCTAAGGGGTAACTGGGAACTTCACTAACTGAATATAAGTAGTGGGGCAGCAGAGTAGTTTAGAGGAGGAATATGGCTTCATTTTACAGACTGCAAAAAGTACCTATCATGATATAGCTGACAAGCAATTGCCAAAAGCTATCTTCTTGCTCATTCTGGCTCAGTATGGAATTCCCTAGACTTTAAACAGTCTGGAACCCAGATGAGTACTTGTTAAGAGGTCAAAACAACAACAAATGATAGTTTTCAATCATCAGGAGGACTCTATAAATAACTGAAGCTTGGACGCCCTTCCACAGCTAAAAGATAGCCAGCAGCTATGTTGTGACCTTTCAAATCATTTCCCTTGGGATGTCTGATGGGTCTAACATAGGTCCCAGGGGAATAAACCTCTCCACCAACCTTGTCTACTTCTACTTAAGAGAGAAGACTAGACTTAAAACAGAGTGTCAGAAGTAAAGGTCAGTGCTTTATTTACATGAGCTTTATATGCTAGCATTCTACCCTCTGCTTTGTCTTCCCTTCCCCAGAGATCTCTGCTTAAGTCATTCCATCACTTGAACTACTTCTTGATGACAATTCTTTATCCACAAGGAAGGGCTAAAGCAATTCTTGTCTTTTAAGACATATTTGGGCAGTAATATGCTAAATAATGATACATTTTGTCACAGAATCTGTGTGCTTTTCCTCTGCTATATGAGATTTCCTAGGTTTCAGTAGATACCACAGAACACAATATATATTTTCTGCGAGGAACAGGAGCAAAATCAACATTTGAGAGAAAGAACAGTTGACTTTTTTTATTTTTCAGGGAAGAGTTGCAAACAGTTCTTTCCTTCCAAGTATTGTGAAATCCCCAGAAGAAAAGGTCTGTATTACAAGAGCATCTATTAGACTTGAAAAACTCAGTATTCCTTCTGGAACCACCTCTATTTTCAAACAAGTCTGCTTTTTTTTCTCTAATTGGAAGACAGGGAAACTTATTTAACAAAGATGGGGTTTCATCCAGTGACTCCTTATATCACTGTGGATCTGATATCACTGACTTCAATGGGAGCTATGTGTAGCTCCTGAATTGCTATCATTTTCCAACTAGTGAAGACACTTGAGCATCTGGTGCTGTTCTAGCAAGCTTCTTACACAGCTTTGGTGAGAATTTTGAAGCTGACATAGAAAAAAAATTCCAGGGCTCACCAGCTCTTTGTATCTTCTTTTCTTTTTAGAAACACTCCTGACACGCTTGTGATACTGTTTGAATATGAAAAAAATAGAAGAGAAAGCTAAACTGAGCATTGTAAAACATTCTGGGTGAGCGTTTGCTTGAGTTTAAAAATGAACTTGCTTCTCTGTGCTTATACAATTTTTTAGCACTTTGGAAGAACTGAGATATGTGATTGCTCTTGGAATGTGGCATTCAATCCCTCTCCACCAGACTCTACAGGCAATACGGGTCTGGGTTGTGAAAACATAGCTATGCTGAAGGCAATACTGGCACAGGCCTCCCAGGGCTTTTTCTTCGAGGCAGTTTCTCTGTCTCCTTCTGTAATGACTAATTTCTTTCTTGTGGGCTGAGGAACATGGGTGGCAATCTAACCATGTAGCTGGATGATGCTTTAAGTAAGGGTCCCCAGAAAAAAATGTACCCAACTGATACAAGTCAAATCCTATTCCTCTGTACTTTCCCTTTGGAAATAGTTCTCTATTTTTTTTTTTCATTTTCCTATGAAACAAATATTTTTACTTTTCTATGAAACAATTATTTTTACTTTTTACTACTATGGCACTGATGTAGAAAGAGAAAAAAAACATGTGATTTGTGTGCAAACAAGCACAACCAGAATTTGAACATCCCAGTGTCAAATATTCACATTAAATATATGTGCTCTCACTATACAGTAAAAACCTCCTCTTATTCTCTGATATGAGAGTCACATTTAGGAAAAAGCAGTCTGCTCACGTATGTGCCATTAGTAGAAAAACTGGCAAATAAATTATCTACTGTGAATTACGCACTAATACAAGTGCCTATGTGATGTGTGCCAGTGTGAATTCATTTACACATGTCGAGGCATATGTATGCATATGAACATAAGTGTATCTCCCTTCTCTTTACCTCTTTTTCATATTGGTACAGGAAGCGTAACAACTGCCATGTTACTTCTCAGACAGCGAGTCCCACCTTCTGTGGCAGGCCTGGGTACACTTGCTTTTTTCCTCTCTTTTTAATCATTCCAGTGAAGAGGCTCTCTCCTTGATATCCACTTCCAAAACTCCCACTCACTGACTTCAGAACAAACCCAGCCTTGCTTGTACATGTGCGCGTGTTGAACAAACCCTCATAAAGTGCCTATCACATCATTATTTTGTTTAAACATTTTTATTTCTCCAGAGAATTTAAAATACACAAACATGTGATTCCATGAGGAAATGATCCAAAAGAGATTATAAATACAGCTATAAATGTCAAAGTTCTCAAAACATTTCACTGGCTCTATCTTCAGAAGAGACTGTTTACACAGAAAACCCACGTCAGTGTGTTTTATTATCGTTATTGTGTGTTAAATGTTACAAATGCAATCTGTTTGCCTTACACGTAAACCATAGTCTCCAAATATCTTTAAGGATCACTTCTAATAGTTGTACTCAGAGGCAGGGGTATAATTTAGTAGGATATTAAGCAACCGCTCCACTGGAGGAAATGTTTTTGGGTTTCATACAACTCTCATCAGAGACACCGATCTTTCATGTCCCCAGAAATGAGTATTTTGCAGTGGATCATCACTCTGGGCTCCATGTTTGTGAGGGATTGGAACACAGAAAGTTCAAAATGCAAACCTGCAGAACTTGAGTTCTTGCAGACTTGAAACCAAGCCATTTTGGTTTATTAAGAAGAACCATCAAGACTTTTACTCTACGTAATTTTAAATTTCTTGCTGCATGTATCTTCAAAGTGATGCCTAAGATACCCTCACTACAAAAAGTTCACACTCCTTTCCTTTTTTGGTGGAAGAGGCTATCTC
The DNA here is from genome assembly GCA_008694505.1 of Cyanoderma ruficeps. Taxonomy (NCBI): domain Eukaryota; kingdom Metazoa; phylum Chordata; class Aves; order Passeriformes; family Timaliidae; genus Cyanoderma; species Cyanoderma ruficeps. The sequence goes on along the minus strand of VZDJ01000782.1, from coordinate 15,733,509 downwards.
CAAGAATGAATGAGCCTAACTTAAGAATGAAACAAATACCAAATCTCTTGTAAAATACAATATGACTATATTTGACAGCATAAGTTTAAAATCCTCAGCATGGAATGAATTCTAATAGAGAGGACTGGAGTAGCACATGTCTGAAATTTGTCACAGATAGTTAACTTGTTAGGAAAAATGTTAAGACTGAAAGATCTTTTTCTTTGGTCTACTTGAATGTTGATCACAGCTGTTTGCTGCAATTATGGAAAACAAAGTAATATTTAAATTTCAAAATTTCTTTTTAAAGGCTGCATAGGAATGTTGGATGTAATTTCCCCATAGTCACAGGAACCTCTGGGAGACATTTTGTCTGGCGAGTGGTCACAGAACACCCATTTTGTGTTTCACAACCTGCAAAGTCTTTCTCTATAGTCTCTACACTTGTTTAAAGGCAACATCCACAAAACTGTAATGTGTCACAAAGGGAGATCAGAAGAGGACAGGAATATCACCAGTACACTAGCCAGCTGTGACTGCATTTCTTAAAAGACATGCTTCTGGAAAAAGCTATATCTTACTACCAGGAAAGCAAAACTCCTTCCAATTCTGCAACAATCTTACTTAGGGAAAAAAAGTCCTTCCTGACTACAGACCAAATTCAAATTCCAAGTTATGTAAAGAGTAAATTATGTAAGCACAAGCGTCTATGTCCTTTGTCTTTTTAGTATTATTGTCTTTCACCTTTCTTGTAACGAGAAGCAGAAAGTATTTGAAGCACATGGTATTTCAGAATGCTTTATTCCAATATTGTCTGGCGTGAGACTGGTGCTACCTGTACCTTCAATTTCATCAGTAGAAAAAAGTTTTGCTCTTAAGAATACACCCTGAGGATGCTTTAAACTGTCAGAAGCTCGGAGGAGAATGAACAGAATATGAGAGCAATCTGACCACAGCCCCCTCTGGATCTGGGGCTCTACAGGAACAGTGCATAAAAGGGAAAAAATCTGACAGCTCAATAGGGCCAAATAATTTGCCCTTTATTTTCAGTGGTGAAATTTATTTATTGGCTATGGCTCACTGGCTCTATAGTGCAGGATTAGAGGTTTATCTTCTGAAAGTGGAATGTTTAATTCTAGTTTTGATTTTACCCCAAAACAAAGTCTCTGTAATTCTGGTTTTATGATTTATTGGCTGCAGTTTTCCTGAGATGAAAGTAGGAGTTCAGCAATCTGTTCTTGGAAATCCAGCATTTTGCAAGGATTCTCTGTCAGCAAACATGTGATAAGCAAAGACATTTTCTTGAGTTTCAGGCCAGTGGCTTATTCACAAGATATTTTCCTCTTTGAAAACAGGTCTTCGCTCTTACTGTGTTGCTCTATTGATCAATCTGTTTTGAGAGAGAGTGAGAGCTCAGAACAGGAAGTTTCTTTTTTACCACATTAAATCCAGTGAATTTGCCCGAGCCAGACATGATTATACTGCAAATGGAAAGGGTTTTACCCTAAGTATCTTCTAAGCTTTTCTGGATGCTCCTGCAACACACAGGGAAAGGAATCAGCTAAGCTACCAGAGACTAACAACTTTGCAGAACAACTCTCTGTGGCAGAGGGAATGAATGCATTGCCTCCTGACACATCTTTACCCACATCAATGAATATTTTGTGTCTATGCTGGAAAGGGAAGTAAGGAAAATGATTGGATCTTGCCAAGCCTGAAGTGCAGAGCGTATGTGAAATGCACAACCTTCAGAGCAGTCCCAGTGCTATTGCAGCCTGTGCTGCGTATATAAATAGGCATATTTATTCCCACAGCACTCAAGGGTTAGTGCTTACCCTTCAGTGGGGCAAGAAGGAGCCTGGAAAGTTTTGTCTTTTTCTGTTTTTCCAGTGCAAATGACTTTCTAAAGGATTTTCAATTCCTTGAGGCCATCCATGGAAAATTGGTCCAAATACAGAATCTTTCTTTAGAGATGTGGTACACAGCAATGGTGAAAGAATGTGGACCTGTCCTCAGCTTCTTCTGGACTTCCACGAAGTGTCTTGCTTGTCCACACAGAATTGAAGCCACTAATTCTTCACACATCCTGCTTGTGTTCATTGGCCTCTCTGGAGCTGAGAACGTTCAATAAATCTTTTCTTTGTTCTAGTTTAAAGAATTATTTGATAGATAGTCTGCGAGTGAAATCATAGGAGTTGTGGTTGGTGGCCTCTAACACAGGTGCACGACATTCCGGTTAAAAAAAACCAACCAAACATTCACAGTGACATGGCAAACTAAATCTAGTTTCCCACTGTACTGTGTAGCAACTGATGTTCAGTATTAGCAAAAATCTAGCTAGCAGTAAAGAAAAATCAGAAGATTTCGAAGCTTACAGAAGCCAGAGGCACATTGTCAAAACCTATGTGATTTTCAAAATGGTAATAGAAGTTTGTCAAGAATGGGATGTTTTTATGAGACGGACAGTTCTTTTTGCCCTCTGACCTGGAAACAATTTAACCACTTTCCACACTGGAAATCAACAGAAATTCCAGGGAATTGCGCACAGAAAAGGGTGGAGGGATAATCTGTTCTTCCAATCACCATTTACAGCCCCTGGAATAACTAAAACTAAAACTAATTTCTCTCAATTCAAAATTAGGCATTCCATTTTTCCACACCACATTTTATCAGCCAAAAGATTTTCAGAAAAATTTTGTTTCTTCAAATGCCCAGGATGGAAGAAGTAGGACAGAATTAAATGCACTTGCTTATGTGTTCTTCTGCTTCAGTTTGCAATCCTGAACAGATTATTCCATTTTCTGTACTTCAACTTTCACTCTTGTGAAAATTGGAAAGAAGAGGAGTTTACAGCACTCATTTCCCTACCTTCCATTCATGTCTAAAAGTGACAAAAACATAATGGATCACTTTGTTCATTGAATAAACAACCCACAAATGCAACTTTATAAGGTACATTCCCAGGAAACAGATCTATAAACCTGGTAAATGCACCAAGACCCCATCAGGGATGTTTGAACTAAATCTTAATTTGTCATTCATGAACACTTCACATGCCCCTCTAAATGAGTTATGCACTGCATCATCGACGGGAAATATAACAGACTGCACATTGGAGATACCAAAAAGGGCTTGTGGGAGTGTTTTATTGAGCATTGCACAGGTGTTAACAATAGAATGGGTAACACAGACCTAAGGATTGTGCAGAACCCTCTCGGTAACTTATAAACTGTTCTTCATCTGTCTTGTCTGGTAATAAGTTGCATGTCCACTCTGTCTCCTCTTTCCACTCTGTGAGGACACCTCAACAGAATAGAGGTGAGTAGTAGTGAAACCACTGCTAAATTGATGCTACAGCTTCAGTCCCAGGTGGTTTTTATGACAATTTAGAGCAAGTTTCAGGCTGACCTAAATTGTGATGGTGGCAGGTCTGCCAAAAAAACCTTGAAGCCTTTTCTAAACCAAATTTAATTTCTCACTTTTATCAGGCCTTCTGCACAGTGGAGGTGGCACAGTGCCAGAAGACAGCCCAAATGGATAACATCTCAATGTGGCGATGAGACTGTATACTCAGGATCTGAAGGACTTCTCAGCAATTCAAACCAGGTCAGATAGAGGAGTAAGGAGGAAGTCCGTTAGTTCAGCAGGATTGCTTCCGAGCCTCCAGAGAACATCCTGCAAAAAATCTGGACAGCAGTACCTTAGTTTTAGAAATATGGACATTTCTTCATAACAGGCACTGATCTATGTAAGGATGGAGATTTGAGGTTACGAGGTGATTGACATGATACCATGGTACCCTAACAGATGTACATCCACCTTCTCAATCTTCCCTCCCTCTTTTTCCCTCCACACTGGAGCTGTATTTTCTATCCTGGTTATCAAATGGCCATATGCAAGACTGAAACACTGGGGTCATAATTTTCTGTATGCTTGAGAGCATTGCTTCAGACCAGTAGTCATGGTGGCAAGTGCTGGGCAGTGGGCTGAAGCAATTTTATCTTGATGTGTTAAATGAAAAGTGTACTACAAATGGCAGTGACGAGGTTTCAGTATTGGCAGTCTCTCTGAAAAAAAAGGATGTGAAAAATGTCTGCCCACTGGGCCCAGAAGTTGTCACTGTACTGACTGTGCTACAGAGGCACTTGTGTTTTTTGAGACCCAAAAAACAGATGGAGGCAGAAACACTGATTTTCATGTCTACATTCTGTTAACATCTTCTCAGCTTAAAGTTCGCTTCACGTCCTTGAGCCTTCCAAATAGCACAGTAATGAATATGGAAGAAAAGTGCATGTTTTTGACTCAGCATCAACCGAGTACAACTCAGTACTCTGTGAAAAGAAAAGTACAGTGAGAGAGCCCTCCTCCTGAAGGTTATTATTTCTGTCTGCAGAGCAGAGTCACATAGCAGGCATGTCATCCTGCATACTAGGCCTTGTGCTGATAAAGATTAGGGGCAATTGTTACTCAAAAGACCATACAAACAACTTGGATTTTTTTTTCTTGTTTAATAAGTGAGCAACAGAGGCAAGCAATGATTGGGGGGGTTGCATCCCAATCCAGCGCCCAACAACAGGAATTGTCTCTTTTTCATAGCTCCCACTGGTAGGAAATACTGTTTGATTGCTGACTTAAAGTATGTGAGCAGGAAAGCAAGGTGCTTCAACTAGAAAAGCGCAACCTACTAACACACAGGGCAAGGAAATTAACACATTGCATCCAGGCACTTGCATTTTGAAGTTTTGAAAGTGGATTTTTTTTCTCCAGTCTATTAATTTGTTGTACCAATCAACCAGTCCCACAAAGGCTCAGCTCCCCAGGCACACACCCTGCTAGCAAACCTGCATCTGCAGAAGGTTCCTCCTTATGCTATATGCAAATCCTTCTGGAAGCTGGGAATCATTTGACTTATGAGGTTCCTGTCTCCTATACCCAAGCCATTCATCTAATTTACATGTATTCAGCTGCTTGTTTGTTTGCTTAGCATGCTAAGTATCAGTTTTTAGAGAGATTCACCATCTATATATGCTCTTTACAGGATGTGCTCATGTGTTACACAAAGGCTGTTTCACTCTACCTCCTGCTGACTCCCTTGAGAGGAATGTGATGAGGTCTCCTATGCACCATGTGAAGACTTATTTCCATGCTGTACAGCACATATGATACAGTGTGCTTCTTTTCTACCTTTGCTGTTGGGCTGACCCTCTTCTTGTATCGTTTTCTCTTAGTTCTTTTCTTAGCAAATGAGATGCTGACATTGATTCACATTCTTTATGTTCACCAAAAAATACACATTATGAGCAGTACACCCACCATAAGGGTGAGTGGGTCAGAGAATTGTCTTTCACATTGCTAGGAGGCAGTGAAAGAGCAGCTTCATAAATTCTTCCAGGGAAAACTGGTTTCCAACCACAGCTGTGGTATAATCTTTGATGACATATAATTTTAAAAGTCAAGTTCAGTCGAACAGAATGTTGCCCTTAAGAAAAAGTATCCACAAACTAGGGGGAAATTAAAGAAAAATAGTTTCCTCTTCCCCCCCCCCCGCCCTAAAGAATATATTTTAAATTTTCAAACATGGTGCTTGAAAAACATATATTTGTATTTGGTACCTTGAAAAGGCAACTAGACTTGATGACTCTGCTGGTGATAACGGGGTTTGGATCAGGCCCTCTGTTTGTACATGCCTTGTAGGTAAACAGAAACTTTAACATCTATTGCTTGTAATCCTCTCATACACGCAGAGAACAAAATTCACCATGTGAAGTAAAGAAGGAATAAAATAAACATACAGGTCATGCTTGCCAACAAAAGCAAACAGCAGGCCCTCCAAAGCAGCCTAAAAACCTGCCTGTGAACAGTTCTGGAGTCTCAGTGCTGTTTTAACATAACAAACCCCTTCTGGGACTACCATGGTAATTGCTGCAAGAAAAATCATTTTCATCTGGTAGCTAACTATGCTGTATTTCAAACCAGTGCCTAGATTATCCTTAAATACCTTTGACCCCAGGGAAATTTAAATTTAACCTTTTGTAACATTGCATTTACCAGCTCCAAATTACCATGGCCATTATTTTAAGTTATATATTTGATAGGCTTATGTGACCTAGTGTAGATAAGATATAATTGAGACTGGTCAAAAGTAAACTATTGTTTCACAAGCTGTTCTGGAAATTGATCAATGTGTCATATCTTGCAGAGCTGATGGACCAAATGAAAAAAAAAGAACAAGGAAGGTTTTCATCTGTCTGCTTTAGTAGGACACCATTCCAGCCTCCTCCTCGTTTTTCCCTTTTTACAGCTGCAGAAAACACCTGGCTGACTAGAGAGGTATGAAAGTCTTTCTCTTGTAGAAAACTTACTCCATGTATTGTACCACAGCACATTTCAGAAAGAAACTATCCATTCACACTCCCATGAGATCCAGAGGGCAGAAACAAATGGTTCATACGGGATCTCTCTAGCTACTGAGTAGCATCTCTGCTCTAATGTTGTCCACAGGATAAATGCTATTTTTCATGATAATAGTTAAATATAAACACCAGACCAAGTTCAGTAGCATGCATATTGAGGGCAGTGAGAACTGGGAGAAAAAGGCCTACAGCTTACAAAAGCTTGGAGAAAAAGCTAAGAGTTGTGTAAAAAGATGCTAGAATTAGTAAGAATCTCCACTTGCCCTTCAGCTGTCCTCCCTTTTCTATTAAAGCTTTGGGGAAAAAATGACAATAGTTCATCTATTTTATTAACATCTTTTCTTCCCAGGAGAATTAGATGGGTGCAGACAGCAAGGATAGAGAGGATTATTTTAGGCTAGTACCTAGGGTATTAATTATATACCTAGGGTTTAGAATCCTGGGATAATTATAGGAAATGGAAAACCAAGGCTGAATATTAGAATTTTTTTTCTCTCTGTACTAATCTGTAGAATTGTTGCCCAAGAGAAATGTTTATTGTTTTGCATATATAAAAAAGTGATGGACTATAAATTGGGAAATATACCTTATAAATTTCTTCACTTTCAAAACATGGTTCTCATTTTAACTTCCAGATGAACCACATCTGTTGGTATCCTCTGGTTTTCACTTGTGACTTGTTTAAATCAGAAATATGAGATAATGGGATTGAGGTTTAAAAGTTGTTCATGTACCTGAAATCCAGAATCATTTGCTTTTCTATGCATCCTTTCTGCAATCATCCCTTGAAAGTATTCAGGATCTTGTGGGCTCTGATCTGCCCCTGAATGTGAATGGCTGAAGCATGGGCAAAACCATTATGTGAAATGTCCTTTTAATGGCCATGGGGCTTCATCCTGTGCCACTAAGGCAGGATAATTTGTGCACCTTTTCCTCTGGTGGTACCTGGTAGTGCACGCTACTTCCTTTAGCTGAGTTTCTTGAGGACAGAGAAAAAGAGAGATTGAAAATCACAGCTAGTATTTTGAACTGCAGGAGAGTGTCCCTCTTTTTCTCTCCTTCTTTGCAGGAAGATAATTGCTGTCATCATTCTAGGAGAAAGTGCCCTTACAATTGAATCTCAGGAGTTTTATAACATGTCTTAAAAATGGCTTGTTTATTATTTTGGGTTTTCCTGTTGTTCCTCCCCTCTCTCCACTGATTTGTTTTAGAGAAACTAAGTGTATTATGCATAAACAGCTAGAGAAAAAACTACTTGCTTTTTTTTTATTCCATATTTTTACATACGTTTTTAATGACTTTCAATCAGACACAATCTGTAGTTATAATAAAACAGTGGATGTTTATTATTATTGCTATTACATTATTATTATTATACTCTACACTATTATTATTGAATTGTAAACTTGAACTCTGTGGTGCATTTTTACAATTTTCTGTGATTTGCAAGTGTTTGGGGGGTTCATTTACATAAAACAAAGAACCAATGGAGTTTTCATGCATCCTACAGTGAATTTTACTTTGTAGATTTCTTTTACAAGAGTAATGTCACTCATTTTTGATTACCTTAGTAATTTACTTTGCCTCTAGTTGGTCACAATTTTCATTTAAGGAAAGGATTCAGTGTCTCAGAGACACTGGCAGATCCTGCCAGTGAATCCCACTGCCTGTGGGAAGTGCTGATTGATATTCAGAGCTTTAACACTTCCCATTTTGCTGAAGGAGGAGCTTCATCACAGACATTCTAGCTCTTTGGGCCCTATTTTTCACTTTTTTACATCCCAACCACGTGTCTCGTGCCGTGCCACAGCTACAGTGCTGAATTCCTCATCAGAGAGCTCTCTGAAAGCAAGATAATACTTCCGCAGTCTCAGCAGTTACTGTGTCCTCCAGGAGGTAAAAAAAAAATCATTGGGGGGGATCGACAGGACCTACATCCTCTTTGTTTAATGTTGTTTAAGTTGGAGCAACAAAACCCCCCAACTTTTCTTGAAGAAAGGGCATTTATTTAAAGTTCTACATCTTGCCATGCTCTGAGACAAAGTGGTTAATGAATAGAGAGTTTTCAAAACTGTCTGGGCATCTATGCAGGTTAGTGCATGAAGGGCAGCAATTGTTTCTGCTGTGGTCCCAGGTCAGGGATGGCTTTGAAGGGTTTTCGGGCACACCCACACGTCCGCAGAGGAAAGCAAGTCACAAGGCACATGGGTATGACCTGTAGCCAAGCAAAGGCAAAGCTCCTCTAGGTGTGGAGCTGATGGCACTGTTCTTTTACTTCTGGGTGACAGATAACCCAGTTTAGAGATAGGCATTTGGTCCAGGAGATGTTTGAATGCTTGAGATGGCTTGACCTGTGGTTTTGCTCCCCTCTTGATAAAGGTTGTCATTCCTAATTTTTTGTCTCTTTAGCTACCAGCTCTTTCCCTCCATGTCCTTTTTAGCCAGAGAAGTCAATATGCTTCAAACATATTCAGTCAACCAGCCATTGCTTCACTTAAAACCTTGCTGCTGATATGAGCAGAGAGCCCAGAAAGCAGTGCACAGACTCTGTTTTTCCCTCCAGCACCACAGAGAGAGACAGTAGAAATGCCTCCTTCATGCTCAGGTTTCCAGCAACTTCTTCCAGCCAGCTGAAGACTTAACCTCATGTCTCCTTCTGACTATGGCTGACATGAGCCATGGTGAATTTCTGATAATCTCTTGGCTTTTTTCCCCTCAAGAAAGAAATTGATGTGTGTTTTATCTGATTTTGGCAAAAAAAGAGCAAACAAACAAACAGCTACAGTGGAAAGGTGGATCCCAAGGCCACAGCACAGCAGCAAGTTTCTGGCAAAGATCTTCAGAAAAAGCCAAAAGGCCCCAGGGGTGGGAGAGCTCTTTCACTGTTTCTTGGAGACTTGAAAAAGAAAGAAAAATGGGTTTAATCTCCAGACACGTTATTTCTATTAAAGCTCACTTTAGAGGCAAGGGGGGGACTCTGTGAAAAGTTTGGACACCTTCACTCCCCCTGAGACTCCTAGAGGAGTCTCATCACCACAGCCTGATGCCACAGGTGTGAATCCCTGGGGAGCAGGGAAGCAAAGGAAGCCCTGAAGTCCAGCTGGAGGGAGTTAAAGCGGCATTGTGAAGAATCATTTCAGCATGACAAAGGCCTGGTGGAGGATGTGCTGGCAGCACAGGGCTCCCAGAGAGTTGTGTGGCAGTTCTGGCAGTAAGAGTAACAGGTGGCAAGGAGGGTGAGCAGCAGCAGTGGAGGGGAGCATTGGGGTTGGCAGTAGTGGCACTAGACATTGGCTAAGGTGACACAGCCTGATGCCCAGAGAGGCAATAGGTGTGGAAATGCTGCACCTCCATGAGAGTAATGGCTGGAGGAGGAAAGCAGCAACTTGTCACCAATGCTGTCACTCATCCTTGGCAAGAGAAGGCTTGGACTACGGCCAGCATGTTCTGGAGGCTGCTAGTTAGCCATTACTAATATGCTATTTTTAAAAATTTTTGTTTTGGTTTGGTTTTTTTGTTTGCTTATTCAGTTGGTTGATTGTTTTTTTGTTCCTTTTTCCTTTTTTCAATAGATACTCTGCCATTTAAATCTCTGCACTTAGCTCATGGCATGTGAGGGGGGAAATAAAGAGTGTTCCACGTGCACCCAAAGCCATGGGTTTTCTGAGATTTCTGAGCTTGGAGTTTTACCAGGGTTTAAACATTTCAGGAAGAATTCCCTAGAGGCCCCTCACGGCTGTCAAAAAGCACCCTGGCAGATGGGTTGCAACTCCACGACTCGATGCAAGGAGTGGGAGGAGAAGCCTGCACGGCACGTCATGGCCCTGACGCCTCCCAGCACCGACACTGCCCTGCAGCAGCAGCCACTACACTGCTGGCTCACCCTGCCCGGCAAGGGAAGTGCCCCCAGAGAAACTCTCCTGGCATGGGGCTATTGATCTCACCAAGTGTTGCTGTAAATGATCACTTACAGCATGGTCTATAATCAGGATGAAGCTGAGATTTATTGAAGTTCCCCTCCTCAAGAGCCAGGGGTATTTATCTGAATTCAGTGCGTCCCCATTTGCCTGGCGACAGGGCTGTGCAGATGTTCAATCACTGCCTTTCTTATTTTTGCAGCAGCAGACACTTTTCTTCTTGAAGACTAGAAGGGTAAAGCCCTCTGAAACAAAAACCTATGTCAGAGGTTAAAAAAGCCCAAAACACTAATTAAAATAAATAACTAGGGACACAATGAAACTGTCTGCCCACAAGGCAGGTTCTTGCAAGCTGTATTTTTCAACATTCCAGAAAATAACCACTGAAAATTTTGCTTTTTTTTTGCAAGTGTCTACTTGCAAAGTCCTTTCTGTAGCCTGGTAGTTTCTCTTAAACATTTAACACATCGCTGTTTGCAAAAAGGCAGTGAATGTTTTCTTAGCATGTTCTAAATTATTTGAAGCTTTTTGCTAAAATAACAAATTAGTGCTCACCTTAGCCAAACCCACAAATATTTGTACAATTAAACAGCAGGCTTTGTAGTCAGAGTAGGAAAAGCATTCCCTTGTATTTGTGGCGCCAAGCAGAATTTTTTTGTCCCACTAGATTAAGTTAGATTAACCAATCAGATAAAATCAGCAACACCAAAATGTATTACACAATAAATTAAAGCCTACTTTTTTAGGAATGCCTAATTCATTAGCTTTGACACTTGGAAAGACTGAAACGCTGTGATGGAGATAAGGTCTTATCTTGGAATTATACCTATGGGGTTTAGAGGATTAGAGAGGGCAATGCTAGTATGCAGGTAGGTCAAAACCAAGTGAACAGAAAGCAAAGAAGGTGGCATGTTACCTTCAACTATGTCTGGGAGAGATGTCTCTTTTTTAGGTATTATGTAAGTTATTGTTATGTAAGTGACCTGCAGTCAGTCTTCCTGCCTCCTGTCCATGGTAGGCAGCTGGGAAGAAGGTAGAGGTGAGAATAAAACAGTGTGAAAAAGGGAAAGGGTGAGATGAACTATTTCCTTGACCCAGAGAAGACTCAAGAAGAGCTCCAAAGTTGAGAGCAGAAATATTTCAGGAGGAAACTGATGTGCCAAGAGGTGTCTGTTTGGGAGACAGTTTTCAGTGTGAGGAAGTGTCCTGTTTGAGGAGCTGCTGCTGCAGGTATAGGGCAGGGTGTGTGTAGATCCTGCCTACCCTTTGGCAAAGACCCTTCTGGCTGGAGCAGGACAGTGGTGGGATTTAGGTTGTGCGTCAGTGCCCACGTAATTTACTATTTCCTGTGATGACTGAGAGGTAGTAAAGGGGGTCACTGACAGTCAGAAATGAATGTGCTATTTTATGTAGGATACATCATCTTTTTATTGATAGGTATAACTCGTTCAATCTCTCTGTAATTCACTGGGGACAAGTGAAGGCCAAATATTTCAAAAGTAGTTTTAAAGTGATGCACATAGCGGATAGAAAGGGCATAATGTTACCCTCCCTTCCAACACCATTCTCCCCTTAACAGAAAGACTACTATTTTGTAGAAAGTGTTGACACACTAGAAACTATTCCATTACTTTAATATAGAATTTCAGCCTTTCTGTTTCCAGGGATATTTTCATAAAGACATGGTCTTTATTACTTGAGAGATCATCTGCTCCTGCTGCTTATTCATCACTTGCAGCCATATAACACACAGTCCTCTGTGACATCATAATCATCTCCAGAGCAACTAATTATGATGCCACAATCACAGGAGTGACTTCAAGTGAGGAATAAGCAGCAGGAGCAAATGAACTTGCTAAGTAACAAATAGTCTGTTTTCAGGCAAATGTCCCTAGTAATAAAATAGGAGGAGGGGGGAAACCTACAGAAAACATGACACATGGCCAGAAATGTTCATAAATAGACCATTTAACAAAGTTTTTCACAAACGCCTCTTTGATGTCACATGCTGTAACTAGCTGCTCTGGGCCAAAATCTGAAAAACTGGAATTACTCCAAGGTTTGAGTCACTTGTACTTGTAAAGAAACAAAATGCACCAGATTACTTCAGATTTGCCCCAGTGCAACTGAACCTACCATGGAAATAGAATTAAAGTGGCATGGCAAGAGGCTTTTACATTCAGGTCAGACAAAAAGAATAGATAATTCTCAAATACCAGTGTCATTAAACTGATTTAGTTGGAATTTGGCTTTGTACAGTCAATGGTTAAGCATGAAAGGGAAATCATCCTTTTACCTGTGCTACAAAGCTACCATAGTTTTGGATGATGGTCCTGCAACTCTAGCAAGAAAATAGCATCACAAACCTCAGTTTTTCTAGTGACTCTGCTTGGTTTCAAATAAAGCGGGGAAAAAAAGATACTTTGGAAACTGAAGAGTGGGGGAAGAAGTAGCGCAGTTGTTGCTGTTTGCTGGGGTTTTTTTTAATTTCCAGAAAGTATACTCTATATTGAACAACAACAGATGTCCTAGGAGTGAATGCAGGGTCGTAATTCATTCTCAAGGCTCTGCGGCTGTTCATAAACTGCTCAGGCACTGTCTGACATCAGCAGAGTCCTGCAAGTGAATTACGGCCCCCTATCCACACTGGGGCCATACATTACTGGATGCCACGGGCAGCCCAGACACAGTTGGCTCATGTCACCAACTGGTTTGCAGACTGACTGGTAGTGAAGGAAAATACTTTAATAATCAGAAGTATTTTTCCTAAACACCTTTTGTTGGGACACGTTCTGAAACAAAGGTTGGCATGGCAGCTTTGGTTCCATTAACTTGAGGATTTGCTGCTAGAGTAGAAGGAGCTTTGAGGACCATGTGAAACCTCCAGGAGAACATGATGTCTGAATTTCATTCATTTCTGCCTGTGCAACACCATGACGATAGGAAAAGACATTAGTGCCCACAAAATGGTCTGGGGAACAGGTGTTACAGCCGATGGCAGGTTAAAATAGACCTGGAGGCTCCAAGAAATAGCCATTTCCCAACTACTAGAGAATAGCCCAGATGGTAGATATTCTGATATCAGTGAATCTTTAATACTATCTCATAAAGATTTAAAATGCAGTTCAATTTCAGCACAGTTATAAACCCACATCTTACAGTCATACCAAAAGCTCCCTTAATACAATATGGCCGCTTGCACTAAAAGCGACTTATGCTAAGGATCACTAGTAAATAATTTGTTTTATGCTCAGTTCCTCTGCAAAAGTCTTTCCTAGATGTAGCCACTTCATTCTCAGAATTTTTCTTTTTGGATTTAAGTAACCCACAATGCCTTCTCATCTTACTATATACCTAAAATGCTGCATAGTGCAAGAAAAATTGGCCAGAATTCTTCGCTTAAAAGGAACATTCCAGTTATTTTAGAATCCTTAACAACTAGAGAAAACCTCCCCCACCACCCAAAAAAAGTCTTTACTACCTATCCTGTCCCTAAGTCCCATTGCCACATGTCCCATAATTACCAACCCCCAGAGGCTGATTTTGAAGCCATCTATCTGTAACAGACACAGCTGAAAAGAGTGGGAGGAGAGCAGTGACTCAGCACTACAGAACTTTAGTTCAATTTGCTTTCTTTTTATTCTCACTTCACCATTAAAAACTTGGACAGAAAGGTTAAAATTAAGAACATGGTATGAATGAAGGCAAAGTGAAGACTATAAAGAAATTTAATTTTTATTTTTATTTTTATTTTTTTTGTTTTGTTTCCTCGTATTACTGGGGTTTTTATTTTGCTAACCATTGAGGAAGGACTGGGTTAGAAAAGCTTACCTGTTAGGTGAATCTATTAATATAGGCCAGGTAGTTGCTGGGAATAAATTAGGGAAATCCTGTGACAGCTTTTATCAACACGTTGGAGAGTTATATTTTAACTACTTCTTTGTTTTCAACACAAAGGAGCTGGTTGTTAGGCATCAAATTTGGAAGAGGAAAGAAATAGTTATGCTAATGTAATTCATGGTCAGATGATACAAAGTCAAAAGAAGTTGCAAATCTGAGTGAAGATAGAAAAATTACAATAGGCTATAGAGAGGCTTGAATCATTGGCAAAAACAGCATAAAGGGATTCAGTGTGGGGAAAAACAGTAGCTCAGATAGAACAATAGAGGCAAGTGATCCAGAACACTGAAATTCAATGGAAAGCCAAAATATGGAAAGCAATTGCTCTGGAAAAAAGGAAATGTTGTTACTGGGCAGTAATTAGATATGGGTTTGAATTGCAAATAAATCAGCCAAACAAATAAATGAAAAAAGGACAAGGGCAAGATCAGGCTGTATACGTCAAAGTGCAACATGAGCAGATACAGTGGTTCTTAAAAAACTGGGTTGGCTCTTGCTTTCTGAATGTGACACTAGCAAAGTAAAAAAAAAAACAACAACAACAAAAAAAAAACCCCAAAAACCCCCCAAAAACCCAAAACAAAACAAAAAAAAACCCAAAAAAACCCCAAAACAAACCTAACAAATCATTAACTTTCTTCATTCTTTTGTAAGGAACTTCAGATTTGTTTTATCTGTTGTCTTCCAATGTCTCATAATCAATGAGGGACTATTCATTCTGATTTGAAAAGTACTCTTGCCCAAATTAAATCAAATAGAGATAAGTTCACTGGACCAACCCAAGGCCTGGCTGTCCGCATCCCTGTGTAAGAATTGAGTGTACTTCCAGGTATCTATTAAATATGCTATTAAATACTCCCTTTGCTGATATCCCCATATCAAACCATTACTGTGTTTTTTTCTGACTTGAAGAAATACAGTAGTCTCAAACCAGTCATCTGCATGTTAAGCTGTATTTAGAACAAATCATTTTAAAGCAAAACAACAACAGAAACAACAAAAGAGCCGTGCTGATTTTTTTTCTAGATTTTTAACAAAATGTTTGATGTTGTAGAGATTTCCAAACAATTAATGTGAAATTGGGGATTGTTGTTCCCCTGATTTATTTACCATCTATGGAGAACTCAGCTGTGGAGCTGCTGCTATTGCTAGTTTTCCCTCTGCATTTAGAGTTGAAAACTGGTAAGCTCTTTGTTGGGGCACATTTCCATGGATTAAAGTGTGCTGGAACTGCAAGGTTCAAGCTGCAGCAGTGTGAAACAGTTGTTTGAACAAACACATGCAGTAGAGGATGGCTTGGGGGCTTTTTGATTCTTTCTCTCCCTAACACATCTTGCAGCCTTGGGAAGGCCTGAAGAGTCAGGTTTTTAACTGTGACTTGCTTTTGTGGTAAGGAAGGTGGTGCTTTACCACATCAGGAACAGCCAGATCACCTGTATCCAAGGGCTGTTGCTTGTGGCCACTGCTCTCCCTGCCTGCTCAACAGTTCTCCACTTGCAGTTAAACAGCTCATCCTCAAAGCTCATTTCCTCTTCTAAGGCTTCAAGCTCTGCTCGAGGAAACTGAAGCAGTGAACTTGTGACATGCTCCATTTGTGTCTAAAGAGTGTAAAACAAACAAAGCAAGGCAAGTAGCCAATTTTTTTTGAGCACTATGGGCTTGCTGTCAAAAAAGGTGCTTTTCCACAGCAGAAAAAAATGGCCAGGTTGCAACAGATGCAAAAAATAACTTGCAGGATGCCCTGAATTCTGTGTGGCCTAATAGAAAGAGAGTTGCGCCAGGAATGGTGCATTTAAAATGAGCGTTAGTGGGGAATATTTTCATGTCACATCTTTGCTGAACTACTATAATTTTGCTCCATTACACCCTTCTCAGTGATGGGGAGAGGAAGGAAGGAAAGCATGGAGGGAGGGTGGTTATAGGTCCATGGTAGACCATTGCTGACTCTCCAACCTCACCGCCAGCAGATCCTCTTGGGCCACTTGAGGCCCTTTGTCCTGGCTTAAGAAGCCTCTTTGGTTACTGGGGTTTCCTCGCAACACGATTCGTATGGAGCTGCAAATGTTGAGCTGTTTTCACTGGGCATTCCTTTGGAAAAGGCAAATTTCCCAGGGCAGGGGTAGCCACTGGGCACCAGCTGCTTTGTGCTTGCTCCAGCCAGAGTCGGGCCTTCCCTGGCCACATGCTTGATAAGCACCTAAATAACCAGATTTAGTTCACCCTACACTTTGCTGGTCCCCCAAGGGAAACCAGCTGATTGGCTGGTTTCTATCTAAATAATAGAGAGAAGCAATACAGAGATTTATGGCAGAACTCAGGGAGAAGGAGGATATTTTGTTTGTCTGTGCTTTCCTCAGCTAGAAAACCATTTTAATTTTTTTTCAACCACTGCTTCTAAGAATCCTATTTCCCTTGTCTCTTGTTTTAATATCATAGGGCTGCTTTTAATGGTGACAATGTAGCCAGAATTAGATCTAATAACAGTGTTTGGATAGAGACTCCTAGTTGCAGCATCACATAAATAAACTAGACAGGGTATTCTACAAAATTGTAAAAATGAAATAAGGAAGGTGTGAAGTTGGGGGGGTGATTTATATGTGGCAAACTAGTGCCAAGAATATTGTTATGGGCCTGGCTCCTAGAAGCAAGATTTGTTAGCAGAATCTGTCTCTAAATATTTATGTTCAGCTAAATAATTGCTAAATAATTCCAGTTCTCAGCTGGAAATCCAGGATCAGGCCTAGCTCGAATGGGTGGCTGAGTAGGATGGTATATTGGTTTTTTATACAGCAGTCCTCTTACTCTGTGACACTTGTAACTTTCAGGATATAATTAATCTTTTATAAAGTGCTCTTCATGGCCTGCCATTGGAACACTCCTTTTAGAAGTATTTCTTTAAAATAAATGAAGCACTTAAAAGCAATATATTTGGTAT
This sequence comes from Cyanoderma ruficeps, assembly GCA_008694505.1. Taxonomy (NCBI): domain Eukaryota; kingdom Metazoa; phylum Chordata; class Aves; order Passeriformes; family Timaliidae; genus Cyanoderma; species Cyanoderma ruficeps. The sequence goes on along the minus strand of VZDJ01000782.1, from coordinate 15,716,365 downwards.
TATTTATTTGGGAATTAGTGAAGAAAGTTGTGCTTTCCTGCTCTGCTTGTGTACTCTGCTTTGCATGAACTCTATTTTTGTCAGTTAACAACTTCGTGTGTGAGAGGTAGATTATGCTATTACTGTCATTATTTAGGCTTCCACAGCTTAGGGACAAGATTTTTTTTAATGTTCTTTTTACCATGTTGGCTAATACTTACTGTGCTCAAGATTAATGGTGGGCTCCCTGTAAGGAGTTTTTTATGGAGAGACTCTAGAAGAAATTACCTCTTATGAACATACAGGGAAGAGAGAGCCTCATCACTCAATGCAGCTGGGAGACAGACATCTACAGTACAATATTCTTCTATTTTTCTCATCTCAGAGCAGTGTTATAGTGATGTGGCAAAGGGGACTATTTCGAGTTTATGATCATGAAACAAAGAAACATTTTAAAGGGACCTTGTAAAGATTGGGAATTTTGATATTGGTACAGGCCCTCCAGGGGACTGGCTTTTGGTTACCTCTGTCCTCTCTCCTAGACCATCCCTTCATGCCCACAAGACCCATTTGGTAAATCTGTTGAAGTAATTCAGTGTTGGGATTTACAAAGCACTCTTATCTTAGCAAAAGGAGGAAGAATTGCTTTTGGGCCATTAGCGCAGGACTGCCAGGACCTGGGCAGGAGCAGTGGACATTGCAGGCTCTACTAAACTTGTGATCTGAGAGCTGGGGATATCAAATGGGGTGCTCTTGATATCCATGAGTCAATGGTTTAATGCTTTCAAAAACTGAGCCCTTAACCTCAGAGGTGAAATGGTGTTGATCTGTCTTGGAAATCAGATGCTAGGAAGCAGATAGAGTTTTCCAAATAGCATCTGGGGGATTTATCCAGGCTTTCACATGCTTTGGTCTGTAACTCATTGACACCACCAGACTTCTGGACAAGCCTAGTGTGGGTTGTCCCAGTAGAACCAAAATTTTTCCTAGCCTTCCTGTCTCTAAAATCCCTTTACTAAAGTTCTGGAACTCCCTTCCCAAAAAGAGGAAGAAAGAGTTCTGTGATATGAACAAATGACTGGGGGAGAAATGCACCCTAAAAATGTAAGACTTTTAATCTTCTGGACTCTAAGACATTATTGAATTTATGGAAGATAGATATCTTGTATCACCTGCATGTACAAAGCATCACCTATCTTCTGAACCAGATATATTTTGAATATTTATGCAGAAACAGCTCCTTTATGCATTTTCAAATGCTCCTGATTTAGTTTAATCAATTAAAACAACATTAAGTGCATTTGAATATCTCAGCTCTTTTTCTTATCAATATAATTCTCAAATGTTTTCTTTTCATAGCCCAAGGTGATGAAAAATAGATTCATTTACTCTATTACTTCTTATAATTGTGGCTCCAATAATTTTTTTCCCCTAATTTTGAAGCCACAAGAAGACTTTATGTGGCTCTAAAACTGCTGTTGGTTTTCATACCACAATACTCAAGGGCATATCTCTCCTTCAGGCTGCTATTGTTTGCAATCTGGAGATAAAGGCACACTTGATAAAACTCTTTTAATGATGTTAATATTAATACTTTGGTGGAATACTTTATCCTCTAGTAATAGCTTTAAAGAGTTTGTTGAGATTTTGTCATCTCATACATTTTAATAGAAAATTAGGTTTGTGATTAACAAGAAAAATATATCTACCTGTTACTTTATTTTACTTACAGTGTCATATAACTGCTGCCAGTGGAATAATGTATACCTTGCACCATATGTAGCTGGGCACTCGTGGTGAATACTTGATGCTTCAGACAGAAAGCAAGGTGCACAGTAGCTGCCAGCATTACCACAGGCCATGCTGCTCAGTGTCTGACCCTTGGGGATCTCTGCTTGGACATAGGGGAAGGCTGTGAAGCTCCTTTTTTCTGAAGGAGGGAAAGCTCCCAATCTCATAGGGAACACAGCTGCCCCGTTCTCCCTTTGCAGAGAGAAGGTCATTCTATGATCTGTAAGCCAGCAGCTCTAGTAGGCTCTGGAGCTAAGCCAGGGACTTGTAGTTTGTCCCTCTCTGCTCCTTTGGGAGGATTTTATGCTTGAGGATGTAGAAACAGTGGCTTGAGAGCACTTAATTGCAGGGCCGTGGTGAGGAGGAGAGAGCAGCCCCCATCTGCAGAGGGCTTTGTCAGCTGGAAAAAATACCAGGAACTGTGTGTGACTGCTCTTGCTGAAGTTGTGCAGTCCCACCATTGGAAGAAAACTCAGGTTAGCTCCAGGGTAGGGAGATCTTGCACTGGCTTCATCCCCTGAAGAGCTTAGACTGCAGTTCATGGAGCACAGAGGGTCATCTGGATCATTGCAATGGGGCCCTCTGTCATAAAAGCCAGGATAAAGAGACAAGTTTGGGCTGCTCAGCACTTAGGGACAGGCTTTTGCTGCTGCATACTCTTTACTAAGAGCCACGAGGTGCACTTCGTTGTCTCCTTTGGCTCCCATTTCTAACCCACTTTTGCTGTATTTGTCATGCATCTCCTGAGTCTCAGCCAAATGAGCCGTCCTCTGGGCTTTACATTGAGGTAGTCACAATCGCATTTCATCACACTGCTGCCTTTAGAGGTAGGAATACTGATCCCATTAGCTATTGAATCTGCATCCAGTGCTCCAGCAAGTATACAAGCTGACTAAAGTGAAGGCTTCATTAAAGGCACCTAAGTTCCTACGTGAGAAAGCCTCCTATGGGTTACAGCATTGCTCATTAACAGGGTTCTTAAAAAAGATGGTAGCGGTCCTGCTTAAGGGAAACCTTTTCTCATCAATGTTATCCAATGCTAGTGCTACCTAACAGGAGGGAGGTAGCATTTGCTGAATAGGCCAGTTTACTTGCATGCAAGAGAGTTGGGGACCCACCCCTGGTCCCCTTGGCAGAGGGCAATGCTGCTCTGCCCAGCATGGGGCTGCAGCAAAGCCACGTGAGAGAGATCACTATCCTTGCACAGGTCAATTGCTTCGCATGTTATTGCATTCCCAGCTGCATAATTTATTGTGGCTGCCACGTGAGGGATAGTGAAGACAGCCAGAATGAAGTGCTGTGCCAGGAACAGCCTTGGTAAATTAAGTAGTGATGGGCCTGAGCAGTAAGATTTTGATATGGATCTGAATTTTGAACAGCTCGAGTTCAAGGGAGCTGGGATCCTGGTTTTGGGCTCTGTCCCACTTAGAATTACAGCAAATGAACCCATCACCATTTTGAACCCAATGTTTCACACTGTGATAGTGGCTGTGGGAACACTTGATCAGCTGCTGTCAGTCAGAGCAATAAATTGGCCAGCGTTGTGTCAGCTGATGAAAATGCTACAGAAAAAAGTGCAGGCTTTAAATGTCCTTTGGTCTTTTTTATTTTTTTCCTCAGGCCAAAAAACCAAAATATATTCACAATAATATAAATAAGAATGAAATCCCCAGATTCTCTTCTCTTTCAAGCTGGTAAAACAATCATCTTCTCTTCTTGCAATGCTCATCAGTGCTCAATTCTTTGTGTCACAGCCAAGTATAGCAAAGCCACTGCAAAACAGGGAAAATAAACATTCTCTTCTTGCTTGTCATTCAGGGTTATCTTAACCTGATTTCAGCTGAATGACACTTTGCAGGGTCCCATTACATGGCTCAACTATTTCTTCACCTGAAGGAACTTGCTTACTCCAGAAAAAACTTCTCAGAAAGGAAGAATTTTTCATCCCTCACATATGGAAGGATTTAATCTTGACACTAGACAGCATGCAGGATTCATGCTTCATAATGAGCTTCCACTGTGAATCAGGATGAGACCTTAAACCTGTTAGGGGTGGTGTAATGTGGTGATGGAAGATAATCTTGCCTGGAATTCCCTAGAAAGACTTAATGACCGTTGGGCAAACCAACAGGATTGCCTGTGCTGAAAGCTTAGCCTGCAGCTCAGACTGCACCAGTCTGTGTTTGGGCTGTTTTGAATGTATCTGTTTATCTTCCACAGGCATTGTCCAGCTTGTAACTTTTGGGGAATGCTTAAGTGATGTGGGGAATAAAGCTTCAATGCAAAATGTTAGTTACCTTGCAGGAGCTGCAGAGAATATCTGTCAGGGAATGTAGCTTGACAGGAACTCTTCAACTTACATTAAGAAAATTCAATATAGGCCACATGGTAGCCACCTTCTATTTACTGAGAAGCTGGACTATTATTTGCACTAAGCTTGACAATCTCAAATATTAACAATGTCCTTGACCTGTGTTAGAAGTCCCACAGTTATGTACATGAGTAGTACTAATACAGAGCTAGAAAAAAAGTGATTTATTGCTGAATGCCCAGCATTCATGACAGTAACTGTTTCCTTTCTCCTTCTGCTGCCACAGGACTAATTAACAGTATTTTCTAGACATCTAGAGAAACTATGTATCAATTCCTTTATTGTTTGGTTTTGCTATTTTAGATGTACTTGTTATTCCCAGGGTTTTTCACCTTTCTTTTCAACATTTTTCTTTCTTTTCAATTTTCTTACATTGTCATTTCTCTTCCAGATAGTTCACATTGCCCAGTGTAACCTTGCTATCAAAGATAATGGACTTTCTGAAAGAGTCCTTAAGTCCCTTCTTCTATGAGTAATCCTAATTGTTTAAACAGCCCATATGGCTTCAATGAGATTACTTGTTCAACTAATAGTTTCTCTCTCTTGCCTTACTGTCTCTTTCAATCCATCTGGTAATCCAAGGTTATAACTGTTCACAAATACTAGGTTAATTTTCTTTTGCAATTCAAAAAGAAAAAATAAATATTGCATAAATGGTTCTGCCTTGTGAGGCTGTCACTCTTTGACTTCAAAAAGTTTAATGAAAATTCTATTTCTAATGAAAAGCTCTAGCAAAATTTTAAAAGGTTTTCATCTTCTTGGCTCTTCTGACTAGTATCTTTAAACTCCAGTTTTCCTATTACAAATCTACTGGACTTAGCTCATGCATATGCATGACAGTAAGTCTGACAGTATCAGGCTACAAATATGATTTAGTAAACATTGTTATTCTGAGGAGAGCATTTCTGTTTTGACAATACCATCATGTATTGTGGTCTTTCACTGTCCTACAGTGCCTTTTAAGCAGTTCCCTTTTTCCAGTCTCAGGAGAACTTTTCAAGTGTGACGAGGTGATAATCTGTAATAGGATTTCTGCCTACAGAGTACTCACAGGGTTTTGAAGCTAAGAACTTTAACTAAAGGTATTAAGCATTCTTGAAGGAAGCATGCCCAAAGAAAGAGTAATCTCGATTCCAATGTACAACAATAGATCACCAACTTAGAGGTTAACTGATGAGTGCAGATGTTCAGAGATCATGGCTAATTACATCACAAGCTGGCAACCACTGGATTCTAAGTACCATATGTTGTTTCTCAAAAATAAGTGATGCTTCTCCTATCCAAGAGGCTGCCACCACTGTCAAGAAGCCAATAAAAGAGTTTTGGGTCTCAGTGGATCTACATTGGAGCCAATGTTGTAACTTTGAAGATGCCACCTTGCAGATGCAGTCCAATGTTTGTGTGCCTGGGACCTAGACAGTGCTCCAGGCACAAGTGAGTGTTGCTGTCTGTTCCTCTTGAGAACAATCTTTCTTGCTAGTATTAGATAGGAAATTTGGTGCCTACGGTGATGGTAAAATGCTGACACTTTATTACAGGCATTCTGCAAATACTTTACCAGTCTGCTGGTTTTTCTGTGAATCATATCAAACCTTGGAAGAGTTTTATCTGTTTGTTCCCTTATACACAAATGTTCATATATAAGTCTTCCTCCTGCAGCAGCATGGAGTGGATCAGCTCTGCTGAGCTCTGTACTCATAACTGTGCCTGTCTGCAGGCAGGAGTTGCTTCTCTGTGTGGTCTAAGAGAGCTGTACCTGTCCCACTGCATGGCCATGGCTCGTATGGCAGCTAAGGCCAATATTCTGTCCTCCCCAGGGCTGGGATCCAGGTACAAGGGTGGATTGTCCCGGATACGGATTTAGGCAGGCTGGGCCTCTGGAGAGTCTGAGCTGGAGCACTGAGCTGGCAGGACAGTGTAGGTATGTCCATGTTTACTGAGTTTGCTTTTCCTTCAGGGAATCTTGGAATGAACTCCTGGAGACCTATGCAAACAGAGGCTTGTGGGTATTAGCTGGGAAGGAAAGGAAACATTCCACAGTAGTTTTACATCAAATTTTTCAAGTAGCCCAGTTGTAATGATCTGTATTCTGAGAGAATATCTGTGCAAGAAAAACTGCACATTTAGTATAAAACAGTGATTATTTTTACTGTTGGTTGGATGTTCTGCTTATCCATACTCACCTATTTGGCCTCTTATATCAAAAGCTAATCACAGAAATTTAACACCTAGGAACTGTAGTAAAAAATACATGGGGAAGATACAAAGGAAGAGTGAATGCTGGGGGCTCTGGAGTTTCAGTTACTAAACACAAGACCTCATTTTCTATTTCATTACAGTAAATGGCAATTTGACCAGCAACCTGGGGAATAAAGCCATTATGAAAGGCAATGTTGAGCATCCATTCCTGAAGCATCCATTCTGTGTAGGTTTTGTGATACGTTATTTTCTCTGGATTTCAAATGTGTCATCTGTCCTACAAAGAAAACACTTTCTTTGAAATAGATCTACATGGAGAATAAAAAAATGGGAGTTTGGCCAAGACCAGACATTGTAGAAGTAATTATAATTAAGGTAGGAGAAGCTCTAAAAGGGCAACACAGAAAATTGCCATAATAAATACAGTAGTAACGAAATAACATGGAATTTAATACATAAAAAGGCAACCCTTTATCTGTTATAACTTAGGACAGTGGTTTCTAGCACATAGCACTTCACATAGTGATTGATATCAAAGAAATCTTCATTTGGAGTGAGAGATGCCTCATCAGGTGTGCTGGAGCACTTGCTACACTTGCACCTTTCTGAAATTGCCTATAACCATGACACTTACTATCCTGCTGTTTACTCACATTTAAGATTAAGAAATTATTCATTGTTTAATACAGCATGTAATGCCTCCCCTAGAAAACACCTCCTCTGTGCAAACATACCATGTATTTATTATGAATGAAACTCATTAATAAGTAGTGCAATCAATATTTGAGCTCCTGCAAATATCAAATGCTGGGGTTGCCTTTTGGCTGCTATTCGTCTTAATGTCAGGATTTGGAGAACAGGTTGTACTTCAGCAGAGGTATCAATTTCCATAAGTCAGAATCATAAGTCGTGTCACCTGTTTTGCCATTTATCTACTAAATCATTCATCTGTCTCTAACACATGTGAACACCCGCTGCAGTCACTACTTATGGCTGCAATAGTTACTCACTTTTGCAGTTTTCCCCACCACACCAAAGGGATGTTTATGTCAGAGTCAGGAAGACCTTTTTCATCTTAGTTCCCATTCAACCACTTTTTACTCAAATTGTTTACCTCATTCTTAAGCAGGCTCTCCTTGCCTTCCATCCTTAATCACATGGGAGGCACTTCAGTCTAGTCCTACTCTGAAAACCTTAGAAAAAGTTGAAAATGTAAGTAGAACTGATCAAAATTTTCAGCATAAACCTCTGTGTACTCTTCTGTTGGCTGTTTTTCTGGCTTTGCTTTTCGATTATGACCCAGTGCATGGGGAGGGACTTGTACATCCAGACAAATTCAGACCTGGTGAGAAGCAGGGCTGTAATGTGAGAGGTGGGTGAAATGAATATGACTAAATGACTAAATCTGTAGGAACTGAGAAATGATCCCACTGTCTCAACTATCTGCAAGGTGTAAGATTTAGCAGAACTAGAGGAGGACTGCCTTTAGACCAGCCCAAGCCCTCTCTGGGTGTGGCTGGAGGTCTCATAGAGAAGCAGCTCTGGGGGTCTGCAGTGGTGGGGTGTCTCTCTCTCGGGACCCGTGTCCCGCGTTGCCTGGCCAGCCCTGGCACCGGCCGCAGTGAAGGTATGGTTCCATATCCTGGGATATGTCCCCGATCCTGTGGATTTTTGCCCCGCAAAAGTGTGAACAGTGACGAGGAATAAAGGAAGGACTCCTATGGGGAACTTCTGCTGGAGTTTATTGAGGACCATGTGTCCACCAGAAAGTCTGCCCATGACAGTGCAGATCTCCCCCGTGTAACACCTTCAGTGTGGGGGTGGAGAAAGGGGGAAGGGCACAGTGGGGAACCAATCAGGGGTATGGAGGGGGTGACCCTCATAAATGACAATCAATAGAACTAATCAATAATGCAAGGGAGGGAACTCCTTGGATCCTGCCCAATCATTCAACGCCCTCACTAGAACTTTCTAGACATCAGGGTGAGGCCCCAAAGTGACTGACAGGACTCAGGGGTTCCTTAACTGATAATCGACTGATAACAGCAACCGGGGTAAACCATGAAGGGTTAAACATGGGGTACACGGACCAAACCATTATAACTTATAAAAACCAGTATTAAAGCAAGGAACAAATACACACATAAAACTGATAAAACCAAAACCACACCACTACAGGGGTCCTCAGACTGTAGCTGGTCTTTGAAGGTCACTGCAGAGATTTTGGTGCTGGACAGATGCCCTGTCCCTGTAGGACAAGCAGCTCCTCTGTGGGCAGCTCCCTACCTTCCCCATCCTCTGCTCCTGCCTCACCCCAGCAGAGAGGCTCATTGCCCTGCTGTGCCACTGCCCCCTGCAAGAGCCCACCCCAATGGAATCACCACAAAGACCTCAAGTGCCTCCTCCAAAGTCTTTTGTTGCACTCTTTTTTCCCAGTGCAGCCTTTCATGAAGAAATACTTGTCCAAATAAATAAGCTGTACACTTTGCAGAATGTTTCCCAAGTATAGCTCTCTTCATTATGGTCAGGACAAAAATGACTGAATTCATTGCAAAATTAATTCAGCTATTCTTCTTGCATTTCTAATGACAGGGCTTTGGATTTTGAGTGATACCCTTTTGGGACACTAGAAGATTCCTTTTTGTAACATTTTCTTAATTTTTTAAGCTTAGCTTTCTTTTCTTGAGCATGAAATTACACACATTTCTTTTTTGTTCTTTACTCTTACTTACACAAATTATTTTAAAATGTCTAGCCTACGTATCTTATCCTTCTCTTTTTTTTCTGAGACAACAAAATTCACTGCAACAACCTTATTCTGCATAAAGCTGGGTTGAAGTCATCCTAATATTTGTTAGGGTTGATCAGTTCAGCCTATTTATTTTATTCAGTTTATGAGCAATATAATACCTGACCTATTCGCATACAGACATCCAGGCTCAGGCTTCATAGCCTCACTACAGGTAAATATATAGCACAGTAAAAACTGAGAATGTAGCAAAATCAAGAGTGTAAGCTGAGTTCATAATGTCCAACTGAACTCACTGGTTCCACAAAGGCAGATATGCCAAACCATCACAGCAATATACAAGCATGCAATTTAATTCTGTTACACAACTATTTTAAATTGCCATTGTGATACCTTCTAAATTGAAACTTTACTTTTATTAAGGGGCTGTTAAGCAGTAACATACCTGTGTTCATATAGCAAACATAGGTACATATTTCCTGGCTCATTTTCTACTGTAGATTTAAAAACTTTCCCCTCCTCCTTGTTTTTCAGATATTTTTCTTTCTTCAGGTATGTGAGAAGCACATTTGCACAGCAGTCCAATACAGCCAGTGTAAATCAGTGTCATTCCCTCCAAACAAGCAGGCGTACACTGATTTACAGCAGCTGAGGCACCAGCTGAAGATGGTCGTAAATTTTATGGTGGATTTTGACTTCGGACTTCCTCCTTTTTCAAGGATATGTGTGATGAGTGCTACTTCTTTTCACAAGCTGTGTGGGTTTGTGTTATGTGTTACTCCTAAAGGTGTTTTTAACTGTCCTTGATTGTTCTTCTACTAAGTCAGCAGTTAAGCACAGCTCTGAAGGGACAGTTTTCCTACTCTGACTCTAGTTTTCTATGCTTCCCTTTTTCTGACTATTGACATCCTTAATGCATGACAGGTTAATCGAATAAATACTACTTCAAGCTGCACCTAGCTGAGCTTAATTTTTAAGGAACAATATTCTCCTCCCTTAAACATCACCGAAAGCTTATACACAGGAAAAAAAGAGCAGTTATCTGCTGGACTGTATCAGCGTCCTCTGATATAGCCATCTTTAAAGCACTCCTTTGGGTAATAGTACTAATTAAATCCTGCAATGCTTATTCAGTCTTCTGTCCATAAAAACTCCCACTGATGGGATCTGAGAGTCCTCTGAAAAGCAGGCCTAACTTTATTTACGCGTATAGATATGGATTCAAATGCCTGACATTACACAGTCTGTTGGAAAATGTTGGCCTCCATGCTCAAGGATCACAGAATAAGAGACTTTAGAGATGGAATGACAATTAAATAGTTTTTCTCACCCTCCCACCAATATAAAGATGCATAGTAAGCTACAGTGTATTTCTTTCTTTCAAGGAAAAAAAAAGGAACCATTGAAAAGATTGAAAAGGAAAGCAATGCACTGGTTGCACTGAGTTTATGGGACATGAGTTCAAGGTAATGCACAGTTACAAGAATTTGAGTTACAACTATTTGAACTATTCATACATACTCATTTGTTGCAAAACATTTCTAACTCTTCTAGGCAAAAAACTACACAAAGCCATCAATACTGGCGTGGTTTGTTGAGAAAAAAAACCAAAAAAAACATAAAAAATTAACTACAGAGTAATGTGAGCTGGTCCTATACTTCCTTGAAATTTTGTCGTGGTTGAATGGCACATGACACAATGATGACTCTTCTGTTAGTTGAGTTTAATGTCTGATGTTCTGTGTAGATTTCTGTGGTGTAAGCAGTAGAGATCTTTTCCTTACTGAATTAGATCTTATTAGGAAGCATTTCGTGATCTACCTGGATCTTACCAGGTTTTGGGGGTGAGTCCTATATTCTACATTGCTGTCCACAAGCCAGGCCATAGTGAATGTAAACATCTTCAAAGTGTCTTGGCAATTACACTTGCCCTTGCCAGACCTAAGCACATCTGTTTTTGAAAGTCTAATGGAAAAATCAGTGGTACTGTCTCCTAAGACAGATTTTCCAAGCTGCCTGTTTACATTTCGATGATTTGGGTTTCTAAGTCCTGCATGTTAAGCATCTAAGTCCCTTTGGCTTTGCAAAGCCAAGAAGACTGAAGAGAAATGGGGATGGTGTCTGTATAGCACTTGGAAGAATATCAGGTAGTTTATTTTTGCCTGTTCATCCAGCTGCTCAGCCATTTCCCATCCTAATAAGTCTAAGTAGGCAACCTTCTGTTTCCCTAAGGAGTCTAGATTGCCTGTAGCTACGTGGATTGGTCTCTAATAGACAAACTATCTTATATGCACAGGAGGTCGTGCTGGTTCATTGACATTTGGTCGGGAAGGGGAATATGCCATCGCTGTCCACCTCCTCAACTGCTTTGCAAATAATTTCTTTCCCTTCTGCAAAGGCTGTGGATCCTGTGTGTTAGACCCCCACCACACACAGTGTTAAGTCTCTCCTCTCTGTGGGTGTGTGGACACTGTCCTGCTCTGGATGCAGGAACTCTGCACCAGGGCATGGGGCTGGGGTCATGCAGCTCAGGAATTGCCCTGGAAAGCTGCTTGGCATGCAGTGTGCCTGCTCTGCTTGGCAGCCTGGTGTTTCATGGCTAATCAGCATGTGCTGGAGCACAGGCAGCACAGTTTAGAGTGGAATTGACCCTCAAATGTCCCTTTCTGGAAAAAAGTAAGGGTCAGATTTAAGTAAATCTCATGACTGAGGCAGCTCTCTTTAGTCTTCCTCCTGGCTCCAGGTGGCCCCCAGCATGGCAAAGGCCAGCTGCCCAAAAGCAAGGGCAAGATCAGGAGGGGATGCCCCTGTCATCCAGCCCCTATGGCCATGTCACCCCACGCACACCTCCTCTGGGACAGCCTGTAGGATCAACCACGTTCAGCCCCTGGCTTGCCACAGCTTCGTCTGTGGGGACAATGATTATCTGATGTCAGCTATATCAGTTCGATGTTAATATTTCCGGCAATTGACGCTTTTACAAATCAGTCACGAAGTACAATTTTAAACTGATTTTAACAACCAGAGCACACTGCCACTAGGAAATGGCAGCAAGTTTTTTGACAGCAATATTTAAATGAACAGGAAAGAGAAAGAGACTGTACCTGCTGCTGACTATTGTGTTTTAAAGAAAATGAGAGGGGTTTTGCACTTTCTTTTTCCTTTGTCTTTTTTCTTTTTTTCTCCTTAGAGGTAGATCAATTTTTCTGGCTGGACACAATACAGGCAATGCAGGACTATGGTTTTCTTGAGCAGGCAGTGAGCTTGCAAAGCAATTAGGGGCTTCTGTGGATTAGGATAAATAACCTCTCTGAACTACAGTGTTGCTACATACGGACTCAAAGTATATCCTACAGCAATATCTGCTGTGCTTTGGTGTAGCTAGCACCTGCTAAAGTCTAACTCAATATATGACTTTCTCATCAGCTAAGTGACAAGTGAACATATTTATGAAATTTCCAAACAACTAAAGTACTTCTTGCTCTTCCGCACTCTGGAGGCTCAAGAAAGCTCAGTGGTGATGTTTTTTCCTGAAAGGGGGTGGTCCAAGGAGATGCTGCTTTAATAGGATGCTGTGTTCTGCTAAGCACACAGAAGGAGCTGGACTTGTGTGTCTGGGAATGGTGGGAGACCAGCCATAGCAAAGAGTCTGTGAAAGAATTCCTTTTCCCAGTGAGATTTTGAAGGAATTTTAGGATAACAAAAACCTGTCTCAGTAGTCCCGGGAAGATGTCATAATTGTATGTGATTGACTAAAGGTCTGCTTGGATCTAGGTGATGGGTGGGTCCCCAGATGCTCTATCTTTTACCTGTGCATCTATCATGACGTTGCTTTTATTCCCTGACACAAAAATAGATGTGTTATTATCCTCTTCAGACTTTGGGAGGATCTCAGTGGTAGAAGTAAGAGACAGGTTGAGTTCCTGTGTTTCAGTAGTCTTCAAGGGCTCCTGGCCTCCAGAGAGTAAGAAAAAAGAAACAGAAGTGTTAAAGTATGTAGAAATAGGGAACAGAGTTCTCCTTTATGAGCAGCTTTTTTCCCAGGATAAGTCTCCAGCTGGGGCTGCTGGGGTGTGTGGGAATCCTGCTGCCACACCAGGGTGCTTCATCTGAGCCCTTATCCACTTACCATCATTAAAGAAACCACAATCTTTTAAATGAGACATGACTTTGCCATTACTTTCTGGTTATGTTCCAAATGAGCAATCATATTTCACACAGGTTGCACACTCTTCAGGGAGAGTTTCTGATCTATACTTAGGATACTCACTATTAATAATGGGGACCTTTGCTGAGATAGGTGACAGCTCATTAACATTCTTCCCAGGACCTTCTATGCTTAGATGCTATGTTGATAATGCTGTATTCTGGTACAAGTGCTCAGAAATAAAACTCCAACATAATCGGCAAATTAGCTGCAGAATAATAAGCTTCATTACAGCTAGCCAGCTACTCCAGCCTTCTGCTTTTATCAATGAATTAAAAGCTCTTCATCTGCAGTTATTACTGTAACATGACACGGCAGCAATGCTGAACACTGAGAAGGTGATTTTGCTGCGATAAGCATGGTCCCCCACAGACTGTGGTTCCGTAGCTGGCTTCCCTGGCCATGGGTTTGTTCTCCATAATCAAAGATTTCATTTAAAAATAAGAATGAATTACATCCAGCATGCCTGTAAAGGCAGGTTTTAAAATAGTCCTCCAGTGTAGGACAGCATCAGGATGCCAGTCTGAGTCTGCAGGCAGACAGGAAATTATTAAGCCTAATTCAGTCGCTGCAATTCTCCATGTATTTTGCACAGGGAACGATGAGAAAGTGCTCAGGGTCCCTGCACAAAGAGTATAGAGGTTAATATTTGGAAAATCCCTAATTTTTCTCTGAACTTCTGGGTTGCCCAGTTGTTCTTCATGGAATGGGGGGTCTTCACTGTTGCTGGTGTCCTTTTCTGAGATGTATTTGTTCTAGGCAAGGAACATAAGTTTCAGTCCTTCTCCTTTCTGAGATTTAGAGATTCTTGTGTCAAAACTTTCTGGGATATGTTTGCCATGGTATTTGCTAGAATCATACACCTTGAAAAAGTTTTTTTAAAAATAATTTTAAAATAGTTGCCAGATCAAATTTTGATCAGAAATCCCTTCTGATTTCAGTATAAGCTACTCCAGACTTATATCTGCCAGGTACCTAACTACAACTTTGGTAATTTTGAAATGAATCTTCTTACTCCTCAGCTTTTTCAATACTCAAAACCTGTCTTTTCTGAGTGGGAAGTCCTTTGAATGGTGCTCACCAGACACAAAGACAGGAGGGAGTATTGGCAGAGTAGAAGTTTTGGCTGCTTAATATCAAGCCTGAGAAACCCTATTTGAAGCAAGAAGCCTGCAGAAACTTCTACTACATTTCTCCTATAGGTTGTCTTTCTGCAATTCTCCTGGTAATGCAGTGGAAGGAATGATAAGACATTGTGCTGGCTCTTAAGGCTGGAAACTGCTGTGAGAAATGGGAAGAGAAGATCAGTCCAGAAGAAGACAGGAGAGAAGTTATGTAAAGACTGGACTACAGTCACCCTCTTCCCACTGAAATATTTCTCAGGTGTAAAAAAAAATAAATTGTTAAGCAGTGTAACAGCACATTAAGGAAGTGGGCATGCAACACCTTTTTCTAAGGAGGAATTTAACTTAAAAACCTCATTCACCCATACTATCTGCAATAAACTTAATAACAATTTTTCTGTGAGTTTCCTCCTCCTTCTCCCTTAAACTCTTCTGAAAGTGTTCTTACATGGTATGGTAGCTGGGACACTGGAAGCAGCCTGTGTTAGTTGAGTACAACTTAATACTTCCTGCTGACACGAATGAAGGCTTAACACAGAGGTGCAAATGAATGCAGATGCTCTTCGGGCTGTGTTGCAGTTCCAGTTCCAGAAAGGTTGTATGTACTCATACATCATGAATTAAAAACTGTGAAAAAGCCATCCCTCCAATATCTAGAAAGTCCTCCTTCCTTTTGGGAAGTTTCTAGTCCGTAAGCATCTTTCTCCAAGGATAATCATATGTATTGAGTACACCCTATGGAATCAAGAACTTGGAATATTTTTACAAAGACCCTAAATCTTTTTTAAAATGAAAAACCTAGAAAAACTCTCAGCTCAAGTATCAATGGCTTTTGAATGCTTTAGACATGATTACACAGTTCACTATCTGGAAAATAATAGCTGCTTTTTAATTTTTTTAACTGAAAATTGGATTTCTAAAAGAAATGCTTTTGCTGAATTTCATTTTGTGTGCATGAGAAAAGTGTCACCTTCCAATGAAAATGTTCAGGTGCTGTGCAAGAATGTCCAAAGAAAATAATTTTTGACTTAGTATGATTTTTTGTGTGTGTAGTTTGAAATACTAGTACAAAATCAAATGCAATTTTTAATTTCTCTCATACTTGCCATGAGAAAGGAGATTTTTCCAATAAAGCAATAATTTTTTCCACTGGCTTTGCATTTGTTTTTTTGGTTTTTTTCCCCAAAGAAAACATATGGGGGTTTTGTCGTGGCTTGTTTCATTTAATCAGATTTAATAATGATTAATACTTGACATTACTTTTACCGGGTCTTTATTGGCATGTGCCACAGTTAGCATATATATTACACATTGGCTCCAGAAATAACCAATCCAATCCAGGTAACATTAGTCTTTGCAGGTGCTGATGGAAGATCGGACAGGAAATGCTTTGCTCCTCAGACAGCTCGGCTGCTCATTGCCAAGGAGCTGTTGCAGAGGGGGCCTGGCATTGCCAAGTAGCCAAACTTCTCCTCAGCTGAATCAGTAACGCTGCAGAAATGCCAGCATTTGTGGGCTCCCAGGTTTTTGGTGGCTTTCCTGGTCACCGATACCCATGCTGGGTGAAAGCCAGCTATTTTCATCTGGGCCAGGGCAATAGTTTTCCAAGGGTTGGTCCATCCAAGAGGCAGTTGATGTCTACTGTATTAACTCCTTCAAGGAATTTTTATTCCCCTCCATAGGAGCTGAGTGTTGGTTTGATTTCTGCTGCACGTTGGTCTCTGTGTAAAGATGAGGCAGGACTATTTCTGCGCCAAGGAGAGGCCCATGATTGCAGGAGACAAGAGAACAAACATTCTCACAGTATAATCAATCTTATAGACCAGATGGATACAGTAATTAGAGCAAAAACAATTTTGCCAAGAATATTAACATTTCAACAGTTTATCAGAAAGGGGGTGTTGACACCGGTCAATAATTTTCTGATTATTGCAAAAACATCTTAAGTTGTTGACTATTTTGTGCAAAATAGGACAGACTAATTTTGGCCTTCTGACCTTGTTTACAGCGATGGGAGGTAGCATTGCCGCCAAAATCTTTTTTTAAAACAAACAAACAAATAAACATGTGTTTTTCCATGATTTGAAGGTATTGTAGGCCATAAAGATGTATGGGGTTTCCAAAGACCATATTTATTTATATTTTACTCAGTCTCATGATACTTGGGTGCATGTTGCAAAAAATTAAACAACTGTTGTCAACAGTTAGCACAAGTCAAGCCTACCCATTCCTCCCCCTCTTCCCATACGTAGATGAGATAAACATCATGTGTATGGACCCAAAAGAAAGAATAATAATGAAGAAGAATTTAGAAGAATCCAAGTCCATCAAAGTTTGAAACACTTCTTTCACTGGGGAAGAAATAGCTTCTATTTGTTTCTTTTCTTCTGTCTGAGTATAAAACTGGCAAGTCTGTGCAAGACATAAGAGGAAACATTGGAATAACATTAGTATAGATGAAGGGTAAGATATTTTACTGATATTAGTGTGCATTTCTGTTGTCTTTCTGTCTTTTATTTTTTTTTCTCCCTCCTCTTTTTATTGTTTCTTCCACTTTTTCAATATCAAGGAAATCGTTCCCCCTCACATGTTTACTCCCCTGTGCTGTTTGTTCCTCACTTGCCTCTGATGCTGTTCTCTTAGGGCACTTTCAGTGGTGGGCCCTTAACACACTGTTACACAGATCCAGCAGACTCATTGCTCTGTGCTGAAGGCCCTCTCTCCCTGCTGGAATGGACACCTCTGTGGGGCATCAAGGTGCCTTGATGTAACAGCTGATTGCACAGCTGGAGAGAGCATTTGAAAGAAGTCAGCACAAATCCTCTGAAACAATTTCCTGACCCTACAGCCAGCCCTGTAACTCACTTTGAGGTATTGTGAAGTGACTGGGCATGTGGATATGAATTCACTTTGTGTTTTGCTTTCCCTTAATGAATGAACCAGGCTCTGTAAGAATCCAGGAATGAGAAATCAGCAGAAGGAGGGAATTTCCTTGAAGTCAGGAATGCCCTCCTGCCTACCCTGCCAGACGCCAGTGCTGAAGGAGTGGATAAAAGACCACATGTCCAGGCAGAAAACTGCAGTTATAGATGCTTGACTTGCATGTGGCACATAACTTCTTACTATCAGCAGTAACACTTTGCAGCTACAGCTTTATATCCCTCAGCTCTGGCAGTACAGACGGTTTGATACTGATGACCAGTGCTTACAGCAAAACCAAGGAGGTGTGGAGTCATATGGCCTTAAATTAAATATTTTTATCCCCAGTCTCAGTGCTCTGTGACTATAAGGACACCAAAAACTTTCCTGTTGTGTCTCGTGCCTCTCACTCATTTTCTGGCTGGGTACAAGGTAGAAAGAACTACCCCAGATACCCTAATCTGCATCATGACCATAGGTGGAAGCTGACCATGGCATTCCACCTCCTTTGTTACAGCAGCAGTGAACTAAGCTTTTATACTAGGATGCCTAGAAAACAAAGTAGCTTTCCCCTTGCCCTAGCAAAGTAGCCAGAGACCATCAGGAGAGCAGCTCAGCAGCTGCAATAGAAAAGGGGCAGCTGCTACTCAGAGCTCTTGCAGCTGCTCCGTGTTAGACCCTCTGGGTTAAAAGTCTGGACTTGAAAGTCCTTGTGAGAATAATTGTCCCATCTACTGGCTGGCTGGCAGAGGTTGTGATCAACAGCTGTCATATTGATTAAAGAGGAGAGACAAAGGGTAAGCAGATAGACTTTTATTTCCAAAAAATAATAGCAAGCAAAATTGAAGCTAAATCACTGGAAATATGCCCCTTTGTATCTTTAAAGGTTAGGAGTGTGGATCAAAGATCAAGTAATCGAGGAAGTGGGAGGGTAATAAATGCCCTGAAGGGCCTGAAACAGCCTGAGTTTTGGCCTTCAAAGTTGGTGCAAAGCATCTCCCAAAAGGAGGTGGAAAGGAGGAGGGCAATCCGAAGCCAAGCCCTAGGGCAGATGGTGGCAGATGCTGCACACTGGAGCAGTGCTCCATGGGACACGATGCCAGCCCAAGGGTCTGCCTGCACAGAAATGATACATTGGATTAGGCAATTCACTCTGGCTTCAGGAATGAGCTGCATCAAACGTGAAATGCAATCACATTGCTTTGATCTGCTTTCCCACGGCGCTTTTTTTGTCCAACAGTGTTTGCAAGCGGTGTCAGGCTCATGGGCTGCGTGCTGCCCTGGGGAGGTGCCCCCAGCAGTGACCATCCCATCACCCAGAGTGTTCCAGAAAGCCCAGGGAGAACTGGAGGAGACCTGGAATCAAACCAGTACATTCCTGTGGTTCTTCTCCTGGCCATTCTGTAGTGCATCCTTAAAAAGCCTGGGAGTGATGATGTAAATATAAACATTTTTCTTTTTCTTTTTTTTTTTAAATCCTGTATGAACCTTTTCTTAAGGCTTTTGAAGAAGAGAAAGGAACAGGTCAGCTAAACCTGAATGGAAGTGGGATGTACAGGGGGAAGGCTGAAAGAATTGTGGTAACAAGCAATAAAAAATGGCCCAGTTTTGTAGGAAAATGGGGTCAAAGGAGCCCTACTTTACCCTTGCTGCAGTTTGAGCACAGTTATGGACTGTACTGGTACCATGGCAATGACCAAAATGATTTGGGTACAAATTTTCATGCTGGCATGTGTGGGAGAGAATGTTTTGTAAATATGAGGTGACCTACTCCTCAATAAAATTATTCAAATCAGTTTTTTAGAAATCTGGTTATGAAGAATATAATGAATAAAGTAAAGTATACAAACTGCATTTAGCAGACCTGACCAAGAAGACAGCAAATTTCAGCCCACTGAAATCTGTCACATTTGTGACTATGGAGGACTCAAAGCAATTGGCAGGATGCTGGGCACTGTCCGTATGGATACCATCACTGAGTTGCCAGTTGTCCAGTACAAGAGTGGAAAACAGTCCTCAGCCTCTTCAAAAGAAGGTGAGACCAACCCTTTGTTTTCACAATTTCTTTACACCTTTTTAAAGCCACTTGTGCTTTTTTTTTGTATGAAGGGGCACGAATAGCAGTGAGTCCAGCAGTTGGTTGTACAGAAAAATGCTCCCTTTTACTGAGTTTTAATCCTGCTAGTTGATAATTTCAAACATTGCCTCTAGTTGTCTTACAAGAAGTCTTGAATTTTCTTTCTTTACTTACCTTCTATATCACTTATGGTCAGCAAGCTGAGCTGCTTTTTTACAAGCCTTTTCACTTAGTAACAGAGTTGTTTCAGTGGAAAGATTGTGTTCCCTCTTTCCCCATTTTCACAGGACATCCAGTATGTGAACCAAAAAGTGGTCCTCACTTAGGTTTTTTTGTGGCTAACTTAGATTTCCTTTAATTTAAACTAGTCTTGTAGTTTTCCAGCCATCTCTAGGCATGACTGCCCCCAATAAGATTTCATTGAGATATTTCTTCTCACTCTCCCTTTTCCTCCTTTGTTGTCTCCTTTGCTCATCTTCCAGCTGATATTAAATCCTTATTTACTTGGGGATACAGCATTTTTCCTACTAAGGCAAGCCATCAACAACACCTCTACTTACAAACTGCCATGCTATTAATGATAAAGAATCGCTTTTCCTTCCCTTGTGAAAAGACAGCCTAGTTTACCTTTCCCCACCCTGGTTTACTCTGAGGTATTTTCTAAATTGCTTTCTCCAGGTGAAAATGTTGACTGCAGATGAAAGGCCATGGTTGATGATGGGAGACTGAAGAAGGGTTAAGAGGTTTTTGGGCATGCCATGTTTAGGGGAACCCCCCTGAAGATGAGGCACATATGAGGGACAAACAGCTGAGGCAGTGCTGCTCGTTATCAGGACAGGGTCCTGCTGTAGTGTAGATGTGGAAGAGCAACAAGGTTTGTACTGCAAATAATATTTATTTTGTAATACAAATAACAAACCAGAGTGCCCTTCGTTGCAAATTGTGTTCTGGTAGAAGGTCCTCTGCAAATATAGTAGGATTGTACATGAATTTTTCTGGCCCCAACAATTTCCAATCATTGCAACTGATGTTTTGAGACAACTACAGCAGTATGAAATCTCTCTCTGAAGCCTCTTGGGGCAGTTTACTTGCTCCAAAACTTCTGAACTGTGTGTGTTTTATACATCTTTGAACCCAAAAGTCATGTTTTTTCTGTTCTCTTGCACTGTGATAAAATTCTGAGCTATACAACATATTTGCTGTGGCACATCTGGTCCAAGGAGAAGGAGCACTGTAGGAGACAGCTCCAAAAAGGAGGTTTGAGCCTGCAAGCACACTGCTTGTGTTTAGATGTGATGCTGGGAGAAAATGAGAGGGCTTACAACCTGGATACTACTTTAGCACACTGTATGGGTAAGCAATAACCTACAAAGAGAGTCCCAGCTACATCTGCCATGGTAACATGTCAGCAGCTGGCAACAGGATCCTGAATATCTCACACACAGGGATGGTACCAGAGGACAAACTGATAGGGGACCTCTTTAGCCATGGACAGCTGAGGAGATATTTGCGCTAAATGAGATATTGCCTGACAGAGCAAATCCCAAAATTGGAGGCAGTTGTGCATTTTCCATGGAGTCCTGGCAGTGCTCTGTAGTATTTTGAGCATTGCCACAGCACACCTTGCAAAAAAGCTCAATCCCCCATGCAAGGGTAGCTATTGTGACCTTTCTGATTCTTTCATTATTCTCTGGCATCTTCCTTCTTTCTCCTCTCTGGAATGCACGTCCCCTTGCTCCCTCTACTCCATCAGCTCAGAAGCAACCTGTCTCCTGGTGGGTTTGCTCCAGGTGTCTCTCTCTTTCCAATGCAAGTGGCTTATTCAAGCAGCTCAGCAGGGCTCACAGCATGAATGGCGATGACAAAGGGTAGGTGACATCAGACACATGCAGTCCTTGCTGCCTCATATTAAACTGTGGCACATACACCTGAGTAATGGCCTATAACCAGGAGAGATGACATTTGGCCAAGATGACCTGGAGCAGGAAGAGTGCCTGGGTCAGGCCAAAATGAAACAATACAGCATGAGACAGTGTGAGGGCTGCCAGCAGCAGAGCGGGTGGGAAGGCTCCTGTATGAACCTGAAAGCAAACAAACTCACTGCCAAGTAGCACTACTCCTGCTCCAAGGAGGATCTCTTATTGCAGTTTGAATTATTAGCTCATTTGTTGTAGTAAAAGAGTGTGTGGACGCAAGGCACTGTGAGGAGACCAACTTAAATTACTTCTGTGTGCAAAAAAAGGCCTGGGAGTATATTTGTATCCCTGCTTTGCTATGGGACTGTTACTCAAAGCACAATATAAATCATTATGTAAAAATCAAAATACCTTTGGTCTCTGCAATGTACCTGACTTCAAAGCACAAGTTCAATAAGTTAAGCAGAATTGGTAATACTTGATGTTCTAGTAGAGCCTCTATAATATCTAATTTATACTGCTCTTAACATATGGAGCATTTGCTTTGGCAAATGAACTTAGTAATATTTGGTGCTTTCCCAGCACACAATCAAAGCACTGACTTTGTAAATCATTGCAATAAAATCACTGGTTTGGAGGAACCTTCTCCTTTCTCCATTTGCTGCACCTTCCCAGCTTACAAAAATTAAGTGAAATAATTTACTTTTATACACGGATGGTTTTTGCTGGGTCATCTTACCAATTTAAGCAGTTACATAAAACACAGACCTAAACCCCTCCATTTTAGGGTAGTGAGTCTTTATAAACAACTTGTGGGCTTGAGATCATCCCCAGGCCACAGACCTCTTGGAATCTGGGGCCTATTTGGGTTTCTTTCAGGGTGGGAAAACACCTGATTCTAGCATACACCAGGGATCCTAGCATATACACATAAATCTTATCGGTTAAATATAGAATAATGGGAATCATCAAGGAGTAAAAATAAACAGTTTTTTTATGGTAAATACCATAAAACATGGTAAATATTCAACTTCAGTTTTATACTAAAAACTAAGTCCTGCCATCCCCTCCCAGCACTCAGTTCCCTCTTTTCTAGGTATTGTGCTTTCTTTGCAGATTAAATTCTATTCCTAGTAATATTCCTTCCCCATTCTTTCCTAAGCATATATGAAATACTCATTTCATACACTCAGAGAAATCTTACTCAGTGAGTTTTACTAACCACTTCCCAAGTTACAGTGGTTCTATGTCTCAATTTTTGTGCTTCACTACAGAATTCTAGTCTGATTTCTTAATCTTTGCTGAAATGGAAAGGTGTGTTTGATCATTTGGGTTTTTGTTTGTTTGTTTGTTTCTACCAGATGGCGAGAAAAAGGAACTTAAGCAACAGAAAAGGACATAAGGTAATTTTCTAGGTAGCCTAGCTGGTCCATGAGTCAAGTTGGCATATACTTCTTGTAGCTGAACTCCCAACAGTACAAATCTCTTGCATTCACAGAGAGCTGGAATCCTTAATACTCGTATCACATTTGAAAACACTGCCAAAGATTTAACAAAAATGCTTTTGGCCATGTAGGCCGAGTTAAAAGATTGTATTTGCAGCCCACCCACTGGGACACAAAAAGGCAATGATTCGAACTCCTGTGCAGGTAATGTGTGGCTACAGAGGTTGAACTATTTGGAAGATAACCTCAGCTACAGTAGGAGAAAGAATGACGAAGATAATGGAAAAAAAACAGCTATAATAACCATCTGCAAGCACACATGGCCTCTACTTCAGCACCCATAAAACTTAAAAATTATAAAAGAAAAGGAAATTGCTTGCGAAATAGCAAAGACTACTTTATAAACATTTGTTCTTATGCTTTTGTAGGGTTTCTCTCTTTCTGGTATTCAGAGTGCTGTGTGTATTAACATTGACTGGGGAGATAGGCACATTCCAGGAAAGTCTTTACTTCCCCTTCTGCCTTGTATATGCACACATTGTTAGTTCTAGAGTGTACCCAAGGGTGCCAGCAGTACTGTCCTGACCACCAAATCAGCTTGCATTGCCCGGGCCACATGCCCTGCCCCTCAGCTGGGTACAGGGGTCAGTCCTAGCACTGGTTACATGACTGTACAAAGCAACAGTGCCACTTGAAGTAAGGGAAGAAATCCAATCATGATCACAGTGACTTCCCTGGACTAGGCTCAATTTTGCCTTTTAGTGACCAGCATAGCTTTGGGCTATCAACAGTCGTATAGCTTCTACAAGTCCCTTAAGCAGGAGCATAGTTTTACTGCCATTTTATTGGAATGCTATGCCAAATTACATATGCGTCCCTCCTAAGGCTTATTTCCCCATCAGAGTGGTACTAAGGCTTCTTCTTTTCACTGGACTGGATCCCAAGCCCAAACCATGGTGCAGCCCCAACACAGTCCTGAGAGAAGCCAAGAGGTGCTGCAGCTGAGAGCTGCTCAGTGGACCCACAAGGACATTGAAACAAAGGATGACCTGCAGCAGTTTTAAATTTCCTTATGAACTTAGTGGAACTAAACCAAGACATTTGCTAAGAGTCATTTGTGCCTTTGAAGTTCATGTTGAGTTTTGCAAACTTTTAGTCATTTCGGGAAGAACTGAGCTGAATCCCCATCCCAAGTCACGCTGTGTGTGAGCTATTTCTTTCCTAGGAGAACAACAGTGTGTATTCCATAACTTTTAGCTGCAGACTGCTCTTTAGCCTAGACATGAGCCTTGCATAAATTCAGAGGTCACCAATTGTTATGCCTTTATCAAGAACCTTATTAGTGATCATTAAAAATAATCTTGCTTAGGAGGAGATTGCTATGGGCAAAGCCCATCTTTCCTATTTATTTTATGACTATTAATGTTTTTTTTAATGTTTATACATTAGTGCAAGGAACAGGGTTAGCATAATTCTAGTGTAAAATAAAACCAGCTGTATCCATTATAAGTGCATTACTGCCAGGAACTGTAAATATGTTTATGCCTGATAGCCTTCTGACTCAATAATATCCTGCTATCTCTGTTGGGCAGGCAAGTTTTTAAACCAAGAAAAGACAGGTTATGATTTTCATAACCAAACTGTGTTTCTTTTTGAAGTATGTTATCTAAATTCAAATTTTAAGAAGGCCATTAAAAAAATCTGCCTGTGATTTTAAAGGAGAACAGAGTGGTGGCAAGAAGGTATGATGTGCACTAAGAACAAGTTGTTCCTCCCAGATACACACATACGCAGACAAACCCTGCCATATCATACCATACAAACAATTTTAATTGTGTAGTTACAGTCAATAACCACTCCTAGTCAGAACATTTCTGCATAAAGAAAATTGTGATACACTTATAAAAACAGCCAGCTGTAACAAAATAACTGGTGTTTTCATAGCAATAAACTCATAAAAAAGAAATACACCTTTATACAGAAAATTTATACAGCTGTAGCTTTAAAATTGATTGTAAACCAAAGGAAGACACATTGCAAACATCAATTATTTTCACATTAATTGCATAAGTTTCTAAGGTGATCTATTAGTTTTATTTACCTAAGCTTATTTGCATGATAGTAAAAATTGCATACAACAATAAGAGTGAAGCTTATAGTATGAATTGCTTGGATAACATAGAGCACTTTTTATAGGCAACTGTGTAAAGCACATTTTCTCTATTTAAAACTTTTAAGACACTTTGTTTTACTGCCCATCAAAATACATTTATAAATAGAAAAAAAAATCAGTATGGTAACAAGAGAAGCAATATTACATTTAACGGAAACTTCCAAAAAAATTAATTACAACATGATGCTGCAGGATCTACAAATAAATAATGAGGACTAAATTGTGTTTCACATTTTCTTTTTCATTTTCTCTAAAACCATGTAACAATGAGAATGGAAAAAAAAATACAGTGACCTTTATTTCCAAAAGAAAACAAATCTGAATTACGGCAGTGCCATATAATACAAGGCATTTGTTGGCATATGTTATCTTTAAACTGCATTCCACAGTCTATAGTTCTTTTGTAACATACAATAGAACAAGAGTAACAAACTCTTTTTTATTTTATTTTTTTAAATAAATGTGATTTTTCAAAGATCAAGTGTGGAGTGCTACAGTAATAATTAAAAAACAAGAACAAAACAGAAACGAAAAAACAGTAAATCACAAAAGTTGTAATGCTTGTCTGAAGGCTCCAGAATCAAAATCACTGGTATCATGCTTATTGGGTACACTCACAGTGTATCCAGTGAACACAAATTAATATCAAACAATCCTCAACGCTTCATCTGTTGCTGCGAAGCAGTTTGTAAAACAGAGTAAAACATCTAGTGCAGTCTGCATTATCCTTTTTTTCAACTTTTGTGCAAGGTTTGGAAGATTCATTGGCCAAACAATGAATAATAAGGGTTTTTGACAGAACGCAAGATGGAATTTTCATTTCATTAGTAAATACCACCGGCACTGTTGAAAGAAAATAATACTTTTAGATCAGTCTTTCAATTCAGCATTAATCTCTGTGTTCCCTTCTACTGATAACTCTTCTTCTAGTTTAACTGAAAAAAGCGTGTTTGCATTTTTGTCTTGGATGCTGTCTTCTAAATCCTTGAGCAGCTCTTCTTCCTTGTATTCTGCAACATCCACCTCCAAACCAGAATTGTCCTTCAGCTTCCCATGGTGCTT
Source organism: Cyanoderma ruficeps (assembly GCA_008694505.1). Classification (NCBI taxonomy): domain Eukaryota; kingdom Metazoa; phylum Chordata; class Aves; order Passeriformes; family Timaliidae; genus Cyanoderma; species Cyanoderma ruficeps. Next base: position 15,690,353 of record VZDJ01000782.1, on the reverse strand, counting down.
GAGATAATATCGCTGGTTCTGAAAGAACTTGATAATGGTGTACTTGGGCAGGTCAAGCTGAGCGGAGAGAGTCTGGATTGCTTCTTCGTCTGGATACAGGCCTACATCTTGTATGAAACTCTGTAGGATCCCTAGGGCTTCAACAGAAATCTTCGTTCGCGGCCGGGGTTTCTGACGATTTTCATCCTCAGATTCAGCTGGTGATGCTACTGTCGGTTGCCTTGGGGGTAGTCTGGGACCTGGTTGTTGTTGCTGTTGCTGCTGCTGTTGTTGCTGTTGCTGCTGCTGCTGCTGCAAGACAAAGAACAGCATTTTTTTGTACATGTATTCTTGCTCATATCTTGTTGCTGAGTAAATCCTGGGGAGGGAGCGGGGGGAAGAAATTGCAGAGCTACAAAGGCTTAGTATGTTTAAAGAACAAAAAGGAAGGAAAAAAAGAAAGAACAAAAAGAACACCGTAGGTTTGCCGGACCAAAAGCACCGATGATACAACATCGGTACATTTTAGCTGACAAATCTTAATGAACATGCCTCATGAGTCAAGTGCAGACAAGACAAAATGCTAAGTAGGTGACATAGTATAGGATTAACTTGACCAGCTTAGCCAGAACTGTAGCAAGGGCAAAGTGAGAAAAGTGCCAGATGAGGGCAAACGTGCCGGAGCTCTGCCAGCAACGGCAGCTGCTGCCCAAAAACAAGGGCTGCAAATCTCTTGCAGTAGCTAGATGAAGGGACTGAGGAGTCAGGGGGAAGGAGAGCATTTTAGCTCTTTAAGTACAGAAATATCTCACTGCTGATCTGACCTCAGCATGCACTGAAGTCTCATCAAACTTGCAAACATTATGACAGAATGTGCTGGCTGGAAGTGCCAAACGTGACGCTGCCAAATCCAGCCTCAGCACGGACAAAGGGATCTGGAGGTAGGAAATATGTATTTCCCCTACTGGATCTGACCTCTCTTGCCTGTGCTCTCTGAGCAGGCCTGTGCTGCCCATATCCTAACAAATAAACAGGGAACAAACCTATTTACCTGCCTCTGTGTTTGTGCCGGGGATTATTTAGTTAATATTTATAAAGTACTAAGATGCAAAGCTCTAAATAAGTTGCACTATTATTATTAGAAGGGAACACGCTGCATTCCAAAAACTCAGGCAATAAAAAATGAGCCAATATGCACATCAGAAGAATAAGATAAAGCAAATCATGATGTAAATAATTAACAAGAGCTTAAAATGAAGTTTTGCAAGCATGGATTCAGAAACATTCTTAAAAGGTGAGGCACTGAGCCCTAGGGACAGAAATGTTTTTCTCATCTACCACCAGAGTACAGTACACTAGAAGATCATGTTTAAAATCAGAAGTAAATTTATCAGCTACTGTTTGTGTTGACAATTCTTTTGCTGCTCAGCACAGGAAGCACTGGTTAGTAAGATATTTTTGATCAGCAAATTTCTTGTCGTATGGTACAAACCACCAGTTCTTATTAAAAAACAACCACAGCAAAACAAGCAGTTGCTATCACTGCATTTTATTTCCCTTTGAGAGTCTCCCTTCAACAATTTTTTGTGTTTTGGTAGTGGTTTCCAGGCTTCTAGTAGCAGTTCCTTGAGACCCTAAAAAGCACAAAAGGTATAAATACTGAATGGATTATAATTCTGTCCACTTCATAGGGACACTTGTGGTTCTGGAGACTTTGCTAGACCTCCACAAACAGTTTAGATGCCACTGCTTCAAGTGATCTTTATATTTTAAGATCTGACACAAATTCCCTGGAATTAGGGCTCCTTCCTCATCCCTGTTCAGGTCCTTTCATGTTTTATGGTCTGTGAGCAGTCACATTCAAGGCTGCAGTCCTGAAGAGATTCAAGACTATTCCCAGCACATTAAATTCTCACAAGACTGGAGGCTTTGTATATACGGTTTGGAAACTTGTGTCTGAGCTACATATTTATGCATCTACAACAATTGTCATGTAGAAGAGCAAAACTCAGGCTCAATCTCCCAATCCTCACTCTTACAAGTCATATTAAGAGATTACAATGCAACTGCTTATGTGAATAATATTTATGAGATCAAACACACAACTTTTTTCAACAAGGCAAGAAAATCTAAGTAAGTGGCATAGTGGTTGAATGTTTATACTGTGCATAAGCTTCTCCTTTTATCCCCTTAAGAAGCGATTTTATTAAAAACAATGTACATTTTCAAACAAGTGCTGTTTTATTACTTAATATAGATCTTTCTCTCTCTTTTTGCTAAATCAAACAGCAAGTTTCCAGGCTTTCACAATTATTTTAGTACTTGATATCCTAAGGGATTGTCTTATTCAGTTTGCTTTATCTTTAATATACACTCATGTTGTTTCTGGCTGCGAGATAACTCTATCCTTCCTAGCTTTGTAAATATTTTTCTGTATAGGTAATACAAGTGATACACAGGGTCTCAGCTGAGGTTGGGAAACCCAAATATCTGCCCTTTAAGAAGGAGCAGTTACAAGGCTAACCTCAGGCCTTTTATGAGAAGCGATTAAAGAGTCCCCAGCTCAGAGAGACAGCAGTCCCCACTGACAACCTGGGGCTACACAGCTTAGCACAACAGCCAGCTCTGCTCCCGGCTGGCAGCGCCTGTGCCAGCAAAAAGGGTGCGTGCAGCTCCTGGAGGAGGCCCTGCTGGGGCTGCCCTGAAGCAGAGGGCAGCTTTTCCAAGCCTCATGGTGTGGGTCTTGCATCCCCTCCTCTCTGTCCCTGACAGGGTGCCCTTGTGCCAGCTCACCTGCGGAGCAGCACCCAGCCAAGGTCCAGTGGTCAGCAGGCCTGGTAGGAAAGCGCCTCTGTGCTCTCCTTTCCCAAGGGTGGTGGGAGAGGGGCTCTGAAGGAAAAACAAACAAATATTGACTCACCCCAGTCTCAGCTGGGGTTAAAGTGGGATGACGAATCCCCTTCCCTTCACTCCTACCCAGGTTGAGCAGCCACTGCTGAGGGTTCTTACTTAGTTTTCGAACAGCAGCACGACAAGATTGTCCTGCTCTGTTGGGAAGACCTTTGACAGCGGTGCCACACGCCCCTGCCTGTTGGCCCTGGTGCCCGTCCAGCCTGGCACAGCCAGCACGGGGCTCGCCCTGCCCTGCACACAGCTGCCTCTGTGCTACCACCACACACGTTTGCGAACGCCCAGCGAACCGAAACAAGAACGGTGGGTGGTCACACGGCCTCCTTTGAACTGCGGTGGTGGAGGGCAGCACACTCTTATCTTGCACCGGGAGACCTGCGTTTAGCCTGACCGGGAGGGAAGAAACACTAATTTCCTTTGCTCCGTTTAAAGCTTTATTTACTTAGCGCTCTGCGGGATTGGCCAAGGTAAACTAACCTGAATCTGTTCTGCTGGCACATGGATAATGTGGGAAGGCCTGTCACCATGGTGATGAACTGCATTGCTTTCTTGTTCATAAATGGCATCGCGTTCAGGCTGAGGAAGACTGAGGAACCTTCGGATCATGGAGAGATTCTCCCAGAGGGTCCTGTTCTCTGGAGATGGATCTTCTTTCCAACGTAACAGCTCACAGAGCCACCCCTTGAAGATAAAACCAGCAGAACATTAGGGTTTTTTTCTGTCACACTGCAAGGGACAAAATGAGGGTGAAATGAGTACTTTAGAGGTGCTGCATTCTCTCATGCTCTCACCTGATCAAAAGGGCTTTCAACTGTTCAGGCTGAGTTTAAAGCAAACACCAATACACCATGAGGTTGTCCAGCCATTTCACAGACGCTTACCAAGCATAGGTATTTTGGAAAGCACCTTGCCCTTGGTCTCACACCACAGCGCTGCTGTTTGTTTGCCTGACTGTAGGCCTGCCTAACGTAAATCACAGCAGTAGAGAACTCCCTAATATCCTTTCAAAAGACAGCAATCCTATGGCAAAATGCAGTCAAGCAATAACTTCTTAATTTCTGCTACAAGAAGAGGTTTCTTTGCAGGTGAACTTATTTCAAGTGATACATACCTGTTCCAGATTGTCCTCATAGACCCAGAAAAAAAACATTCTCTCAGTTTTACGTAAGGATTATTAGGGGTTGGGGGGAAGGAAGATGTGCTCTAGCTTCTGATACACCCTTCACACATTTCCACATCAAGGACAGCAAGGTGCCTAACAGTCTTTGGGATACATAATATGAAGTCGACTACAGAATCCCCTGCAAGAACTGAAGCAATTGCTAATTTGTTTCCGAAACAGATATATGAGTTCATCAAGAAAATTTAATGTTTCCTTACATCTTCTTAAAATTTAATTGAGGATTTTTTTCTTAACTGTGCATTGGTAGTTCTGAAAGAGGAATGTAAACCCTCTAGCTAGGACAGTGTGCATCAGCAGAAATTTTCTAATATATTAAAATTTAGGAACAAAATATTGCATGTATAAAACATGCCTATTTCCTTTATTTTAGCTTCAAGGATCTGTTTTCAAAAATAGGTCCATGCAGTTTTATTTCTTAATGCTGTAGGAAAGATAATGTGACATTTTATTGAATCAACAAATAATATAAATGTACAGAAGCTTTTAGATCCTTTTTATATGTACCAGTAGTGGATTAATGGTTTATCCAGACTGGTTTACTAACAGATACAATAGACACATAGATATGATATAGATATGTATTTTTTTGAAGATACTTATATCTTTAGCTAATAGTTAATAAATATAAATGCTTATACATATATATATGCTAATAAAAATAGTTGATAAATGCAGCGTAAAAATATTGCCACAACAGGAAGAGTAAAAGTAAACAAATAATGTTAGCGCATTCATATTGTATATGAAAATATTTAGTGAGGTGTGTATGAAAATCTGAAGTATATTTGCTTGGATATAAGTGGAAAACTGAACAAATGACACAGAAGAAAAAGCCCCCAAGAAACTATCAAAATGACAAATGTTATAGAGATGGTGGTAGCAGAGCTGAAAAAGCAAAAATGTAAATGGGGCCAAAATCTGCCAGGTGCTCCCAAGGTGTGCTAGGGAGGGAGCAGAGTCAGGTGAGACCAGGGGCAGCAGAAGGGCTCCCCTAAACCCTAGGGATGGAGCACCCCCCATTCCTTGACCATGCACTTAAGTGGAGATGCTGGATATGGCCCCAGGGTTTAGCAAGATGACTTGGAAACACGACTGAATGCCTTCACACACAGCACACCGCACTCAGCCTGTCCTGGCTGGAACTGTATGGCATGTTTTCAAAACAGTAGCAAGGGTCTCTGGAATCTCACTGGAATATGTTAGCAGGGCGAGCTCTCCCTGCCCACAACAAAAACAACATGTTGCCCATGGCTCTCTGCTCACCTTGCAGCTAGGAGAAACTGAGTGCTGGATTATGCTCAACAGCAGTTTTCTTTTATTGCAGTAAGTTAAAAGTGCTGCACTCAGAAAGCAGAGGTAGCTTGTTGGGGACGGAGGAAAGAAGACAATGAAGAGAAACCCATCTAGATCTTTTAACTGAAAAGCAGTTACAAAATTCTTAATTAAAGAACCCCAAGGCCACAAACCATCCCATGCCAAATTGTAAAAATTGTCCTTTGGTTGTCTAGAATCTGCACTGCTTCACACTGTCGGCTCTCTTTCTAATAGTGGTGAAACAAAGAACAGAGCTGTCTATCATGACAGTTTGGTGGAAAAAAGACAAGACAACCTGTTTCCACCCATTACACCTCTTCAAGGCATACACACAGGCTGGAAAAGAAGTTGCACCATGCATTTAGAAGCTGCACATGTTTTGTCTGCCGACCATGGGAATCACAGGGTTTGTTTTTTCTTAAAAATGCAGTAGAAACCCTTTATAATTAAAAAATATAAAGTAGAAAAAAAATTCCTAGGCAAGGACATTTTCTGCGGATTAAATATATTTCACAACAGTTTTTGTTAAGAAATACCTTCTGCCCTTACTGTCTTTTCTGTTTCTGTATTTACTAGGTCAGACCTTATTTTTATTAACTACTGATAGCTAACGTATTTCCAGTATTTTTCTCTCAGTTTTTGCACTGAAATAATACTTCTAATTCCTTATCCAAAATTATTTAATGAATTGCAACCTGAAACATGTCTCTGCTAGCCTTTCAGGGATTTTGAGATAATAAAGACAGATACTTCTGCCAGGGTACACAAAAAAGATTACTGTTCCACCAAAATGTCTCTATTCCACTTGACACATTTTTAAAGAAGTAGAGACACTCTGATAAAACATTTGAAGGAAAACATGGAAACAAACAACTGAATTCTTTTAAAATTACACGGATAGAAACAATTTTTTGTGCTTCATCGTTTATTTCTGTACATATTTATGAAAGTTGATCTCACCAATGTTCTCAGAAGAGATAATGGATGGACAGCAAGAGAGGCTATAGGGGCTTACTTTGTTAAGAGAGTGAGAACTTTATGCCATCATGCTTTCTTTTGGTTCAAGACAAACAAAAACAAATAGAAGTATTTCATTTAGTTTCCAGTTCAGAATTCGGCACATAAAATAAATCTCATTCATAAAAGTCACCTACATGAGAAAGTATGAAATGTTTTTACAAAATTTTGAAAAAGTAATCATCCATGGACTTTTCTATGGTTAATTTTAAGTCCTGTAAAAATTATAAATTTTGTTTCCATTTGATCTAAAAAAGTATGAAGTGTTGCAGATAATGCAGTTGAATTTACAAGTGAATGTAACATGGCTGGTTTTCTCCTTTCATGCTTTTTTAAGTCTAGAACAATTTCTGCCTAGTTTCCTTTTTTTTTTTTTTGTCTTCTTAGTTTTACAGGAAGTGGAAATGACCACAAAATAATAAGGAAATATTTATAAATCAGATTAGATCACAACTGGTTTATACAGCATATAGAGTACATTGTTAAGAAAACAGCATTAAAATAATGAAGTTGATACATTTATGCAGAAAGGCATAAAAACCCCCCAAAACTCAGAAATGACATTGGGAACAACCTTGATTTTAAAACAGAGTAAATTTGCCAGGCAACATTACACTGAATATAAAGAGAGTACAAAGCAAAATATAAACATTAGCCACATGTAAATATGTTTGGAGAACTTTCAGGATGTTACTACTTTTCAAACTGACAAAGTTTAATTTGACACCTTCTGTTCTAAAACCTTTGTTTCTATTCAAAATCACGCCTTTAGCTGCTATCAATCACTATGCTCTCCCTATTACTTAAAATACTGGCATGGGCCCTGGATAAGCTGAAAATGCCATGCAGATGAATTCTGAGATAATATGTTCAAACCTGTTATATACAACACAAATCCTGTAAAGTTATGTATTGTAAACCTACATTTATTGGGAACTAAAAGTCTTAAATCCATCTGCTACAAAGAAAATACTGTTATGCACTTTCAAGTAACCAAGTACCATCTGCAAAGGTCTTGCTACAGTAAGCAAGAAAATGGTGAAAAAAAAAGATGCTAAACCTAAGATATTTAAAATAAATAAGAGTCTTCTGTCTGGTTTTCTGATAGGGATTTAGTAAAGAAACACAAGACATTAGAGGAAAAAAACCTGTGAAAGCTGAACTGCCAAACTATTGCAGGAAAAGCGCAAAGAGGATAACTGCCAAAACTTAGGCTCTGCAATACCCATGAGCATGCTTATTTTAAAGAAAGCATCTATGCATTTTATCTATATATCCAAATTCTATTCTTTACAGTTAGACCTCTGCTGTGCTTAAATAAAATCTTCTGCTCTTTCACATAGTTTCTAATGAAATATTTTTCCATTCTTTTTTACTGAAAGGAAAAAAAAAATCTACACCTAAGGTGTAAATGCCTACCCTAATTACATCAAAGAGGATACATTACAATCAGGAAAAATGTTCTCTGGCCAAAGCTTTCCAAATCACCAACATACACATCTAGTCTGAGAAGGGAAGGTTACAAGGTGAAGCAATTGAACTTGCTTGGTCAATTTGTTACAGTGATAATAATTTGCCAAACGGTGAATATTTCTTACAGGATAACAACAACTTCAGCATTTTTTAGAAAGGCTGTAGCTTAAATCTAAGAAGGGAAAACATTTTAGAGTATCAATGCTAAGACATGCTCAGGTTTTTTGGTTATAGTATATTTAAGATTATTTTGTATCATTCTCTGGGGCATATAGCATAATAAAAATATATGGTGTTAAAAAAAATCAATCTAAATAGGGAGGTATTTGATACAAACATTTTAACAGAAAGTGTGAATTGCATTTCAGCATTTACTGCGAACAAAGACTAAGTACATAATCCATTAAACAGTACTTCTAACTAAAAAAAATTGAGTATTGTAGACGAAACTAAAGTAGGCATTTTGAATGAGCACATTTTCAGCAACTAACTAGAAAGCTAGCAATTTATCATTCAACAAATAATTTTCTACTTTTAAAAGAATCTGTAAGTGTTACTTATGCTAATGAAGACTGTTTTTAATCTGCCCACAAACATGCTAATAGAGGGCAATTTTTTATTATTTACAATGCTGAAGGCACTCCAGTTTATAGAACGCAGATATGAAATTACACTTGGTAAAATGGACTCTTAATTGTCTGAGCAATCCAAATCCTTCACCTTTAACAGGAAAGCTTATAGACAAAACAAAGGAAAAGAACTCATGGACTAAACTTTAAATATTGACTTTTTCCCCTTCAAAAGCCATCCAACTTACTTTACAATCTCATTATTGTTCCAAAGGGCTGCACTCATCTTAGATGCTTCTGTTTCTTTACACAACAGATTCCACACATATAAGGGAAGAATAAGAGCCAACACAACCACTACCATATATGCATACAGTATTAGTCTTTAGTATTAAACTTGTGAGATGCACAATGCACACAAAGGTTGCTTTTGGAAAAGTCATAATACTTTGAGTGAGATACATAATGGTAGCAAAGGAGTACTGAAAGCATTTTAAATTATTTACTAGGTTAAAAGGGTGAAATGGTACTTTAAATACATCAAATTTCATCATCTGGGCCATTTTTTGGTGGCAAAGTGGTATTGATCTTTCCAAATGCTTAAAATTAACTATTTCCAGAAGGTCATTATTTGATTAAAGGCATTAAAGTTGAGGGCAAGAAATGATGCACTTTGTCTTCTTTCCCATTCAAATAATCGTGTAATTTAATCAGAACTATGCCTTTATGTCCTGTAATAAAAATGTTTGTCTTAAGATATTGTTCTTTACCTAACATATTAACCTTTAAATGTTATGAAGTTCTTAAGAATAATCTCTGCTTAGAGAAGATTCTTCCATAATGCAATGAAAGGATTTCCAGCATTTAAATTGATAAGGCCAAATTTCCCCTACACATTGATTGGAAAATGCATTAAACCCTTCAACTGAGATTTCTCACAGTGTTGATCAAAAATTCAGGGAGTTCTGAATCAGTAAACTCATGCATATGGCATTGAGAAGCAAAAATAAGCAAATGTCACTTCAGCACAAACAAATATGACCAATAAGTAACAATGGACACTGCTTTAATTTCTCTGGGAAATGCTGTGTTACATTTACATTATCTGAGAAAATAGAACAGGGAAAACAGGGAACACCTACTGCCGGGTAAGAACAGAGCATTTAATGCAAAGTTCATTTTCATGCTAAGATCCCTTAAATCTGACTTCTTTCTGTGTGAAATACTTGTGGGTTCAGATGTGGGAACAAGCCTAGATGACAAAAGCAGTCATTTTTACCCTTAGATGTTATTCTGGAATTTCCTGCTGCAGGAAAATTTGTTCTGACTGCAGGTTTATCTTTCCTAAAATACATAAAGTGTCCTGGCTAGCTCCTATGCAAAACTGAATAGACCTAGGTGCTTCACAGAACTGAAGTCTATTAAAGAGAAGGCCACAAGGTATTTTTATAAAAATCTGTGAAAATTAATAATCTACCAGACTTAGCAATTTTTAATACTGACCAAAACATTTGTTAGAGTTCATTTTAGCTTATTTTTTTCAGGAAATTTGAAGCACTGACTTCCTTCTGTGAGGCATATTTTTTTGACTAATTTTAAAAAACTGCAGTGAATATTCAATACTTTGGGATTTCCCTATTTTTCTAAGAAAATTGTGCATCTTGAAATTACGAAGCAAAAGCTCATTCTCAGCTGGTTCCAGAAGATGAGTAGTTATACCAGAATATGAATTCTCTTCTCGATATATGGCCTAAAGTGAAAATAAATGTCCCCAGAACAATTGCATTAGTATTTTATTTACACTAATCAGCCTTAAGTTTCAGGCTTTGCCTTTGAGCATTGTCCTAAATCAGAGAAAGTTTGAAACCTGAATCGGTCCTTTGTCTCCAGATATTCCTGCTTCATCTATTTTACTGGCTTCCATTACTAGAATGTTGAAAAGGGAAGCCAGATGTGGATTTTAAGTAAATCTGTATCTACCATCATCATAGATGAGATTTGAAATTGAAAACCCCACAACCTCATAGGGTTTTCAGAAGAAAAAATTTCCTTTGAAGAATACTCAGACAGATTAGGCCATTACTTAACTTTCTTATCCAACCTATTATTCAGCTACACCATCTGTCTGCATGGTACCTCCACCTTTTGCCTGTGTGGTGAAAAACAAATGACCAAATACCTAGCAATGGTACACAAAATTTCAGTGATATTTTAGGGGAAAAGGATTCCTAATGTCTCTTCATCCCTCTGCCTTTTCCTCTCCCTAGCTGCAGCATTTCAGAGTTAAATATATATTTCTATTCTTGTAAACATCCAAACAAATAAATAGGAAAGGGGAAACATGACAGAGCAACCTCTAAAATTCAATGACAAGCATCCAACAAGTACAGAAGCAAAATGACGTGGAGAGCTTTGTTGGTCCTACCACACCTCTGTTTCTACACAGAGCCATGGTGAGCGGCCAAAAGCCAGTGCTTGCAAAAAACTAGCTAGATTAGGATCTGAGGCTGTATCAAAACAGTCTCCTGTGTATGAGCACTGCAGACACCACCAGCTCATCGACAGAAAATACCTAACCTGTAACTCTAAATCTGACTGAAAACATAAGCTTTTAGTTGAGTGCAGAGGAAATTCAGTAATTTGTATGAAGGGCTTCTCCCAAGCTTGGTTTCCCTACTCTGAGCTTCCTTCACCCTTTTCTTCCCCTTGTTCAAATGTATCATTGCTTTCAATTACCTAGCAATGATAGATAGGCACAAGCCCTCATCAAAACCACAATGTAAATACCTTTGAAAACCTTCATATGCAAAAAAACCCGGGTGAAGCTTTACCCTGCCTTCCTCTACTCCAGATCCTTAGTCTTTCACACTTGATTCAACTGGCATTGTAACTGTGAGAGAACGTCTGAAAAAAATGGACTTAACAATAATAAAAAAACCTAAAAAAAAGAAAAACCACCTGCTAATTATTAAATAAGCCAGTAATAGTCTGGTACATTACTTTTTATAGTACAGTCATATAAAATGGGTCAGTGGGTTTCACAGAGGGTGACTGATAGTATATAACCCTTTATCTTTTATTTAAGCAGAAAGAAGTACTGATTTCACTGCAATATCAATGTGTCCCTTGAAAGTAAATACAACCCTAAATTCAACCACGACCCTTAACAGCCCACATTTATTTATTCTTAAACATGCAATCAATTTTGTATGGCAGCTATATCTGCAGTTTAGTTAGAGTCTTTAATAGAAAGAGCCTGGCAATTTTAAAAATCTTTTTTACTACTACCAATTTACAGTGAACAGCAAATGTTTATTATTACATTGCTTAAAGAGATTTAACATTTGCTTTGGGGGAAAAGACCTCCAGTAAAAGAGCCATTGGGCCAAAGTGTCACTTTTGTAATTACTTATATGTTTACCCGTCATGTTGTTATATATTAAAAAAAAAAAATTATAATTTCCCAGATGGAGCAATTTAATTTCATGGCTTCTTGTCACATAGTTTTTTCTTTCCAGAATTCATTTTGGATCAGGGGAAGATCTACCACACATTGAGGAATCACAGGCTCAGATATTTGGACTTCACTGTAAATGCAGTTCAGCTGACAAGATATTCCAACAAGTGACATCATTCCAAAACATACACAGCTCAAATCCATTCTCAGACATCCCTTCAAAATTTCACAGTCTAACTAAAAGCTTTCATATAGATTTGAATTAGACTTTTAAATGTTCTGAGAAAATGTCTTGTTTCTTGCAGTTAAACTGGATTCTGTGGCTCTCAGTTTCACTGTGAAGAACACTTAATGCCCTGATAATGCCAAGGGTGAGGGGAGTCTTAAAGAGATTGAAAAGAAACTTTTCTCTGACTTTCCTCCAGATTTTGTTAACCACGGAAACAGTCAGAAAATTAATAACATTCATTATCTCAAAGCAGATTAAAAAAAAAAAATCTTTAAAATTCACACCTGTGAGAGTTCGATGCCTCCCAGCAAATGAGAAGGGAGCAGCCAGAAGCACGTATCTCACCCATGGAAAAAGAAACGCGGTGAAATCCTCAGAAAGCTAAAATACCCTTCCTTGGAGCACAATTGCTTGCGGCAGAAACTTAAAACAATAGGAAAGCTGGATCAAAAGGGAAGCTGGAGAGATCAGGTTTCTCTCTCCTGGGTGGGAACCAACACAAGAGTGCTTCCAGGTAGTTTACCGTCAGGATGAGGTCAAGAACAGCCACAAGGGAAAAGTTCCTAGAGACAGTAGTTCTTAGTATCACAGTTTTCCTCGCTGGCCAAGAAGAGTGCCAGCCCAGCTGAGTCCCAGTCCCAGCTGTATTTCCAGACAGCAGTTTCAGCAGTACCTTCTGCCCTTAAGTCAGGGGCTGCCGCATGGAGCAGCACGCGTCTTCTTGCCCTCATCCCTCCCATCCCGTTCCTCAGGTGAAAAAGATCAATCCTTTTAGACTCTCTCCTTATATAAAATAGAAGTAGCAAATGATTTATCGGAGGTGAAGCAAACTGGCTCCCTTAAAGCAAAAAGTATCAAGAAACTAATAAAAGTCATTCATGGCTTATTTTTTTTTTTTTAATATCTGGTCTTACATAAAAAGTGGAAAGTTCCTGTATTAGTAGAGTTTTCTCTTGCATGTAAAGATGCTAAGCACCAGGCTCAGCAAAATAACCAGTCACCTGAGCAAACTCACAGACATTAACTGATATGTGTGCAAATCTTGCCAAGTTGGTGTCCAAAATTTCAGGGAATTCTGCTATGGACTTCTCAGTCCAAACATCTTTGCTACACAAAGATTTTGAAAACTGTATTTATATGCTTCTAAAATTCCATCCTGAAGTAAGGGAACGTAACATGGCACAGGAATAAAAAATGAGATGCCCCCAGAATAACAATGTGCTTTCAGATAGAATCTGGCAGATTTGAAATTAGATAAATATTTGCAAATTGGAATTTTCCCCACTTAGCTAGCTGCATGCCTGCTCTAGCCTATTCAATAGATGCCAACAGTTCGGGCTAATGCATAACCAAAAATCTGAAGTTTGACTTAGAGGTTAAATTTGAAGAAAATAAAAAAATGGATGCAATGAGAAATTATCAGGAACAGCAAAATAAACATTTATCTGGAACAAAATAACATCTCGTTTCTCACCTTGCACCTAGAAATCCTGCAACATTCTTCCAGGGTGTAATGCGTTTTGAATTACACAGTTTAACATCAAGGGAGAAAACACACATCTGTTATTTCTTACTCCTGCCTTTGCCCAGCAGCCCTTCACCTGATTTGTAATTGGTCACTCCTTTAACAAATTGGAGTTTGTTGCTTCTCGGACCGTTACTGTATATTTATGTTTGCACAAGATGCCTTTATTCTCTGCAGCTACATATTTAGCAGCTCTCGGTTTTTCAGCAGGAATTCTACCCTGTCATTTCCTGTTTAGTTACGGGTTGAGCTCGCTTTTGTTTTCTGTGCTGTTTACTTGGTACCCTGCTTCCCCCACAGACAGCAACCACAGGCTGCTCGCTAACTCCTCAGCCTCCTCCTCGCCTCTGCCACCACAGCTTTGTTTTCTTCTATGCCCCTAGTTAACTCTCATGCAGCTCCTTAAACTTTTCTCCTTTCTATTAATAGTTAAAACACTGATATACTCATCCTTCAAAAGCCTCCTGAATCAGTGATCTGCTCACAGAAGGCACAAGCAACCTGAGAAATCAAGAGCATGGGTCTTTTTTTCCCTGCCTAAATCTGTGTCACCACACAGAAAAAGGAATGATGCTTCACCCTCAAGGCCAGCAGTGCTGGTGACCAGTCCAGCAAAGTCCAAGGGCATGGAGTGCCCACACTGTGCCCCACACACAAAGGAACGTGTACAAAATCATGGTGTGTGCAGGGATGTGACTGGGGCACAATATCAGCAGGCAGGGGACAGGGGTCAGACAGGATAAAGAGGCAGATGGAGCAAGAGTAGGTGGTGAGGGTGTTAAAGGGACAGGAAGGGGTGGGAAAGTCCAAGGAGAACTAAGAGAAGAGCCATACTGAGAGGAATAAGAGAAGGTGGTGAGCTTAAAACAAAACAGAAGGTGAGGGTATAGAAAGCAGGAAGAGAGATTAAGAAAATCCATCCTGCCAGAAACAGCACCTCTTGTCAGGCAGACAGCAGGTGTTGCTTGGGGAAGAGCTGATTCACACATCTGGAGTGTAGGAACCAGAACACCTCTACCTAAGAAAGAAAAACTAAAAATAAAAGACTCAGAGGAGGTGGGAGAGGGTGCCATACTTCCTTCTTTTGGCAATCCAGTGCTTCCCAACTGCATGACATTTTTTGAATAGCTTTCTGGAGAAATGAGCGCTGTATTTCCAGATCTTTGCAAGAATCTTGACAGTTCATTTCAGCATTGCTTCATCCGATATGAGCCCTTCCTGTCCTCCTCTTCAACTTACTTCAGAACTATTTTTGTGATATCTGCAGCCACAGCACTTCCAGGGCTTTGGCTGCACCTCCAGAATAAGATTTTCACTTTTTTGGGGCCTGCATGGATCCTGGGGGAGTCGCTAACAGAGATGGCACTGCCATGCAGTGAGGGACATTGATGGCACACCTGCACAGACCAACTCAGCTCTGGGGAAATAGTAATGCAGTCAGCAATGCAGTCAGTAGCTGCTGGCCAACAGGTTTGAACACGGGTCTTTAACCTTGTCTGCAGCAGCCTGGGGGGCCATCTGCACAGCCAAATTTCCTGCCATAATCTGCACCTTCAGTGGCTCTCAAAACCTGTCATATTCACCTTCTTTTACTGACTTCAAACACTGAGTCTTGGCTCCCTGACTCTTGCACTTTCAGTATTGCCACTGCATCACAAATCACTGCCAATGGATAAAACAACCTCTTACTAAAGCTACTTTTTTGTTTAAACATCTCCTGGAAGCATTATTACAGATTGGATTTGGTGAATCTCTATCCAATGCACTGCACCACTCCTCCCGCCTGACAATACCTGGAACTGCTTTCCAAGAATCTGCTCAGTTCCATTCTGCACACTTACATTATTTTCCTTGCTGTAAAAAATGTTTTAGAGTCTTATAATTAAAACTTTCTATCAAAATAGCATAATTTTTTTTTCTCTGTGTAGGAAAACTAGCCAACTGTGATCCACTAAAGAGTAGACTGTTTAAAAAAAACACCTTACCAAGTACTGATGGCTGTTTAATTAGGGAAAGCTGAAGGATTTACCTGAAAAAATGGATTTATGAAAAAAAACCACCAAAACAATTTACAGAAATTTCTAGTTTCCTAAACAGTGTTTTCTTAAGAAAAAATTTAATTTTCATGATCTGTTTTCAAATGAAATATGGGAATATTTTAATTAAAAAAACAATCAATTTTCCACTTGCCAGAATTTTTAAACACTTTGAGGATTCTTTTTTTAAAAATAATCTTTTCCCCAAAGGAAGAGGTACAGGGAAGGTTTATTAAGGAGACAAAAATCCATGGTAAAAAACTTTGGCAGAAAATTTTATTTCTGCCAAATTTACATAGCAGTGAAGACTACATTTTTTTGGTTAGAAGCTCTTCTTAAAGCGAGGTGTTTGCTGGCATGTTATTTTGAAAACCAGCACAGTAAGATGACTTCTTTAATAAATGGGCATAAACCCCAGAGATTAGAAAGTCTCAGAGTGAGTGACAAACCCCTGTGCGGTATCTGATTTCTTTGCCAAAACAGAGAAGGTTTTTAATAAAGGTCAGGGAGAAATAATCTCCAAAGACAGCAGTGTCTCTTCCCCCTGTATGTTTGCTCTTTTATTTCACCCCTTTACAGCTAAAGGCAGACCTTAACACACACACGCACACACAAAAGGAAACAACAACCAAAGAGGAGGGGGAAAAAAAAAAAAAAGCCTGAAATTTTAGTTACACCACATGTGGTTTTCATTTGTGAAAAATGAACAAGCTGTTTGTGGTTAAACTGTCTAATCTGCTGTTATCAATCTAGCACTGCATTCAAGATTTACAGGATACATCAGCTTCTGTGCCACATTAGCTGTAAAAGGGAGAGGGGGTGGGAGGAAAAAGGAGGAGGAGAGAGTTTATCCTGAGGAATAATATTTCCAATGCAGCCACACTCACACTACATCTGGTTGTGCTGGTAGCGGCAGTTAAATTGAAATATTTCACAGCGTGTGTCAGAAACATGCAGAATGGTAATTATGACAGATCTGATTAAGCCTGAGTGCCACTAGCTCCCTGGCCAGCTCCGGTTGTGCAGGTGTGACCTTGTGCGTGCCTGCGTGTGTAAATAAAATTAATTACAAGCGAGAGGGCGAAGGCTTCGGTGACATCACAAAGCGGAGAAACTCCCAAGGGGGAGACCTAATGGAATATTTTCCCTCAGTCTAATAATACAGTTCATATTGACTTGAGGTAATTAGTGGGATCATTAAAGCAGTTTTCCCGGCGTATTTGGCTGCCTGATCAGATTAGTGAAAATGTTCTTCAGAACAAGCCCTGTGTGGTCTGCCAGAGAAGGAGGAAATAAAAAGCAACAAAGCATATTTTGGAATGATAAGCAGCACTGGACTTTTTGCACGGCATTTTGCAGGGCCGGCCCCGGGAGCCGGGGGGCCCGACTCTCCTGACCAGTTCAATCTTTCATCCCAGGTGCACATACTCCTGCTGCATGTCACCTGAGACTTTAATTTTTGTTCCTCTATACTTCAAAACTATGCCATCCCTACTCCTCAATGCTTAAAAAAATCAGATAAAAGGCCTGTGGGAGTGCAAGCCCTAGAAGAAATACATTAAGATAACTGGGGGAAGGAAGAAAAATAAATACGTGATCAGCTCCTCCCCACTTCTCCCCAAAAGCCTAACAGAAGACTGAAGGACTGGATTGAGAACCAGTAATGTTTTCATTTCCTAACAAGCTTACCCCAGCAGAAGAAAAAGGGGGAAAAAGCACAAAAAGTTTAACTATGATATAAAGTCTTCCACAGTAACAGAACACAGAGCCCTAATCAAGAAATGGACCATTTGTTTAAAAACAGTCTATTGAGCATGCTCTACCTTGCAAATGGAATATGCCAAGCTCTGTCACAGATGGCAAGCTTTGACAGTTCCCATCCGTAGCGTCGATACTCGACAGTTCAGCACAAGATCAGTGACATTCTGTCTCATTAGAGCCACGCTAATTATCACAGCTAGTTTCAGGGGAAACCATGTGTTGCAATGGTCAATTTGAAGGAGTCTGTGCATCAACAAACTGGTAATAAGGATCAGACACCTTATTATATGACAGCATGCTGCCTATGATCTGATTTACTGAATCAGAGGTACTGAGGCAACACTGAAGCCTGATGGGTTATGGAATCGCGTGTACACAATGCGTAGCTAAAATATGCTTTAAAAATAAAAGGGAGCTATATAAAAACAATACAAATAAAAAATTTAAAATGGTGAAGTTATAATATGGAGTTTTTTCATTTGACATTAAGACATGCAGAGATGCTAGAGTTCTTGTCAGTCAGTTTTATCCTTAATCAAATTATATAAGATAAATAATTCAAAATGAAAACTGTAAAATTATGGATTATGCTAAATTACAATTCATTCCATACTCTGATTTTTCAGTTTCAATAACATGTACCAAACATTCCTTATGTTGTGCCGTCTTGCTGCTTTAACATAATTTTATATTTTGTAAAGAGCTTTCTCTTCTTGGCTCTCTTTTTTCATTTGTACATTTAATGACTTAAACTTGTACTTCTCCAAGCTTCTCTCACTCATTTATGCTCTTTCCACCAGACAAAAACCATCCAACCAAAACCCCCCACTCTGCTGTTCCTGGACACCTGCGGGCCGCATCCTGCCAGGCACTCAGCGTTCCCAGCGCCTCCCAGGGACGCGCCACAGGCTGCGGCCACAAGAGCGTTAAGCATTAACTCCCAACCAGAGCAAGGCAGGTGTGCACCGTATCCCTCCAGGGAAGCTCTCCTCAGGGCTCAAATACACTCAGCCTCCTGAAGCTGCTACCAGTCCTTTAAACAGCAGCATTTGAACAGCTCCTGCTGCCACCCGCATGGCTGGGAACCTCCAGCCTCAGCCGATGTGACCCCACGTGTAAAGCATGCTCATGAAGCACGCTTTTTCATCACCGTGTCAACAAAACTAGCCTCTGCCTTATGGGTTGAAAGGGCTACCTGGCTCCAAGGACCTGTTCGAAGAGGTCAATATAATCCTCTTAAAAAAGAAATATTTTCCATTCTGTACCTGTTTCTTGTTTTTAATTTCTGCTTTCTTATTTCAGGTTTTATTGCCATTTTCTCCCTCCCCTATATAGATTTACATGGGCAATTGCATGCTGATGTGAACCACCTTGAAGATTATCAGGTGATTTCTCTGCAGTGCATCTCTGTTGATTCATGAAGCTGCTGTCTATTCCTTATTACGAGGGAACCCAAGGCTCACTGAAGTCAAGTCACTCCACCAAAGCCATACCAATAGCGTGGGATATAGTCAGGACCAATGCCAGCCCTTTCTTGGGTCTACCATGACCAAGAGATAAGAGAACAACTAAACTCAATTTTTATACCCTCTTTCTGAGTAGTGATTTTTTTTAAAAAAAAAGCTAAGGAAATATCGTGATTATATATAATAACCTTTAATTCTGAGAGGAGATGATGTAAAAGAGACTAGGACATGGGGCAGAGGAAGGACATGGAACATTCATTCTTTTCCCCCACCAGAAACCTGAAAATCTTTTTTCCTCCGACCTGGGCAAGACAGAACACACTATGACTCTGTAACTTGATATTTTGTGAAAGAAATAAATCAGCTCTATCTGCCAAGTTTCACAGTTTCACTGAATGACATGCCGCTTTATGGGGCAATTCTTGATTGCATGCAAAAGCCCATCTTGCTTTCTCAGTTCACACTCTTCCTCTTGCCTCCCTGCTGACACCCGATCCCACCCCGACTCCTGCTGCTCATGGCACCTCTTCAACTGCCAGAGCAATCACCCCCAGGCAATGAGGGAGGAGGAAAATAACATTAAAAAATAATAAAAAATAGATGCTGTTGTGTGTTTTTGCAGCTAATGTTTTCTAACTACTGTATCTAGCCTTCACACCAGGGCGAGGGGTTTATTTCCAGGTGGACCTGGGAAACAGCAGACCTCAGAGTACATTGTGTTTCCACCTCGCGTCTCTCTGTGCAGCATCCCTCCCTGCTCCACAGAGAATCCATTGTACACTGAGGTTTGGGGGGGATGGGGGGGGAAGAAGGTTTTTAAGCCAAGATTTAAACCCAGGAAGTGACTCAGCTGCTCTGAGGGAGACAAAGGCAGGAGAGAACTTGACGGAGAGCAGGGTGATGGGCTAAGGACCCAGCCCCCTCCTGCCCTGCAGGTTGCACCCCTCTGGGCAGCCTGAGGTGCAGTGTCCTGAGGGAAGAGCTTTGAGAATTAATTTCAAGATCCCTTCCTAAAGCCACATTGTTACCAGAGGGTTACTCTTGGTGATAAAAAGGTTTCTTTTCCTCCAGCTGGAAAATAGTTGAATAGATTGTTCTATATCTGCGGTAATGGCATGTTACATCTCTGTGCCAGATCCACAATACCGTGCTTGTTCAGTGTGGGAAGCTGTTTAAAAATGACTTTCCTATTAGAGTATATAGCTTAGTCTCTAGATGGAAAAAGCCAGATCAAAGATATAGCATTTATAAAACTGCTGGTTAAAAAGATAAAAGTGAGATAACAGACATCAATTTTTCACTATAAATCTCTAGGTTTACTACAACATTAAAATTTCCAGTAAAAGCAGGGTTTTATATACCTGAACTCTAATGGCCTATTCTGAAAATATTTATGTCAGGAAAAGCATGGTATTTGCATGCCAAAAGCATTTTTAGTGCCAATGTTTAGCATTCCCTTTCCATTTAACTCCTTCTCATCTACTCCTGAGTGCTAGATGCTCTGCCTTATGCCTACCCATCGGCTCTCCTCACACAGCCTCCTGGAGGAGAACATTCCGGGTGCGTACAAAGGCAAAAAGTCAAACACTTCTAATTAAATAGCACTGCATAAAATACTTGCCTGATGGCTCAGGATGGAGTCTCTAGCATGATCTGAAACCCATGTTTTTACCTACACACTTTGTACATGAAACTACTACTAACCAAAGTGAAAGATAGGGACAGAAGGACAGGAAACTGGGCAACACATTACAACAGCTCAGACGTAACAGGTCAGAACTCCACGTCATTAGATGAGGTTTCTGGAGGTACGGGTAGTACTCCATTAGATTTATTTTAAAATCAAAGCATGATTCTGTGAGAACCAAGTGTCTCACTTTCCACATACAGGCATTTTCATTTGGTGAGAAGAGAGGGCATTCGGCACCTATGGGGCCATAAAGAGTCATTGGCAGGATTAATGCTGCAGAAGAGTACTGATTTCGCCCATTTATTTTACTACAAATTAAACTTTTTTAGGTAAATAATGCAGGCTAGTAGCCTTAAACTGTAGTGCATGGGACTCCCAGAGGTACGGAGCTTGATATTTACTTCAGTTTTTGCAAAGTGTAATTCCCTAAATTTAAGAAAGCTTTAGCAATCTCACCTGATTTTCAGCAAAGTATTGCTTTCTTCCCTGCTTCATACTAGCACGTGCAAGTCACAGCTTTTCAGGATAATCCATAACATAAATCTAGCTTCTCAAAACATAGCAAACATACGAAATTGCTACAAGTCTCTACCTGCCTTATCTCTCAGGGCTCTTAGGTGTGAGGGTTTTGTTTGCTTGTTTATCTGTTTTTATGGAATAAAATTAGATTTCAGCATCTGTCACCATCAAGAAAAACTCATCCCTGGTTCCCACATGAGAACATCATAACCACTGCACAGTTACTGAACCATGACACCTTAATGATTATTACACAAATCAACTTTTTTAAAAAAATTTTTTTAAATAACAAAATTAAGAATGTGCTTCCATAATTACTCAAATCACACTTTCAGGTAATAAATTTAATAAACAACCCAATATGATGAAATTGTAAAAGTAACGTATGCCACACAATTTCATGTGTGGATTCTTTTAATTTAGAGTAATTCAGGTGTGCTGACTAAATTTTAGCAAATAATACTGTTGGCATTGCCACTCTACCATTAAGAACCAACAACCTGCGAGAAGAGACAAAACACTTGCTAAGCCTTTGTCTTCCTTTTGAGTGCATTTTTGTAAAGCTCTCTTTTCAACATAATCTAACAAAAAATCCACGCAGGCCTATTAGACCGACACCTTATAATAAAACCTCAAGATTTTAAACACGGACATTAGGTGCTTTACCAATTAAATTTCTAAAACTCTCCAAAGATATGATGTATGTATTCCAGGAATTTCAATTATATTATCTCCCTTAGCTGCTCAGTATAATCATATTAACGTTTTAAGTATATATTTTGTATTTAACAGATTTTTAATTTATTCTGTAGATAATATATCAATCCTTAAAAACATAGAAACTTAAAATGTATACAGAATGTATGCATACCTGTATAGGAAAAGAATTCAACATCTGAAGGAACGTCCTAGCTGTGTCCCCAAACCCGTGTACCAAACGGACCTTTTCCTTTGGGAAAGTCAACAAGCTGCCAGCAAAGTGCACTGTGAAACTTCAAGCAGGCAAATCATCCCTCACCTAAGTCAACACATGATCCCTCTAACAGCCCTGCAACCTCTGCCTGATCGCACAACCTCTGCCACACCACGCCCCAGCATCCAACTGCTTTGTTGAGCATCAGGTCCACATGAGGTTGGTCTTCCAGGATTTAAAAATAAAACTGTTAATCAACATATTATTTTCTAATATGTTTCCTCCAGACTTTTCACTGCAATGAAGTGATTATCCCAGGATTTCCAGTTCCACTCTTGCCAGAGGCACTAACACAGCGCAAGGGAAGATGCCTGTTTTCACCTTGGCGCTGCCCAAAGAGAAGCTCCTGAAGTGCATCATTTAATAGCAATTCTGTGCAAAGCGCTCTACTCAGTAGAACATTATCTGCAGTCTCCTGGCTCAGGCAAGCCCAGCCACCTTGCAGATGGTGGCTGCTTAGACATCCAATCTAATGTTGCCCCAAATCAGTTTATTAAGATGAAAAAAAAAAAAAGGCCTTCCAGCAAACGACTACCTTTGTGCCCTTGCATCGCTGGGTTAGGTCACACATGGTTTTATACCACAACTCCAGACTGCACTCACAAATTAATCAAGTTTTTACATCCAAAATAAGATAGAACCAGCAACGTTCAATTTTAGCGACTTTTAAAAACAAAACTGTTAACATACCACTTTCTAATACATATCCTTCAGACTTTTCATTATAACTTGGGTTATCTCAGGATTTCCAGTTCTTAGTATGTAACCCATGTCTCCAAATTAAAAAAACATCAGTAAAAGATCTCTCAAGAGAGGTTCTGTTCTCTTAGAGAATATGTTAGAACAAGCGTCTTTTTTGTGCAAGGGAGACTTTTTTGCCCCAAGAAATGTTTACTTGTACCACTAAAGAGCTCCACTGAAGAATATTTTACAATACATGTACCTCCTTTAATATATCTGGCAGTGCTACATATTTAAATATTATTAATTGGGTTACTGGCAGTCAGCTAGTTTGAGAAGACCCAACACATCCCAGACTATCTAGGAGGTTACTTCAGCAAAGCAGCTTTCTAGTACAAATGACACTTTATCTAACTACAGACCCGAAAGCTTGCTAGACACATAAATTAACATTGCATTGTTGAAACTAGGGAGAAAAATAACCCCTGAGAACACAGGTATAATCACCAGAATAAAATGGAAAAGAACTATGAGTTTAGTGTTGTCTTCTGTTACTTAGTAGCAAAGTTTGTACAAATTTTGCTATATTTTATACCAATACTCAAATAAACCCGCACTGCATCCTCTGGAAGCTTTCAGGCTTCATTTTGATTACCTGTCCCTCTGAGAGTCAGGACTGGAAGAGCTGACCCACCTAGACCCACCTAAGGCTTTGCACTGAAATAAATATATTATCACACAAATCAGATCAGAACAAAATTATGTGGGTTGATAGACTGGCTTCATACTTGGCTTTACAGAAGACTGCAGTGGAAATTGGAAGGTGCATAAAAACGGACAGCTCTCTAACCCCTAAGTTTTGACATGTAAATAAAGACATCTGAGGAGCACACAGGTTGGAAGCTGCTGTAACATTCTATCATAATTAGAAATATTTGAAGAGCTCTGTAATTTCCAATCAAAATTACAGTAATTTCTGATATACAAGCCATGATTCATGACAGAATTTTTACATTCCATGGGAGATTATAGTGGCCTGATGTATGACACACTGAGTACAGCACTAACATAAACAATTCAGTTTAATGTTTAAACAGCACTTGGTGTTTAGAATCCCACAATAAAAGAAACATATTATTGTTGAAATTATCACTTTGACAGTGATTGAAGGGTAGGCAGGCATGTGGCCTATAAAGCTATAATTTTTACAGTCCACAGCTTGAGTTTGATCATTTTGATACAACATTTCCAAAAAATCCCTTTAAATGCTCCTTACACCATATAACTTAAGAGACAACATCCTTTCTGTACAATGAAGTGAACAGCACAGAAGTCAAAAGTTAAAGCCTGTTGAAAAGAAAACCAGCACTAAAATGCTGACAGCCCAAGAAACATTGGTCTAACTGAGATTCACCAGCTTTCCTTAGCAGATGCTGAATTTTTCTATGAAGTGATTTTAGAAAAGTAAAGAAGTAGTGATTTAGTGGATTTAACACTTAATCTAATATGAAAATTCAACATTGCAGCCATTGCAATTTCTTTCAAGCATTTGTATAACCACAGTCTTTCCCATTTTTCTATATGTTTTTCCTTTACCTCTTGAGCACATGCTCACTTAAATCAATGCTTTCGCATACTCCAGTGATCCTTCTCAGAAGACATGTCATTTATGATAATCGCACCCAACAAGTGCCTGCTGATTTCCCTCTTGCCACTAAACTTGACAGAAAATCCTCAGTTAAAGAAAACAGAATAGGAAACCACAAAACAAAGGCTTAAAACTGAATAGGCAACATATATGTATGCAAACAAGCAGATAACCAAGCAGACACTGTGTTCCACAAAAGTATGCATTTTTTCTCAGCTGTAACTTGTACAACCGTAAATTTTTGGGGTCTTTTTTTTTTTTTTTTTTTTTTTTTAACAGTCCACCTCTCATGCACAGTCTCACCGCCAGGTCTGACTAAATATTTTTTGCAAAGAAACAGCACCCCAGCGTTCCTCATTGTAGCACATGTAATTGCAAAACACCAAAGCCCCGAGATAAATTTGGCAGCAATATCCAGATCTTGATCACAGCTTTTGCCACATCCACACCAGCTAAGAACTGATGAACCTGACCCCTTCTGAGCCATGCCAAGACCCATGGGCACAAAGGAAAGGCGTCTGGTTGGTGGGGAAAAGGGAGTGAGAGATCTCAGGAAGCTGCTTCTCTACCCTGCCTGGTCCAGGGAAACCAAAAGTTACCTCCAGACTCAGCAAGGAGCTCCGACTTGTTGCACTGGGCTGATACACTGACCCAGCTACCCATTTTAACTCACACAGAAACTGATCTGGGGGAATAATTGCACAGGACATGGAGCTCTTTGAGCCTTGGGAGTTTTACCTGGCTTTTGGTTGCCGCAACCTTGGCGAACAGTGCTTGGGACACCTTAGCTCTCTTCATTTCCTGCTGAATCTCATCATAAATGGAAGCATTAATGTTCATGGAATTGTTTTCCGGTTTTCCATTCCTCTCTGTAGCAATAGTAGCAGTTTTGACCTAGAAAATATGAGACATTTTTCATTATGAAAAAGTTATTTTCCTCTCTTTCCCTCCCTAAGTAGTTTCCCTTTGAATTTTATTCCTTTTGTCCAATCTTTCTCGGATATTCTTTCAGCATTTTACTGAATAAACATTATAAGTTATCTGTGGTTCAAGCAACTGGGAAACAGAAAAATTCAGTGCATTGTAACAGGTGAGTGCATCTGAAATATGAGTTACCATTAACAGACCACTGCAAATTTCAATGTCATAAACTGGGTGGCAACCTGTCAAACAGTCTTGTAGAGACTTGTGAATCCTTACATGATTTCTTTGCCCCACGCAAATTAAACATAAATTGTAAATGCAACATAAAAGAATCTCAAAAGAAAAGAATCATAAAAGAAATAGAAATCTGACAGATATATCTTGATTCATGTCTTACGCCCAGTACATTTGAATGCATGATAATGTTGAAAAGTTGTGGCTTTAGATTGAATTTTTAAGAATTTATCTTATCAGTTTAGTTCTTAAGTTGTTTTTAAGAGACAATTTAGAATACTGCATACTTTAACCACTCCTTCACGAAACCAAGATAGGACTTTCTTAAAGCTACTGATTCTAGTTGTGTTTCACTTACATACATCAAATATTTATTCTTCTTGCAGTCCAGATTAAATAAACACCAAACATGTAAACAAGACAGAATGATTACAGTACCACCTTTATGCTGCATCTGCAGCATTAAGGAAAACAACAAAAAAATACATCAATAGTGACATGACGTGCAGGAGACTATCCTTTCCTTCATCCTCTGGAAATGATGGAAGTGATGTTTCAACACCAAGCATCATCTCACCAAGGTTAGACTGCAGTTTCTGCAATATCAGTTGATAAAAGTTGAGAAAATCAGCAGCTTATCCTACAATATTCTCAGTAGTTAAGGATAATGTCTGTCTTTAGCAGTTACTCTTGCAAGGCTTGCTCAAGATTAGTGGACCTAATGGGCCACTAGTCCTAAAGTAGATCAGAGGAAAGGAAAACTGGATTTCTGCCAAGTACCCACAAGGTGATGATGCAAACAAAATCCAACCTTAAGATTTCAATTCAAACCTACTGATTCATACTGAGGTTATTGAGAGCTAAATTAATTTAGTTATTCTGAAGTTACATATCTAGTTTAAAACAGTCATTCAGCCTAATTCTAAATCTAATGGACAGAGGCTGGAACTTCAGAAGGTGATTCAGCCTACTCTAAGTACGTGTCTAAACCCACACTTTCACTATCAGTTTGATCCAGTGCAAGTCAGCATCTTCCTGTGCTCTGAAGTCCCTTGAGGTTCAAAAGGAAATCATGACAACATGATAATTCATCTTCTAATCTCACTCTTTATGAGCTTTCATATGTCACAGGTCTCATGATATGGGAGTTGAAGGCTTTGGATGAGAGATGTACTTGGGTAAATCAGCAGCCCATTTTTTCCTAGAAATGTCATGCTCAGTTTGTGTTAACTATCATCCATAGTGCTTTTAATATAAAATAATCTAGCCCAGAAACTGGGAATGCATGCCACTTTTGCTGAGCCTGATTTGTCCATCAGGCTTTTCAGGAACAGTGCTAACACACATCCATTAACTACAAGGGACAAAACGCCAGCAAGAACAAGGTGTCCACAAGCACTTCCCCTTGCCCCGATGCTGGTAGGCATTAGCACTTTCTGGTGTCCAAAAACAAGGGTCCTAAGTAAAAATGGAAATGAAGAAAAACCCTAAAATGTGGCATACAGTTAACCATATGATATTTTTTTTCACCTGAAAACAATTAGTACTTTGCAGCCATGCCCTTTTCTGCAGTGTGACATTTTACCGGTGACATGGCAGCAGAGGATGGCCAAGCCTGGACCAAAGGCTGCTCAGAAACACCTGAGGCACCCGGCAGCAGGCAGTGAGGAGCAGCACCACAAAACTCTCACCTTCCCACTGAAGAGCAGGAAAAGTATGCCTTTTCCAGAAAAAAGAAAAATCCCTACAGGGCTTCAAGAGCAGGAGCATCTCCTGAACATCATACAGTGAAATAATTTAAAAATACAAAATCAGTGGAAATTTTATAACTTTTAAATAAGAAGGACTTGCCAGAAGATAACTGACAACTGGTGGGGATGTGAGAGATACATCTGAAGACAGACTTACCGGTGTGCATGTAAAAATCAGCATAAGCTAAATTAGAGAATGAAAAAAGTGATGGCTTTGTCAATATGCCTTCTTGAACCTTGGGTTTAAATTCTGGGAAACAAATATCAGTCCTTCCTCCCAAAAAATAATTTTAACTTGCAACTAATCTTTGGAGGACCCAAGGGGAAGATGAGAAGATGAAGATATTCAGCTAGCATACACAAGTCTTTTGGGAAGGAAACACTTTGCTCTTGTGATCTTGATCAAAATGTGTCTCTTCTGTAAGCACACTGCCTTTTTGATTGCTACTGAGCTTCAAAAGACAGCTTCATGTTGTAGCAGTACTTCACAGATCACTTAACTGAGCTGTGAACACCCAGATCATCAAAAACCATCACACACCATGCTGTAGACATAATTTAAACTATGCTACTCGATCCACACTTTTCAATGTCCAATTTAATATGGATATGCATTTAACCCAAGGGAATTACTGAAAATCCTCACTCTGGTTTGCAAATCACATCTATCTTTATACAGGTACAATAAATTCAACAGCATCTAATATGTCACCAAAGTTAAAACAAACACACAAACTCCTATTGCCTTCTGTTGATATTTAATTAGGGAACACTAATTGAATTCAGAAAACACTAATATCTGCATCAAAAAGCAGTATTAGCCCAAAGATCTTCAGGGGAATAAAGTCTTAAAGTTATAAAATTATGGGTTTGGGGATTACCAAGAGTACTCTCGTTCGCAGTCATACCCTCTCCCTCTCCAATTCACTTCATTGGCCAAGTATAAAAATTCTTCTTCTGTGTCTTAATAATTTCTCTTCAAAGATCAGGTGTAGACTCTAACTGGTCTTGATGGACTATTGGTCTGCTCTGGTCTGATGAATTCCATGCAGTAATGCCAATTAACCTCTTGGAGAATATCCATACATAAAACTGTTTCATAATTTATACATAAGCAAACATCTAGGCTGTTGTGTTGAATTTAGAATTGAGTTCAAGACAGAGGCTGTTTGAAGCTGGGTTG
Organism: Cyanoderma ruficeps; assembly: GCA_008694505.1. Lineage (NCBI taxonomy): Eukaryota > Metazoa > Chordata > Aves > Passeriformes > Timaliidae > Cyanoderma > Cyanoderma ruficeps. The sequence continues at coordinate 15,661,831 of VZDJ01000782.1, read as the reverse complement.
AAAAAACACACTCCTCCTCAAAAAAACCCAACAGAAAACAAGAAAGCTCTCAATGATGCAACTTCAGGACTTGGGAGAGGAGGTGGAAAAAGTATTCATTTTGGAGAGAAAAACAAAACAAAACATAATCTCCAATCTCATCTACACTTAAGCACAACCTCCCACCCCACCCACACCTACAGCCACATTTTCTGTTTAGGAAAGAAACCACAGATCAGCCAATTTTTTTTTTTTTTTGACAGTAAGCAAATTTTGCAAATACTAACTGAAGAGGGGAACATTATTTTACAAATGTAACACACTGAGAATCAGGAATTCACTTGGCCATCTTCCTATCACCAATCAATCCAGTCTTCTAAGAATACTTGACAAAAAAATAACACATCCATCTCCTCTTGGCCTACCTAGATATATCTTCTCATCAAATAAGACTGATTACAGCAGCAAGAAGTTCTGGATGAATTCAATTTTCGTAAAAAAAGAGTAAGTTGTCATACAAGGAATAACCAGCATGAAGAGACTTTCACAAACATGGAAGCTCATTCCTTTTCCATCGAAACTGAAACAAAAAAATCTTATATAACACATTCTCATACGTACTGTTTTAGCTTGGGAACAAAAATCTTCTTTAATCCTGGTTTAGCTTTTAATATTACATTGTACATTAAAATTCATAAAGTAGTTCATTCCAGGCAAAACAAACTACTTTTCAGTTCTGCTCTGCAAATAGCAGAGGAGGTACAATAAATGCTGTTGCTTTCAGAACAGCTTTTATCAGGACAAGGTTTACTACTCCATTATTACAGTGGCGCCTGGAAGTGCAGTTATACTTAAGTGTCAGGGTTTCCATTAACTCTCCTCCATGGTGGTTTTTGCGGGGGTGGGAGGAGAGGATTGCATTTATTATTTTGTTCAGTTTTACTTTTGTTAAAATGCAACTTGGCACAAAGATTATCAACCTAAGTCTCAAATTTTGCCTACTTACAAATAAAAAATTTGCTGGTGGTGATATATGGCACATGCATGTAGTTAAACTCTAGGACTCCACCACTAAGTTTCATGGAAGCTGGTGTTATCCAGAACTCCTTACAATGGAGATTCACTGGTCTTCAAACACCATCAAAGCAGTGTTCTCCTAGATACCAGTCTTTCAAGAAAGAGTAACATACTATCTCTGAGACTCAATCCACGATTGCTTTAACATGAAGGAACTGTAATTTATCTGCAGTCAGATGGAGGCCAGGATTGTACTTACGAGATGAAGGTCTTGGTCAATGAGTACCTAGAATCATGACTCATGCAAATTTGTGGCTACTTCTTAAAACCTTGCCTTGTTAAAATAATATTCTGCTCTTGACATTACACGTACTCTGTTTTTACACAGGATGATGATGGGCCCTAAGAGTTAACACAAATTTTCTTGGGGGAATATGGGTGGCAAGAAAGATTTCTTCCTCGGCTCTGCTGAAATGGAGATTATTGTCCTGAGAAAGAAGTGTTTGTAACTGCAGGATGACTAAAAACCTTTAAGCAGAATAGTATGGAAAAGAAAATTTGTAACATGGCCACCTGTATCTGTCCTCCCCCAAAAACTGTACAGAGGAGGGGGGAGTCATCCCCCAAAAACTGCTCTGATAAAACATAAAGGCCATCCCTGGCACCTCAGTATCCTCTAAAGTATCCCAAGATTCTCTTATTTCCACATGACATGCAATAGACTCATTCTCTCAGCTTAACCTAGGAATACTCCAAAAGGGCCACTGTGGGGTGATCTGCAAGACGAAGGTGTTGAAGAGTGGGGGGAAATTATGAAAAGAAATAGAACATGAAAGGACCTTTTCCCTTCCTTCTAGATTGCAGAGGTTAAACCATGTCTCCATGCAGTACCTACCTGATGGAGATGCTAATACTTATAAACTCCAGAGCCCCAGGAAATGGCCTGACAGACAGGCTTCTGCCCCAGGGGTGGCAACTCGAACAATGTCCAAGGGAAAAATCCTTGTGTACGCCGTCTCCTTGTGCTCAGTCCACCAGTGTGGAAGACAGTAGCAGACTTTTACAACTTGACCAGCTTAGAGGGCTATACACGCATCCCAAAAGCTCATGCATTAGAGGCTAATGATTTCAATTTAAAAAAAAAAAAAAGTAAGATTTTGCATTTTGTTTAAGTCAGAGAGAAAGGGAGAAGTAAGGGGGACAAAGAGCTTCTTAAAGGATTTCAAACAGGAATTGGAAACAATCCAGATACATTAGCTCAAGTAGCAACTAGCAAGAATGCTGTAAAAATAAGATAAATTCAACATTGTTCCTTCTAACTCAGGCACCAGGGTTTGTGCTTGGTGAGTTCCTACTATCCAATCAGATCTCCAAGGTCACATTTTCTGTTTTTGCATACAACAGAATGCAAAATGTACACAGAACAAGCTCAGCTGCTAAATGGTTAAGTCTGCTCTACTGTCTGGCCACCAGTTGGCAACACAAAAATGCAAAATAGATCCTTTTCAGGATGTTTATTTTCACATCCTTCCGAAACTGATAACTTGCAATTGCAAAATAAACCTTCATGTGTGGCATATTAGCTCCCATTTTTCATGGTTTCATAGTTTAATTGTTTCAAACATTACACTGGTCTAAAGATTTAATATTAAATATGTTGGCTCTTGTGTAAATTCTGTTGTCAGGATAAACGGTCTGTTTTCTCTTTCAATGGTTATCCGAGAAGCTTACAGCCAGGCTGGAAAAATATTACGCTGTATTCCTGCAAACTGATCTTTAAATAATTGCTTATAATAAATTTAGTAGTAAGGATGATAGTAGTTTTATTTCCTTAGTATCAAATATTCAATAAACTGTGGACATTTTGGAGGGGGGTATCACAGTAGCAGTTTGCATTAAACATTTTGCAGTATCCTGACTGTAATTTATTTCTGCTGTGATTTGTAAAGTTATACTTGCCAGTGTTACAACTAGGATAATTTCACTATTATTTCAAGCATCAAGTATTGTAGTTATCTTACCAACACAGATATTTCAATTTTCAAACTTAGGACTCTGAACACTTAGCAGCAGGTGAAAAGTGCTTCAGATGTTTATAGTGGGTAATTCTGGAAACATGTAAGAAGGTCACAAAGAATCACAACTCAGGTTTCTACATTCTCAGTCTTTTCACTGGGGAAAATATGTGTGTTTTGCTGAATGACAGAGAACAGCACGACAACTGGAAAAATAAGTGCTTTGCTCTGTAGACCTCAAGTGTTAGTCTATAAGGTTTTCTTGTAAACTTGCTTTCCTTTTGAAAAGGATTAAAACAAAAACGTATGCTGTTTCCACTTTGAACTGTCGCAATCAGGTTAACTATACTCCTGACTCACACTAAAAAAAATGAAATGTAATTATGAACAAGAGCACAGTAGAGACAGATAGATTTAGCGCCCCCCCCCCCCTTCCATCTGAATTTGGACTTACAGTATGTTTTGTCAGTTAAGAAAACCCTTAAGTCTCACTTTCTTTCTGGCTGCATGGGATTTATACAGTTTAAAGTGTGAATTAAAACCAGTACAAAGACTACCTCTGACTTGACATCCTTCAGGAAGGTCCTGTAATTAACTTTGTTCTTTAGCTGTGAAATTGCCCAAGACCACTTGAGACAGAGTGAGACATTACCTTGGCAGAAAGAGATAAGTTAAGAAGGAGGGTTAGCCTTGGCTCTGAATTACCTGGGCTGTGGGAGCAGGTACAGATATTAAAACAAACTCAAATGCTGTTTTAAACACAGTTATCTCTATTTAACTATTTCCCAATAAAGCATTACTATGTAAATAGATTCTTGTCCTTTATCTTGAAGAATATCTATAATGGATTTTACAGACTAAACTCAGTTAATGATAACAAAACTACACCATTAGTACAGTCTGTTTTTTCTGCTAAAAATTTCTTCTCTTGTAAAAAGTACTGCAGCAGGTCAAGGTGATCTTCCGTCCTCACTCCTACAATTTTGTTATTCGTTACTTTAGTGTGGTCCTTAGTATCCATTAACTGAAGGAAAATTAGAAAAATAATCTCTAGAGGAATTTATAGCGTTCCAAATGGGTGTAGAACATAGTCACAGTCACAAGCCTATGACTGGCGAACAAAAACCTGCTGTTTTTGTCAAAAACTCACTTGTCACAAAATTCCCACAAAAATCCCAAAGCCTTGCTTTGTTTAACAAAACTGGACTGTGTATACAGCATGATTCCCACATATCTGCAGATCAGTTTGGTTTTTCCTTGCATAGGTACAACCTTGAGCCACAGCAATGCAGAGTATTTCTCAAAATATACAGGTTTTGGAGTGAACCATGTTTCTTTGTGGAAATCCTGCGCATTCCTATGGCTTATGCATTTCTCATGTACCTTAAAACAGGCATCAGGGTCTCCTTGATCAACACAAGGACTGCACCATTGACTCTCTCGATCCCACTCTATCAAACTTTGTAATTTTTGAAGAATTAAATCAAATAAATTTTAGAGAAATCAATAGGAGTTTCATTTTAACAAATACCACATGAAGCTTTAATGAACATATCCAAATCATTCAGAGCAATGGATATAGCAAGCCTGTTATTTTACACAGTCAGTAGTTCAAGCTGGTGAAAGTATGCCCAGCAGTTTGGGATGGGATCTTCCTTCCCCTATCACTTTAGTTTTACCTGTTTGTTTTCTGAAAAAATAATTTTTAAGGCACTATAAGGTACTCACTTTCTGCTTTCATTCCCTCTCAGTTTAATGGTCCAAATCCTCAAAAATCTCTATCTGAAACTATAACATTAAGAACCTAAGAATTTTAAGAAAAGATGATAGCTAAAAGCCATCATCTTCCATGCCCAGTAAAGCTTGTACCTCAATAAAATGAGCAAAAAATTCTGTAGGAACCATAATGGATAGAATTTACCTTAAAATTAGAAAATAGGTAGTAATAAACTGCTACTATCATCCATTATATTTCTTAAATTTAATTTACGAAACACGCTGCAAGTAATGATTCTGGGAATGTTTAAAAAGTGCGACAGCAAAAGGTTTCTTCTGTTTCAGAGAGGTCTCACCCAGCGGGGCAGTGAGAGAACACAAGAAGCCAACCCCAAAGGCAGAGAGAGCGGTTTACTTGTGGAGGCCGGCTGGGCGGTGTGCTTATGAGAGGCGCCGGGCCCATCGCAGAGGCCGCGTTCAAGCTCCTTTCCCTTTCGTCCTGGTAAATTCGATCCCGTTCTGCTTCTGGCAGTTGCAAGAAGTTCTGCATAGCCCGAAGGTTTACCAGCAAGGACTGCGAGGCAGTCTTGGGATCCTCTTCTTTTCGGAGGATTTCTGAGAGCAAGCCCTGTAGGGAAGGAAAAAAAAAACAGGCTCAAGAGTTAGCCTAGGTGAGTGTCTGTAAAACTGTGCTCTGCAAAGTCACTGCTTATCAGTCCTCATTCTTCTCGCCACTGGGCTGGGAATGAGAACAGCAAATGCACTATTCACTCCACATAGGATTATATTAATGGCATTTTAGATAGCAGAGAAGAGAACCTCATTTGTACCCTGAATTTTACCAAGCATCTGTTTTAAATACAACATAAACTGAATCTTCCTAATAGGTCTTCCTCCTTTTACTGGCTTAACTTGCCATGATACCTTTCACAGTTCACAGACAATCATGAGATCTTAAGGATATGTGAATACACTGGGGGGTTCTCAGGCTTCACAGGCAAAATGCATACCCAACCTTAAAAAAAGGCTTTCCACATTTCTAGCAACTTAGATCTTTGAAAGGAAGTGATATTTCACCACTAATCTGAGACTATAAACTTGCAATGTTCCTAAAGTACCGCTTCACTGACTCAGGGACATATATTTTATAAGTCAATATTTCTTCCTAAGAGTTGCATATTGGAGTTTAACAACGAGTGAGGAAACTCATTGGATTCCCTCATGTTCCTCCTTCTTGCACCTTCCTCTCTCTTCATCAGGAAAACCCCAATCCTGAAACAGACCACCACCTGGGATATTTACATTTAATGTCCATAGGTTCTTGACATCTCTCTTTGACAGATTCTCCTTTTAAGTATGTTGGGCATTCAAAATGCTCTACTGTCTTGGAGTAAGAAGACAGTGATAAGAAAGGTAAGTTTTGGAAAAGCAGATGTGAACTTCTACTTAGAATAAGTGCTGTTGCTGTGCTGGGAAAGCAAGAGGATTAGCATGGGAGGCTCTTACTTATAGTATAACAAGTGAACACACACGTGAATTTCAAGAAATAACATAACCCCGTGTTTCTTTTTGTGAAGAACTGTTGTAAGTTATTCAGGATAACGGAGCGGTAAACAGAGAGAGGGAAGCAGACAATAAAAAAGCCAAAACTAAGATAGGTCATACTGACTGAATATATCTATTCCTAAGAGGGTACAAGAGAATGATATGGCCAAGGGAATCTTTTTGGGAAGTCTGATGCTCACAGGACCTGTGAAAGTTTTCACCTCTCTCTAGGATCTTTTCCTACCAGGCAAAAGACCCTTAGGGAGGTGCTGCTGCAAAGCCACTGCTCTCAAGCAGCTGTGCTTAGGAGGGACCAGGGCCCACCCAGTGTGGGTACGAGCTCTGCAGTTCCCCGTTGGGCGATGAGGACAGAGGTACCAACCACTACACCTCAGCCAGTGTGGTCCTCATGGCCCTGTATATGCCTGCATGAGTAATAGGGAATGGGATGGAAAAACCCAATCATTCCAGCATTAAGCATGAAAAATATCTCAGAGGAGGAGGATAAAAAAAAAATAATCTTGCGGAATACTTTCTTACCACTTTTCTTGATCCCTCCTGTTTTTTGGTATCCAGGCAGAAATTACTCAGAAGGTAAATAAACAAGTTACTGACAAAAGTGGCATTTGGATGATGTTTTAAATTTTTTTCTTAATGATTAGTCAAATAATAAATTTACTTATTAGCAAACATGGAAAATAAATTTGTGTCTATCATTTTTTTTCTACTTTTAAATACTCAAACCCAGAATTACCAATGTTAGTGGTAGGGTTACACAATCCACCTCAAGAAGAGGTACACAATTATTTTCTTCTACTGGAGACAAGAGAAAGCTGTCTGCAGAGCACAGGATGCAGAGAACAGAGGAGAAAAACTTAGGTTGGAACGGACCTTTAAGATCACTGTGTCCATTCATTAACTGTGCACTGTCAAGCCCACCACTAAATCATGTCCTCAAATGCCACATTTATATGTCTTTTGAATACCTCCAGGGATGGTGACTCCACCACTTCCCTGTCTGCCTGTTCCAGTGTTGGACAACAGTTTTGAAGAATTTTTTTTCCTAATATCCAGTCTAAACGTCCCCTGACATAACCTGAGAACATTCTCTCTCAGCCTGTTGTCTCTGTTGTTTGTTACTCGGCCAAAGAGACCAACGCCCACAACGTTCACTTCCTTATAGGTAGTCATAAACATGTGATTTCTGACTGTTTCTCTGCTGGAGACACCGCTCCATGAAAAAATGAGCAAGAAAAACTGAACTTAAGTTAAGTGGACTTAGTTAAGCGGACTAATCATTGTCAGGAGAGAAGACTCCTTACAACCAGCCACTGTCAGTCACAGGAAATGCCTGTAATAGAATATATTTGCTTGCATAAGGCTTAGCCACGTAGTGGGCAGCTAAAAAAGGTAGAAAAGGCTATTTTTCTTGTGTAACTTTCCCCTCTTCAGTGAAATAAATAAATAAATAAAATGCTGGTTTTGATTTTTTGTTTTTTAGCTTTTGCCTGCACTTCCACTGCTGTGGGACACCTCTTGGTGATTAGAAATGCCACTAAGTATTCATTCTCCTCTCTTCCCCAACCACTCTCATGATTCTTTGCCTGGGCTGGGAGTAGAGCAGAGCAGAAGACAACGATGCAGAGAGAGAAGGGGAGATGACAGAGCACAGAGAAGGCAAGGAGGAGTTTGCTTCTAGGCTTTAAATCTAAAGGTCAGAATTTGTGAGGAAAAACCATGAAAACGAAAATGTAGTACCAGGTGCAGGCAGTCTTAGAACACAGTTTGCCTGCTTCATATATTACTTCATTGATACTACTTCAATTTTTGAGCGCAAAACTTCAGCTGAATGTTGTTAGACAATGGGAAAAATCCTAGAAAGGAAATACTGGCTCTTGCTTTCTGGCTTGTGCTGATGCACAGATTATTCATTTTAGCAGGCTTGAACTGGTTTTCCAGGATACTAGTCTTGGTGTGATCTCCTGATATTGTACCTCAAGTTGCATAAAAATTAAGCTTGTTTTGCAAAAAGATTATAAACATTGTTAGGCTCGAAGCCCTCCTCACTGTTCCTCCTTTGTATTCTTTTTGCACTGGAAATGTATTTTTTTTTTAATATTCCCAGGTTCCATTGGGAAAAAAAAAAGAAAGTTTACATGTCATCACAAGTATAATTCATTACTAATGGCACAAAAATGTTCACTAAATATTATCAAGGCTTTCAAAAGCTCATTACAAATTCTTTAAAAATGGAGATATATTAAAGTGTCTGCCAATCTGAACAAAAACACTGCCTGTCTGGCCCCCAGTTTGTCTCCTCCTTGAACATAATCACTGATTCAAATAGATTTTTATCAATATGATAGAACTTCAAAGCTTCCAGAAGAAACATGCAATTTGCCCAAACCTTCCCAAAACATGCAGAACATCCCTGAACACTATCCCTCTTGGTTGCAGGGTGCTCCTATCCCATGTCCAGGCAGAAGATTATTCCCAAACTCCACCCCCAAGCCTGGATCCTGGCCAAGTAAGTTATAAGCAGACACATTTATCTATGTCGTTTAGTAGCAAGAGGAGAGCTGTCATGATAGTGTAATAGCACCTTTTTACCTTTTACTCAATAGTGATATGGATAGTGTATTTTTTCTTAAATTACACTATGAAGAATTATACGAATACAGTGGCAATTTCTGTTATACTTAAGCAGGCAAATTTCTCTCTACCACATAATTTACAGAACTCAAATTCAATAAAACATTACATGATGGTCCATTACTGTTATCAATTTTGAATAATCCATCTTCATTTTTCATTTTACTGGAAAATAAAGTGTGCCAAAGACAAAGTGGAAGGAAAAAAAAAAGTAGTGCCTGAGAAGGTGGTTTGTGTAAACTTAGATTTTGTTTTACAATTACACAAAGCCATTTAGTGCATCCAAGCATTCTCCTTCGAAATAGCAATTGCCCAGAATTAGCATGAGCACAGTCCTAAATACACAGAAGTTTCCACATTTGAGAAAAGGCATTATACATGAACAAAAGGCAGTATGTCCTGGCAGCTAATATTTTAAACAAGCATGGGGCTCAAGTAGAAATGAGCGAGAGAGAAAAGTGAGAAACACTGAGAAATATTCAAAAGCCTTCAGATCAAACGTTGCCACTTGCGGGAAAAAGAATAGTATCAAAATTCAGACATGGAAAAGCAGCAAAAAGCACTCTTCATTCTTTCACTCAGACAGAGCCATGAAGTCACCTCTGTACAACAGCACCTGAGTCCCTGCAGCAAACCTTACAGCTGAAAGTGTACACAAACAGAGACAGGCAGCCCCCAGTTCCAGTTCCAACCACAACCATGACTAACACAATTCCTTGCTCACACAGTGCGGGCTCGTCACCCCGCCGTGCAGCAGGCTAGGCTACACCTTCGAGTCAAATGTCAGACTGGCTGTGGGAACCCAAGCCTTTTGCTTCCTGACTCATGTAACATCTAAAAACACACAACAGAAATGGGAGAGGAGTTTATTTATTTGTTTAGGGCTCTGAGGGTGGTTTAGCCCAACAAATGTAGATGCTGCGCTGCAGCTTTAAGAACAAAACAGAGTAGAGGAACTCCCAGTTTAACATTTGAAACAGCAGGCAGAGCCTCTCTGCTGATGGGGGGCCGTGGCACCATGCTTTGAGGGGCTACCCCAATGCATCATCACTGTCACCCCATGGCTGCCTGGGGCTACCCAGGGCAGCAAACTGAACACAAATACCGTTTGCTAGCCTGCAAAGCACAAGAAAATACTGAACTGGCCCTTTCAAGAAAGTAGAGGTATCTGCGCAGGGCACTGACATCAGCTAAAACAAAATATTATGTTTATTAATTTGATGAACTGGCAACTGAAACATAAGTATCTCAATTTACCAAAATTATCCTGGCAGACTGGTAGTCACCTTTGGACACCTTGCTTGAGGTGAAACTCAGATCTGCCAGCACAAGTACTAACTCAACAAAGTTTTCCACGGTGCATGGAAAGGAGGTGCTAACAGGATTCAACCTGTTTCTTTGCATCCAGTGAGCTGGAATCACAACCGCTGAAGGACAAGCAAAACTTCAGATCCTACTCTACTCTGAAGACTTCCTAGTAGGACCATAGAGAAATTCCTCCCACTAAAACTGCTTCTCTCCTTGCAACAGCTGTCCTATTGTGCCTGTATAGATGTGAAGTTTCATTCAAGTTATAGGTATCTGGACCTTGAGTAAATTTTATAAGGCACGTTCCCAAGAATTCAGCTTTGAAGTTACCATTTGGAACTTAAGAGTAGAGGGGAAATTATTCAAGAACACATTGAAATCACACTCTGTCTTTCTTAAGGACATTCTTCTGAGGGGTAGCTAAGGGGTTTTTTTTCCTACTTTATAGATAATTAGTAAAAAAAGACACTCTAGTTTGCAGAAGTATTTTTGCCAAATCCTTGGATTGTGGAAAGATAGAAATATTTTTAATCAACATTTTTGCAGCTAGATTAAAAAATCTTGAAAATTAGGATCTAGTGTTGAATTACCACACTACACTGGTAGAACTTTCCCACCCAAACACCACCACCAAATTCTGTATTCATATTGTAGAGCATAAGTCTGAAAAATAAAAGCATCTTCAGCCAATTTTGAAGTCCATTTTATTGCCTAAACATTAAGCTGAATCACTCTTAATTTATAGATCGCTTTCTTCCTTAACTTTTACACTGAAAGCAAATCTCTCCCCTCATCTGAGACTGTATCTTGACACCCGAGTTTTCTTGCACAGGACTCCTAACTAATTTCAGTGAGTTCTTATGCCTTTAGAAACTGATGGTATGATATGGTCCCTGGACGCAGCTCAAATATGCTTATGACAGTTTCAAAAATGTCAGTGGTAAGCCTGAGTTAGCTTTCTATCTCAGAAAAGAGAACATGAATTTAAACAAGCGTTTTCCCTTTCCTAGCCAAAAAAACCCCAAAAAACCCAAAACAGCAACAACAAAAAAAGAAAAAAAGGAAAAGAAAAAACCACCAACC
>VZDJ01000782.1:15617604-15650505 GCA_008694505.1 Cyanoderma ruficeps | reverse complement strand
AAAAAACCTACTTAGGATATTACATCACTATTAGAAAATAACTCCTCAACAGCATCAGTTATTAAAGTACTATCCCAATTTTAGCTCAATGTGATGTATCCTTGAATAAGCTGTGAGGAATTCAGAAATACAGCAAGCAGAACAATTTTTAAAAGTTTTCATGTAAGAATTGCTGGTACCTGTATTTACCCTTGCACATTAGCTGTCACTGTGGGTAAAATTAAAAATTTCCAGGTTTGCCAAGGTGAAATGCACCCAGCAACGAATTCCTCTGTATTTCAGTGGGGCTTTGCTTCATATGAAAATATGCTGAGATATTTCTTGGCAAAACTGAGGCTGACACTCTCTAGGCTCCTAGTACTTTTCCTTTATGCTCCGTATGTTTGCCACAAAACATAACAAATACTTCAAAATCTTACCTAGCTAACTGTACTACAAACTTGAGTAGCAAAAAAAATTGGTAGGATGTAGGGATATTACTTTGTGTTTTTTCAAATAGATTTGGTTGAAAGTTGCCAAAATATATAGGTGTATTTCATATCTCTTTAGGGGAATTGTTTTCATTTTGGGGTTTCCTCCCAGTTCTGTGTCACTCTCAATACATTTTACCAAACTGGTTAACCAAAAAGCCTGGGGAAGAATTGAACTTTAAACAAATATTTAATAACATTTGTTGTAAGAAAAATACATAGCAATATATATTTTAATATATATTTAGTGCAATAATACAAATATTAAAGTAAAGAATCAGTATTTGCACTAGAAATCTTGTTCTACAGTTGCATTCATCAAATCAAAAGAGCATTTTCTCCTACTCTGTCATATAAATTCAATGTCCAGTCAGAACCAATCATCTCTGTATTTCAGGCAACAAATACTACTTATGCATAAAGGACATGCCAAAAGCTGTATGCAAAACTAGCTGACAAAAACTGACCACTTCAGAGGGAAGAAAGTTTAGATAAAAAAATGTGCTTTTAGGCAAACCTGAGAAAGAAATAAATATAAAATAAACTTTATTTTCTGAATTACTCGGCTTTTTGTCCAGGTAAGATGGCAGCTGCAAATCACTGCAACATGAAGCTACTACTATTGCTTTAATACTTTAGAGTATTAGTAATGAAATTTTTAGACACTGTATTAAGGAAGACTCACTTATTTGTAAATAAAAGAACTGACATTGCCTTGACCTAACTTAATGTAAATAATCCCTACATGAGTTCATGTAAACCCACGAAATTTAGTATGAAAGGCCCAGTTCTTGAAAACCTCATTTGCTGTAAAGAGCAAAGACACACACACAGTGCCCTACAGAGAATTCACACAATGACTCTACTTTCTTTTAGCCAAAGAAGGATGTAAAATATTGTAAGGCAATAGTAATTCAGAACAATTATAAATGACATGCTGATTCAAACCTGCTACCTGAGCATTTGAAAGAGAATTTCTATTCTCTAAGCTATGAAGGGAGAAACCAAAACATTTCAAGAGAAGCTCAAATTATGATTTTGTTATACTACAATCTACAATGGGCAAATTGTTTCCTAAGTATGTGTTTTCATTTAAAAATGTGGAACCCAAAGCAAATTTACCTGTCTTTTTTAAGTATTTCCCATTTTACCAAGTCCTATTAAAAATATTTTATTTTATGTTATAACATACTTCTAAAATTTGGAGATTATTATCTTATTATTTGCATCCAATACACTGACATTTCTTCCATAATTTCTGCTTGATTAAATTCCGTGCAACATGGCATTAAGTTAAATTCATAGAGCAGAATAAATTATAACAGGGTTAGCTTCTAAAACAGGTGTAAAAAATAACACATTTTAGTGTTACTTATCAGCTTTGCTAGGGCTGGCTTTTTCTGCATTGAAGAGCTGAAGTATATGTTCTGACGTGGACACCGGCAAGCTCAGCAACTACAGTTTTTGCAACAAACTACAAAAATACATGAAGAGACTAGATGATCTAGAGATAAAGCTTTTAATCTTTAATTTTTCAGAAGTCTGAAAAGATGTTATTAGGACTTTCACTGGAAAATAATAAAAATAAATGCAGGTATGGATACAAGACCATCTCCAGTACACCTGTGAAAGAAGACGGGTTGTTCAGTGTGTGCAGGTGGTCAGAGCGAGTGGTCACAACTCTACAACACAAAAGGCAATCTGTTGGGTGACTTTGTGAATGGTTCTGCATTGGGCTGTTCATTTCCTTTACTGGGAACTCCAGTTCACAAACCACCACAACTGGAGAGGAACCACGCTTCCTGTAAGAACAGGGGATATTTCCACAGACCAATCCCTGAGAATTTCAGTATTGTATCAATATGGACAGTGATCCTGCAAGGAAGCGTGGTTCCTTCAGAAGAGCTAAGTGACAAGGTTGAAATGAGAAGACAGAAGATGGCAATTACTAATTAGAGAGAGAAAGAAGAGACTCTTAGACTTTAAAAAAACAATAAGAAAAAAGATGACTGACCTGAGTTCGGTTAAAAGCCACACGTGCAAATACTGCCTGTGAGATTCCTGCTCGTTTCAATTCATCACGGACCCACTGGTAGATTTCGGAAGACACCTCTGTGTTCGTTGAGACCTGCTGCTCCAACGGTTTGTTCATGGATCTACTGACAGGAGGAGGGTGGTTCAAGTACTGTTGGTTTAAGGACTGCTGGGCTAGAAGTCTGTTCACTGCATACTGCTGGTTCAGCAACTGGGCCATTACCAGCTGTTGATTTACCAGCTGAGGGCTAATGGGAGTAGATACAAGTCCAGGGTGCAGGTTTGGAAGCGGGGTCCGAACTGATGGTTGACTACCATGAGAAAGCTGAACAGGAGATGGAGGCTGTTCGGCTGTGTTCCCTGGGACTGGCTGCTGACCGAAGTTGACATGGTTGGCACCTTGCTGGGATAGTTCAGAAAGGCTATCCATCTCAACTGCAGCAGAAAAGACACATTGAAGAGGCCAACATCAGACTGAAAATCACAAACTCGACTGTCCTCACACGACATGCTAATAAAAATAAACAAATGTAAAATGGTGCAATGCAACCCAACCATGAGCAGGTTGCTGCATCCCACAGTGACAGACACAGAAGACTTCAGACAAAGCAGTAACCAACTAGAGTTGGGGTATAGACAAGAGACAAAACCCCACTCTGTGCTGCAGATAATGCAGGTGGAACAGCAAGTACATCTGTGCAAAGGGTAAGGAGGGCTGTTGTGGGAAAACATGTCCCAGCCAGAGAGAGAGAAGCCCCCAGTGGTTTTGCTCCTCCCATGAGGTCCCTGCCACGACATCTGCAGCTCCCAGCCATTGGAAATCTGTAACAAGCAGGGTGAGGTGCAGACCTCCCTATGCTCTGCTAATTTCTAGATGCTGCATCAATTGTATGGGACTGCTAGGAACTAGTATAATTTATGTAAATTACACAGATGGGCTGCTTTATCTTGCAACCATGTATGCATGGCTTTTTTCAGTGACTTGCAACATGGTTGAAATTTTTCTTATATTAAGAAAAATATTCTTATATATCTCATCTGCCTTTGACACACCCTCCCTTTTAAATAACAGGACAGTTTTTTAAACTACAAGAGTTCTTCCAGTTGCGCTGTTGTGCATGATTAAACAACATAAAATAACTCTAGGTTGATATATAGGACCCATCTTTTTATCAGCATTTGTAACCTTTTTTATTCTAGAGCTTTAGCAGCTCTAGTCTGGAAATAGCCTTAAGAAAATAAGCTCTATTTAAAAATCAGAAGTCCGGTATTTTCACAAAAGTGTTGTAGCAGATTTTTTTCTTATACTAGTAAGCCTTTTTTTTTTAGGCAGTGTCTGAGCTTGTCACAGTAATTATGATCTTCACCAACAGTCATCAGTGCAAGACCACCCTTTCCCCCACAAGGGTTGGAGCTGGATGAAGAAATCGGCACTCCCACCTGCATCCCCATCTTCCTCCCATCTTATCATGGGCAGAAATCTGATAAATAAAAAGCCAGAGAGTTCTGGTGTCCATAGCCTGGATAAGTACCCAAGCAGAGGCCCTGCTACTCCTCACACAGGTGGAATTGAGGGCCACGCTGCCTCTTCTGCCAGCACTACACAAGAACACACAAACACACATTTTTTATTCGCTGGCTTCACTGACTCCAAGTGAATGGAACATGCACCTGTCTTGGCAGACTGTATAAGTTAAATTTTGCAGGGGTTGCCCCATGCAGGAACACCGCTGCAGAGGATATGGGAGAGGCTGCTGTGGAAAGGTCACTCTCCCCATATGGCCACTCTGCTGCCTCACACATGAACCACCTGAAACCAAGTCAAGTCTTACCACTAAATTTGGTGGTCTCAGAAGAAGGGTTCCGTGTTGCACACAAGGTACAAAGAAGATTAAGGAAAGAAGCTGCCTTTTTTCACTCAGGGAAAGTAGAGATCAACCCAAGTGGGCCATTCACTCGGAACAGTAATTCAAGCAATTATCACAAAAGTGATGCATTGTCTTCATTACAGCCTTAAACTATAAAAGGCAAGGAACCCGTTTTGGTAGATGAATGATTTTGCTTCAAATACTGAAAGCTAAGTCAAGCTCAAAATTCAATCTAAATGGAGGTCCTATTTCTCCATTCTACTAAAATCTACATAGAAGTTTTCTGACATAAAGTGTTCAAAATTATGTGAACAGGTTTAAGAAAGATAAAAGGTATCACAGAACTGATAGATATTTTTCTCCAGTAATTTACTTGTGCTTACTACAACAAGCAAACAATTGTCACAACAACTATTTGTTAAAATTAATTGAAATTAGGGTCCCAACGTTAGAGAAAGATATGAATTTATAAAATTACAGCATTCTTGCTGGAAGGTAGTGATAGCTGTAAAAGCCTGTTTCTTTAAATATACATTAGCCAGAGCGAGAAAAAAATACACACATTAAAAAATCAGTTCGTCACAGTTCCAGGAACAGGTTTTCTAAACAATTATTCTGGGTGGTAGAAGATCTCTAGATTTACAGAATGACAGCTTTACATCTCTGGCAACCCAAGTCAGCTTGGCTGTTTCAATAGCAAATATTTATTTAAATGAATTCTTTCACTATATATGTACTTTCTACATCTACTCATCAAAAGAATCCTAAACTTATAGTGAAGGGAACTGGCTTCTTATATGACTGTGACAGACCTCAATGTGACACATAATGGTATGTAACCACCATCAAGGCAATTTTTTTTTTTTTGCTTACCCATCATATCTTTTGCCTTCTTGAAATGTTTATACCACCTTCCAAATTCCTGACATTTTGCTGCTGAGACATTTGCATAGTAAGTGCTGTTCACAATGGAAGAAATCATACTCTGTGTGAAAAGGGGAGAAGAAAAAAAAAATCTGTAATACAGAGCAGTACAAGTCAAAGCACGAATTGTTTCAATTGTTGAACCATTATATTTTTAAAGTTTGAGAACCATATTGCATTTTAAATCCTATCATCCAAAGCCTTTTAAAAAACTCATTAATTGAGCATGAAAACAAACCAAGGTATATTGTAAATGGGAGCAAAAATAGCAGATGTACTAAGAGAAGAACAAAGTTATCGACCAAGAAATATCATGCAATGGGATGGGCTCTGGACAGAAGATGCTAATCTTGAATTTTGTTCATCCCATTTCAGCTTTTAAATTTGATTGACCCTTCACATACCCAGACAGGCATACAATTCCTACACTGCCTTTACAAATGCAAGCAGTGACCCAAGTTACCCATATCCAGTTCCTCTGTGCCACTTATCAAAGATTAGACCCCAGAAAATCATAAGATAAAACTTTATCTGAATGCTGAAATGACCCATGAATAGGATAAAATATGGGGTTTATAGCAGTATGAAATATGCATCTAATAACCCAATATGAACCCAGCCTTGTTTTTCCTCAACAGGGTATTTTAAGTGCTCTGCAAAAACAGGCTTATGAAAAGCTTATTGTCATGTCTAATTCTGTAACTGAATATTAGCTGTAAAACAGACCAAAGGAAGATCAAGATGATTTTTCTCTCAAAGGTTCTCGAGATATCAGATAGCTACAGTGAGAAATTTACCTTCTGCTCAGTTTTGACCAATTTTAAAATAGTGGAATTTACAATGCATAAAACTCAGTTCCAGTACATTCTTTTACAAATCAATTAAGACTAAGCCTTGCAAAATGAGATAATGCTCCAACTTGAAAATTATACTCACTATATGATGTATGGACAACGAAATTAGCAAATATAATTTCAACAGACTGAACTTTGCCACCCTCTGAATTTCTATGTGGAAAGTAGTTGCTTTTGGCTTAACTACAAGAATTGTCCAGTGTATCAAAACAGCAATGACAGTCAAGAAGACAAAGCCCTGATTATTACGTTTCTTCACTATTCAGCATGTAACATTTAGATATATTTGTGGTGCCTTAAAAATCATTTGGAGCATCAGCCCTTTGTTACACCAACTACAACAGCCACTGGAAGGAAAAGTCTTGAGTAAAAATGCAATAAATGTTACTGTAAGTTTTCTTTTAAAAGGCTAGTTCAGTTTCTGACTAAAAGCACCTTCATTATTGATCTTAGTGAAGTTCATTATAACATTTTCTAAGGTATTACTCAGTAGCAAGCTGTTCGTGGAGGCTTAGAACTGCTAGAATGAGGCAGCATTATTTATGCCAAATGTGGATATCCCCTACTCACAAGGCAGGTATTTTAATGTTTCTCCGATTCACCAAAATTCTTGCCACTTCTTGATACTAATCTGGCATTTCTGAAACTAGCTAGAAGCCTTTTGTCGGTGGTACAAAAGGAGAGTAAAATTTTAATAGACGACCACAAGCCTAGCCTGAATGATCAGAACCAAGCTCAGCCGAACCCAGTTTCAGCTTCCAGTACAACAGCACTATACTTAATGTCTAATATGTACAAAATTATCTTTTAAGCTCTTTTATAGAGGGAACAAATTTAAACATGGGCACATAAGGCAGGATTTTAAGTCCTGTGGATCTGAACTGGCAAATTATATGACTGCACAGACTACTTGCAGAAACTGCAGAACTGTATGTGCAAAATGGGGAACCGCACCTGTCAGAGGCCATCATCCCACACCAGCTCATGTATATTTTGCAGATGTCATTTAGACTTCAAGGTGGGTTTCTCTCATTTTATTTTGCCCCTTTCGGATTTGTTCTCCTGCCCAACTAACTTTAAGTGTGAAAACATGTATATTAATTTTTTTAAATTGCCCATTATTGAAGATGTTTGTCTAAGATTTCCTAGTGCTCCCCTCCATGTCATTTTACAAAAATGATACACAAATGACATGGCAGTTTGCAACGTATTCCCTGCTTCTTCAGGAATAAATTTAATGCAGTCACTTTACAACCAAACAGGGGACTGGTCTGTTTGAGAAACACTACTGGGAATTTTAGCTTCTCTGACACAATGTGAATTTCAAGCTTTGATGGCTAACACTCTTGCTTGTTACTCCTGATGTTACTCCTGCTCTTCAAAGTAGATTTAAAAAAAAAAAGACAGACATTATAAACACATTTAAAAATGAAAATTATCCTGCATTTTCTTCGAGAACACTTCATGCAAACATTCAAGTGATATTACCTACGCTAAGAATCCTCATCAGGAGGAATCAATGATTTATTTACTAATTCACTGAAGGCAAAATTTTACAAGCCAGATAAAATATTATTACCTTGTTAACTCAGAAAATATCTTGACAACACTGAATTTCATTGTTTCCATGCTTTATTTATTGTCATCAAACGTGCAGTCACATCAGTGCAGAGAGAGGCACTTGGCTGTAGAAATTTCCTATTGCTACAGAATTCCTGTACATTTTAACGCCAATCTACATATATAAATATCTGGTATGCTTATGGCCTAAAACTTAAGATTAACCCCATGAGTTAGTGGCCTTCAGAGATTCACTATCTAGACTAAAGGCATATTGATGCTTTTCATATTACTAGGGTCATTACACTTGAGGAGTTTCCCATGTCTTGAATTATCAATAATCAAAATCAAAATTATTATTGTATTTGAAGCATATCATATCCCGGTACTACTGCACATATCCTCCTTATCTGTGAGGCACAGAGGCAGATGCCTTCCACATACAAGGAAGATGAACATAAGTATGTCGAACAAATATTCAAATGAATCACATACATCGCTCATAATCAGATTTCTTTTTCGCGTGTTGCAAAGAAAATTGAGAGAACGCAAAAACTGGTCACAGATATGCCATCTTATCTTGTAGTTTATCCATGAAAGTAAGTTGTGAGCCTTCAAGATCTCAAATTTCCCTCTTTCCCCTCTCCCATATCTCCCTCCCCCCAACCACATCACTTGCAGTCATGTTCTGAGAATCGGGAGATCTCATCTGAAATGGTGCCACCTTCACAGAAATCCCACTATTCTGGAATGATACCATCTGCTGCAGCCCAAGTGCTCTTTTTTTAGCCAAATAAGTTAATTATAATTAGGCATCCAACAACTGTGTGAAGGTAGGGGTAGAATTTGTTCTGAGGTTCAGCTGAGGTTCACCCAGCGTAGATTGAACCAAATCCCATTTTCTCTGGAAGATTAAATACCAGAAATTAAATACCAGACACCATCTTTTTCTCAAAGAAGTTGGGGAACTCCCTGGGGAAATATCATAAATCTCAAGCAGGAATCGTTTCATATGCCCATCAAACAAAACCCAATAAAATGGTAGCATCAGACACCTTTTGTTTTGTGCCAGAATCTAACGCAAGGTGCATCCTGCAAGATACGGGAAGGACCCGAGCCTTTCATGCCGGCTCGTTGCTGCAGCCACCGCTGCAGGTGCTTCAAGAGGGAGGCATTTCTGAGTCATTGCCTCTAACACTGCTCTTCAACCAGGTGAAGTGTTGCTCGATCATCGCTAAAAGTATACTGTTGTCCTTTTTGCAAAACAACAAAAACAATGTTAATCAGGTTAATTCAATCATCTAAACCAAAACTGTTCATGCTTTTCTGCCAAATCAACCAACCACAGCAAAATCTGTTATCAGTGATTGCTCAGCTTCCAGTCAAAAAAGCTTTTAACCCCCACAGTCCCAAAACTTCCCCTAAATAACCTTAAAATTATTTTTATATGGGCAGAATAAGGTTGTTTTCATGCCTCATGAAGGGGTACTTGGGCTGCAGTATTTACACAGAGCAAATACATGCTAACAGACTTAGCAGAGAGTAACAGACACAGCAGCTTCCTAGAACAACTCGGCTGAATTAGATATCAGGGATTCCTTTGCAAATTAAACATTTTTCTCAAAAGAAGCATTGTAACCAAAACTTATTTAGGCCTTCCAGGTTGTTTAACTAGGAAAAAAAATAATCTGAGATTTTTTGCAACTCATTCATTGGTGTTTAAAGCTTCAAGCCTGCTCAGTGGAAGGGGCAAGGGCTGCAACAACTTATTTACACAATTATCTAAATACGATTAAACAGCTGATGGACAAATATTAAACTGGAAAATGTATAGTCATTTCAGCTTAATGTAATCCCCTTTCTGTAAACACCCAAGATGATTTTTTTTCAACCAGAACAGTCCTGACATCTCATAAGCCTAAGGGTGAATAGCAAGAGATTGTTTTTGATAGTTATAAATATTCAAAAGACATGCAGACCATCTGCTTTCATAATACAGGTAAAGCAAGACTGAAATGGTGACTGCTGTATAAAAATGGTTCTTTTAACAAAGTCTTCCTCTCCTCGAAAACTATAAAGACAGATGTCAAAAACTGTTTACACAGGGTAATCAGGAGCGTGCAAAATGTAATATTCCTTTTACACACAGTGCTTGCTAAAGAGATTTTTTTTTCTTTTCTTCCCATCTGTGTGTTGCAACACATTTATACAAGTTAAAAACATTTTTTCAAACAGAGATCTCATGAATACCCAAAAACATGCTATCTGGTTTCTGAATGCTAATTAATTTCAACTAAGGAATCTGATTTTTTTCTGTAGAAAGGAATGCATGCTTTTGAAATGGAGTACTTCAACAATGACAGACACTGAAAACAGAACACCCCACAAGTTTAATTTTGCACTAGTTTGACACCGGCTATTTTCACAACTGTTTTACATTCAAACCCGCATCTGCTAAATCTGGCTATAAGACAGGCAGCAACTATCCTCTCACTTTTCAAATGAGATTTTATTTACGTTTTACTATTTATCAAGTTTTTCAGTATAAAGCCTTGTAACAACATAATGGTTTTGTGAAGTGATAAGTAGAAGATACCTCATCTTACAAGCAGAGTATGAACAGTGCTGCCCATAAACCCTACAGTCAATTTTCAGAGCAGAAACACTAATCTTGACAGTACCCTTTTAATGTATTATATTAATGGTACAGAGGCGTTAAGCACCTTTTTTATAATTCTCAATAAAATGAACATTTACTGAACAATCTGTCAAACCACTGGCTCCATTTTTTAAAGCCAAACTTTTAAGGCTTTATTCTGTCTCCCATAAATCCTCTGCCTTACATCCCTAGACACCAGCAGAGAAGCATGTTCCAATGCTGCAAACTTAACATGGCTTTTTAAAAAAAAGTAAAAGAGAAAAGCTACGAGCCTTTGTCCCTAGACCTAGTTTGAATAAGTGATAAAGTTGCAGAACAGAACTTAAAGATTTGGGGGCAGATGGGGGGNNNNGGGGGGGGGGGGGGGGGATCTTTTCATAAAGGACAGAGGAACTTTGTTTCCCCTATTCTAGCCACTATCAGTGGCTTTTGTTTGCGTGGAAATAGCAAGCTTCAGTTCTAACAGAAGCCGAACTCTTACGAGTGCATATTTCTCAGGAGGCTCCACGTTAACATTTTTCAAATGAGAAAGGGAACATTCAAGCCCCAACCAGATAACACAAGATTATCCCCAAATCAAAAGATTTTAGCCTGCGTGAGCCTATACCAGCCCATGTACTGCAAAAACCCAGCCAGGGCAAAATGTTGTTCCTAGTGTTCTGGTATGGCAGAGAAATATCATCTGCCATTCTGAATAAAAGTAGACCAAATATATCCAGCCACTAGTTGTTTTTTGGGCAAGAAGTCCTGCTCCTGACACTGACAGTTTAACCGCATATGAAGAATTATGTTAAATTCCTTGGTTCATTATCTTGAATTATAGTAAATAATGCAACGGAATTTGTTGTCATATGCCCTATAAACATGTAGGATCAGGGAAAAACCCACAGATGGACAGAGAAGAAAAAAACTTTTGTTTGTGCCTTTGGCATTGCACTTGGATGGCTATCTGACCTCCATACTGTTGCCAGGGTCAGGAGAATAAGAATCTGCATGGCAAATGCTGGTCATATAAGTTAAAGCTGAATAAAAGGCAGATTTACAGTGATGGCGCAAGTTTTTTTTCCAATACATTAGTATGTCTTTCCTCCTTTCTCCTGTCCTTGAAAAACTGAAATTATCTCCTCCTCCTTTTCTGTCTTATGTTGTCTTTAAGTATTATAAATGTATGTATTAATGTAAACATAGAGCTACATTGGTATAATGAGGGAAGATATAAAATCAAAAGAACCCAAATTATATATACATATATACACATATATTTATATATGGATAGAAATATACCCACACATGGGAAGATTTTGAAAATCAGAAATGAGGATTCAGCATCTGAAGGAACTGATCCTTGCACTATTTTTACCATTCTGTAATGTAAATTCCCAGTTGCTGCATGACAGAGCAGCATTCTCCCAATGTTTTCCGAGCATCTCCCACTGATGGGATATAAATAAAACTCAAATAAAAAGCTGCTTCCCAAGATACTACGCTTATATCTACAAAGGTTAAAAGCTTAAAAGAGAGAAAGATAGCTAGGTGGGAAATGTTAATTCAAATTTGAAGAACTTCGTAACTGCTTTACAAGCTTCATGGCACAGTGCCTTAGACTGAAAAAAAAAATAGAAAGAAAGAAGATGAAGTCACAACCTCAACCTATAAAAGACAAGGAGACATAACGCATTTTTGTCTTCATTGTCAGATGTCCAACACAAATCTTTTTAAGAATCCCGATTTTACTGCACACGATTTGTAAATGGAAGATACTTAGTAGTAAAAGTCCTGGCTAAACCCTTCCTAAAAACAACTCGGATAAAATATAGAATGCAAAATAGCCAGTATTTAATAAGTTAATTCTTGGTTTACTTCACGGAATGAAAATGAAATTGAGGGGTGAGTTATTACACCCTAAGGTTTTGATTATGCAAGTGCCTTTGCCAGCAGAGCTCTGAAATTTGAGAGTTCCATGGGTAAGAAATGTGCTATCCATTTCAGCCAGGAATCCATTTGAAAGAGCTGTTATGAAATGAATAGATTGCTTTAAACTTCTCTTTCAGCTTGAGCTGAGGATGCATGTTTTCAGGAGCTCTCCTCACTGGTGCCCACCACAACACTACCTTGGGGTGTACAGCCAGAATTTCTGCTGGACGAAGACAAACCCAGAAGCCACGCTCCAACTGAGTCCACAGAACCAGAATTAAGCTACTCCAGGGTAAGATCCAATCCTCATAACCAGTTCCTCATAACTCAGCCTCTCAGAAGGCTGCTGTTCCTACACTATGCTAACGTACTACAAGAAGCCTGTGCACCTGCAGTCACCTCCTCTTGGGATGCAATGAATGGGATTAGGGAAAACTAGAAACCATGAGGACAATCCGAATAATCCAAGATACAAACCAGCATTTCTTGTATGGGAATAAAGAGGTAGGTGGGGTCTTGGAGATTGCACAGACTGGTTTGGTGAAAGTATGAGACACCTTCAGCATTCCCCTCTGGTGTATTGCTTTTCTTTCCAACCACACTGTTCCAACCAGGTCAGAGTGCTTCTGCCTTGTTTCCTATCTAGGATGATGGTCCTAATGGATGTGCTTTCAAATACTAACCTAATGCAAATACTTTGTGTGATACAGGACATTTTAGACCTGTTAATGCATTAAAGTCAGCTTAGTGTATGGTAAAATTTTCTACAAAACTGCAGTATATACATTCTCCTGATAGAGGTGTTGATAATTGTTCTATCTTCACCCAGCCACAACGTTTGTTTTCATTTCAGTTTTTGTTTAATATTACCCACCACGTTAAGGAAGATTTCCCTTGCTGGGAAATAGGACATGATTTTCAGCAAGTCTCTTCTCAGATTCCACGGTTCTGCTAAGCAAAGCATCAGATGTCTGGCATGAAGTTGAGCCCTAAGGCACAATGTCCAGACAAGAAGTCATCAGACTCAGTAGCACTAACAGTTGTCTTGCTGAATTTCTTTTGGTGTTAAGGATAAGCCTTTTCTTTGATCTCTTTTCCATTTTCCACATAAGTTTTTGCAGATTTTCAATGTCAAAAGAGGCCATTTTGAGCAGTCATTCTGGAACCTACATAAAATGAGACCCTAGAATTTCATCTAGCAATTTCTGAGTTCAGACAAGTTACCAATGGCTGAGCAAGAGAAATCATTAAGTATTTATCTGAAGACTTCTTGTGCTGGATCTTTCACCACATCCACTGTAATCTCTTTCTGTAACCTCTAAATGTATCTTTTACGTACCTCTTTTCTTTCTGTTTTTAAATGTATGGCTAGCTTTTTGAACTTTATTGACTTCTGCTCCTAGTGAGCACCTTTCTCATGCCTCCAATTGCTTGCTTAAATACCCCTCTAGTGCCAAATGTAGTATCTCTTATCTATCCTTTGTTTAAATGGTTAAGCCTCAGTTTTACTGTTTCAGGTCACATGCCTCTTTATGAGCCACACGTACATCTGATTATTCTTAACCATATAGACCCAAATTCTATGATGGACATGCTGCTAAAAAGCACATGAATACACTTCTTTCTGTACTGAGAAAAACATAAAAATTTGTCAGGAGAAAAGTAATTTATAGTATGAAACTCACTATGGGTTCTTAACTTTTCCTACATAAAATCGTAAAGGTGACATTATAAGCAGCTGTGTTAGCCAAGATACTAGTATTGTCTCTGTGTTGCTATCTTTCACTAGCAAGAGTTTGTGAAAAGTATAAATGCTCTGAAGAATTCATAAAAAGATGCAAGATTTGATGAAGGTATCTCAAAAGAGAAATGTTCTAGCTAGCTTTCCATGAGGAATATATGTATGTGCACTTTAGTGTTCTATTTACTAATTTTTCTTGGGTAGTCATTGCATTAAAATATATAAATTTTAAAAAAAATCAGCTGAATTATACTTAGCACACAAAGATCCTCCTTACAAGAAGTGCAGAGTAAGGAACACACCTTTTGGAGCTTGGGGATGTGCAAGCTGGCACATATAACTTGGTGGAATTTTATTCCGATTATATATATATATATATATATATATATATATATATATAAACATNNNNTATATATATATATGTAAACATATAAATACACATAAAACCCTTAAAATTCTAAGTAAGTCCCAATATACTGATTCAATTACAAACATCCTAGGTAAACTTCTGGAGCTGAAATCTTCTCTCTGGCTCTAGAAAGGCCATTGATATTAACGTCCTTTGCGTGTGTCTCAGTTTTTCATCATCACAAAACCCATCCTTCTCCCTGACATTTTACTGTAAATTATCCCTTGGAACAGTAGCACAGCCAGGCACACTTTCCCCTCTTCTGGTGCAAGCTTATAGAAGAACTGCAGTTCTGAGTGTAGGAAATCTTAGTACTTAAAAAACAAATTAAAAATAAATGAGACAGGTGTATATGAGGAGAACATTTCATCCTTCCCCACCTCTGGGGAACAGAACTTTTCCCTTTTGAGCAATTTATTCCACGGCTTCAAGTGGGGCACATCTGAGGTTGCTACTGTCCTGAAAAACCTGTCCTCTGATCACTCCTGCAAGGCACCAGCAGAATCTGATATCATTTGTGCTGCTCTTGAGGAAGTGTCCAAGGAAAGAGAGACAAAGCTCACCCTTGCCTTAGGGTTCTCCTACCATGGTTCTTGGATATAAAAAGGAAGAACTTAATTACTAATTAAAAAAAAGAAAGTGGCGATGGTGGGGGAGCAAGCTTTCAGAGTCTTGCTCAGTATGAGAAACTCATCTGTTTTCTTCTAAGTTATGATTATAGTGAAGGCAAGGCATGCAATGAGTCCAGTCTGACAAGGTGAGCGTTGCACGTCTCTGAGCCCTGCCTCTCAACAAGCGGGTTGTATTTGCTTTTGCTCCTGCCAGGTAAAAAATTATTACCAATTCAAATAATATTCCCCTGATGCATCTTTATGCCTACACCCCTGCGTCCCCTAACACAGATGTACCTCAGCTTCAAATCTGCTGACAGTGACGCTACAGCACCTACAGAATTTGCTCAGCTTTTGGGTAGGTTTTATAACCACGCTGATCCCTGCGCCTCCCACCACTGCTAGTAATAACTGAACCAGTCAGAGAAGGTCTCCGAAAACCAGTCACAGCAGTGATTAAGATGTAGACATACATATCTCCTCACCCTTTAAATAGAAGGCTTAATTGGCGATGTGGATAGCAGCTTTCTAATGGACAGAAATTAAACTCCATTTAATTCCTGAGGAGACACTTCCAATGCACAAGGTTTACCACACATTTGGAGTGGGGAGGGAGGGGGGAAGGAAGGAGCCGCATGCACAACTCTTTCTACCTCTGACAATCACTGAGGAAAAGCAACATGAGGACCAGAATGGCATAAGTGTGGCAGGTGTGAATTGACCTGCACTGGCAAAGCTGCGAGCTGGGAAACTTGCAAATCACATGATTGTGCAATACTTGGCTCCAGTCAGTGCTATCGTGTTCTTTATAAAAAAAAAAAAAAAAAAAATCTTAAAGACATGTACATCAAGTTAAGGGATTAACTGTCAAGTGACATTACTGAAAATAGAGACAATATATTTCTTTATTGTTAATGAAATTCAGCTAAAAGTGAAGGAAGTGATAAAGAATGTACTGTTTTGTAATGTATTTTACATAAGAACGTAATATAGAAAGGGAAGTGCAATTAAATCTTAATGTGGACTTTTTTATTTTTAGTTTATCATCTGGTTTACATTTTGAGCCCCTTTGCAGCAGTAAATTACGCTGGCATTTCTTAGGGAATAACTGCCATGTTAATTTAGTTTAATAAAATAACTGACAGAAAAGGGGGAAAATAAGCAAGAAAAAACAGTACCCCCCCACACACACTCCTTATCTTTAGCTAAGTATTCAAATGCTTTCTATATGAATTGTCCGTGGTCCAACTCCAGTACCATGTAATAATACAATACATTACAACACAGTACAATACAATCTTGGGTTTCTGTAGCGCCCTTCATGCAAGCATCCCAGGGTGCTTTACAATCATTATGAGTTAAAATTAAAACTGAAGCACATACAATTCCTAATAGAATAATTTTAAAAATGCTAAACAGAACAAATAACTTTTAAGTCTAGATTTAAAAGTCCCAACAGCCAAGCTTTCCTTACTTCAATTGGCAATGAGTTCCAAAGCTAGGGAGCAAAGCGACTAAAGGCTCTCTCATGTTATGTTAAAGGATCTCTCATGTTGTTTATACTTGTGCAGTACTCCACAGCCAAAAATTTGCCAATAAGAAGAAAAAAAAAAAAAANNNNAAAAAAAAAAAAAAAAAGAAAAAAGATTTATTTGCAATCTTGCTTTAAAGAACACTGGAGAAGTGGTTTGTTAACTCTCTAATAAAGTTATGGAAAAAAGAAATTAAGCAGGATTTGCACTTGGCCGTGACTGTGTTAAGAGGTATGCAAGAAACATGAACGAATACAAATGAATACAAAATTTTGTAAAAGTGCATTACTTGACTGCCTCTTAACCCACTAAACGTACCCAGAAGAAGAAAAAAACCAAAAAATGTGTATTCATGAATCTACAAAAAGAAGAACATCATTACAAATATTAAAAATGCGAGTTATTCTCTATACCATTCTCAGGAGCACTCAGTGAAAATAGAAGTCAGGTAGGGCTCAGCTCTACAACACATGCATGCTTTAGGAGGAAAACGTATCAGAAGAAAATGTGCTATGTTCCTTTTTCATTCTAGTAACTTCCCTAAAACTTGAAGTCCATATGATGCAGATAATCATTCACATGACAGAGTTCTCAAAATTGCTGAGATACAATGAAAAACGGTCAGGACTCAAAGTGGGACGTACAGGCCCAAAAATGCATTAATTCTGTACTTTCCACAAGCGAGCCTGGTGGAGGACAGCTGCTTATAACTCCCGACTTTAGGAGTGTAAAAAAAACATTAAAAATCAACAAGAAACAAACAAACAAAACAAACCACAGTAAAACAAACAAACAAAACCCCCAAAAAACCCACCACCACCAAAAAACTAAACTAAAACAAAAAAAAACCCCTCAACAGTAGCACCATTCCTCTCTTGGCTCTTCCACTTTTCAGAAGCAGAAACAGAAGACTGCATTACAGCACAGATAGCAAGGGACATGCTGACACCTTACAGACACCCCTCAAGTCAGATACTGCATTTTTTGAAGAACAAAGCAGGTCTTCCCCCTCCTCCCACAAGAACTTCAGGCCTCATAATTGTTTTGGAAAGTGATTTTACATCCTTGTTATACTTAATTCTAATGAAGAGGCAAAAAAAATAGCTATATATTTTTGTCTTCAATAGGGTGCTACACAGATTAAAGAGTTGCAGATAGACTGGCGTAGCTTTAACACAGAGTGTTTTGGTGCATCTAAAGAACATAAATCAACGATCAAATGATCAGCTGATTGAAAGATTGAATACCCTGTGAAATGTCCTCATGCAGCTCTACCCAAACACCTATTACATACATCTTGCTCATCCCATCAGCAATAGGCTCTGCACTACCCATTCTATCTGGATGACTAAAAATTATAGGCACAAATTTTAATAGTTAATTGCAAATGTTTTAAAAATCCAGATACCATGTCAGCTTGAAGAGACATCACAGTGAATGCTCTTGAGCAACTGGGGGGTGGGTTGAAAAGCCCTGCCTGCCAAAAGCTGAGCCCAGGCCCTAAAGGATTTACTTCCCCGAAATAATTAATGACATCTTTAAAATCTAAAGTACAGTAACTTCTAAAGCAGAAAAAAGAGCTGCATTCCTTACTCAGGTTATTAATTATTGGGGGAGGGGAGGAAGACAGAAGAGACTTCTAAGCGACAAAGAAATCCAAGGACTTGATCTCAGGTCTAGGCAGGTAAAATTGAAAGGGGAGGGGGCAAAACCCACCTTTTTGTTTAGTAAAGCATGAATCAAAAACTGTTCATAGAAAGTAAGTATTTTGACAACTCCTAATAGCTCATTCCTTGATTATCTACAGGTACAGAAATTTTAATTTTAGCAAACGCAACATTTTGGTTAAGATTTTGGAAGGGTGGATCAGAACAGTGGTGTGGAAATGTGAGAGGATTTTTATTGAGCTGCCTGTTTGCTATTTGCTGTTGTGATGGCCAAGCACCTTCACATCAGGTGGACTGAGAAACACTGATGTTCTAAGAAAGCTTTCTGTCTGTTGTCTCTGCCAGATCATATAAAGTCTGAACAAAACAGCATGCAAATTTAGGGCAGCGTATCTGAACAGAAAGGGTAGTATATGATCTATACCATGCCCATGTCAGATGAAGAGCATCATTCACTATAGCATGAAAGCTTGTTAAAAACACAGTCAGGATAGTTATATTTGTCACAAGTGCAAAACTATGCAGACTTGGGTATCGTACCAGCACTTGTACTGTGTATGCATACGTTTCATGGAATGCAAGCATATATCCATCCCTCTGACTGAAATAACGCTATTCCCTCATGACCAAGAGCAAAATTATGTAAATGACATTATAGGCGGGGGAAGGGGGGAACACACAAATATCTTCCAAAAATTTTAAAATAGTCCGTAAATTACTATGTCCCCAAGTATCACAGCCCCTGGATATATTTTTTTTGAAATACTGCATGTCCCCTACAAAATATTGAACAAAAATGTGAGATGTGAGTTTCTATTATATATCAGCCCTGGAATTTCTCATCAATAATGCACTGACTGGTGGTTGTCCTGAGAGTAAGACTAGATATAAACATTCTCAAAGGATGAGCAAAATGGAGGGAAAAAACCCCAACCAAATACCTTCACATTTCAGGATACTATAGGGTAAGAAAAAGTATACCTTGCTTCAGAAGTGTTTTGGCAGTGCTGTGATAGTGCCTGTTAGTGAGTACTAACAACAATCATTTAGATTTTTTTTTGTAGAAAAAAATCAGGCAAGATAATATCAGCAGAAAAGTCAATGTCATTTGATCACTGCCATATTTTTAAAGCAGTACCCAGATACTAATTAATCTCTACAATCTCTTCATTTGGTAGGTAACTTGTTATCATGTTTTCATGGAAAAGGTTACAAGAACTCAAGATAAGGGATACATCTAAGTGTTCAAAAGCACACAGTGAGTTTGTTCCAGAATTATCAAAAGGATTTCCTGTCCTTTTCTTAGACCAATACCCCATGTGGCTCTCCTCTTCCTCACAAAAGCTGATTGAACAATATATATATATATATATATATATATATATATCTCATACTTATACATATATAAATATGCAGAGAAACAGAGAAAGACACAGTAATTCAATAGGAGCAAAAGAGGAAAAAACACCTTATTATCAGAATAAGTACAGCCTGTAATATTTCAGTTATTAACTGTGGAAGTAACAAGAAACTTCTGCACTAAAAACCAAAACAGAGCAAAACTGTGAAACTGAAGTATGAAAATGCTAAGACTAAGGCGAGACATTGAAGGACTAACATTAAATAAGTAAATGCAACAGAGCTGCCTGCCTGCCTGATCACTTTAGAGCAGCTCCCAGAAGACTGAAGTAGAGTAGAGCTTCTGTGCAAAGGTTTGGAAATAAGAATTGATGGTAGAACAATTTCTTTACAACCCTTTGGAGACTGAAGAGCCAAAACAGGAGGGAAATGAGATCTAGGCCACTCGCGAGATTGACCAATTTAATGGAATGCACAAGATGGCCCAAAATTGAGTCCTAGATTAAATTCCAAGTTACCTTCCCCATCAAAAGAGGTCTGGAGAGGAAACAGGAATGAAGCAAGCTGTGCGTATCAAACGCAAAAAGTCTTTCAGTTGGCATCTGCACATGCTGCCAGTCTCTAGCAATAAAATCTGCAAACCTGATGTAAAGCATGAAAATATGCACTTTAGCACATAATTCAGAACAGGTTTGGGTTTTCCATGCAAAATTGAAGTGTCCTTTTACCTTGATAGCTTGATATCAAAAATTTGAAGCTAAATGTCTGAATGGCTGTTTGCAATTCCGCAGTAATTCAGAGGCGTGCGTTTGCTCTGGTCCGTCCTAAGCACTCCAAGTCATGTTGACAGGGATTCCCCATGATGGGGGCTCACATACTGAGCAATAAAACTGACCCTCAGGGATGGCCACACAGTCACAGAGTGAGAATTAGGGCAGCTTCAAAAAGAACCATGTATTCAACTCTCCTAATGAGAGCAAGAGTCACAGTAGTATTTTATTAAGAAAGGTGTGAAGAGTTCGTACCTTTACATGAATAATGCTGTTGAGTTTTCAAGAGTCCATAATTGAAACAGACTAGTTGTCAAAGTTTTGTTCACATATTTTCAAGTTATTAAGTATATCTGCACTATAAAATAATTGGTTTGCTTGTTTTTAGCTTTTTTCAGTACATAGAATGCCAGTATTCTGAACAAATATGAGTAATTTTTAATAAACAAAATACAAGATTGCTTCAGAAAACACAGTAAACTCTAAGTGAAAATGAGGCTTCAGAGAAGCCACACATTGAGCACAGCGGCTTAATTACTTCAAAGCAAGTCCTTCCATACCTACACAAAACAGAGTATTGCTAATGACAGTGACAGAAAATGATAACTACTCTCGTTTCCACTTTGAGTCATTTTTCTGTGGTTAATAAATTATATCCATAACAGTGTTAATAAGTTATGGTACAGTGTCACTGCATTAGTTTGCATTTATGATGAAGCACTTCATATGGCATTACCTATACCCATGGAAGGAGAGAGTCCTTCTCTGCTCTCAGAAGAATCTCCTATGCTGCCATTTCGATAGATCTCCTGAGGAAACACTGTCTCCTGACTTCTGCCTGGCTCTTTTCACCTCTGCTGCAGGACCATGCCATGGCAGGGCAATTCAAAAACTTTAATACATTTAATAAAACACTGGCAATCTTAAATCAGTGTCCTTTCCATAGGAATGAGGTACAAGGAGTTAGAGGTAAAGCAAATATGGGACATATTCAGATGAATTTACTAATGTGAAAAGGACACTGACAGATCAACTCATCTTCCCTCAAGCTCCCAGAGGGAAACAGGAAGACTTAGACTGACGGATGGGCTCTAGATCAGCTACTGTAAAAGCTTGTTTTTCCAAAAGTTAAGAATAAATAAATGTACTTTAAGCTTAATACAATTTGGTTTTTAAAGAAAAAAAGAAAAGCAAAAGCCATTTAAATTCTTGCAACCCAACTATGGCAGCACTGGTGAAGATAGAGATGGCATAAGTAATAAGCACACTTTTAACAACAGAAGGAAGCTCATGGCTTTAAGTATATTCTTTTACAAATAAAGAAATACAAACCAGTAAACAAACAGTCCCAAATCAGAGCTCTGTAGTGTGGAGTTTTAGTCATCTCAAGCATTAACTTGAAACGCTGCTATTAAGCGAGATGGTTTTTTGTCCATTAAAGTTATTATATAAAAATTCAGTATAGTTTGAAGGAAAATTTTTTAGAAGAATGGAATTATTGAATTGTCTCTAGTACCATGATACTTTCTATAGTAAAGCATTCCTTTTAAAAGCTTTTTTCTGCTTTATATATACATATATACAGAAACTCCTTTGTGAAACATAATGTCCAAATAGAAATGAGATATTCCATCTCAATAGAAATTATTTGCTTTCCATCAGTTTCAAGTAAAAAGTAGCACTATTAGATTAAAATGGAGAAAAATCCCGAGTTATCTGCAGCCTCCATAAGCCAGCAGCGCAAAAGCTCACATGCTTTTTCAGTAGGTACATACAAGATAACTTTGTAGACATATTACTGGAATGGTTTGCAACCAGTGAAGATAATTTTGATTATTTCCACTTCAAAACTTCCTATATTGGAGCCACATCACTGAAAACAATCTAACCGTAGGGGAAAAAAAGTGATGGGAAACAAGTCTGCTAATCTCTTCATGAAAATTAGACAGAGGAGGAGAGTAGTCTCCTGTAGATTAACTGAAGTCTTTCAGAGACAAAGACTCTGGTATTCTAAGCAAGAGAAATAAAATCTCCATAAAAATACCTTCACTTCCTTAATTTCTCTTTTTCCCTCCCTGCTACAACTAGCATCATTTACTTGTATACCGAATTCGTCTCCACTGCGCCACAATGAAATACATTTTAAAATTTAAAAGGTAAAAAAAATACTGTGTTCCCACCACAGCATCATTGGACACCATACTGCACAGAAAAATGAGTTGTGCTTTTGCAGTAATTTGACAAGAGAAGAACAAAAAGAATGGCAAAAATAGAACAATACTACTAAGGCTTGAGGAACGCATCGGTTCAATATTTAGTGATGCATAAATTGAGGTTTCATTTTTGTTTAGGTATATTTTGATTAGAACTAATAAATGACTGATTTTCCTTTGGTTCTTTGCAACAACAACATATCACCCAAAGAGCTTTATTCTTTATTCCCTTCTCATATAGCATGCCAAAGACTGTCTCAGTTTATGAATTAGCATTTAAAACTACTGTAGGTTATCTAACAAGCATTCAGATTCAATAGTACTTTTGACAGCAGTAAGTAAAGAGCCTTTTAACATCTTGAACACATGTGCTTGAAAAAAGTAGTTGCATCAAAGCAGTTCAAAGACTGCAGACAAAAACCAGTTAAAATCCAGTTTGCAGTGAGATGATTTTAGTGTGGTGTAAACAACCTTTCACAACTCCCCATGGGAAACGCTGTAAGACTACGTTCAAAATGAATCAGGCATATTTATAAAGATCATGAAGTGGTCAAAGGCATTTGCATTTTTGGCAGATCCTGTGCACGGGTACTACTTGCCACAGTCTGTAGAAATCTCAAATCTCACATCAGCGTTGCCTATAGTGCTTTATTATTTATTACATGTTATGCTAAGTACCTGCGAAAGGGGACATTCCTTGGCCAATGAACTCTGGTTCATATCCTTCAGTAAGTCCTTCAGAGCATTTCTTACTGTTGTGTGAGACCATTGTTCAGGAGGCAAGTCTTCTAGTTTAGGGCAACTATTTGAAACACAGATTAGAAAAGGGATTATTACAAGATTGCATCCTGCTGCAGAACATTCCTTTAAGACAGACAGATTTCATTTTGCGCATCAAGCAGATGCATCTGGAGATTGCTCTCGGTCTCCTGATTGTTCCGATTAGTTAATTACTTTATACAACACATCTGCTGTATTGATGCATGAATTATACATCAGCTGCATGTGGCGACTATTTTTTCATGTTACTTCTACCTTCCTGCTCTGATGCGCTTGGTAAAACAATTTAAGGTGTAATGCTTTCTCACGACTGATCATGAAAAGCATTAATATATTAACCATTTTTTCTTTTTTGTTGCCGTGAAATATAAGAACCTAGACAGCAACAATAAGTGTGAGCAAGTCATTCTTTTACAAAATGCACACAGATGGTACTGTTCATGATATGCAAAAATATTTTTCTCTTAAGTAAACTTTATGTAAAATGCCTTCTTGTAATGCATCATTTAATTGACTAAAATGCAATATAGTTTTAATGAGATATCCAAAGAAAATCTATGTATCAGAGCTATAAAAGTTTTCTGCAATAGCATACTGTAAGTTAAAGAAGAATTAGAGTAACTAAAAAGGAATTTAGGCAAGCCTTTGTACTTTGAGCACAAAGCAGAGTGAGAATTAAGTACAAGCAATATTAACAATTAAGAGCAGACAAATAACAGTTCACATCCCAGAACTGGTATATGACTTACCTGTGTAACTGGATTTTCAGTGTGACCACATGATACACGTCTTGCAGCATGTCTGCTACTGTAGCATCAGGGGCATCTGTCACATAGGAGAGTGGAACTGGATTCCACTTCCCAACCTGGATAAGCCCTGCAGGATTGTAATTTTCAGAGGGGAGGGGGAGTGGGCAAGAAGGGTAGAAAAAATTGAAAGAAAGTGATTTACCTAATTCCTAGGGGCAAAAGAAATACCTGATTTTAACAAGACCACCACATTTGTTTCTAATGTCTTAAATCTGGCAAAACAAAAGAACACACACCCCCCTCCAAAAAACCCCCACCCACACACCACCAAGGATAGGCCTTATCTATATTATGAAATTATACAAATGCATTTCAGTACAGATTTTTTAAACATGTATAGAAGTATATTTTCCTAAGTTCCCATGAATTCACTAGGACATGATATAATAGTTAGCATTCCTCTTAATAAATCAGAAAGGATTTTGCAATGCAAGAATTGAGTACAAAAAAAAAATTACTTTGCAGTCTATAAAACCATCAAGAACAAAATAAAAGAAACAGAGCTGGATATTCAGTCATAAATGCAAGTTGACTCTCAACAGTCCATCTGCTCAAATATGCTTTACACTTCCTTGTGGATCCTCAGTGGAGCAGATTATTAAGGTCAATAAGCATACTAATGATTCAGTTGAAGTCTTTTTTCTTCTTAAAAAAAAAAGAATTTACCTCCACATTCCCCACGAGCACAATGTGCACTAACTAAATAAAATAAAAACACAAGGAAAAAAAAATACGGACACAGAATCTGCAAGAAGTTTAAGAAGTAAAACCTGCATTACATTCCTGAGAGAAATCCTGCCCCTCCCCCAAGACCCCACAAACAAACACAATTCATTGTACAATTTCATAATCTTATTTACCTTTTGCTTGGGCAGCAGAGCTGTGAGAATATCCAAGAGATAGCAATGCCATTTCAATCAGCTGGTTGAAAAGCATATCCTTCCTCACCAACACAAATTCTGCATGCTCCTCCTTAGAATCGTACTCAATGGCATTTTCATAATGTTCCA
This sequence comes from Cyanoderma ruficeps, assembly GCA_008694505.1. Classification (NCBI taxonomy): domain Eukaryota; kingdom Metazoa; phylum Chordata; class Aves; order Passeriformes; family Timaliidae; genus Cyanoderma; species Cyanoderma ruficeps. The sequence goes on along the minus strand of VZDJ01000782.1, from coordinate 15,625,321 downwards.
CTACACAGAAAACTGGAAGCATACTTCCTATTAAAAAAATTGAATTTAACATATTAAACTTGAGTTATAGTAGAGTAGGTGGGTCTATACAGAGTTATGTAAATAAAACCTGTACGAACAGGCAGAGGAGGCATCAAGAATCATCACAAATATTTGATCAACATATTCCCCGAGTCCTTTCCCCTCACCCTCCCCAAAAAAGAGAAAGTTCTACAAAACATACATCTCCCTGAAAGGCAGAAATGCAAATTTATCTCCCTTGATCAGATACAGATTTAAAGAATTACCTGCTATAGAAATAACAAGGTTGACTGAAGAGAAGTTGATTCTCTCTGTCCTGCCTGATTTGTTGTGAGTAGCAGGCAGCATGAGAACCTAAATACATACTGCAGATGTCTTCACTGTAAGCCATTTTAGTACCAGCCACATAATTTTGTTTGTTAACATTAAAACTTTCTTAGTCCTGCCAAAAATATTTAATTGCTTTCAACATCAACAACAAATCACCTTGTGTGTTATATATTCACTCTGGAAAGAGTACACAAGGAAACAAGGCAAAAGTTAACACTAATTCGTACTTCATTTACTGAGTGCACTTGAGCACTACTTTCACTTGCATCTTTAAGGAACAAATCATGATTTCAATGCCGCTTTAAGAAGTGTACCTGCAGTTCAGGCTTTTTTTTTGTTGTTCTTGTTGTCTCCTGCACTTTACACCCCACAACGCTATTTTGGCATGCCTGAAAGTTAATTACTAATTTCCAGTTTTGTAGCATCATATGGCAAACTCTTCCACACACTGCACAGAATGTAAGCAAATAATCTTTTTCCTTTTGCCTTTTTTAAAAAACTTTATTTAATTTTATTTTTTTCCTCCCTTTTGATGACAGAGAGAAAACTAACAAGTGACCCAAGCTGTTTTAGGGATAAAGTCTCTCCCAGCAATCAGATTCCTGGACCTTATGAAAATTCCTCCCAGCCTCCCAGATGGACATGGATGACACAATGACCCGTTGTTTTAAGCTCCAATCCTGTTGTGCTGTCTCCAGCAGCACAGGTTAGGAACTCTTACTGACAGAAAGCAGAAGGGTTAAAAGGAGATGTACAGAACTGTCTTGTGGCAGCCTGCCAGAGGGGTATCATCTTTAGCATAAATGATGACAAGGGTTATTTTAACAGGGCACCCAGGAACTCCAATTAGTCCTACAATGTTAATGCCTCTATAACCACTGCCCTCTAGACTTACGGAAACCTCCTAACCTGCTAAGGTGCACCAGACATGCTGTAGTCTAAAAGGAAGCTTTACTCCTGGCAACAGAGTAAGACCACGTCTGCTGATTTGCGCTCTAACGTATAGTAAGAAATCGTGATAAGAAAGATACCTCTTAAGCACGTATATTTAAACTACATCTGTTCACTAGAGAGCCAATCTCTGGCAAACAAACCCCTTCAGGCTTGCAAGGAAAAGCTCACAAACTCACTCCAGTTTGCCCAATGGGCTCAGCATGAAAGACTGAAAGACAAGAGCAAAAGCTTGCCAATATTTATGTAGTGCACGAAGGAGCTTTTTTTTTCCCCCCCATATCTGAGTGAGACTGGCCAGAAAGGGAGAGAAGACCAAAGTAAAAGCAGTACATGCAATGCGGTATTTACTTCACTAGTTTTAAATAAGCTGTGGACCCACACGATTCATCTGCAAAAAGGTGGTGGTTTGTTTTTTGGGTTTTCTCTCCCTTCCAGGCTCTCAAAATTGATGTTTCACCTACTACCATCTGACTCAGAGTAAGGGCTCAAAATTCTTAAGTAGTTTCACCAGTAACTCGTGAAGATAAAGTGTAAGCAAAGCACCATTCTAACAAACAGTGCAGATACATCTAAAACCAGCTAAAGCATATTTGTTTTTCCCCTTATCACCTCCTACAAATTAAGCTATGATCAGACACAACACACAGGTACTTTGCTGCTTATCAGTACCCTTTTCTACCAGGTACATAGTTTCCTCAGTAGCAGCATTTTGGGAAATGTGGTACTTTAAACAACACAGGAGAGCCTCCTGGCCAAATTTTGAGGCAGAGCATAGACTAACAGAGGTGGATCCCGGTAGTGCGACACAGGTATCATCTGACTACAAATCAAGCCACTAAATCTTTTAGCAAACTGTCACTAGTGTCCTTCTGTTAATGTGAAAAATGTTATACAGGAGAGCACAATCTCAGCTGGCTGATCACTCCTGCTAGCACTTGGCAAGACCTCCAAGTTCAGCAACTTCATAACCTTCTAGTATTAAAGGGGAGAGCATTGGTCAGTGCTCCCTGCTAAAAATACAGCATGATTTAAACCTGAAGGCAGTGTTAGAGCTTTTGCTGAAGGTTTACGAGTCTGTGTAAACAGCACGTCTGCCATAAGGAGCAGTGAAGTCTGTAGAATCCTTGTCTAAAACTGTCCTGGCATTAAAGTTTGCTGTGCAAATATCACATAATACCAGAGACAGCTGAAATCTCCTATTTAGGAATTTATGGAACTTATATGTTTGCAGGCGTCAGAAAGTCCTTTTTATACAGCCCCACTGCTTCACTGTACAATGTTAATGCACTCTGCTTGAAAAGCCGTAATAAATTATATTTTTAATGCTCTTACCCTGGCTTTCTTAAGATGCATACATTCTTGGCAAACAATCAATAAATAGGGTAATCATGAGCAGAGGCCAAAGAATTTGCTGAAGTGCTGTTTTTCCATTTTTAATAGATAAAGATCTAACAATACGGACTGCTGTGTCTGTTCATTTCAGGATCAATATATTCTTTGTTTTCGCCAAACCGAGGAAAAAATAAATGATTGTACGATAAATGTTATGCATCAGACACAATGAAATTCCTCTGCCTTCTAACTTTGTGCGTTTAATACTCTTGGTTGCATTTTGCACTTTGCTTAGCAAATACAAGAAAAATCTGGATTATAAACATAACTGATTATACTAGGAAAAGCAGAGGCTGCATATTTTGATTTAAATTAGCAAGCCTGCAGGACATGGTCAAAAAGACTTACAAATTTTGGTAAGTAAAATTTGTATATTATTGTCCATTAAAAGTATTTTCAATGCAAACAAAAGCCATCCATATACAAACATCAATGATTCTAAATGTGCCTTTTCCTTGTGTAAATGTCTAATTACAGCAAACCAGCCACCGAAAAATATGACACCCAAGTTGTTCATTGTTCAATAATGAATTGTACTTAAGAAAATAAACTGCGAAGATTGACATCATAAATGACTTTTCCAATGTGATACCTAAAGATTTACACTCTCTCTTTTAAACCAACTTGCAACTGCTATGGAAATACTGCTGCCCTTCCAATCTTAGGACCATCATTAGGAGGAAAGGCGAGAATTTGTTCTGGGGGTTCAGTATTTACTCTTACATATTTTTGCGTTTCTTAGCCCAGCGCTTACTCAAAGAATTAATGCACCAAATTACTTACATTTCAATGTAAGAATTTGCTTTAATAAGAGCAGCTAGCCTTTACCTTAACAAAAATCAGACTCCACCCTGAATAGCAAGATGCTCCACCCAAGAATGAACCTTAGATTTCCCAAATGTGATTTATATCAGAATTGGGAATATATAGTATTTTAGAATGGAGATTTTAATCCTGAAATATAAATGAAGTAGTCTGCAAAAGTATGCTCCCCCCCCGAATATTATAAATCATATTTCTCAGAATTATCAAAAGTGTTACCTTTTCTAATATTAGTTTTCATCAGGTGTCCAGAGTGTTTTAAAGGCACTCCTTGCATTTTAGTTCCTGTACTTCCAAGTCTTCCTCTTCCTAATGGGCTCCCATTCTGTTCCAAGCGCGCAATTTTGGCTGGTGGACCCTTCGGATCGCTTACATTGTTAGACATTTCTGAATGTTCTTTCCCCTGAGTTGCCTCGTTCAAATGATCCATACTCAGTCCCGCCTCTAAAGATCACCTGCCATGATTCAAAAAAAAAAAAAAATATATATATGTTGTACACGTGTGCGCATATGTATACGTACATAGCCTGCACATGTACAGAGACAGATATATATGCATCATAAGCTCATAAAGAAGAATAGATAACTATTTTAACTAGCAATAAATGCCTTTTTTAAAAGAAACAAACTTATTCTTCAAAAATTATCTCATACCCCAGTTTACAAAGAGATTGCATCACAATCTAGTGGAATGGTTTTTTGAAAGCCAACCAGAGTACCTCTTAGAAAAAAAATATTTAAAAAAAAATCTTTGGAGATATCCTACTAAAACTGAGGGAGTCTAAAACTCATATAAGTGATGATTATTGTCAAGGTGTGTGCTCCAATACAGCTATTGTTACAAATTTCGCAGAAAGGTTTGTTATTAATCGCGGATGTTTTTATTGTAGAGAGAGAAAGATTCTAATGAAAAATTTCTTGATCTATTTGATTATAAAATGGATGAGCAACAATAGAGAGATTGTGAAAACTTCAGGTGAAGGAACAACGATTTATTAGAGATGTAGACTATTGACCACTTTCAATTCCTCTCCCTCTTAAAAATAAAAGTTAGAAAAGAATTTGACATTTAACTTCAGAAAGCAGTGGCAGGAGATTGTTGCTTTTGAGTTTCCTTCCAATATTATACAGAGTTTATCAACTTTTGCAAGGTTCAAAATATGCAATTTTTCAGATATTAAGCTTCAGGTGTTAAACAGAGTAGTTTATTCAATTAAGATAAATAACTGAATAGTTTCTCACCAAATATAAAACTGGGGAAAAATCCTCCACAATTTCTACAGTACTTTTGATGCCTTTAAATATAAAAAACCCCAAAACCTGGGTGATGCTGACACAGCTATTTGAAACCAAAAAACCAGAATTTCAATAGCAAATTAAGAAAAGGTATATATTAGCATGCTTGTATAAACCTTTTTATAAACTTTTGAAACCTCTGTCCATGAACAACAATTACAGTTAAATCACTAAAAATCTCCCAAGCCTACAACATAACAGAGTAAGTTTTAAGGATTTTTGCCACTCACCAGAACCTGTTTTGCCAGCTATATTAAAAAACATTGCTGAGAGCAAAGGCATATTTCTGGTTATGATTTCACTAATCAATACTGTTGTGATTGTTAGGTATTTTACCTACCTTTCCCTGACAGGGAAAGGTATAACTACACAGACAATTACGTTATATATATATATATATAAAAATATTATAATCACTAAGCACAGGTCAATAGACATTAATCTTTGAACTAGTATTTACATTAGCAAGTACAAATACTAATACTGGGAAAGTCATATTTAGAAAGACTGGTGTGAATCGGATAATTGCTACTTTCAGTTGCCTAGTAATTCGATACATTTTCTGCACATTTCACAGCAAAGTTATTAGAGCCTAAATATCTTGGAATCTTTATATATATACACTTCTATATCACTGGTATACATGCCAATGATAATTTTGTAGACTATTTTTTTCTTGTTTGAACATCACCCTGTTTTTCCAGATATGGTGAAGAAAGAGGCAATGTATTAATTCGAACCTTTACAAACAACCTCAAGAATGCAACCAAATAGGTGAAGTCCAGACAATCATTTTTTTTTCCATATGCTGTTAGGTGACAGGCTAAGGATCACCATTCATCTTTATCCCATCTGTTTTAGGTCACACATCTCATTAACAGAAAACATCCCTATTTTAGCCACTTTTCAAGAAGAATTTTTTAAACTGTGCTAAGTGTAACCTAAGCAAAGAATCACAGAATCAAACTGTTAACATCTCCCGATGTTTCTAACAATTCTAACATACCACAGGGCTGCTATTCTGAGACTAGTCTATCTCAAGAAAAAGAGGATTAACCAAAAAAAAAAAANAAAAAAAAAAAAAAAAAAAAAAAAAAAAAAAAAAAAAAGAAAAAAAAAGAAAAAGAAAAAAGGGGTGTGTGGGGGGGGAGAGAAAAAGAAAACACACACAAAAAAGCTTCGAACAAGAAATTCCTCATCACTTTTGGCAACTTCAGAAGTACTCTAAGGCACGGAGGTTCTTTGCTACAAAAAGTATCTAGTCATCATGAGTCAGAATCGCACTACATCATGTACAGTGAATAAAAGTGATAGATCGCCACTTAGTTAATACACTGACTGCAACCAAAACACCAAATGGGTCATTTTCGCTTGGCCTGAGAATACCCACCCATCGGCATCCTTTCACCGCTTAGTCATCTTGTAAAAAGCTTTATGTCACAAAGCAAAATTACATGCACATAAAACACCTAATTTACTCATTTAAACTCCATGCCCAAGGCTAAAGTTCACTGAAACCTCAGTTTGGAATAGTGATGAGCAACAACCAGCATGGCCTGCCCAGGGAGAGGGTGGCAGGAAAGACCTATCATCTCCGCCGGTTCCAGGCCAGGAGTTTCCCCGGGTTTCGCATTTAGGCATCTTTCACAACTACAAGTTTTCATCACAGATCAGTGAGAGAAGAGCACAATTTCAAGGCACAGTTTCCCGGAGCCAGCGTACACGTACAGGCACACCGCGCAATTTCTGAATGAGAGTCGGTGCCGTATCTCCTTTTGTCGCGATGTAACGCTGCCGGTATTATATTATTTCTTTCTCTCCTCCTGAATCAGCCCCCTCCCCATGCCTTTCCCCTCCTCTTCCCTCCCTCCCCCCATAAAAACCCATAATCACATTTGAGAGAGGCTCCGCACTTATCCGTTCCATATGGCTCTCACAATCCAGGCCAAGCTTTCCCTGTGACCTTTTAAAGAGACAAAGAAGCAAAGTACTTATCTAGAAACAGAAACACTGCAGTTTTCTGAGTGAAATTAGCAAAACCGACCCGAAACTCACCACTTCAAAACTTGACAGCATATAAATAACAAAAACAAAGGAGGTTTCCTTTGCAGCCCGAGCTCTTGAAGAGGAAGAAGTTCAAGACTGATGTTTTTAGGTCCCCCCCTTTCTGAAGNGGGGGGGGGGGGGGGGGGGGGGGCAGCAGACCTGAGGACTACTTCCCCTAATATTCTTTTTTTTTTCTTGGTTTTTGTTTTTTTTTCTTGTTGCTATTTTCCTCTAGGCGGGGAGGGGCAAAAACAGATAGCGAGAAACAGAGTAGCCATGAGCAAAAATGGCAATGGACAAAAAAATACAGATTAAATATCTTTTGAGAGAGCCAGTTTTCGAGGTTTAGCAACGCAAGACAGAGCTGCAGATCAAATTGATCAGACAAGTGTAACGCTCAAAACGAGGAATTAATATAATAATAATTTCTTAAAAAGTAGCAGGTTTAAATTAAGGTGGAGGGTGATTTAAGTCTAGCTATCCTTTCAAAAATAAAACCAATGCATGAAGGATCAAGTGAGAAAGGGGTTATTAAAAAAAAAAAGCAAAGAAAAAAAAAAAGGCAGCTTTTCTATCCAGTGTGAAGAGCAGAAAGTCTACTTCTAGGTTGTCACTTACACTATTATTCTCCAATAGGCACCCAGAGGAGCAGCACACACAGAAGGAGCCCGCTCCCCTCCCCCTCCGCAAAAATATACACCGTAACAGCCCCCAAACTTTCTGCGGAAACCTCAGCCCCAGAGATCGCTACTGGAGATAAAAAGAAAAAAAAAGTGGAGAGAAAATTGCAGGAAAAGGCACTAAAATGCCACTTTTAATCTCGCCTTTGCGGTCCGGGGAGAGGAAAAAAAAAAAA
>VZDJ01000782.1:15600235-15617227 GCA_008694505.1 Cyanoderma ruficeps | reverse complement strand
GTGAAGGAGAGAGGCGTGGGGGAAGGGAGGCCGGGGAAGGGGGAGGAGGGTCGGCAGAAGTGCGGTGCCAGAGGGGGACCGCAGCGAGGAGCGGGGAGGGGGCACCGGGCCGAGCCGGGCCGGGCCGGGCCGGGGGGGCGGCCGCCGGCAGCGGTAGGTGAGCGGGGGGGCCGGGGGAAGAGGGCGTGCGGCTTCCGGGCGCGCACGAATTTGCAGCTCGCTGGGTGCGGGTGAGGCGGCCCTGCCTGCGCCGCGCACAATGCCCGCTCCGCGCCGCCCCGCTCCGCGCCACGGCGCGCCCCCCCGGCAGATGGGGCCTGCGGCGGAGGGGGCGAGCCGGGGGGGACGGGCACGGGGGCACAGCAGCGGCACCAGCAGCAGGAGGAGAAGGAGGAAGATGGGCGGGGGTGAAGGCTGAACAATATCCTGCCGGCGCTGCCGGGGCGCCGCGCTAGCGCAGCCCCTGCCCCTCCGCGCGGAGCCTGCGCGGGCCGCGCCGGGCAGGTGCACGGCGGCGGCGGGGCCCCGCAGGTGGGGGTGCGCCGCGGGGGCCGCGCCGGGGAGCCAGCGGCCCACGTGGGGGGAAAAGAAGTTTCTCCCTCCCTCCTCTTGCCGTCGATACCGACAGGGGTGAAAGAAAAGCACCGGCCACGGTTCTGAAAGGCGGCCGAGGCTGGATAAAACCGGCCCCGTTCCGCGGAGGGCATCATCCACCGCGGCTCCGGTGGCTCCGGTGGACGCCGCGGCCAACCAGAGCAAGCTGCAGCACACCGTGGGTGAGAGCGATACATCGCTCCCGGCTCGGGACGGCGAGAAGCCACATGCCCACGCCACAAAACTGTCCCTGTGTCGAGTCCGCAGCGCGGGACCGAAATCCACCCTTGAAAGGTGAAAGCTAAAAGGTGGTAAAGTATTGACAAAATAAGTAACTGCGAGACAGACGTGGCTTTTTCCCATCATGCCCTTGGAAGAAAGTAACCCAACTAGCCAAACTTGAAAGCAACAAGTTTGTACAAGCTGCGAGATAAGAGAAAAATTAAACTTCTTTATTGATAAAATGCACGGTGTTTGAATAGACTATGTCTAAAGGGAAAGTTGCATCATCAACCAAAGAAAACATGAATTACTGCATAGACAGGAATATTTTGGTTGCATAGACAGGTATATAACCAAAGTGTTTAGGGCAGTAACTTTAAAACAACCAACAACAAAACAACAACAAAAACAATACAAACATGAGGCAGCAGCAAAAGTAGGTGAGTGAGAAGGCTAATACCAGTCCTGTAATACACAAAATAGCATGGCCTCTGAACACAGCAAGGGCAAATCATTAACTATAAAGAGAAAATTTTGCAATATGCATGTATTACTTATTATTGAAGAAGAGGAATACATCAAGACAAGGTAAAGAATCACATTGATGTTTACTAAAATAAGCACAAACAGCATATAGGACACACAGGAAAAAGAAAATGGTAATAGGGCGAAACACATGAAATATTTATCATATTCTGCAGTGCATAAAATAGATTATAATCTCAGAAGCAAAGAAAGGCAAGGCTGGAAAATGAATACACTGTTACATAATACTATTATTCAAAGCAGTACAAGTGGAGGTGGCATATGTATGAAACATAAAAAGTTGTACCTGTGTTGTGTGTCTTGAAAAGGGTTACTAAGATCATTACTGAGACTGCTGAAAAGGAAAAATAAAAACCAAAACCCAAACCCAAAGAAACATGTTTCACAAAGAAAAACAAGGGAAAATGTCAATGACATCTTCCATAACATATCATCAAGGGGTAACTGGCTAGCAGGTTGTTTGTTTAGAAACCAATCTTTTTTTAACAAGATAGAGTATCAATCAGTCCCTCTTAAAAAACAGTAATTTATTTTTTCCCCCAATACATTTGGAGGAAAACTGTGTTGACTAGTTGAATTCAAACTTTAGGGGCACAATGGAAAATATCAATGTATCATTTTTTCAACCTTTTCAGAAAAGCCTGATAATGTAAGCTTAAACTTTAGCAGTAAGCAAGACTGGCCACTAAAGAAGAAAATCATGAAGGATGTGAGTTTCAGCTGGCAGTATGCTGCCTGCAGCATGAAGGAAGAGAAGGACATTGAAGATAATTTAAGAGATGCAGAGCTGATTAGAATAGAGTTCCATACCAAATACGATATGGAACAAGTTTTGGGACTAAAATACCACCTTATAGAAATGATTACCAGATATGACAGTAACAAAAACAAAACAAGAAAAGATTAAAATCTTTTAAAATAACTTTTGCTTTGGTGTTCACAAATCATTCNAAAAAAAAAAAAAAAACAAAAAACCCAAACCAAAATGTTTGGATTAAAATAAAGTGATTAATCTAAAAAGCAGAGATGGTGAATTAAAGGAGCAGGGAGATAACAATCTGATAATACAGGAGCACAGAAGGCCTAATAATGATATTATTACGCACACTAACCAAACTCTGACAAACAAATATTCTGTTAATTATATAATCATGCATATGCTTCCTATGCTTGAGATAAATGATTATGGAAAAGAACTCTCTTCTTGAAATTGCGTATATGCGCCAAACCTTATAAACTCCCTACCACACTGATTAATCTAATTCCCATACAGCACTTATGCCTGGTAAAGTATTTACTACAGACTTGGAAAGCTGAGCGTGGAACCCTTGCTTTGACTAGAAAGCACGAATTACTGAAGGCTGCTACGTCTTGACAGATAGACAACAATCAGATATCTCTTATCAATACCGAACTACTTGGAAATAATTCAAGATACAGATATCTGATTTTCATTTGACCTAGTCCAATTTGCACTTCACTGTGTCAACTTTGGTATTAAAATGCTCAGCTAGAATAAAGATATTTATAATAAAAACATATATAAAGAGCAGAAGATGAATAGATATTGTCATGGATACATATGCAGGCAATCATTTAAACATGCGGCAATAGTAACATCACATTTTTCATAGCTTCTAGTCAACATACAGCAGGCAAATATATGCTTAATAAAGGTGATTAATCCTTAATAAAGTTGTTGCACTCTTTTTATTATATATAAATGCATTTTTCCCTAGCTTATGTTGAAATAAGACAAATATTTAAGAAGTTGGGCTGCATATTTTCAACCCCATGGTGAATTAATTCTCGAGCAGCAGTCTCAGTAGCTGCAAAGCAAAACAAATTCTCCAGTGTGGCATGCTGCCTCAGTGCCTCCTAAGGTCTCTATTCCAGTATTTTCTTGTTCAAAATAAATTAGGAAATACGGACCCAAGTCTTGAGGCTTGGCTCTTGTGCAATGCAAACAGAAATGACCTGGCAGCAGAGCAAAACCAGCATAGCTGTGTATTCTCTTTTATCAGATTTCTTTGGGGAGATCAGGCTGATTGGCTTTTACACATATGTACCTCTGACAATGCTGCAGCCCTTTGGGCAACCCATAAGCTCATCCCATGCTGGCGGTGATGCAGAGCTGTGCAGCCGCAGTGGGACTGCTGGGAAATTCTCTTCAGTGGGGATTTGAATGCATTTTCCCCACTGCGAGGTGTGATGGGTGCACATCTACGGGTAATGGTGACTGCTGGACAGCAAGGCAATGGCAGTACCATTCCGTGGCTTTCTGAAGGTAAACATCTGTGGCCGGAAGGTGGGTGACGCCCCGAGGGCCTGCGCCTACTTGGCACGGGGGTTAGACAGAAGCGTGGTTGAAGGGGAAGGATACACCCCCAGTCCCTTCCCACATCTACCTGTGCAAACCTCAGCACATCACTGCTGTTGTGCCAACGCAGTCCCACAGCCCTACAAGTTTTGCACCTCGGACTGAAGTTGTTTTTCAGTCTCCTCAGACTAACTTCCCCTTCTCTTTGCCCTGAACAACAATAGTTGCCTGACACCGCTCAAATGCTTCAACCAACCTGACTGCAGCAATCGCAATTTACATACAACCCAAGAATCCAATGCACACCAATGTGAATCACAGCATTCTGCGACATCCCCCACGCTGAACTCAAAAGTTACATACCAACCTAGATTTTTTTGACTGCAACCTGCCCCAGCCTGGATAGGATGCCTGTCAAAAAGCAAAAGTGCTATGAAATGAAATTCATAGCACTGAAAGGCATCGCACACAAGCTGTCGTCCCCTCTCACATTTTGCATGAGCAATTTCTGCTCGTTTGTGTTCTCTCACACACCATGTCCTGAAACAGTTACGTAAAATGAATATTTAACTTACGATAGTCAGCTGTATTGAACTGCACTTAATTGGTTATTAAGTAAAGTAAATTATCCTTACCATACTCGTCAGAGGTGAAAAACCTACATATATGGCTACATGTAGTGCATTCATTAGTTTACAGACCCCAAGGCCCCTGGGAAGTATCAGATACCTACACAGTGTCCCATGGTGCAGCATTTTTTTAGCTGGATGTCTCAGCTAGCTTGCAGATATGTAAAATCATATACAAACAGACATCTCCCTATTGATTGCCTCTGTGACGAGGCTCGTTTACTCCTGCAAATATTATCTGCAATGTACTTCAATCACGGTATCTTTTTTTAAAATGGAGTTGAGTAAGAATATGCAAAATGTGATTTTGGAAAAAACAAGTTACTTTTAGTCACACTACTGCACCATTTTGTGCAAGTCATTTCATAGCTGTATGTCTATTTTGACGAAGATGCTTGTGAAGAACTGAAGTAAATACATACTTCTGCAGATGTGGCCCCAACAGGTATTTCAGTTTACCTCTTGGTGAGTCATGGAGAGGCAAAATGCTGGAAGAAAACTGTGGAGTAAAATCCAACAAATCTGTCCGGCATGATGTAGGGAAGGGTGAACAAGAGCGCTAATGAGAACAGTGAGTCTTTCACCCCTGGTTGCCACGAGAAATCTTACTGCTTAAAACTGCAATAGAGAGGTGCCCACTTCCCCATAAAAGATCACAGCAATCGATATTAATGATTAATCACATAAATCTTACTCTTCTACTTGCACAATCTCTTGCCTGCTATGTTGACAAACTTGAGTGAGTTCACTTTTTGCTATCTACAGTAGGACATCAACTTCCACAATCTATTTGTTATTTAATATAAGCCAGTATGTTTTATGACCGTGGACTTCAGAACCGCTTCAAATAAAAAGCTTCGACTTTAAAAAAAGCATTTTGAAGACCATATTCTCTTCTATCCTTAACACTAGACTAGGACCTTGATGAGTCATGCTCGTAATTTCCATGTGGCAACTACAGCCAACTACTTCCACAAAAAAGAGCAAATAAAAAAAATGCAATAGAGCTTTATATAATAATATTTTATGCAATTAGGCAGCTAGAAGAAAGGAGGAAAGTTGGCATCTTAGGATCAGCCAAGTTTCCCATGTCATAAATGTATGTTCAGCAGGTCATTAATTTCACATCTTTCTCTCCAGAGGTATAATTTTTAGGTCTTTCATGTGAAGATGCTTAATGTGGGGACACTGAGAGATGAAAAAAGAGTGGTTCCTGTTAAAGCCCTTGTCATCACAGCACTAGATAACTCCTAAGCATGAGATGGGCATATAATTGTTACCTAAAAGAGTCAGTTGATAAGTGGTTATTTTAGGGATGTGTCTGAATAGAAGCTCTACTAATTTAACAGTATGTAAATCATGATCCCTGGACATAGGAAGCCATAGTTCCTGTTATTTTTACTTGTTAAAAGGAAAGTTACACCAAGTTATCTCCAAAGTGTTTTTCAATGTTGTTTGCAATTTTTTGACTGGTTCTGTGTTTTTTTCCACTTTGTGACTCATTTTCCCCTACTTCCAACCACTGTGCTTCCAGCCCAGTTCGTATGCTTTTACAAATACAGAAATTTGACCTCGCAATTCTGGGTAAGGATGAATTTCACACAGCCCAAGCAAAGCTGTGCATTACGGTAGTGAAGATCTGAGCCATTGCAGCCAGCCCTACAGAGGATTATTCAAGTGTTGTTATGTAGCGCTCAGATGTTCGTGTTGTTGAGCTCAAACCGCAGTGAATTCTTACATAAGACTTCTTCATCAACAGGAGAATCATCTCTGTCATAGACCTGATAGTACAAATAAAAATCTACTGACACAAATTGAAAATATGGAAGAGTTTTAAATTGAAGGAAATGGTTAGAACTGATTGATGAATTGAACTATGTCAAACTTTCATTATGAAACACAAAACCACATGAAATGTCCTGTTTCCAGTTTCATTATTAACTCAGAACTCTGCACAGGTTCTGCTACACTTTTTCTAAGGTTCAAAACCTTTTAAGTAAAACTGTGCATCTAATTATGGCCAAACTTGACAGGAGTCAATATTCATTGTACATAAAATACATGCAAAATATGTGGTTTTGGTGTAAAACAAATTGAAAGTTGGTGGTTTTGGCCAAATTAGCATTTTCTTCTAGGGCTCTTTCCAAACTCAAACGCAGTTGATTCCACTGTAACAAAGATGAAATGAATGAGTTTTTCAGTTCTTTTCAGGAGCAATTAGCTGTTAATATTGACAGCTTTTTTAAGGAACAAGATACCTATTAATATTACCAGGCGCTAAATAAAAAAGGTTTAGGCTATGCAGTATCACTAAGATAAAGGTCATTTATACATGTGCCCGAGTATGCTAAGTTTAATACAAACAACATAAAGCAAACCCAAATAACTTCAAAATGTTACTCCAAGCACCCCATAATGTTAAAAATACTTTAAAAATAATTTCAGGAAAAAAAAATAAAAGAAAGAAATTTTAAAAAATGTATTCAAGTATTTGATGTATTTATTTGCTTAAAGGAACTATGTTTCTAGATTTCCTGCTAAGTGACTGCAAGGGAAACAAACTGAGATGGAGAGCAGTAGTTGGAAAACCACTAGAATACAGTATTTTTAGGGCAGAATTAGGTTAATATTTATGACAATAATTTATACTCATGAAAGCATTTGAAGGAAATGCCTTAACAGGTATGTAAAAGTTAGTTCCTGCATTAAATACAAAAATTTGTGGGGAAAGATCTCTTCTTTGTAATTTGCTTCTGGCAGGTTACATTATAAACTCCTTCCTGCATTAGATTTTTCCTTCACTAATATTGGTAAAATGGTCATGAGAAGTTTTGGAATAATCTGCTCATGAAAGATGCAGTGCATTCTCTCAACTCATTTTTCCTTTATAGGTATATAGATGGAAAACCTCTCTGCACCACATCTGCAAATGCGCCACTGGCGAAGTGGGGGGTGGGGGCAGGTAAAGAAAGGCTACAAATTATTGTACTCATAGAAAAATAATGTGCAAAACAACTTATCCTTATATTTTTCAAGCACGGGACACCTTGAAATGCAAGAATCACTCAATACGCTGCCATGAATGAACTACACAGAAATGCATCTCACATCTAAGCTCATGCTTAAAACTCTTTTAGATACTTTTGTATAAAATGAAAAAGAAAACATATTCAGATCTTCATTTACTTAATAGCAAGTGGTCATTGCTGTGGGCATATCACAAAGAGTTATTGTCTTTTTTGCTTGATTTAGTTCTGTAAAAATCTTTCCATGACCCAAAGAAGTATTGTGCACAGTCCATACTGAACTTCTTAAATAAAAAAACAGTAAAGCAATCTACTTCATTGTCAAATGATTGAAAGAAATTTAATTAATGCCTTTGGAGGGAACGCCTGTGTAAGTATCACAATCACAAGAATGTGCGTATATGCATATAAGAATGCATATGCCCAGCCGCAGTCTACCCTGTTGCTTTAATGTCATAACACTATAGTCCATGAGTAGCTGAAGGCAAAAATGAACTCCTATAATTTAAAGTATCGTGCTGACACAATTTTAAGGTCAAAATACATTCTGTAGTTTATTAGAAGATTAAATGCTTGCTTCATCACAGGACACTTCAGTCCTAGAAAAGGCCAGCAGTATAGAAATGCTCACAGACAAACAAATTAAAAATAGAAAGTTATAAACAGGGGAAAATAAGTTTATGCCACACCAACAAAACCGAAAAGAAACAAAAAAACTCCAAACCCAAAAAGCAAAAAAACACAAAGACGCATGAAAAGCAGTATGCTATGTTAGATGTTTATCTATACATAAGAGACAGGTGTCACAAAAACAAAACAAAAAAATCACGAAGCTAAAGAGAAACTTTAACTCACCAGTTTCCATCTGTTATATCTGAATTCATGCATAATTGATTATCCATGACTGGTAAGTTCTTTTTTTTCACTAGCCTAACACAGTTTTCTAAACATTATGTGTTAAATCACCACCAAAGTAAAGGGTGTTTGAGAAACCGTAAGGGCAGAATAAAAATTTTTTAATGAAAAATAACATGTCAGTTAATAATAGAGCTGACCTATGTTTAAGAGAGAAATTTTAATCATGTGCATATTAAATATTAATAACCTATTCTGTTATTGTTATAATAAGGTTAAGTAAGCTTCTCCATGCTTAAGGAAAGAGAAAAAGTAGGAATATGTAACACTGAAAAAAAGCGCTGAGAAGCAGAGACATAAGGAAAATGTGTCAACAATAAACAAGAGGAAATGAGAAAGAAGGAAAAGATGAAGGTGGAAACTAATCTCTATGTGTCATTATGACTGCCAGAGTACTGGCAAAGCAGCAGCATCCTTTTATTTCAATTTTAATCATTTCTGAATTTTAATACCCTGCTCCTTTTGTAATTCTCCTGGCATTCCCTATATGCATCCATCCCAGCCAAAACACCAGTGTAAATTAAATGGCACGCAACCACACCACTGATGTAGTTCTCCCAGTAGAACCAATTGAGTGACCAAAAAGCAGAGAAGGTATGACTACTTCGTATCCCCATAGACTACTGGCCAATTAAGTGACTTAATGTTCTTCAATTCCTTTAATTTTGAAAAGAAGGGCAGTGGTTAGGTAACCCAGCAATATAGAGCCATTAAAAAAAAATAAAGCAAGCCAGTAGTAATACAATAATCAGTGACCATCAGGGCCTGGAAAAATGAGTTTGCTCTCACTGGCACTAAGGAGCATCACATGATTATTTAATTACAGCTCTAATTTTTGTCTCGTGGATGGCAACATATCAACAATTAATAGGGCAAATAGAGGAGACTGCATTTTTAAAGAGACAGAACCTATATGAAATAGTGCTTGGTAATGCAATTTATCAGACAGTATAATGCTTCTTACGGCATATCTGTCATCCTGCCAAACATATAAAGAAATTCTACTGGTTCAATTCTCTTGCATGGTATCCATAAAATTCTTCTGGAATGCTTAGAAAACAATAACTACACCTGTGAGTATCCTAATTGTCGTTTTAAGCGGCAGTGCAGAAGTCGGTTACTTGTAGGGCTTGCAGCCCAAATAAAGTAGTGGAACCACAAGTTTCAAAGGCAAACATGCTATAAAATTGTCTTGAAAAGATTATAACGAAATTCATCAGGAATGGCAAAGATTATTATGGTATTCGGTGAGTCAAGTCAAGAAAAAAAGAAAAAGAAAGTCAATAAGACACAGTCAATGGGACAGAGATTGATTTTGACCGATTGACTTTACTGTGAGATTTTCTTACAAAGCATACTGAAACTAGGGGCTCAAAACCTGCATCATACCGTTCCTGCACAGGACTGCGAGATAAGAAATGAAGAACAAGACCTGAAAGAAGATGTATGATACATATTATCGACTGAAAAGCTCTGCTTTAAAACAGTTGGATGCGGTTTCCCTTGTGCCTCATCCTGCAGTGACGGCAGTGCGGAACCCAGGAACTGTGGGAAGTTTACTATGTCGAGAACCACTATTCACAGTTAGGGGAATCTGGAATCATATCAAAAGAAAACCCCATTTTATGCACCTTTTTGCAAATGTACTCACTTTTCCACAGCAGTGGGTGGACCAAGCTACGAACCCCATAAATTTATATTATCCAGTATATGTTTCAGACAATAGTCAATATCTGACATAGCAAAAGCAAGTTCCAAACTGTACCTGTGAAAAACCTACCGCA
Organism: Cyanoderma ruficeps; assembly: GCA_008694505.1. Lineage (NCBI taxonomy): Eukaryota > Metazoa > Chordata > Aves > Passeriformes > Timaliidae > Cyanoderma > Cyanoderma ruficeps. The sequence continues at coordinate 15,607,191 of VZDJ01000782.1, read as the reverse complement.
CTGTTCTTAGAAGTTTTTTTCATCCTACTTCTCAGTATAAAAATTAAACATGCTTTTTTATTTGATATACTAAAATCCACCCTTTGAACAAGCAAAGAAATACTGAGTTTGGGCCTTTGCGCAGAAAAAAACCCGACTGCTAAACAGCAGTTCAAGTATTATTGCAAAAAGTGTGACTAGAGAAGCAGTACTATTACCATAAATGCTCTATTCCTCCCCAAAACTGTGTCAAATTAAGTTGTTTTCATTGAAGTCATGAACATTCTGGATTGGAGATCTTAATCTATAATCTTTAAAAGAAAGCTGGCAAGCAAGAGCTTGTGTGTAAAAGTAAATATTCTTTTTTATGCACTGGTTACTATACAGATAACATGTCTCACAAAGACTGTAATTAAATGTCTAGTGCAGAAGTAACACTAAAAAGCATACAGTATTATTACATTACAATGAATCCTTAGAAGCTAAAACTGTCATTTTTAAGTTTTAAGATGCCTTTAATTATTCTTGAGACTTCTTACATTTATCAAGGAAGCCCACCTATGATGAAAAGCACTAATGATTTAAAACCTTTCTACTACTACTCTCCATAAACATATTAATTTAATCTTTGATTATAAACATTTTAGAACTCAGTCTGGAATTCCTCTCCGTTTTTTGCCTTTGGTCCTTCTGAGAACCTGCATGCATACATGCTCTCTCCCACTCTTTTTCCCCTCCTCTCTTTTCCGTCTTTTATTTAATGTAATAGAAGTAGGAATATAGGGGGTGTGTGATATTTAGAACTTTACTCCTTTTCATTGAAAATGTTTTTAATTACCTGGCTATTATGACCAGACACATATTCTAAGTGCATTCACTGAAAAGGAAATACCTTTCTCATACCTTTACATGTGGGTTTGAGTTCACAGCAGCAATTCTCGGCACTTCTGCTGAAAGTGTTTTCCACTTTAGGACTGATTTACAAATATAAAGAATTACTTAATCCTTCAGTGTTCTATGAAACACGTATATTACTAATTTTATAGTTGGGTAAATAAACCAGGAGCATATTAAGGCATATTTATAAAAGGACAGTGTACTGCAGCTTCCTTTTCCTTCACATGAAGTTATGTGCTGAGCATTTTCAAAATCAGGGTTACAGCATCAAGGACGGCAAACATGGCATGGAAAGTTGTTAACCCAAAATTACACATTTTTTTCACAGCTGAAACCAGAACCAGGAGTCCAGACACCAGAAAAGATTATCAGACAGTCCTCCAAGCATAGGTGGTCTAAGTGAATCACCAATTCGTCTAGTGAGCAGCAAGTGTAACGACCCACAAATGATTGGTGCTGGCCAAATAAATCCTGTCAGAGCAGGATCCTGGGAAGACAAGATGCACTTGAGGTTTAAAGCACCTCCCTCATCTCCTCAGGTCATATCATGTCATAATGCGCCACGGGAAAGAGATAGAGCAGATAGTCACTGGAAGTTATGTAAGGCCAACACAGCTGACAGACGTGGCCTGTCTGATGTTCTGCACCCAGGTGCAGCTGGGGTGACAGAGGCCCATCTGCAGGCCAGCAGGCTCCTCTGCCTCTCTAACCCGCAGTTCACAACAGCAAAGCACAAATTAGCGAGAGCTAACTCTTGTGAAGCTACAGCTGTGCAGAGGTGTCACCAGCAATGCTTTACAGCAGCTCAGGGACAGCAGCTAGCCTACACTCTGGTGAAAGCAAGCCTCACAGTCCCAGTCCCAGCAAACACAAATGCACAGTGTTTCACAGGGGAATCAATCTCCAAAGAGATTGCTGTGCCTGGGTGTTCTAAATAAATAGCTAAAGGTGGACCTTGGCACAAATACTAAGTGTTAGTGTGTCCCTCAGCCAATCTGAACACCTAACGCTGATCCTCTACAGGAGCAGGGAAAACTAAGCTCTGCAGTGACACACCAGTGTGCATGGGAGCAAAGTCAGGCTCAGCAAGTTTAAGAGGAAATATTTAGAATTCAGATGGTGCCTGAGGTACGTTACTACACTCTACTACTGTACTCTGCTATTACTATGCCATTCCTAGTACACTGCACCAGATTAAGAGTAGATTACAACTGGTAGAGAGCACAAGGACCAGATCAGAACATATGTACAAGATCAGTGCTGGCAAGTCTCCTTAAAATTAATCTCTACCAAGACTTAAACCTACTGAGAGCAATGCTGTGCAGAAACCATTAGAAAGCTGACATTTGCAAAGCAATACAATGGATACCCATTATATAATGAAGTGTTGGTGATAACTGTGGTAAACTTAGATGCCACAGAAAGGCAAATGTTGGAAACCACCAGCATTTTTGAAAGGAACATCATAGTATATCCTCTTGGAAGTAACAGTTACAAGTTGTGGTCAGGGCTGATGAGAGTTCATGATACCACAGCTAAGGGAACTGACCAACAAGCCAACTTAGTGTTAAACATAGTACTTTCATAATCTGAGGAAGAAATGAACCTCTCAGGTAAAAGTTATTAATGGAATCCTTCAACAGAAAATTTAGAGAAGCTTTTTGCAAACCGTGGGTTATTCTGACTGCAGTTATCTTCAGTTCAAACACCGGCTACTTGGACTCATTACTCCAAGATTAAAAGTAGCATCAACAGGGCTTTCTGACACTGACTTTATAAAGTTGCAAAATTTCTGTGTAACAGGCAGTAAGAACTGTAAGTTACTCTTTAACCGTCAAACTGTTTTACTTCTTTCTTTTTTCTTTTTTTTTTTTTTAGAATCAGTAGCAACTTTGTGACAACTAAAGTTTAAAAAATGCACTTGATTGCATAGTGACAGATTTGCAGAACATTTTTCATCACACACACATATGTGCTTTCAGTTATTAATAAAATGCTTCTGCCCTTAATCTGCCATTGCCTGAATATACAATTTCAGTGTCTTGGATAGACAAATACTGTTAAGGAATTCTGTTTTCCCTGTTTGAGATGCAATTCAATTACACCAAGTAAAACTGAATACTATGTCTTTAAAACTGGCTTCGGCTTGCCACAGAAAGGAATACCGAATCACTGTTCTATTAAGTTCTTCTTAGAGTGGAATGATAACAAAACTTTCTTCTCTTCCTCACCTCCCTCCCAGCCCCCGCCTTCCTTTTTCCCTTGTTTTAAACAAGGAAGAGCCAGCTGCCCTGGGTAACACCACAGGTAGATATTAAAATGGAGACAGCCATTATTTAGTGGCGACAGGAATATAAATACAGGCAGTAACCTATAAACTGGTGTTTACTTCAGGAAAGTAAGTCATATTTTTTCCTCTGATTGCCGTGCTGTCAGTTTAATGCAGCGTAAATAAACAGTAGGTGCACGATAGCTTTAAGTAGAAAGTGTTCATTCCACAAGAGGAGCAGATTACTGAAGCCTGATGCCTATAACGGCAGAAACAGAACTTCCATTTTACCTGGCTAAGAGACTTGTGGCTTTTCTATTAAATTAATTTGTCAGAATTCTATGAAAAATCTTATGCACTCAAAGAACTTTACAAAAAACATCCATTTTTGCAGCCCTCAACTTGAACCATTTGAAAAAACAAAAGCCAATCACTCCTCTGTAATTTCATCATCCCATCGCTCTAAATGAAAGCTTTATATAATCAACCTAATATAACAGAAAATAAAATGATATATAGAATTGCCTATACTTTGAGTTATTTTGTTCTTATAAATATATTCCCTGACTGAAAGTAAAAAAATTCCCCTTTGGAAAAAGCAATGATGTCTGAGAAGATTGTATATACACTCTACATCTATTAACATAAATTATAAGAAAGTAAAATGTTCCAGATGTGTTTAAACTGTTGTAGAAGGAAAGTTTGTGGCTTCACTGGATATATATTAAATATATCTAGAGAGAGCAATGGCAGTTATATACAAGAAGGCAATAAAATGCTTCACTAGAGTCTATGTTAAAATACCACAGTTCCTAAAAATATGACTAAAACATTTCAGAAGTCGTATTTCCTCCAGTTTTAATTCAGAAATCTACTTTAATATATTTTATATATATTACAAACTATTTTATTAATAATCTCCTTAATTTTTTTCAAATACAACTGGAAACCTAAGGAATTACCTCAAATTCCTCTGACAATACTTAGATTAAAAAAAATAGGTGACATTAAAAAGGTGACAATACTTTGAAAGATGAAGCAGTTGATACATTTAAAAGATTTGGTTGGGGTTTTTTGTTGGTCTTTTTTCTTTAAGAAGAACACCAGACCTTACCAGACTGATTATCTTCTAAATGGCACTTGCACACATGCAAAAACCCCTCTCTATCCCAAACCTGTAATGTGGAAGAAACCTCTCTAAGAGGTTTCAGCGCTGCAGGAGTGGATGTGCCCACGTCCCCAGCAGGGCTGAACGTGGTGGTTGGTGCCTGTGGGATGCTGGCAGGGCTGGGAAGCGTAGCCACAGAGGGCAGGTGCTCATCCGCTGACCTGCCGGGCCTACGCTGCAAGCCAAAGAGGTGCCCTGCTCGTGTGCAACCTGGGGCTGGCGTGGCAGCCTCTCTCTGCTCCGGATACTGCCCAAGCGCTGTGTCCCATCAGTGAGTTGCAGATCGATTCTGCTCCACACTGCTTACTCGGGAATACAGCAGCAGGTTAGGATTCACACGAGCCGCTAAAATAGCAAGAGAGGGGAAACTGCGAGAGTTACTTTGCCATTTAAAGTATCGAGAACAAAGAATATAAAAAGGAAATGGCCAGTTTTTCAAAATTCATGCACAAAAAGCATTTCATTAAAATATTTTTTGTTCCAGTAAACTATTTTGCATACAAAGGACTTATTTATTACATACTTGAACTTGTGGGAAAAAGGGAAGGAATGCACTGATTCCTGAAATAACTCTACAGCCTTTTTGGAGGCTTCGCTCTTCTCTGCTCTTGTTCTACTCTGAACAGTTTTATTACAGGGACAGAGGAATTCCTTGGAGTCAGTTGTTTCTTTTCCACTAGCTGTACTGAAGAGTGGGCATACATAGCATACTAGCCAAGGATTTTAATTTCTCTTCTGTTGCCTTGTTATGTGTGTGCACTGTCTGTTCCGACGCATGCTTATATGTGAACACGTTGCATTTTCTGCCTGCTCATTTTTTTACCTCTCTATGTTATTTCACATTTCCTTGCAAAAACATTGCTTCGACTTGAAAAGCAAGGTAATACCAATAACAATCTCAAATAGAAAGTGAATTAGAAATTGATTGTGTGTATGTATAAACATACTAAAGAGCATATACGAGTACGGGACTGGAAAGAGCATTCTCAAATTCTACAAATAGTGCTGAAGAGCAATTAGAAGATGGAAATTGCAGAGAACATGCTATATTCATGTCTATACACTCTACGCTTACAGTTTCAAGTTGTTTTTGAATAGTGCGCCTGATTTGACACATTTCTATCTGGTGATTGTGTTAAATGCTTGAAGAGATAGTGAAATATCCAAGCATTCCTTGTGCTAACTACAGCTGAAATTTTACACTTATTGTAACCTTTCCTAACAATGTGAGAAAAACAGAGTAAATATATTAAATTTGTTTCACAACAGATGCTTAGGTTGTTAATATTTAAGATGCCTATTCATGCTATTCCTGTCTGCACATTTGTCAAAAATGTAAGCTTGAATGCTAATGTTTGCCAGCAGACTACAGCAGACAAATATATGAATGCACCGTACTAAAATAATATAAAGTAGAAATAAGGGGCCACTGCTAACTCCCACCCAAGCAGCACGGACCAGAATGAAAGGGCACCTCCAGATCACACGCCCTGGAAGTCTCTGCATCTGAATTTATGAATTATTTTCGCAGAAGCGCTGCGCTTATTTGCACGGACTAAAACCAGCGAAGAGCTTTCCTCAGTTTAAACTCATTTCAGCTCAGGAGTGCAAAGTGTTTCAGAAAACTTAGATTGTAGCGAAGTTTCTCCCGCAGTCAGAAAAAGCTGGAGACTGGCAGAGGGAAACTCCGGGTCGGGCAGGTGCCTGCCAGGAGCGCTCCCCCCGGCAGCCGGCGGCGACGGCGACAAAGGGGCGACGATTTAGCAAAACCTCGGGTGGCGGGTTCGGAGACGGAGCGGAAAAATCAAAAATAAAATCCTGGAACACACAGACGAGCTCCTGGCACTGCTCCCCGTGACAGCGGCAGCGCCGGGTCGTGCCGCGGGCGGGCGGGGGGGACGTGCCACCCACCGCCACGGGCGCGCCCCCGGCTGGGCCAGCCGCCGCCGCTCGGCCGCCCGCGCAGCCCCCGCGGCCCGCGGAAGCGCCACCCCGCGACCCCGCCTCGGCCCGCGACCCCCCGGTCCCGCCGCTTCGCCCCGCGCCGTCGGGGGCGCCGCCGCCCCGCGCCCGCCGCTGCCGGGAGGCGCGCCGGGCTGCCTAAGAACTTTGCCAAACTTCTGGGGGGTTTTCCCTCTGCCCCCACCCCCACTTTCCCCCCGCTCTCCCCCGTGCCGGCGGCGGGTGAGGCGGCAGCGGGCAAGGGAGCGGAGCGGAGCGGGGCCGGCGACCGGCAGCGGCGCGGCGGCAGGTGTGAGTCCGCGCCGGCCGGGAGGCTCCGGCAGTGCCGAACGCAGCCACCCGCCCCGCGCCTCCCTCCCGCCCGCCCTCCCGGGCCGGCACGGCCGGTAAGTCGCCGCGGCGGGTGCCCCCGGCACGGCTCTGTCCCCCCCCCCGTCCCCCACGTCCCCGAGGAGAGACGCCGAAGGAGCGGGACCGACTCACTCATGGGAGCGCGGCGGGCGAGGCCGGCGACACCTCCGGCTTCCGAGGCGCCGGCGAAGTTAATTGCACTGAAGTTCAAGTTGTCTTTTCACCCATCAGGAGTGGGCGTTTAAAGGAAGAGGAGCGAGGAGGAGGAGGGGGAGGGGGGAGAGTCTCTCTCGCTCGGTCGCTCTGGCACACACACACACACACACACAG
>VZDJ01000782.1:15462085-15599380 GCA_008694505.1 Cyanoderma ruficeps | reverse complement strand
TTTTTTTTTGTTTGTTTTTTGTTTTTTGTTTTTTGTTTTGTTTTTAAGACCTTCTTTCCCCTCTTTGCTGATGCAGGATTTGAAGTGGAGTTCCCGGAGAATGACCCTGGCAATGAGCGAGCACAGGTTTCCCTGAAAGCTGAGGCTGTTTCTTATTCCCGGGAGACGGATGAGAGAGGGGACCCCGGATGTCAGCTCAGTCTCTGTTTTTGATTTGTCTCAACTTTGTGGCAGATTTTCTTTTTCAGCTCTGGGAACTGACAGGTAGAATTCCCGTTGTCACCTTTGCATGAAACAAGACCAAGGCCAAGAAGTTGATATGTCATTGCTTTTCCTAGTTAGCCAGCAGTATGCCCTTCTAATTGCTATTAGTAAGTTAACCTTGTAGCTCAGTTATTGAATAATCATTAATCCATGGAGGATACACAAGCCCAAAGGTTAATAATAGGAATAGCAATTAATAATACTGACCTTGCCAGTGGGGAGAGTATTTTTGTCACAGTTATTAAAAGGCACTACTATTTATACTAGGTGCAATGATGCAAATTTGGACTCAATATGTTGAGTACCAAATTACTGCAACAACACCAGAAATTAATTCACCCCTTTATCTTCATGTTATCAGTTCTCTGACTTTTTCTCTGTTTAAAATGTATCATCCCCTACTCTCTCATTTTAAATAGAAATGCTAGGTCTTTAATCAATTCTGACATTTCCACTAGAAAATAACACTGAGCTCACTTACACAGATAAAAAATTATTTGCCTGCAACTGATTTGTTGTAGTGCTTTGGACCTATTCATTTCTCAGAGAGGACTTAACTTTTTATGGTCTTTTGATACCATGGGGTAATAAATAGGAAATCAGTACAAAGGGGACATTCTCACTTTTATAGGTCCAACTCTCTCCACTCCCTGGAGTTGCCTCCTTGCAGAGCTATTCTGACTGACTGACTGACTAACCTACATCCTTCTATTGTCAAAGACAATATCCTTTATTTGTATCACATTTCTGACTGGCTGGTCAGTAAGCCTTAATAATAATCATGTTTCATGTCTCAGAAATCTAATAATCAAGTTAGTCATTGCTACAAATTGCAGCTAAGCTATTTGGGTTAGTCACGTTATCCCCACTTTAAAGGCAGGGAAACTGAAACAGGAAAATTAACACATTTGCCTGAAGGTACACATGGATTTAAGACCAGATCCAGAACTGGAACTGAATTTAGACCAAGCTCCTTCTTAAAGATCCTCAAGTGCACTATGGAAAATCCTTCCTTTGAATAGAAATGTAACATAAACCTTATTTTTCATCAACTCTGTATATTAGTCAAAATACACACACTTTTTTTTAAGGTCACATTTTGTTTTTAAAAGATAAGGTTTGTCCAGCTTTAAAAATAAAAGTGTGGCAATACTTTTCAACTACATCAGGCAGTTTACTTTGGAAACAAATATTTAATATGAGACTGTGAGCAGTAATGGGAGCAGAATTGCTTGTTATTAAGCTACTGTAAACAATATTAGCTGAATGTTATGGTATTGTTACAAACCAACAAAATATGATGGGAAGTCCGGCATTAGTATAGATAAGGTGCTCTTTCTTACCTAGTATGAATTGATTTTCACCATAATGCTCCTTTAGTACTTTCACTATCAAAATACCTAGTATGTTTCTAAACACTGAAAAACATATGGGACAACCATATACTGTGTTTGAGAGTCTTATATCATTAAGCAGTGAGTTTTACTAAGTTGTGTCATTCATGTCACTGAAGCAAGACATATATTGCCTGCCCTTTAGCTGTGGGATGTCATCAAAGCTATATGGTATGACTGAGCACAGATGGCATGCCTAAAAATCAGGTGTACAATATAACTTTCCTGTTACGGACACGTAGATATTTCCTCTTCCTCAGTGTCCCACCCTAGATGTTTGCTTGCCCAGCCTTCTACAGGAACTATAGAAAGTCCTGTTCATCCTGCTCATCCCTGATGCCTGGAATTGTGCAGTTGAAACCCTATACAGAATAAGTATTCGCATTCTTTTTAATTTTTTTTTATTTATGCTGACAGCTACTTTCTGAGCATTTTTAGAGTCCTGATTTGAGGGAAGTGGGTGCAGATCTCATTCAAATAGTCATTCTCCAATACCATTAGCATTACCTGCCAAAAATGAAAGTGGCATATGAATCACAATAAGCCACTCATGAATTTGTGGATTTAGAACCTGCCAAAGAACAACAGATACACGATTTCAAAGGCCCATCAGTTTTAGGTACTTTCAACAGTGCATAAAAGTACATTTATCCAAAGACCATCTTATTGATGGCACATTCTGTAAGGCCTACAGACATAACTGATTCCAGGGAAGGATAATGCTGACTGAAAACATTTCTGTTCCCGTCTTTCTTTTACAAGTGAAGTAGTGAAAGTGATAAATCTGCTAATCATAACCATGTCACAGGCCCTTCCTGAGGTGCCCTTATTGAAGTGCTACTGTGACATAATGATGTGTTTCTTTTGTGTGAGAAGAGCTTTAAAATCCTCTGGGAAATATCACAGTTGCCTACCAGTTCCTTTCAGACATGTAAATACCTTTATGTTTAGACATGAGTACGGAGGGGTGGAAAGTGAAGTTCAGCGAGGAGTAGAGTGGGGTTAAAAGCATCCACATGTATCCAGGAACCAAGTGCATACATATGTGGGTTTTTTTTCTGTATCTGATATTACCCGGGGCTTGAAGTGAAATGTTCATTATCAAGAAATGCTGCAGGAACATGTGCCTGCTTGAGAGTTATGTTGACCCATGGTTGACAGAGAAGGCCATATTCTGCCTGAAATTACAGATGAGCAACTGAATTCTCAGTAGTGCTCAGATACTTATGTCGTTCTCAAGTAATAGGTACATTATCAAGTATGGTTTATTTCCAGCTTTTAGTGTGTGGATAATGCTATATCAGTGAAAACTACATGCCACCTAGCATTCTTTTTAATTGTTTGCTTACGTCATGGTTTGCTTAAGCTGAGCACATCAGAAACTGAAAATAACATTTGGGTCTTTTTTCCGTCTTAACATACAAAAACTTCAGCCTACGTTTTGAAAACTATTTATATGTTGTTATTTGTGAAACATAGCAAAGAAACCTGCATATTGGCATGGTCTACACATGGATGTCTCAGCAGCTTGATGAAATGCTAAGACTTGCTTTGAGTAACTGTGTTCCAACCAGTTATAAATGTTGTCTTTTGTAGATGAAAATGGTAGTCAACAGATACAACCATGCTGAAGTAGCCTTCTGTGCATATTTTAAATGCAAGTGGCCATTGTCAGCTGTGCCACAACCTTTTCTGATGTTTCATCTTGCTAGTGGCTCAGTGGAAGATAGTCAGATGTCTTTTTCTGAATGTACCCTCAGTGCATTTCTGCAGTCTCTTGGTTATTCTACTCTTTGTTGGTTAGCCATCAATCTCTTGAGCTCAGGCCTATATCACCTTGCTACTTGAATGTCTGTTCTGAAAATTTGTATACTGAAGTGGGTATCATATCAATAATAACATATTCATCTGTCTCCAGACTGGCTTAAGGTCTCTTCAATCATACAGTAAAGGCCCATGTTTCCAGGCCCTTGTGCTACACAGTACCTCAGTCCATTCGGCCTCTCTCCAAGATGGCAACTACTTTCTGCTCTGCATCTCTGTTACAAGAGGTCTTTGGATTAACTAAAAAAGTAGAGTGCACCCTGTAGATTTCCTCGTAAAACTCTGCTTTTTGGAAAAGAAGATCAACTTTTTGCAGGTGCATCAGTGATGTCAGACTCAATTCTGTTATGCCTGGCTGTCATCTCCTTCTTCCATCAGCCTAAAAGTATCATTTTTTAAAGAGGATTGAAGGAGATTTATTAATATTTGTGTGAAACACTTTTCCTGCACATTGTCTGTTCTTTTCTCCTTCCACTTGGTGTCTGGTTTCTCTTGGCTGCTTTTAAAACTTCTGTTGGATCTAGTGAGGGACTGCCAGATTAAGCCAGTGAAGAGAAACCAGGTGACTGTCTACTTTTATGAATATAGGTTGTGTATAATAAATTCCGGTTTAACATCTATGCAAATTAAATCATCATATGATTCTGACTACATGCATTTTTTATCAAATATGGCATATATTTCACAAATTATATTTAACTTGTAGTCATGTTGCAATTTTGAATAGCTAACTAGGAGTTACAAGGTGTGCCACTACATTTTAGTAAACAGATTTACAAACCCAGAAGAAACAGGAGAAATTTTTTCTTGTATTCTTGGTAAGTCCAAGTGAAAAAGCTTTTCCTGCTATAGATGATAATATAAATGCCTCAATATTGTGCTGTTTAGTGATAAAAGTACACTTGGTTTCTAGAAATGTAGAGATTTTGTAGGGGCCTAACCAAAATGTGCCCAGAATAAGGAAGTTTCAGAGAAACATGTCTTTGGTCTGGAGTTTACAGCACCTAGTTAGTGAGGCCTTTTATGAATGTTTCTTGTCACAGAGTAGAAGTCACAATGTCAAAGTAAACATTTTACTTCTGCAAAATTATATTTTCACCTCAGGAATATTGTGAAGCGAAAGCAGGATTTAGCATAATTCTTCCTATGGACAGACAGGGCAGTTTTAGTGTCAAGCCCTAAGCCTGGCAATATGATTCCCAACCATAGGTGCACCAGACTTTGAATAATCAGTCTGTCAGATGAGCTATGACAGGCATTATGCTGTGAAGGTAACCACTCAGTGCTTTCAATGTTGATGATCTTCAGTGACTGCTGCTGTATTTTTCCTAAATAAAAAGATATTTTGGTGAGCACAAAGATGTCTCTGTCAATACTTGTATTTCAATCAGTAAGAGGATCTGGATGGGTGGAAATGTGGGAATTGGGTGGAATTTAAACACGTGAACAAATATCCTTGATTCACAAAACCTCTTCTAAGAAGTTGCCTAAACCTCAAAGCACTAGGTTTGCCTTAGAGTTAGTTCCTTTTCCACCTGGGACTCCTAAGTGGCTATTCAGGACTGTTCATGCCCACCCAAGTCCCCTAGACCTGCAATATTCTTCTGCTTGAGTGTCTTAGTCAGCTTGGCCCCCTGCTTATTTGTGAAGTGTGCCCAAACTCCCTGACATGAGTGCACTCTTGACAAAATGCAGCAGGGTCACTGTGGTAATAATGGGACTTATTCCCAGGACTATTTTTATTTTTACTCTTATTTTTGTTTTTAATTTTTTTTAGGGGGATGTTGTATGTATTTCACAACGACTTAACATAGTGAAGACAAAAATAATCCCAAGAAAACTCAGTGTGTGCCCCAGCCCTGGGAATAAACTAAACATAAGATTATGATCTAAGGAATCTTGAATTCGTTTGTGCTCAAGGGCACTGTTTCAGCACAAGGGTCGAGACTGCCTCTTCTAGAATAACCATCAGTCTGGTGGTCAGAGTTCTCCCTGGGGTGAGAGCAGTTGTAAATTGGGGCCTTTCAGGGCAGCAGAGATGAATCCCATGATTGCATTAGTGCTCTAATCACAGAGCTGTTATATAGAGGGAGATGGGAAGCCAGCTTCTCCTCCAGCTATGTTTTAATAAAACATAAGTTTTGAAGGAAAGATCACAGGAACCTATTTTCATAAAAAGAACGAGGGTGTAGATATTGAGTGGATGGAGGCATCTCTCAGACAGCCCTGGGTAGAGCCCTGTCTTTAGAGGTAAACCTCAGGTAGAGCCTTGGCTTTAGAAGGAAGCAGGATTTTAGATTTGGGAAAAGCCTCATTTTTCCCCTGGTTAACTGCAGTTGTCTTATGTTGAGGTCAAGACACACTGTGCTGGCTGTTTTCCAGGCCACCCAGGTGTCTCTCCTGGTATGCCGAAGGAAAGTCATGCTTTCAAAACATGATTCTGGATACCTGGTAGGGAACCATGGGACAAAAAATTCAGTGCTGGAGCGCCAGGATCCTTTATAGGATTAGGCCATAAACTATATAAATCAGTATCTAATTATTCATAACAGTTTATTTCATATTAACAGCAATACTTGGTATCTGCTGGGAAGTATTCTCTCGGTACTGTTTCTGGTCCATTTTTATTTTGCATCACAAAGGACAGCACAGGAAGCTGTTGGATTGCATATTACTTATAATGAAAATTCTCACTGTAAGTGTTTCCCATTAGAAGCTCTAATGGCTAACATGGCTAGACACTCATATTTGTTTTGAGTCCTGTGGGATGCAAGGTTAGAATTGGAATTATTATGGAATTTATCTAAATTAAAATGGAAATACACTAAAATTTTGTCCTTTTCTATGAAAAGTGTAATAATATTTAAAGATGCTTATTTCTTCTTTAAAAATAATTTCATTTTGCCTATTTGAAAACTTCCAAAACCAGAGGACAATATATTCCTCCAAAAAAAGGTAACTACTTGACAGCAGTCCATTGCATGGATCTCCTCTGCCATGGCATAACTGACTGCTTTTGCCACATATAGGATGTATGGGCACAGTTCAGACAGTCTGCCCCATCTGTGTTTCCTTCCCCAAACCTGCTTGATACAACTGAAGAGTAGGTTACAAAGCTGTCCTGGAACCCTTCCACTTATGATCTACATCCTACAATATGGAATATTCTAAACATCTTGGGCTTTCCCTAGCTAACAAGCTGGTTATTCTGGCTATGCATGAAGATACAGATTTGGGTCTTAATTAACATCTGCAGTTTAATCAAACCATTTATGATCCTGAGAAATCTGAACTGTAGACTTTCTGGTTTTTCTGATGACAGACAAATACTGTGAACTAAAATAATAGTTTACTATATAAAGCATATGCACCGGCTCTATGGCCGTGGTAACTTTTGTGGAAGCGTGAGAAGTCTGAAGATCATATTTTTCAATGTCTGATGAAGAATTCAAAGATAATAGATATGAGATCAAATATACTAGAGACTTGACAAAAGTTCTTGGTGTTTACATTTAAACAGAATTCTGTGCCATTTTACAGGGGCTAACTCTCCTTTGGTGACAGTCCTGTAAATCTCCAGCTAGGCCCAGTTTTATTATAAAACAAGTTGGCCCAAAAGAGAAAATATGGAATAAATTGCCGTGAAAGTGGCTTGGCCTGTTTAGTCTGGTGACCCAGTGAAACAGTGGAGGACTTTATAATCTGTAGTGCAGACAGGTCTTCATTGTTGAAGGAAGCAGGAAGTGCTAAGAGGGCTGTAATTGCTTATTCTTTAATAAGAAATATAATTGTTGCTTTCGCCAAACAGATCTCAGACAGATTTTAATAGTGTGCACACATTCAGAAGCCTCTGGAACACACCTTTTTACCCTAATTTGTTCATATACATTGATATATTCTAATGTATTTACACCCTCTAAAAATGTAGTCCATGTAGAACATTTCTGAATTGCAGGGTTCCTTATTCTTTTTTAGGTTGACTGTGATGACTCAGTAAGACAAAAGAAGATCCAGTAGATGTGTTTCTTTTAATACTTTGAAGTTTCTGTCATAGAACAAAGGCTTGTGTTTGCCGTGATTACAGTGGTCAGTCTTCACTGCACTGTCAGGGCCTTGCTGTCTTTCATTGCGCAGCATGTTTAAAAAAAAACCCACAAACCCCTCAGTATTGTATATTCTTTCAAAAACTTCAAATTAGGAAACTACATTTGTGATGTAGTATCATTTTCTTTGTTGAATATGAAGGGATAAAATCTTGTGTTACACCAGTATCAACGTAAGTCTTGGTTGATACGAGGGAAAGCAGTGTTATGCAAAGCCTATCATAAGTACTGAATGTGAAATCAGCAAAGGGCGACATGATCTTCTAACACTGTTTCAGGCGGCTGAAATTCAGTTTTTCTTACTTCATGTTCTATAATCGTGTTGTAGTCATTGCTAAACAAATAGTTTTCTTAACTGGCATTAGGTGTATGGCTTCTGTGAACCATGGTAACTGAGGCTGGAGATTTATGAACGATTGTTTAGTTTCCATCAAACTCCCTCAATCTGTAGATCTAAGCAAAAATCACACCATATGTTGAAAATGAGTTCAGTAGTGACTGTCTTTCAGCAGCTGTGCTAAATTTGTATTGTTCTGCAGTGTTATGGACAGCTTTTTTCAAAACAATTGAGATCACACATATATACTTAATTTGTTTTATTACTGTTGAGTATCACATTTTAAATGGTTTGAAATCTTCTTTCTGTGAAAGGTGAACGTAGGAAAACATTTGCTTTTTGTCCCGGGATACTCGTGCTTTCAGTTTATTTGTAGAAAAGGTAATGCATGGAAGATAGATGACCGATCACCACAATCAACAAATTCTAGAATAATCAGGTAAAAGTGTAAAAGGTTTCAAGCAAGAAAATGAAGTGCTGCATTCTCTTGTAGACTGGACATTGTCTTTAGAATATAAATGCTTGACTGATAGTGACTTGTGTGAGTTCATCAATTCCTTTTCATCTGCTAATCAATCACACCCTGTTAAAGGCTCCCATACGTGTGAAGTATCCCACTTTATTCCCAGGGGAGTATTCAATATCATTTATCAGATCAAGGAAAGGGTAAGACAGTCTACAATATCTGCTGATGATATTCAAACAACTGAGGTTTAGGAAGAGATCTTATTAAAAAGGACATCTACAGAAAGAAGAAAAGTACCACTATGGTTGGTCATAGTTCATATGATTTGTCTCTTTTAAAACCACATGTTAAGGTAAGTTGCATCTGTGCAAGCAGGAAAATGAAATCGTGGTTTGCTACTGCTCGGCAATATTCATGCAGTGAGTCAAGTCAACAATACTGAGGTTGAGCAGAACACAAACTAAGAAGGCTGTCCATGCAAATGATACATCCTGGTTACTTCCTCATGAACTCTTCCATGAAATCTTGCTGCACCCATCTTGATTGCATATGCTAATCCTGGCTTCTTAATTGACTCATAACAGATTTATCTGGATTTCCAACTTCCTCTTCTCTTTAGAATGTTAATTAAAAGAAAAAAGATTACATTTAAGATATTCATGACAGTAGCAGAGTTTTCTGCTAGAGGTGTTCAGAGGCAAATTTTGCTTTTATTTAGATGGGACTATTTAAAATCAATGAACTTAAGACTATTTTGCACTAGAGACCTTTTGATCCCCACATAGTAAAAAATGGCCTTAGCAGCAGTTGCAGAATTTATAAAGTTCATAGGGTATACTTTCTACATTTTACCTCAAACATTAAAATTGAGAAAAAAAACCCCAGCTTTTAATATAAAATGCACGTAACAGTCCAAGCCAGTTTGTTTGGATGAAAATGAGCTCAGAACTGCTCATGTAGACTTGTAGATTCTCTCTGTCTTCCCCTAAATCACTCACTATCACTCTTAGACCTGCAGAAGTAGGAAAAAGATATGCTCTCTGTGGAATATGGAGATTTCAAGTCATGTCCCTAGCCTAAACAGAGAATTTTCCTTTGGTATTTTCTAAGCCAGATGCAGAGGTTGTTTATTTTTAGTCAATATTTAGGAACACTTTAAATAGTAGTTATGCTTTTTGTCATATGGACAAAATAAGACTTAATTAAAGAAGAAGTAGAATGAAAATTCTCTTTTTCCTTAAAAAAACCCCCAAAAAAACCCACCAAAAAAACCACACAAAAAAAACCCCAACAAACCAACAACAAAAAAGCAAACCTTGTTNCCCCCCCCCCAAAAAAAAACCCACCAAAAAAACCACACAAAAAAAACCCCCAACAAACCAACAACAAAAAAGCAAACCTTGTTCCTACTGTGGAGTTGTACAGGGCTTTCCCCCCCCCATTTTTGTTGTTGTTATTGTTTTTGTTTCTTCTCAGTAAGGTATTCTTCTCAGTAAGGTATCATACTCTTGCTTGGTAACCCACCATATTGTTGCTGGTAATTTGGGTTTTTTTATATTCAGTAGATTAAATCACACTATCCTATTTGGGATCTTCCCACCATTACAGCTTTTGCCACCCATAACCTTATTTTATGATCAAAGGGGAAATAAAGGGAAAGCAGTAATGTTAATAGGCTTTCCCATGCAGTCTCTCTGGGAATGGTCTTTTTATAAGTGTCTTGAACTTGACCTCTTCAGAAGGCCCAAAGGTCCAACACACATTTTTAAAGTTGCATTTAAATTTTAATATTTTTATTCTGTGAAGCCATTTAAAACCTGGCCCTCAAAACACAAAGCATAAATCTTTCAGGACAGTCATCCAATAAAATTGATGTGTGCGGAAGAGAAATTCCGGAAAACCCCTACAGCTCTGTTGCTTTGCTTTTCATGTTGTTTTATAGATACGTACCCTACAACACTACCAAATAATCAAACAAAATCCAATGAATAATATTGTGATTTCATCACTCTGGCATTTGAACTTGCAAATACAATTTAGCAATGAATTAGGAAAGGAAAAGTTTTGCATCGCCCCACCCTCATTATAAAAATGTTCTTCTGAGCCAAGCATTTGAGGCATTAGAAAGATTTACAGTAATAATATAAGTAGCAATAATGAACTTGGGAACAAGGGAGTCTTGTAAGGGATTCTCAGAATGAGAGAGAGGTTTTGTAAGCAATTCTATCAACACTAAATAAATATTTAGGAAGATTGTCTTCTCTTAGTGAATCTGTAAAATAATTGTAGTGCTAATAGGAAGTATATGATTTGGATATGAGAAGATACGTATCTCTGAGCCCATTCAACTTGTTTGTGTGGGTGAATCTAGTTCTCATTAAAGGTACTGGTTTGACTGTCCTGATTGCTACAGTCTTCTTTCCATGAAAATGTCAGCTTTGTCACCTGCTGTGCAAGGTTTCCAGCCATCCCAGTTCATCTGAGGGCAAGCTCTTCTATCTGCGGTCTCTTTTATTTTGGGATGGTCAACAAGGCAGCCAGGTGTGACAGGGCAATTTGACAATAGAGTTGGAATAGAAAAAAAAGCATGTGTTAAATGATTGAACTTGACCTGTAGGTGGGGGTCACACCATTGCCCATCACTGTAATGTCAGCGTGCAGTCCCCACAGAGTTCATGTTTAATTTTAATTTTGCTTGTGCAAATGTCCTACCCCTCTATTCCTAAATTCAAGTCTCTGACCATACCAATAGACAGAAAAAAACTGGGGAGCAGGGAAAGCAAGGCCTGAGGGGAGCAGGCAGGAGTGGCTACTTGTCTGCCTTACCTCCCTTCTCAGTGTCCTGCTGTGAAGGGAGCAGCCAGGATGGAGTGTGACCTCTTGTTCCCAACACTCACCCTGTCTTCCCGAGTGCGTGGCTGAGCTGAGGATGTGGGCACAGAAACAGGGAATCCCATTGGAATTGCTAGAAAAAAACTCTCATTAACTTAATGAGATTTGGAACATTACAAGGGAACTCCAGCTGGAACCAGATCTGAACCTGAGTGCGAAACATTCCTGAATACACTACCACAAACTTGTTTCAAGGAGAATATGTGCTCAGACATACAAATGGCTAGATTCTGATCTCGGTAATGCCAGCGTGAGTCTCTTGACTCATACAAACTGCACTCAGAGGACTAGCCCTGAAGACTATAAAATGAAGATGCACACATGCCACAGGAGACTGCAAAAGGAGGGTGGAGCTATGAGGATTCAGCCACACACCTTGCTGGAACACCTTAAGACAGGTAGACCTGGCAGCAGATGGCTGAGACGAGACTTTCATCCTGCATAATCACTACTTTCCATAATTAAGTGCAGAGTCTGACTGGGTTCACACTTCGTTGTGCTGCAGTCTAGCTACACTCACATCCTCACTACCAGACTCCTTGCCCAGCTCTCTAACACTCTTCACTTTCATTTCTTTCAGATCAGTAGCTGAACTGCCATGACTGCTGGCCTGGGGAAAGAGAGCTGCCTTGTGAATATCAGAAAGATAGATGGAGGAGAGAAGAAACAGATTCTCCCTTCAGCATAGTGTGACACAGCAGCAGGCTGGACTCAAAATAGACAGAGGAAGTGCTGAATGACCCAAGTGATGACAGGCTTGGTGGCATTCTCCTGCCACCATGTATAGAAGACACTTGTTTTGTCCATATGTCTCCATATCCATACTGTAGCTGAGAAACTACTGTAGTGTTCTGGAGTGATATTCAGACTACAAGTTTAGTCTGAAGGAGAAATCCAGCATGTTTCCATCTAGTTTATTAACTGTTGGAAAATGTCAGCAGAATAAAGATCTCTACATTAACTAGTCTGCATTTTTTTCCATCTGTGGAAGTAACAAAAGCTCTTGCCTCGATTAAAGTTAATGTGAGATATCCTGGAATATTAATTGGTCATTTAGACAGAGCTTTGACTTGTCACCTATTTAAGAGTGTTTTCATTATTTTCTGATTACTTACTCAGCATTGCCAAATTTTACTTTTCTTTTATTAAGTAATTTAATACTCAGAGCTCACAGAAAACTTAACATGTCATCCATCTCTTTCAGCTTAAGTGATTAAAAGCAAACTCCATTTCTTAAAGTAGATCCTTTTTTTTTTACTCATTGCACATCTGAACTTGCAGTGAGACTAATACCAAACAAATAAAAACTTTCTTTTTTTGAAACTTTTGAACAAGTTAAAACACATCAAAAACTCCATTCGCAGTAATTGATACTAATTAAAATGCTGAAGCTGCATTAACAAGAAATGAAAAGGAGTATTTTGGGTCTTATCTTTTGCAACCTGAATGTTTTTCAGGCTCAGCTTTTCATAAATACAGAAATATTATACCTTGTATTATTTCCGTGGAAAATGCTATTGCTGTTTGGTATTTTATGGGGTGTGGTTTATAATTTTATTAACACCATCTGTTGTTTAAAAGATAATATAGAATGTTTAAAAATTACCAAAAATGCTGGTGTACACAGAATCAGGAGCAACATTTGCAGTTTGCTCTTTGCCTGGCAATTCATCTGCACATAAAGCTGATTCATATTGAAGACAGTTGAATTTAACTCCTTATGGTTGATGGGACGTTTTAAATATCTCCAATGACTTGTGTATTAAAACACTATCAGTATCTTGAACACATTCTATATCTGAAACAGCCCTTGCTGCCAGATCTTCCTAAAAATGCTAAAAGGTAAGAAGGGAAATGAAAGGCCATATTATGAAAGGCCTAAGAACCCTGAAGATCACCTTCCACCAAAATTACAGAATGTCTTTAAAAGGGCCAGGATAATGGATGGGGAATGGATTTGTTTGCATGTCTTACACTCTGCTAGAAGTGCTTAGGCACATCCAAAGACAAAAAAAGAGTTTTTAATTACTGAATAAACCTTTTTTTCCTGAAGCTGAATGGAAACACATCATCACGGGCAGGTGGTTTTGCACATTTCTCTCCACCCACAGCCTGGGAGAAGAACCAGTTAAAATACAAAGGCAGGAGAGGTCATAAATACAGGAGGTAGGAAATGCCTGAGTGAACTTGGAGAAGGATAGGTGCTACAAGACCAGGAGAGATGCCTGTGGTTGGTTGGTGTCTCGGCCAGGTGGAGAGCTATTTCAGCCTTGCTTAACAGGAAAAGCATCAAGGCCTTCTCAAATCTTTGTCTATTACCTAATTGCTTTAAATAAATAGCCAGTTGCATTCAGGGAGAAAAGAGAGACAAAACACTAGAGTTTGCCAGTCACAGTATGATTCTTCTGGATTTCTGTGACAGAGACAATTGTTCTTTTTGCTAGTGATACACAAAAAAGAAGATAATTTCCAGCATGATCTCACAAAATAAAATCTGTAACACTTTGGCTTCCAGCTACTGATTTCCTACCTAAAGAATATGCCGGGGAGGACAAGTCCTCCTGTTACCAAGGAATGGAAAATCCTTCTCAATGAAAGGCACATCAGCCTGTTACTGGCTGCCAACACAAATATTTTGGACCGAGAAAAGCTACATTTCAAACTAACAAGAATCCAGGTGACATATGTTTTATTTAACTCAATATCATAACCTTATCTATAAGGAAAAAGGGACTAAAATAGCTGTTCTAGGGGAAAAAGGAAGTGTTCTAGCTACTCTTGTACAGAATTCATATTCTGTGGTGAAAAACCCAAACCCCAAGCAAACAGACAAAACCTCCTGCATGGGTGTATATACTTTATCTTGGAATTAGGCTGGTTTTTATTTTAGAATAATTATTCCACTAGTCACAATGCATGGTAATTATACCCAAATAAAGTCTTTTTTTTTATTGCAATGAAGTGTCCACAGGGAGCTATCACAGAGTAGTTATCCTGGAATTGCTATGCTGCTTAACTTTCCCCAAGTAGACAAGCCTTAAGAAATCATATCCAAAAGAAGATCCAGGAGAAAAAAATGTGTCTCTGCATGTGTTACAGCATCAAGTGAGTGAGTGTTAAAAGTTATACATTGTAATGTAAATGCTGTAAACCACACATTTATCCCAGGAAGGTACACCATAATAGCAGCAGAAAAGGATTTTGTGGAAATGTGTAATAAGAATTCATGCCTTTTCTTTTTTCTTTAAAAATTACTTTCAAATATTTCAAATTGGGCTTTCATCTTTGCTCAAAGCAGATGCACTGTTTACTAAACAATTTTATGGTATTCCCTCTCTGGATCTGCTGGGAAGCTGTGATTAACAGCGATGTTCAGTCTTTTGGAATATGGTAGCCAAGGTACGGTGCTGGGTCATAACTCCTTAAATGAGCTGAAATGCTCAACCTGTGGCATATGCCTCAACAACAAATTAAACTCAAGGATGAGAATGAGGAATGTTTTATAAGCTAAGCTGGTACACCTCCTATTATATTAATACTTCACTGAAGTGCACAGAACCATCCAGCACAGTATTCTTGCTTCAGCTTGAGTGATGTATAGTATAGTTGTAGCTGTATTCATTATATTAAGGTCATATTTTCGTGCTCTTTGAACTTGTAAAAAATGACCATAAAAACTATGTTAAAGGCACAAGACTCCTGGAGTTTGTGGTTCTGGGCAGAGGTTTGACTATCCTGTCACTATATGTCAGTCTCAAGGTATCGTTTATTATTGGTGACCCAGAGAAGATCACCTCCTCTGACTGCTGTCATTTCATCATGAGAGAGGTACCCTGGCAGTGTCCTGGACTTGTTTCAACGCCATCCCTGGGGCACACACTGTGTGGCATACCACTGGACATGTTCCCACTCCACAAAAATACAGGAAATTAAATTCTTTCCAGGTAGAAAGACTGAGTGTGTATGAGGGCAAAACAAATTCAGATATCTGATAGTTCTAGGGGTGAGTAGAAAGGTAGCATTTTGGATGATTTAAGTTATACCCTCATTCTGGTTCCTGAGGCAGTCACTGTGGTATCCTTGCTAAAGCCATCCTAACGCTTGATCGCACGTGAAAGTCCCACCAATATGCACGCTCGCTGCAGTATGTGACCATTCACAGGGTTGGAGAAGGCAGAAAGGAAGAACACAATGTGCCAGCCTAGAGCAGAGAATTCCAGTTCTGCTGGGAGCATCAAAGCCAGTTGATCAGGCACCGTATCTACCATGCAAGGCCCCTTGACAAGCACCAATGTTAACTCCATGCCTGGTGCACAGTACCTGGCTGGTGAGAGCTGCTACCTCTGAACCCAGATCCAATACTCTCAGCTGCTCTGGGTGCCTATCACAAGCCAAATAATGCTGCAGTGGTCTCCTAGGTACGGAATGACTGATCCTCTGCTTGTAATTTTAGGATAGGTGGAGGTGCACCACTGTGTTTTGCTTTGATTTTTCTTTGTTTCTCCTGGAGCAGGCAAGTCGCTCATGCCAGGGCAAAGGCTGGTAGGCACTGTCTTCTGGAAGGTCACCAGGTAGCTCTCCCCAGCTTGGGGGAGAGCAGCTTGTCGTTTGCAAACCCACTGGCCTTCCAAATCCAAGCTAACTGTGGGGGGAGAGGGAGGTCTGCAAGGTCTCTGCCAAGGCTTGCCGTGACCTTAGGTGCTGCCTCAGTAGACATGGCTCGGGCAAGAGGAGAGCCATGTGCAATGCCATCTGGACCCATGCTGGCGAGGTGACCCTCCCTCGGGCACTCTGCTGGTGGACACCTGTGCCTGAGTCTGCCTCCAGAGCCCCAGTCCCTGCTCCTCTCGGATCTCACCCCAGGAGCTGCTCAGGCATCTCCCTCTGTCCCTCCTCTCTGCAGACAATGGTGACAAACTGGTGTCTGTCCACCCCAGCTCGTCCAGGGCTCAGCAACACGCATTTTGGGATGTGGATCTCTGTGGTTCCTGTACGAGGAGATGTTTGTGCAACCTGCTGGGACCCTTGCTTGCCTCTGCAGCCACCCAGGGGATGTAGGGACCATCAAGGACTGGCTTGTCTCCTCTCTCACAGCTCTCTACAGCTGTCCCAGAAAATGGGGTGAAGCAGGGGAATTTGCCTGAATGCCCCTTCAATTTCAGTCAGTTTGAGAGGACACGCTTGGCAAGTATGAATATTCTAATAAAAAATCAGTATTGAGCAGAATACTTGAAATAATGTAGGGATATTATCCTCAATACACAAACACTTCTCCTAATTTCTTGTTTGGAGAAATGGGAAAAAGAAAAAAAAGACCCACCAAAAAAACTGTTGGGAGGGGTTGTTTGTTTTTGTGAGTCTTCTAGCTCTTCTTGTGTTTTCATCTTGCTCAGCAGGACTGCCAGACCTTTCTCTTCACGTTCTGATACTTCTTCTTTGTGATCTGGATGAAAACAGTATTTGCAGAAACATTTGAATTTTTTAAAAACATGTTACTGAACTTTTTTTAAAGAATTGTCAGTGATGTTTGGACTCAAATTTGAGAGCTGGCTCATGAATCCCATGCTGGAGTGATAATATTTGTATTTTTTTGGCACTGGATACTTGTTCCTACTGCTTTCAACTATTTTCAGGCAGGAAAATAAAATATTTGTGCTGCTTCTGATAATCAGCCTGTTCCTGCACACTTTCTAACTGGGATATAGCTGAGAATAATCCTGTTACCCTTTCAAACACCATGAGAAATGTCCCAGTTAATGCCTTTGCAATAAATGGGGCAGTCTGTCCACAAACATGGAGACATTCCCATATTGGCTTGCACTTAGTTTATGGTCTTCATAGCTTTTCTTCCTGCAATCCTGATCATTAGCACTACAAAAATGAGCTACACTACAATTCAGAATAATTACTATGTTTTAACACATTTTAGGTAAGAGCAGCGCTGTTTAAAACCATGTCAGCAGGTTGCACACTGATTGAAATATACCTCTTTTTTTTCACTCTGTACCACTTGTACTACTGTCCACTCAAACCCTTCTCCATCGTGTCCTATATACCTCACCTTTTTATGAGCAGCCTGCCCTCAGTCCATCAGCCATTGTGGCTGTAATAGTAAGAATGTTAATTATTTAGCCATTAATTTCCTTGTCTTGCTTGCCCTCAGCTTTGGGGTTTCTGTGTTACATTTTTCCAAGTCTAAAGCATTGAGGGGAAAAATGAATAAATGCTTTTCTTTGTTTCAAAGCTTGTTTTGTTCTGCTGTAGATCAGCAAGTATGTAGTTCCAACACCTAAGAGGTCCAGGTAGTACAGAGACCTGCAAGAGAATACCTGCTGTGGTTTTACTTGGCAAGCCTGAAAGAAAGGTCTTTTCCTTCCAGCACATTCCCTGCATTTCTGTAGGAGGCTCATTTTCCAACTGCAACTTCTGTTGGGATTCATGTCCCCAACATTCTTTTACAGAGATCATTCAAAGTGATCAGCCTGACATCTCCGGGTCTCCAATTGCATCAGCAGGGTTGTGATTGCTGTAGGTGGAATGATCTTGGCTTCATGAAGATCAATATGAGGATTGCAACTGAGAATATATTCCTTTCTTTTTCTTTAATTTCAGAGAACCTCATTGGTCTGGACTGTGTTTTGATCCTGAGATGAAACTGGCTAAGAAAACTCGGCCTGGCTTTCCAAAGTTGTGAACAACTGGACAGAAATGATGGCCAGGAATCCCTTGGTGATGGACCTCACACAGTTCATATCATTCTTAAGTTCTCCTTGGCACCTAATTACAAAAAAACCCAAACAAAACAAAACAAAAAACAAATAAACAAGAAACCAAAATAACACCCTCCCAAAAAAAAAATAAAAATCCACAAAAACCCACAAAACAAAAAGCCCCAAACAACCCAAACAAACAATCTTAAATTTAAGTCTGATTTTTTCCAAAACAGTGTGTTGCCATGTGAATCTACTGGCCCAATGAGAGTTACATGAGTTAGCTATGTAACATAGTTATGTGGAGACACCACAGTCCCTATGGATTGTCAGCCACAGAGCTAAAAATGGGATTAACCTGGTATGGCATCTCATGTACAAAAAAGTATATTTGTTTTGGTGGAATGTCTGTGACTCCCTTACTATTCTTGATGTTTCACCTCCTGATACTGAGGTATGCCAGACTATAAAAATAAGCTTCTTTTGTGCACTGGATTTTTACTGATTGTCGATTATATCGACAGGATTGATTTAAATGTGCCATTTCACTCTCACAGACCCCCCCAAAAGTCCCCTATAGTTTAGCTTCATCAGGTGTGCTAACTTTACCCAAGACCCAGGGTGCTGACAACTGCATGATTCATAAAGAAGCATACCATCATGAACCTCAAGGAGTAGAATTTAGATGTGGCTTGAAATATAAGACAGAAATTGAATGTAATAATGAAAAGCATTTGATTTCCCCATAAAAGTGCAGATACAAGGTCAGCAAGTGAAATATGAATATGGGTACTAAGTGCTTCAGTCAGGTTTCCAATCCAAAGTTTTTGTTCACAGGCTTGTGACTCATTTATAAATATTTACCAAGGTGGGAAAACTGCCACTGAGGAGCTTGGGAGGTTTCTCTAAACAAACATTTTATCAGAAGAATAGGTGTTCCATCTTGAAGCTTTGTGAAATTATGTGGCAAATTTCTACTCTGGGCTGAAGTATCCTAATGCAAAAGATTTGTAGTACTGCAAAACAAAAAATGGAGAAATTGACAGTTTTGCATTTAGTCTATCTTGGTTTTTCTTTAAACCAAGCTTGGATCAAAACAGATTTCAAAGAGGAAAATAACCAGTTTTCAAATACTTACGAATAATTTAAGCACAATTCTACTTAAAGCCATCTATCTTGAAAATAGTCCAGAGCTAACAAGGAGATGTCTGTACACACCACCCTCAGCTTTCCAACTAGATGAGCCCTGAATTTTCAGGAAAAAAAAATATGTGTTATAATAAATCTCAGAAGCATTATTTCACTTGGAAACACATTTGAGAGAACTGCATGTCCTCAGAAGTGTAGTCACATTAGTTGTAGTTCATTAAATGGTTCTAACTTTTTGAAGCGTGTTAAGTCTGCAGTATCTATCCATGTGAGGTAAAATTGCAGACTGAAAAACTTGTAGATGTCTGATAGTACAGAAGTTACTGTTGTTATAAATCAGTCTTTTCTGTGGTTAAATGATAGGGTGGAGAAGGGTGAGGGTGAAGCAAGTAACTTATCTCTCCTCTCCATCTAATTTGAAGGAACATTAAAAGATGAATGAGAAAAGGGTTTTCTTAATTTTAATTTTACAGCAGCTTCACAGCTCTCTGAGTTTAGCTTTTTTATTTTTAATTTTCTGTCAAAATTGGCTTTCATTGAAAGACTGTTGTATGTGTAAGATTCTGCTTTTCCAGAGGCAGCATGTCCCTAGACTAAAGAAACAGGACTTCCAAGCGGTGTCAGATGCCATTTGGGAGCAGAATCCTGGCTCTCTCTGCTTTATCTCCCATATGTTGACCGCTCATGTTGTAGGACACTAATGAACTCTAATAGACCTTAATGATAAGGAAGTTCTGCTGAAACCAAAGGTATACACAGGACAGCACCACTTCTTTCCACAGCAGGACAACAATCAGAAGTTATGTGCAAATGGCCACTGGCAGATGCTTGTAAGAGATTGATGACTTTTTTTTCTTTTTTCTTAATTTTTATTCCTTTTAATTTTTTTTTCCCTAGCAGTCCTTGGTGGCTTCTTAATTTAGATGACAAAATGTAAATAGAAAATGACTCCTTAATTGTAGGGCTGCACATCTACAATCCTCACTTTTAAAGAATGGCCAGTGTCTCTGAATATTAAAAAGATTTTATTTACATGTGTCTTCTTGGGAAGCTCTAAGAGTGTTATCTGATTTACCATGATCTGTGAAATTGCACCCAGGAATTACCTAAACTTTTTTTTTTTCCCTCCATGACTGTATATTTATTATTTAACTGCTCTGGAGCATTTGGTCAACTAGTAAGATCATATTTACATTCCAGCAGTTATATGTGGCCTCAGTCAAAGATCAGAGCTAGATCATGGGGTTTATTTTACATGTTGCTTTGTTTTTGTTAAATTAATAGGAAAAAGAGATTATTCTGACCCAGCAAGTTTATAAAGTCTATATCAGGATACAACGAGGTGCTGAGACAGATGAATATAAATATACTCTTGACAGTAAATATGTCAAGAGGAAAATGAGGAGGAGGAGAAAAGCATATTTTTTTTCCATAAGAAATAGTAATTTCCACTCTTTACCTGTTTGGTCACTGTTTCTTCTGGGATATAGAATTCCAGGACAGATTATTTGCAAGTGAATGAGTCCTCCATCCTGCAAAGACCTGCACAGGTGACTTAATCCATACATTTGCTTTAGAGGATTTAAACTTTTGTAACTTCAGCAGCCTCATGTTGGATTCTGTCTTTTGATTACCTTCTTGTCTAATGTCATAATGACAAAATGGCAATCAGGCACTTCTGCTTTTATATTTACAGTAACTTTGAGTGATCATATGGGGACTCACACAGGAAAGCGTAACTTACTTTGAACCTCCTACCCTTTCCTCATGCATGGCTTAAAATAAGTAGGCACAGTTATCAGACTCTTGTCAGGACTTGTAACTTGTCTGCAATAACAAGGTTAACCAGCAATAGCTGTCTGTGCTCTGTGGTTGCATGCCAGTAAAACACTGACAAATTGAAAACTGTAATGAGAATAAACACATTATGAATATACCGAGCACATTGACACTTTTACATTAGAAACTGCGGTCATGGTAAGTTGCCTTGTCCTAACCAACCCCTGCTGTTTGAAATAGGGCCCCATTTTAAGCTTATCATGTGCTCTAAAACAGTGGTAATAAACGTGTCCCGTGTGCCACAACCCTAGGTTTTCAAGACGTGGTTTAAAATGATTTGCCTGCTTGGTGTATTCCTACTTCCCTCAGTAAACAAGATTGAAAGTTAATAACAAGAATGGTTTCATAAATGAAAACATAAATTGTCACAGAGCTGAATAGACTTATAATTTATAGGCAATCAGAATTTTCAAGCAATAATTGTTCTATTATTTTTGTTTGGGCTTCTTTTAGAAATTTCTTTTTCCACTGCAGATATGATTTGACACACATAGATTAATAAAAGATTCACTGAAAATCATTTCTCAGCACTGAAGTCTCTTAAAATGTGCCTCAGTGATGTTCTGTAAATCACTCACAGGAATCGACGGACAGAAAGTGTGACTTCCTGGTTTGGTGTGCGGCACACATACAGGTGGAAAGGATGCAAAGGACGTGTTGCTACCTCAGGACTGAGAGCTGTAGGCCTGAATTTGGCTCTTTGCATTTAAAAGCCGAGCGAGCGGGGCGGTTTGGCTCCCCCCGGCCGTGTGCATTGTTCGGGAGCGGTGGGCAGCCCTGGCACGGGCAGCACATCTCTCTCTCAGCAAGCAGGTGTGTCGCAGTCAGGAGCGAGCTGCATTGGCAGTGCTGTGCGGGGAAGTTTGTGCCGTGGTTGCCAGCGCTGGCTGGAGCCGTCATTATCTTTCTGCTTTATGTGAGCCTTCTCAATGGCTGTCAATTTCACTCCCTTCCTGCCCCTCTAACGGGTGAGGTCTGGCCAGTAGGGAACATGTGATGCAGGAGTGCAGTGGCAGGGTAGGAAGGAAACTTTTGGACCCTGGAGTAATTCAGGTAGCCTAGGGTGAAGCTGCCAGTGGCTGGAAAAGGAAGGAAGAAGTGCTTTTGAGTCTCCAAAGCTGTTTGTGTTGTGGATCTGCTCCCAGCTGAGCCTTGGCATCCATGCAGGACCTGACAGGCTGCCTTGTGGGTGTCCTAAGCAGCACAAGAACTACGGTAGCCTTTGTTGTCACTCAGATTTGGGGAGCAGGATGTCAAAAAGGTAAAGGAAGGAGGTGGGGCTGTAGACCTATTATCCCTGTTTATCAGCCAGTGGAGCTGGGCCAGTACCTGAGGGAACAGCGTGGCGTGTGATTGCTCACCTCCCATGAAGAGAGGGCGCATGCCTTGAGACTGTAGCTGGGTGGTTTTCCTATCCTGCCAAAAATTCAGAAATTTCCCTCTTTGTATCAGGATGAAATAAGTGTTCTAAGGCAACTCTGGAGAAGCAAGTAATGTATAGGATATTAGGACACTCACATGGAAGATAAAGACCCATGCTTCAAGCCCTGATTTTGCTTCATTCTAATTGAACATTTGAACCTGCCAAAGGCCGTGTACAAAACATGCCCCCTTTTCACCATCCTAGCATTTTTTCAAGGGTGAGATTTTCCCCACCTCTCTGTACAAATATCACCTCCACCCTGTGTGAATTTAAATTAAATGGAACTCACAGTCAGACAGAGGCCAAGCACAAGAGGTGAGATACAGCAGCCTGTATTAAGACAGCCTGAAGCTGCAGGCTCCAGCATCAGGCAGAGTTTTGCCATTACCTCATTTCAATAAAGTTCCCTCCTGGAGAAGGAGAGGAGTCAGCAGAGGGAAAAGGAGTCCAGCATTCCATGACAGTAGACTCAATCCCATCTTAGTCTTGGCGGTAGGAGTGAAAGGTCACTAACAGTGAGGAGAGGATGTGTACTTCCAAGGCTGAATGCACGAGGCTGCCTGTCTATGTAAATACTTCTGAGGGTTGTAATCATGTTCTCTAACTTCAGCACCCTGAACTAACTGATGCAGGTGCCTACATCTTTTTTGAGAAATTAGGTTCTTGGATCAGTTTCCTGAAGGCAGGAGATACCCTCCTGTCACCTGCCTGGCCTGCAGCAGAAGGGCACCGCTCTCATACAGTGTCTGTGTTACACCTGTCTACCTGGGGCTGATATCTTGGCTACCCTAACTTATTTTGTGATCTTGATGCCTAATTTGGAAGAAAGCAATTGAATCCTGGGCTCCTACTTTTAATTACTTTGAATTTCAACTGGTCTAGGTGTCTAGAGTAAAGCTTTATGCTTTATTGTTATGCTTTATTATTATGCTATATTATTAATTGACTTTATTAAATGACTTTAACTATGCTTTCCTATATGACAATCTCCTCCCTCACTGGGGTCTGTGCAGATCAGCTGGGAGCCCTAAGCTTGCAGTCCTGGCACCCTTGAGAAGAGCACAAACTTGGTTTGGAAAACTCACACAGGTGCTGCCATCAACACTGGGCTCTGCTGGTAATGGTCAGATGGCAGGCCTCATGCCATGTTTCCATTCAACCTCCTCTTACTCTTGTGTTCATTTTCTCATCTCTCCCTAGATCTCCCTCACAGATGACTAGACTCATCTGTGATCTTAGGTAAAAGCTTGCATTAATGCAATTTCTCAGACCACCTTCATATCTGGCTTCTTCAATAGAAACATTCTATTTGCTTTTATCCCCAATCAACAGACTTAAATGCTTTTCATTTCTGTGATTTACAGATTCAGATGGCATTCGACTGGCTCTTGGAAAATACTAAATGAAGTAGATAAAAATGTTGAAGCAACAGTGTTCATTTACTCATTTTTCCATTGTAAGGTGTTAACTACAGAAATGATGCTCTAGAATAATTTTCTTTTGAGTGAGCTGAGGTTTGAGCTTTTACCCCAGGAACAACATTGCTAAGAAGACTAAATTGTTTTAACTGCCAGTTCTGTCAGGTCATCTGCCATATTGATGTGTTTGGCACACACGTAATCTTTGCTGCTGCTAAAGAAAGTCTTTCCAGTGATTCCCTGCTTTTCTACAGCACTGCCTTTGGCTAATTTAGTAGCCAAGCTAAGGGTAAACCTGTGCTGCAGACACCGGCATCGCATGGAGCTGTGCAATAACGCAGAGCTTCACGGAGGTTAATCTACTCTGCCAAGTAGACTTTGGCTGAACTAGCCAATAGCCACCATCTCCTATTCAATTTTATATGATTTAGTCCAAAACCAACTGTCAGTCACAGTAGGGGCTGTGTTACTAAACTATCAGTGCACTGTCAAGGAAAAAATGCTTCAGGTGCATGGCAAAGTGGTACCCACTCAGTGCTTTGCTATAATTACATGGATGTAACTAACGAGGGAAAAGGAGTTGTAAATCTTTTTTATCCAATCTTTTGCTGTTCTCTTGTCTTTCTCCAAACAATGGTCACAAAAAGCTTGGAACCTAGATAAAAATAACAATTGTTAAAATTCAACATTTAGAAGAAATAAACACCAGTAAACTGAAATGAAAAGTGAGCCTTTTAAATTTCCCCTTTAACTGATGTTTTCTTCCCAACATTTGGGATTATATTAGCATTTTGAAATGATTTTTGATAAATATGGATGTGGGAAAGAAACACTGCAAAGGTATCTACCACATATAGCTTAGTAAAACCATGTGCGTATTCATGTACAGAGGAGAAATATATTACCTGGCACCAAGGCAAAGAGCTTGCAAAGATATGAGTGCTCTAATCTGAGTTCAAAATTATTTTTTTATTTAAATACTGTTTTGTTCATGTTAGATTAGGTCTTAGAAGCTGTGGCTGAGAACAAGACCCTAATGAATATGCAAAGAACAAAATGACACTCTAAAGAAAAAAATATTATTAGTGCTCAGCAATAAATGATTATGAAATGGCACTAACATTCAAAAGTTACATTTCTATTCCAGAAAAGGTTGAATTGTCATAATCTGAAACATCTGATTACTATATTGCATTGTAGATAAGCCCTTCTCCTTTTTACCCAAAGCTGTGGCAAGCTTACGGGCTTATAAAATTTCGTGCAATATAGAAGGGTTCAGTAAATCTGGGTTTATTTTCTGTTTTGTAAAATACAGAGAATCTTTCGCACTTCTCCTAAAATTTCTCTAGAAAACAATGGAGGTTTTCCCACCACTCTTCTTTTTTTGTAGCCAAACAAGTCCCAGCTACCTACCGTGTGGGAGGAGAGAATCTAAAATGTAAACAGGTTAATACTACATCATGCCATCTGGTAGTGATGAAGCTGAAAGAAAGAGATGGTTGGAACAATGCTGATGAAAGGTTGCTTCAACTCAAGCAGAGGAGAGAAAGTTGTTCAAGTAAGTGAGTGAAATGGAGAAGCAGATGAGAAAATTGTGTTGAAGCCGCCTAAGCTGCAGGAATCAAAATTAAATTTCCTTGAATAAGTGTTTTGTAACTTAGGAAACTAAGCAGACTGAAACCAGAAAGTTGTAGCATTCAGGTAAAGAGCCAAACCCCCCTTTTGAGACTACACTTTCAATCAGGACACTTTTAATGATCTTTTTCTGATCACCTCGTCTTTCAAAGACAATTTAAGTGTTCTAGCATAAATAGCATAATTTTGACATGTATTTTGTGAAAGTAACAGAATTACAACACAGTGAAAGTTATACAAATAATTTAGGAACCAAAATGCCACTGCCATATTATTGAAGGACCTGTGCCATTACCTACCATCTCTTCTCTTTTGCACGACTTAGAGCACTGGTTTTAAAAGTTATCCCTACCAACCATTTAGAGAGACGTTGATTATTAGGCAATCTGCTTATTCTCTTGTTCGCCGCTTCACTTGTATGAAATGCACTTTTCCATTTCTATTATTTAGCATTTTTTCATCAATCTTTTTTAACTAGGCAGAGACAGCTTTAGAAAGCAGCAGTAATATTTAAGTGGGATAAATTTATCTTTCAAAAGCTTACACTTGGTCTTGCATGTTTTCTTGTTATTAAGGTTAGATCTCACTATCTTTCTCTTTTTAAAATACTCAGTATTGCATTTTTAGATATCCTGCCAATCTAATTTTAATTTTAGGGTGTCAATTTTTACTTTTCACTCAAAATTCAATTCATTTGTTCTTCATGAACTTGAAATCATCTCCATAATGCTTAGTCCCTTCTGGCTGTAAAAAAAAAAATAAATCTATGAATTGATAAAAACATGATGCACTGCTTTATAATGCTTAACAATAGTGTTTTACTGATAACACAATTAATCATTTCTGTCTTATTTATTTTAAATAAAATAAGCATTTAAATTGGTCTTCAAGAGCTCTGCTAGAGTGATAATTCATTCTTAGACTTCTGAAGGATTATTTTTACTTGGATCATTTCAGGGATCTGGTTTATTTCACAGCCCAATTTCTAGTTGTGGCAGCATGACCAGGGGGAGGCAAACTGTGAAGTGGGGAGAGGGAAGAAGGAAATAGAAAGTTTCTTCCCTGCCAGCTCCTCTGTATCATTTAATGACAACTTGCATCACTCCCTAATTTCTTCTGCACCTGAACCCTTTAACTCTGAAACAAGGGTTACTTTTCATAAAATGACCAGCTGAATTAACTAGGCAGGACAGGTTAGAGCCTGGACTCTATTTGCATTAACCTTTTGCTGTGAGGAAGCAGTCTCTAGCACAAGCATTATGTGTTTCTTCCCAAGCCTCCCCACACATCCACAAAGTCAGATAAAGTTTTCCTGTGAAAAACTGGGAAGAAATCACAAGATAGCCAGCTCACCACACTTGAACTAATATTCTCTATGTAACTTTTACCCATAAGAACAAGGAGGAAAGAAAAGCCTTCGGTTTTGTGTTGTTTTGCAATGTGGTTCTCAGAAATCTGCGTAGTCAGGTATTGGTCATCAAGACTAATTTTGATATGGCCTCAGAGTTTCCATCTCTGAAAGATACTGATTTAATCACTGTTTTCCCTTCACAAACATTTGGAGGAGAAATTTTACAGTAAAACCCCTAAGAGTGGCCCAACCAATGACATATACAGCAACAATGATGAGCATCACAGAAGCCACCTCTGACACAGATGAAAATGTCTGCTTGTGGCTCACGCTTTTTACACATAGTGGACACAAAAAGATGGCTGTTACAATGCCTTTTTTCCAGGTTTTTTTTTTTTATTGTATACCTGACTTTGTATATGTAAAGTACTCTTACTGCAACCGTTTATGGGAAACACATAAGAAAAAGAACTTTCCAGAAAGAAACAGCACCAAATTTATATTCTGCGGAAGAAACTACAACCTTGTTGGTATTTAAAAAACCTGTAGAGCAGCTTTAAATGAAGCTGCAAAACTTGGAGAAACTTTAATTTAATCAGGTACTGATGACACTTGAAACTTCTTGCAGCAACTAGGGAATCACATGAAAATGATGCCGACTTTGTGTTTCTCAGTGAAAAGAACATGTAAATATGGACATAGCTTTTAAAAGGAAAACTATCAATTACTTTCAACAACTAAGCAGTTCCTCACCAATACAGAAAGTTCATGGGTTTTTTTATTTTTTGCAAGTATTTCTGAGCCTACAGTTTTTCAGCCTCTTTAAATCAATGGAGAAGCTAACAAACATTTGATTTTTTGAAAAAAAGAAGGATTTCCTCATGTTGTACAACTATCACACTTTTAATTTAAAATCAAATAGTTATGAATATTTCTTTACCTCCTATTACCTCCTTTTTGTTTGACTCCTTCCTCATGCAAATGTTAGTAATTAAATGTTGCAATGCTATTACTGTCCACTGCAATACTGAGAAATGCTGGTCTACATGATCTAATCATTTTCCAAACCTAGTGGTTGTGATTCACCTCAAAAACTATTCAAAGAGTTTTCCCATAACACCTTTCACAAGCTAGCAGCATTATCCTGATAGCAGCAAAACCAGCTAGATCTGTCCTGGTTCCTATTGTTATGGCAAACATGAATGATATATATTGATACACTGCCTGATATTTCCAGCATAGTGTGAAATAGGCAGGTCAACTGGATCCACGTTCTCCTACTACAGGGATGTAGGCATGGGGCATATCATGGAGAATATTATTCACTTGAACATGCCCAAAAGGCGGCAGAAAAGACAAGTTAGGAACCTCAGCTGTCCAGAGTTGGCTTTTGGGAATGTGAGTTTAACACCATCAAACACATGTCCAGCCCAAGTAACACAGGAGACAGGTAGACATGAGGATACAGATGCAGTCTGGCCATAGTAAGACCAGGCTGCGACTGAGCTGTTACCAACAGTGCATCACTTCTCTTCCTCATAAAACCGACAAGCTCTTCTCTGATGCATGCTATTGCAGGCATCTTTTTTATTCCTTGTAGACTAAAATGATGCTGTGTGTCTTTTCCAGTGATTACGGTTCTTCAGCAACTATAACTGAAATTTGATCCTGAACATGTATGTGTAAAAATGTGGTTCAGAATGATTTTACACCTTGCTTCTATAAAATATGCTATATTAAGGTTGCAGTACTAATGACGTTCCTATTTTTTGTTGCCCTTTTTCATTCTTGGATATCTGAAACAGCTTGATCCCTAGACGTCTGAGGTCTATGAGGGTCTTCCCTTGGTATCAGAAAACTTTGGACCAGTTTTGTCAGTTCATCAAGAGAAAGACCCTATCCTTTGAATTTATCAGTGCTCAGTAAACAAGGTGAGTTTGCTGGGTCAGGGACAGAGGGTTCATGAGAGTTCATAACTCTTCTCAGCAACAAAGTGGAGACCTTGCTCAAATGGTGGTTCTATGAATACACAAAATAGTAAGTGAAAATCGAACTCTGAAACTATGCAATTAATTTCTGTTCTGGAGAACTAAGAGACTCCAAAAAGAATGAGTTCTCAAGTACTGAGGTGACCAACATTTCTAAAATACACGAGCATGCAAGCTTTTGCTGAGTAAACTATAAACTCCCACGCTATTGTAGAATGACTGTCAGTTCCTGCCTCATAACATCTGAACACCATTTTTTTCAAAGAGTTAATCAAAGTACACCACCAAGAATAAGCGATTCCAAGAAGTACCATCAACGAACTCACTTGAACCCAGCCGTGCTGCTGCCCTACAACTTCAAACAAATGCAGCACTTATGTCAAGCACTCTCCTGTTCCTCTCTGTCCATCACACCTCTCTGGAGCAACTGTCACATGTATAGAAAAGTCTAGAGAAAGATTGACACCAAAAATATAGTGTTCCTTTCTCAATGTGCTAATCTTGTTTTTGCTTTTACTAACAGTGCTGGTATACAATTTGGCAGTTTTGTGTTCCATAGCTCACCTATGGCTAAGGGCTGTGGATATTACAGTAAATAGTAGTGAAGTAGTAGTTTTGGTTTGTTTATTTATAACATTTCCTTTTCTTCTGGACTTTTAAAATTAAATTAAAATCTCACTGCCCACAGACAAGCTGTAGTAACTTTCAATGGGAAAGTAACTTTCTGTCAGTAGTTTTTTGCATTTCTTCTCATAAAAAAATCCATGTTATAAAAAAGCTGCAAACCCCACAGTTGCTTGCAAGGAAAAGAAGTTGTAATTGATTCCTACAACAGAGAAAAAGTTCTTTGATATTTGCACTATTCACAAGGAGTTCATTAGTGAAACAACAGCACATCTCATGAAGCACTCCACAACACTGTCAAAGCTTTTCATAGTAAAATAGACTAAGGGCGAAGGATTCATGTAAGGGGACAAGAATATAACTCGTACATTAATCAGTGATTGTGAATCAAAATTATTCTGGGTAATTAAGTAACTCTGAAGGTATTTAAGTACATTAAAATAATAATAATAAAAAAAAGCTAAGACAGTATAAAATACCTTTGGCCTAAAGAACTCATAGATCACACAAATTTACCCTTGAATTCAGCCCAACTACTGCTTAAGGTACAGTACTGTGTAAACCTACAAAGCCAGCTACTACAGGCTCTCAGTTTGTTGAATGTTTTAATTAAGCGGATTCTGTCAAAGTATTTATCACTATTAGGAGAATATTGTATACAAAACAACTAGAGATGGGTGAACTCATTTTACCTCATTACAAGCCCATTCAAAGACCACTTCTAATCATGAAATATTATTAGCTTCTTGTTCTTTTCAGAAGATGATGACATAGAAAAATACCTAATGATAAAATAAGGGAAGTAAAGAGAAGAAAGCAGCATGGGAAAAGAAATATCAACACCATGTGAAGAATGAATTTGATAATGTGGACAGAAGAAAGGAAATACTAGTAATAGTAAATACTAGTGGAGGAATAATAGTAATACCTTCTATTCATGGTCCAAAGAAATATCTGGCAGATAAGGTGGCTGTGTGAGGTTTTTTTACCATAACCTACCTGCTAAGTTATGATACAGTTCCAATTCCTACGTGGGGAAAAACAAAATGGTTTAAGTTACATCAAAGAAATGCCTGCAAAGTCAAGCTAGATCTTCAAAACCTGTAGTCCACAAGAACAATGTAAGATGTTCACAGACACTGAGTTTGCTCAAAACTAATGATAATCCCTTGTGAAATGCAAACTGAAATTTGTTTGCCTACCAAAACAAGGCCTTTTTCCTATCCCCCTTTCCATTCACAGATGCTGGCATGTGTTGGCTTGTTATTGTAGTTTATGAATGTTGGCCTTTATTTCTGTGAAATAAATGTTATCAACTTCATTTGACAAAATGTAAAATTATATGTAAAGCTGACAGACTTGGAAAAAGTAATAGAAATTAAAAGGAGATAAACATAGCTTTAGGAATATGTGTTCTCTTGAACAGTTCTTTTACTCTGAAGGGCTACATAATTATACCAAGCCATATGTGTGTCTTTTTTTTTCTTTAATAAATATTCCTGAAACTGGACAAGTGCTAATAGCACCACTCAGAAGAATGACATCTATCATCCAGAAAGTTCTCATTATAGCTTACTTTATCAGTTCAATGATGAAAAAAAAAAGATAGCTATAAATCAGAATCTCTAACTAATGTTTTAGCTGAACTTAAAATAATATTCTAAAGTCTGACCATGAAAATGTGGGATTAGGCTACACAGGCACACAAGATGTCACTCCTCTTTTACCTGGAGATCTACGTGATGAATTATACTGTTCTCACACAGCACTGGACAGGTGGAATTTGAATGATATGTCCCATAGCATATAAATCATATAATATAAAGTAAACACTCCATAGGTTATGGGTTTTAGTATTCTTGAATCAAGATTTCTTATGCCAATTGGTAGCTCTTTATGTTTTTTTATTGGTCTTTTATTAACAAGGTATTTGATCTTTCTGTCTAATTGCTCTCATGTTAATAATTATGCAGGATTAGGAAAGCTCTAATTCTTAACCGTGCATATGGGAGGATGTATAGTTATGACATCCCTGTAAAATCTTTGTGAGAAAGACATGACCCAGGGCAGTGAGGAAACTCTCCCTTCAGAGCTGACAAGCTGGGCACAGTGCCATGCTGACGTAGCTGCCCTGTGCCAGGTTGCTGTGCTGGTTGCCACTCCTCAGAGGCAGAAATCTGCCCCAGAACCCCTTGTCTGAGGGTGGCAAGGGCCTTTCTAGCTCCAGTGCTTTCATGGGTTCCATTTTGAACTACATCAGAGTATGCCACACGTCTTTTGCTTACTTGCTGTGTCAGGCAGTGAAGCTGATTTTGCAGGTATCAGGCTAAGGCTCCACAGGGCTTTGCAGGACTCCCTGAGAGTAACCAAGCAGGGACTTGAAGTCCATGTCTTTGTATCACACAGAGAAATTATAGGAACATTTTTCCTGTGACACTGATGATTCAGCAATGGTGGAAACCAGCAGACATATCATCTTGGAAAAGCTGGCTAAAGAATGCTGCCTTTCTGCTTACTCTGACAGCTCCATGAGGCAATACTGTTCTCACACAGCACTGGACAGGTGGAATAGGATACAAATCTTTTGAGGACAATCACCCTATTTTCATTTTCAAAGCATTTCTTCAAGCTAAGCTACTTCAGCTACTGCTTTCCTAAGCAGCTCCACAAAAACTTGCACAAGCATGATGGCGGGGCAGAGACTGATACAGAGGTAGGAACACGTCAGGCCCACTTTGTTTCTAGTTATATGTTGGAATAACATGATCCTGTTGTTCTCGTTTAGCCACACTGGCTATTGCATAGGGCAAGTTAGAAATGGAGGAGGAAGGAGAAACTTAATTTCTTTGCCTTCTCCCTGACTGCACGGGAAGTTGAAGTTCCTGGTAGGAAGATTCTGCTCCTCCCTGAGTCTCAGGGACAGTGGCATGGCTGTAAGGCAGGCATGGCTTTTAGACATAAAATTTTGTCCCTTGTGTGGAAGACCATGTCCATTTTATCTGACTAAGGAAGGACAGATCTAAGGACGAAGAAAAGACCAAGGTGGACATAAATGTCAGAATAGTTTTGGCAATCAGCTTCTTCAGTCTTGTTCCTGTTTGAAGATAAGGGGTCTGGGGAACTCCTGTGTTAGCCCCGTGTGTGTGTAGGAAGCCATTTCTACACCCCTGTGCTTGAAAAACAGGTCTGACAGGGTACTGGCCTGCAAGGCTCTGGAAGAGCATGAGGTATGATTTCTCCATTTCCCATTTCCTTATGCTTTTTTGATTCACTAAGTAAAAAACAGCGCTGCAAGCACCCTGGGTGTACTTGGGAGAGAGTTAGTTTCTGTTTCCTTCGCGCAGGCTGCTCAGGTGTTCATGTGCTGGCCCCACCGTGAGGAGGGACACACAACAAGAGTGGAAGGAGCTCCAGGTGCTGCTCTTCCTACCCCATTCCTCGCAGCCCCTCCACACACCCGCTGGTTAAAAAAAATATATATATGAACCACACACTCACAAAAAAACCCACCCAGCCCAGTTGAGTCCTTTCAGCAGATTAAACCCTTTGTGACTGAGCCATTCTTAAGGTGTTTGTAATGCATTCAGTTTTGGGCCCCTCATTTTAAACAGGACACTGAGGTGTTGGAATGTGTCCAGAGAAGGGCAACAAGGCTCATTAAAGGTCTAGAAAACATCCTGTGAGGAAGAGCTGAGGGAGCTGGGGTTATTTACCATGGAGGAGGCTCAGGAGGAACCTCATCCCTCTCTACAACTCCCTGAAAGGAAAATGTAGTGAGCTGGGGGTCCATCTCTTCTACTGTGACTGCAGTGAGAGGACCAGAGGAAATGGCCTTCAGTTGAGACAGGGGAGATTCAGATCAATTATTACGTAATTTTTTTCACTGTTAAGGTGGTCAGGCCCTGTAATAAGTTGCCCTGGGGGCGTTGTGCAGTCACCATTCCTGGAGGGGTTTAAGAGGCATTTGGATCCGGTGCTGAGTTTGCTTTAGGGGTTAGCCCTGGTTTAGTGGCTTAGGGGTTACAGTGTTAGTGCTGGACTGATAGTTGGACTGGATGGCCTGATGATTACTTCCAACTCTGATGATTCTGTGACTCTGTGATTTGTCAGTGTAGTCACTACTAACTCTCCACGCAAAAGACACTATTTTTTTCATACCTTTGTACTATTCATCATAAGGCGTATTTCACAAAACAATTTTCCTCAGAATGATCTTTCCCAAGCTGATCTTTTCTTCCCTCCCTCCACAGCGGCAGAAAGGGATGGTGCAAGGATGGGACTGGTGAGAGCTCTCTCCTGCCTCTCGTCTCAAGTAGGCTGCGACTGTTCGCTAACAGGAGCCAAATACTTCACCTGAGGACAGTCATTACTTTTCCACCCTAGCAGAAGATATTCCTGCCACCGTGCTCTGCCTGCCCCTCCGGGTTCCAGCTACAACAGCCAATGTGGGCTTGCACCAGCACCGCTCTTGCCAGAGCCACGGTGAACCACAACCACAGAAGCATTCGGACAATACTCTCAGGCACATGGTGTGATGGTCCTGTGCAGAGCTAAGGGCTGGACCCGCTGCTGCGTGTGGGTCCCTTCCAGCCCAGTCTGTTCTGTGGCTCCGTGCTCCCCTGCAGGGTGTGCGCGGCGGCGGCGGGCCCCGAGCGGAGCCCGGGGGGGCGCGGGGCGGGGAAGGCGGAGCGGGCAGGCCGATGTCTCGGCGCGTCTCGGCGGGAAGGAGGAGCGCGGGCACGGGGCGGCCGCTGCCGTTCCCGGGGCGCGCCACGAGGTGGCTCCGCGGGGGTGACCCGGCGCCCGCAGAGCCCCCGGGGCCGCGCCGGCTGCCTGGCGGCACGGCATCCGCCTTTCTCGTTCTGTCACATTTCACAGGCGCTTGCTCATCGCCGGGTCCGCCGGAGGACAGGCACACACCCCTGCGGCAGACCTGAGGGCTGTGCTTGGGACAGAAGGAGGCAGGCGGAGCTGCCCGGGGAGGATTCGGGGCCGGGTGAGGCCGGCGAGCGCCTGGCCCGGGGCGGTCACCGGCGGCTGCCGCCCTCCCCTGGCCTGCCCTGTGCGGGCGGAGAAGCGGACCGCTGGTTCCCACGATATGGGTGCCTCCAGCTTACTGGGAAAATAAATATCTACCGGTAGGAGATGAGTGGGGTGACTCAGTAGGTAAAGGGGAAAGAGACATGACAAAGACTTTCAGGGCTTTAAAAGTTGGAATAGAAGTTTTTTGATTTTTTTTTTTCCTCCTTTCCCCACTCCTTTGAGGTGGGCTATTTCTATGAAGAAAATTCTGCTCACATTACAAAAGGGGGATGTCAGGGGGTTTGACTGTCATTGAGGTTGAAATGAACTTTGTCACCCTGTTTAAATATTTAAGTCTCCTGACACAGGCAAATACATCACGAAGTGCTAAAAAATATATTTAAAAATACAGCTGCCTTTGAGATGAAGCATTCCTATTCCCACTGTATCAGTTCACTTTGCTCAAGCAACCCTGAGGTGCAGAGTATGGCAAGAAACTGTGGACTGGATAGGAAGCTCCATTGTCAGAACCTGTGCATTTGAAGGGGTAACATTTTGTTTTACGCTGTTTTAGCCACTCTGTTGATTTAACTGATTTCCAAGAGTTTAAACATCTTATCAATATGCACATACATCAGTTTTCTTTCTGCATCCAGTCATACTATGTCTTATTCCCTTAAGTAGCTGTAGTTTTATTATAGTTTCATACTCTTTTGCATACTGGTAATATTTAGGGGATTTTTTTTTTTTTTACTTTCTCCTAACAGTCTTACCTTCCCCGCACACATACAAAGTTTCCGCTTTTATATCATTACTTGGGTTGTAATAAAAGTGCTGATTTAACTCAGAAGTCAGAAAATGGTCTTCAAACCTTGCTCTGTAACACATCTTTGCTTTGGATTCAACATTGAGGAAGGTAGTGGATGTGCTTTAAAATAAAAGTGGGGTTATTTTTAGATTGACTTTGATAAAATAATTGTAATGTGAAAACTGTAATGCGGTTCAGGACAGAAATCAGTTTTATGTTGGTGCACTTTGAGCTGATCTCAAAGGGTGATAGGTTCCTGGGCAACTGTGAGTGTGCAAGGCTAAAACTGGAAGCACTTGTGTGAGTGGGAGCCCTCAGTCATAATTTAAAGTGTTGTCTCAAGAGCAAACCACATGCACCATGCTGACAGCAGAATCTCTTTAGTTTTGTCCCTTCACGTGGAGGTGGAGGGACTCATGATCAACACACTGTTTCCATCTCCAGCAGGCCACAGAAGTAACTCGGAGAGGCTGGAACTGGGAATTGCCATGAAAAAGACTTGAAGGGGCTGAAGGAGACCAGCTCATAGTGGAAATGATACCATAAGGGTGGAAGAGCCCAGCATGAACAACAAACCACATTCTGCTGATGGTTTCTCCAACTCTGGCCCCATGCCAGTTTGATTTTGGGCTTAGCTGATAATACAAACATCTTCCAACCTCCAAGTGTGTGAAGGGTGCTACCAAATCCTACAGCTGATGAGAAGTGAGGCATTTATACATCCTTATAGGTTGCTTTGTACATTTCTTGAAGACAGAAAAATATTCAAGATAGATTGTTCACAAACATTTTGAGAAAATTCTTCCACATCTGAAGGAGAAGACCACTCAAGTTGTGCCCTATCCTTAGAACTTTTCAGTTGTTTTCAGAACAACTGAAAAGTGCAGAGCATATGCAGCACCTGTGGGGATAAACAGGGGATGAAAGTTCTAGGTCTTGAAAATAATAATCATTCAAGTTTCCCTACTACAGTTCTTTTTTGAGTCTGAAACTCTATAAACTATACATCACATATTGACATTTATGTCCTTCAGCAGTGTGACATCACTTGTCACTTAATGTAAATTTGTCCAAGTCATACAAAAGTCAAGTGTCTGAAATCTGAGCTCCTACTTACAAAGAAGTATACTCTTACTGACTGACTCATAATTTTTTTTTCTCTTATGTTCAAGCTCGTGGAAAATGAATATGCAACCAGGAATTAAGACAGAAGTTAAAACCTACATAAGGGGTTTTAAGCAAACTATGCAAACTCTACAAATCTATGTCCAGATCCCATCTGCTCTCAGCCACAAAAATATTCAGTGTATGAATAAGCCCTTCCAATGAGCACAGTGGGATGGGGATTCCTTCAAGGTGACACTGAAGTGTTTGACCTGTGGCTGCCCTGCAGATGTGTGCCCTTGTGTGAGCAGTGTGGACACTATCTGCCTGACAAGGTATGCGCAGGATAAACACATTGGGCTGGTGTTTTAAGCAATTTAAAGGTAAGGTTTGGGTATATTTTCTTAAGCTTTAACTTTTGTGAAGAAAGCAACTAACATTTTTAGTCTGTCACACTTGTAAAGACATCTCTTTGTCCATCCATCTGGCTTGCTTTGGTTTCAGGCTGTTTTGTTGTGAAGTGGGATACATTGTGGAATATATGTTGTGGGATATATGGGGGAATATATGTTGTATTTGAGGTGATGACTCTGTGGTCCTCCTGTGCATACCAGAAGTGAATTCCTTTCCAGTTAATGTGCACCAGCTGCTGACCAAGTCCTGTCTCCTGCACTAACACATTTCTGCACTGGGAGAAACACATCTGGAGAGTAGCTGATGCAATGAGTCATGATTGCAGAGGACAAATCCTAAGCATAATTCAGACTAGTTATATATGTGGATTTGAAAGTGCAGGCTAAAATCTTAAATATTACCTTGTCTTCAACAGGATGCCAGCAGAGGAAATGAAGTAATAGTGTGATGTCTTCTCAGCAAAGAGGCTGTTCTCATGTAAATCAACATTCTTGAGATTAGCTGTTGGAAACTTGGTTACATAGATGATGCTTGTGAATTTTGGTCACCGTATGGATTTCTCTAACCCCAGAGGAAAGAGCAGTTTTGAAAGCAAGGATGAGTTGTGCAAGCAGAGAAGTGTTCAAAGGAAGCCTAAGTCTAGGCCCATCTGTAGTGGTCTCAGAGGAGATGTGGAAAGGGAGACGTGTGGGTTATGGTGATGTCTACAAACTCCTCTGATAAGGAATGTGATCACTTCTATGTCTCTGCAGGGATGATCAGAATTAAAACAGAAGGAACATTTGGGAGAGGGCAGATGTGAGTAGTTCAGTTAAGAGAATAGTGGAAAAAGAACTAGGAAAATATGATGAGTGGTCTTCAAATAGGAAAAGGGTAAAGATAAACCGTTAGGTGAAATTATTTTGAGTCGTGCACGGTTTGTTTTCTTGTATTTACTGGAACAAAA
This sequence comes from Cyanoderma ruficeps, assembly GCA_008694505.1. Taxonomy (NCBI): domain Eukaryota; kingdom Metazoa; phylum Chordata; class Aves; order Passeriformes; family Timaliidae; genus Cyanoderma; species Cyanoderma ruficeps. The sequence goes on along the minus strand of VZDJ01000782.1, from coordinate 15,561,669 downwards.
AGAAGGTAGAAAAGTTGAAATTCTGTGCTGAGCTCAAAGAATCCTCATATATAAAACCACTGCAAGCTGGGAAGGTGTTCTCTGGATTTTCAGCTGTGATAGAGGCGCAGACAACATAAAAATCGGTTTTTATTTTCATCTTTGGTCACTGATGCAGATAAGTGAGTGTGTGTGAACGTCTGTGTGTTTGGTGAGTATGTAAGTAAAATAACATACAGTGAATTTACCTCAAGTTTTCATGAAAGTGTCACCTAGCTTTGTGCAGCAAATGTATGTGTGAACAGAGTTAAAAGGGAACAAAAAACCCTTAAGTTGTTTTACTTCATTGTTGTCTAAATGTTTTGCACTCAAACAGCATAGAACATTTTTTATTGAACTTGGGATATATGGAGGGTGGTTATAATGTATCTTGTTGTAGGTCAGTTGCAGAAATCACAGCTATGGATCTTCCAATTTCTGTCCAATTTTGATTCCAACAATTCACATTATCGTAACATTTTATATTTCAATTTTTAAAAGGAAAAGTTGAAAAGATTTGACAACACAATTTAAAGAATGTCTTTGGACTAAGTTACAGACCTAGAGCATTTGAACCATTGTTTGCACACCACTGAGAACACAGTGCCTCCTTTTAGATAATAGTGATTTCATCCTCAAAAACGAACTATGGTGGTGGGACCTGGGTACTGTCCAGTATGATGGCATGAAAAAGAGTATCAGATAAGTTATTCTCCTTTTGATTTGATCCTGAGACAGGGGAAATTCAGTTTGTTCAGTCTGTAACCATGTGGATGTGGTGAGATTTTTTGGGGATGAATATGGTGAGAAGATGTGCACATCTATATCTATTTCAGAGTGCCTGCACAAGTACAGAAAGTCCAAGATACCACTGTTACAGAAAAAAAAGTAAAAATCCCATTCTTAAGAAAACCCAGCAGCAATGGAATCTGTTTGGACTTAGGGAAACTAAGTAAAGAGCATAGGATTGGCTTCATTCATAATCTGAGTCAAGATTTTATCAGTGGGATTGTCTGACAGGTGGGAATGCATTTCACATCACAGACATGAGAGGTCCTGTGTGGCTCCATGACACTGGAGACTTGATGTCTTTACTTGGCCCTGAGATCTCTGTCTTGGTAGGAATTTTGCCTTCTACCAGTTTGAGATCAGTTTCTATAACTGTGCCCCTTTCCTAAGGAAAACTGATTGTGTTCTCTATGTATGTAGCTTTGGAATACATAGTGATAGTCAGAATACCTCATTCCACTTACTACAGGAAAAGTGCATGAAAGTGAGGAAAATGACCCTATTGACTTTGGCTACATGATCTTTTGCCACCAACAAGAAGTTTCACCAGCAAAAATCACCAAGCAAAAATACACCAGCCTTTCACAAAGTGAAGCCTGTATTTGGGCAAGAAAAGGGAGAAAAATTTCAGAAGTAGTTTGGCTTGATGCAGTCGTGGTTACTACAAGCATAGATGAGGTGTGAGGTTCAGCACTGACTACAGTCAGTGCAAGCAAATCTCACACCAGAGGGACTAAGATGAGAAGTAGGCCCAAAGAAGCTCATGTCCTGGTTCAGCACGTTCCAGCTTTGACAGCTTCAGGGGCAGCATCCCACTTCAGGATTCCCACCTTGAAAGTTAGTATTTCTGCTGGATTTCTGGGTGCTGGGTAAGCAGATGACCTGTTTTCATCTTTCCCATCTTTCTTCCTGTCCTGTCCCACATAAAGCAGGCTGTGGTGAGGTTACTCTCCCTTTCTTTTTTGCTGAAACTTGGAAGCGGCTCCACCTCTGCCACCCCCTTCCACCCATTCTGATTCTGAGCTTTTAGAGGTGTTGCTGCCTGATTTCATCCCTCCCTTCCTCCCTCTAATATGATAGCAGCTGTAGGGGCTTGTGTATGGGCAGGGGTGTGTTTCCTTCTTTCCTCCTCGTTCACTCCCATTTCCTCGCAATAATGCGGTCAGTCACCTGATGGTCTGAGTCAGCCATGGCTTTTTACCTCCCAAAATCCTTCCATTCTCTCTGAGGAAAAGTCAGGCTGACAAATGAGAGTTGGGTACCTCCTGTAGACCAACTCTTGGGTCAGCCTAACCACCTGAACATGATACTTATTAAACATATTAGGGACAGGAATTTGCTAGGAGCCCAAAGTGAGGAACTGAGACATCTCAGCTCTCAGAATGAGAGTTTTTCCTAGACTTTACAAGATATTCCCTTTTCCTGAAGCTCAGCATATGCTTCTGAGCAGGGTCCTGTCGTTAAATGGTCAAATGTGAGAGGTGTGTCATCTCTAGCAATAAGAGGGGAAGATGGTTTTGGTGAAAATATCCTTACTTTTTAATATTGACTTAGAGAATCTAGGTTTGGAGTAATCAGTTTGGCATTCTGTGTTTCATGCTTTTTTTGGCCAGACTTTTTGCTTTGTTCAAAAGCTTAAAGGAAGAGAAATATTAATGAAATTTTAAATTCACTTTCCAAGGGAGTAAGGTTCAGTCTTATTTTACTTTTTTAGAAGTTCTACCTAAATAAAAGGAAATCAAAGTGAATATGCCTTTTGTGCATTTGGTTTTGTAATATGTTTTATAGTTTTGTCTGGTATTCAAGGACCTAAGGAACTTTACTGGGATCAATAGGAAGCACTGATCCATCCCTCAGCCTTGCCCAGACTTCTCCCTTGTGGCAGATCCAGAGCTTTTACTCTCCAGGTGGACTGTGTCTGGCTCCAGGTAAAGTTTGTCAATATTTTTCATACACATGAAACAGACAGGTTCAGCAGTATCAAGCAAGGCTGAGAATTTGATTTCATTTTATCAAGTTACTTGTCCAAACCAACCAAACAAAAAGTAACTTCCCTTAAACTCCTTAAAATAAATTGGAAGACATATTTTGATTTTTCATTGCAGTACTTTTAAATAAATGGCATCATTTTCTGGTTTGAATATACTATGCATGTTCAATATTCCTTGAAACGTGTTTTAAAAGTAAATAAAATCACAATGAAATATCCACTTCAGATTAAGTTAAATATTTCACATAGTTTAAAATGTTGTTTAAAAGAGCTTATATTTGCTCAGTGTTTTTCACTTTTTCTGATTTTTCTGTGAATGGAAGCATCAACAACCACAAAACTTTAGTTACTGACTCTTTGATTTAACTTTATTCCTAGGAAAAAATGGCTGTTTTTCTGTCACTTATAAGTAGGTCCCTACAGGCAGTATTAGTGCTTATTTTCCAGGATCTTAAGCTGCCAGGTACAAGTTTTTAAAGGACACACAACAGATTAAACATACAGAAGGCAGAGTGGAGATGACATATAAACCAGGCTTCCTTCAGTTTAGGCGAGTCAAAAGACAGAGTCATTCAAAATAGAGAAGTACCTACAGCTATTTCCTCTCTTGATTGATTCTACTCTTTTTCTTCAGGACTCAGTCAGCCTTTTTTTGTGGAGATCTCTGTTTATTCTGATCCTCCTACAATTTCCCACACCCAGTAACTTTTGACTCTCCTGATCAACTCAAGATCAAGGTAACATCAGGGAGTTCATTGTTCTGCAGTCTTGACTAAAAAAGAAACTTATTTTTGGCATGTCCATACTGATCTTACAAGTAAGACACAGATGCTTAGGATGATTCTTTTTCAAATTAACCAAAAAAATAGACACACACTGCACCACAAAGCTACCTGTGCATCATAATGTCTGAAGAAAATCAATCTAGAAGTTGCAAATGGTGTGATGGGTTTATCCTGGCTAGCAGCCAAATGCCCACTGAGATGTACTCCACCTCCTCAGCTGGACAGAGGGAGAAAATAAGAAAAAAACAAGAATGAGAAAGCTTGTGGGTTGAGGTAAGGACAGGGAGATCAATTGTCAATTACTGTCATTGGCAAAACAAGCTCAACTCTGGAAAATGAATTTAATTTATTGCTGGTTCAAATAGATTTGTGTAGTGGGAAACAAGAACACAAATACTAAAACCACTCCTTTGCTTCCCCCTTTCCCAGGCTTAACTTCCCCCCTTTAGTTCTGACTCCTCTCACCGCCCCACTGAGCATTGTGGAGAGGATGAGGAATGCAGGTAACAGTCAATACATAACAATTTCTCTCGGCTGCTCCTTCCTCCTCACACTTTTCCCCTGCTCCAGTGTGGGTCCTCTCCATGGACTGCAATCCTTCAGGAAGAAACCTGTTCCAGTGTGGGCTCTTCCTGGGTTGCCGTTCCTTCAAGAATACCTAGCTACTCTGGTATGGTCCTCTCCTTGGGCTGCTGAAGAACCTCCACCTCTGACACTGGTGTTTCCTCTATTGTTTCTCGCTCCTTTTTTTCTCCCAACCTCCTCCTCCTCCTCTGGCTGTCCACTGTTTTCTATCCATTCCTAAATATGTTTTCAGAGGCAACCCAAATTCCCGGATGGCCTCAGCTGTGTCCTGGAGCTGGCTGTGTCCAGCATGGGACACCCCCTAGCCTCTTGTCACAGAGGTCACCCCTACAACCCTGCTGCCACCACCAAACCCTTTCCAAACACAACCAATACAGTGGTTCATGTGTGGGTTTGCCAAATAGTCCTTTCCTGTTCCTTTCTTTTTCCCAGGAAGCTGTAAGAACACTGCTATGAAGGCTGGCAGTGCTTGAGATGACTCCAGTAACATAGAGAGGGAGGAGAGGCAATGAGAGAGGCATTTTGTGTATGTGTCCGAGACTTAAAAGCTCCCCAGATCTGGGAAAGTTATAAGTTGCTGAAATTAGCTCATGCTGAAAAATGCTTGTTCACTAATGGCAATAACAGCTATGTCACGTGTTCACTACAGAGATGGCCAAGGACACTCACCTGTAGTGTCCTAAAAAGGAACAGAAGAGGAATGGATTAGTGCTGTATAGATAAAATATTTAAATGGTTATAGCTAGATGGACTATAGAGATAGTAATCTGATATGTATGCATGCACTCTACATTTTTATACTAGAGTTGCAGCATAAATGACCCCATTAAATCCTGTTACTTTTCTAATCCAATAAGTGCTTAATCTCATTGCAAGTGTTGGAAATAATTATTCATTTATACACTTGTTTTTGCCACACATTTTATGTCAACAAGGAGTGTGCCTTTGACTAATCAGTTAAAACAGCTGGTGGATAAAGGAGTGAACGAGAATTGAGAATGTGCTGTTTCTGGGAGGATGACTACTGGTAGTTTTTCTGAGATGTTATTGATTCTACAAGAAATGTTGTACTAAGCACAAAGAAAAGGCTCTACTCAGTGTTAACAATCACCAGGACAAGGGTGAAAAGTAAAACTCTTTGTACTTCTCAGGCTGCCTCACTGCTGCCTTACTTGATCCCAACTCATTGAATTTTACAGCTGTGAAGTGCTAGAAGGACTCCACCTTTTTTCAAGATTCTGTGCTTCTCTCACCTCTCAAGTGCCTGCCATACTGAGTTGGGTGAAGAACGTTGTATAAAACACAGATGTGTAGGTTTTTCTGGTTGAAATCCTTTCCTGAAAGAGTAAATGCTCTTGAAAGCAAATCGAAAGATAATCTTGTTCTTTCGTACTCCTGTTGTAGATAGACTGATTTTATTCTGATTACCAAGGACCAGTTTTATGGTTAGATATTTTTAAGTTTGTTCAGTTCAATGCTCTTCCACTCTTCTTCACTCATCTTGGGAAGCACTTCACTCTTCTCTTTAAAAGCAATTCACATGCACTCCAGGACTTAGGCTGGGCTTACTGTTCCACCCCAGCTGTGTTGTAGGATGCTGGGATGGAAGTAGATGCCATATCTCTGCTGGATGAGGGCCTTTCTCCAGACCAACATGGTGCCACTTGTGACAGCCACAACTTATGTGAGGGCAAGGAAGCAAACACCAAATGAATAATGTTGCACTGTGGATTTTTTCATTCCAACTTGCCACACTTCTGTGTTTATTACAGCTGCTGGTGCAATTATTTGCCACTGAAGAGAAGTACTAGCCTTTGTCAGAAGAATGAGAGGAAAAAAAATGATGCTTTTGCTGTCACAGTTGTGGTCTGGAACACAATGCAAGTATTAAAGCATCAGGTAAGAAAGGAAACATTTTAAAGCTTAAGGAATACTTTGGAGTAGAAAACCTTGAAGTTATTTTTAACACAGGTGTTTCTGTAATGGTGCTATACTGTATGAGGATATTTCACAGTTCTCCATGGCACTCACAATAGGTGTAACACCTTTGCAGAATAATTGCTTAGTAACTCTTGCTGGAATGTAATAAAATTAGGAAGACTTGTAAAATCTACTCCTGCTAAAGATATTTCCCTTTTCACAGTCTGTATTTCTCACGTAAGTGTTTATTTCAGTATTTGTACTAACAGCCTTCTTATAAAAAGAGTAAATCAGATTTGAAATTTTACGTTACGTTCTACTTCTCAAGTAGCTCCACTGCAAATGTTAAGAATAGGAAATGAAGGAGATGCACACATTGGATAGAATGTGTCCCAAGGTGTGTTCATTAAGACAAATCAGCTGCAAAGAATCCTACAACTTGCCCATCTGTTCCATCATTTATAACCAAGAAATGTAAGGAAAGATCCAAACCTTGCCTGTCTCAAAGTACGGCAGGAATGGCCATGATAGATACACTATTTTAGCTATTTTAGCCTTCAAGATCAATAATAACAACAGAAGAGGGACAATACTGAGAAATGTTGATGAAAATTTCAGGAAATCTTAGCACTGTTCTTGCACCTTTGAGTAGAAAAGTTGTTGTCTTTGAGTCTTCACATTGTCCTATCACCTTCAGATAATGTTTTTAGAGTGAACACTGGGTAAAATTGCAGGTTATCTTCCTTACTTTTCTGCCTTCTGTTTATGGTAGCAAGCCATCTGAAAAAGGAAAAATTACGTTTTCCTTCCTGGAATTCATAACGTATTACAGACATGCTTCCTGAGGATAAATGGTGTGACAGTATCTCAGATCAAAATCTGATTGCACTGAAATCTAGGGACATGCTCTGCTGAATCACATATTCTCCCTGTACACAGGTATCCACTGCCAGAACACAGTGGTGTGACACTTGACATGACACTGAAAACTGTTGAAAGATGCTGATCAGGCCTTAATATTGTGAAATGCTGGAAAATCTTATTTGTATTCTTTGTAGATGCAACTGACTGGTTTTCAGCCAGAATAAGCAAATAGAGGACCAGATTTGGGTCTTGGGTCAATGAGATAATTCCCCCAACCTCCTGGCAAATTTAGCTGAATTATGTAATGGATAATGTGGTCTGTGAGTGTTTGTTCCTGTTTTAGGATACTTAAATGGCAATTTAAAATAATACGGCATTTTGGAGACTTATGGGCCACTATCATGTATCATCTGGCATCCTTGTAGGCCATGTTTCTGAAGGATAGTTCCATATATTAGATCTGAATTAGTTCCACGTATTTAGATCTGGAAAGCTGGAATTCTTGGGTTTGCATCTTAAATCCTTTTTTTGGGCACAAATCTACAGATTGCTTCAATCAGGACTTGTCCATGCAAGTTACACAATTAAAAAGGTCAGATATTAAATTTTTCTATCCTTGTGCAAGTATAAGAGTCAGGAAGCAAATTATGAAAACCTAAATTGCATGTGAGGAGGAAAAACCCTTGACATTAGCCTATAAAAAGCGATTCCTCTCAGTGGCTTAAGCAAGGCTATTAGAGGGACTAGGTGTCAGAGCCCATATTAAAATGGGAAATGGAAAGAGTATGTGATTGATTAGTTAATCTGCTGAACAACACTGACTCATATTAATAAGGTTAGAATCCTATGTGTGGCCTTATAAAACCAAGTCTGTGTTTGCAGCTCTGACCTTCCCCTACTGGGTGACCTTGAGCAGCATTGCCCAATGCTTGAGTTTTCCCCTTAAAATGGCAATAATATTTACTCACCTTTGTAAAACTCTATGAAAGCAGTTAATGAAAAGCTTTGCACATGCTTTGGGTATTATTCTTATTACTGACTGATGTATTACTGTGGCAGTTCTTGTAGGTTATGAGAGAAGAAAATTCCTCTGCTGACATGCAGCCAGGAGAGAACTTGTAGCTGCTGAGTGGTTTGAGGTCAGATCAGTAGGAACTATAGATTTTCAGAAGTCTTAAAAGCTGCTTCTTGAAGGGCAATGAGTATTCCAAGGAAAAAAAAAATGGTGACAAACTTTCCTTGTAATTAGCTTGCATCAGTCAGAATATCGGTGAAACACAAAGGTCAAGCAACTTATTTAAAAAAAACCCTTATGTGAATCTAAGATTAGTCTTGACATTTTCAAAGCCTCAGAAAATTAGGGGAAGGGCTGCAGCCCTGAGGATTGTGGTCCCTTAGGCTGACTGGAGGAAAGATTATACTAAACATTTTGAGACCTGAATGATCCATTCTGTATTAGAGAAGATTTACAAGATCCTCAGAGAACACTTGAAACATCTGACTGGAGACAGTCTGTGGACTTTCTGCTTTCTTGGAAGAGATTCTCTAGGGCACCATTAAGGAATCAACTATTGTGATTGATGGAAAAATAAAGAAATCAAAGAAGAAATGAAGACAAACTACAATGTGGACTTTTTCCTGCAGTCCCATGATATCTTCAGCATTAAGTGATTTTGGCAGATAATTTCGACTATGAAGCATGTGGATAGCCAGAAGGCTATTAAGAGAGAATGATGGTATAATATAAGCATGGAGGATTCTTATAAAGTGTATCTTTCTCTCGTTCAAAGTACATGATGAAAAATGATGTGTCCAGAGTGTTAACAAATTATAACAAAGTATAAATTTTCCACACACATATATATAATGTGTGTGTGTATATATATGTATATATATAATGTGTGTATATATATATAAAATGCTAACCACCTTTACTATCATAAGCTGCATTCTCCCCCACACCCTGTGCTATTTATTTCTTATTTATAAAAATAATTTCAACTGCATCTTTTAGCTAATCCTAGCTAGCTCCATATGCAGGCTGACAATATGCCTGAGGTGATAATATGTCTGGTCAGTTAGACCAGTGTGTGGTAGATGTAAAATCCTTAAATGGGAATGCAGGATTCTGATGGAATAAGACCCTATGTTCACTTTGCACAGATGAAAATGATTTCATCATGTGCAGGATGATAGGGGATAAGGCTCCTCCTTTCTTCCTGGTGCAAATTAAATTTTAGTGATGTAATGAATATACACATGCAGCTAGATGGATTCGCCCTCTCTCCCACCCATCTTTATCATTTACAGATTCATCTTACTAGTTTGTCTTTCCCTGTTCTATGAATTATTTGTGAATAGATTAATTAATTTAATTACTTTTGTTAATTCGTAACTGTTTGTCAAACCTTCCTGAAGAAGGGTTGTGAGCCTTTGGATTACTACAGGGCTGTGCTCACTGTAGTGTTGCTGGTCACCTCAGCAGCACAGGAGAGCTACCAGTCTCTGCCTGAACACTTGCAAATATCATGTAAATAAAAAGCTTCTATTTCTATCTTTAGAGAGGTTTATGTGCCCAAAACATCTGGGGTTTTTTCCATGCTACCATAGGCTTGTTAGAAGGCTTTCCTTCTCCCTGTTAGCTGTGTCGAGTTTCTGTGCTCTGACGATGATCATTATGAGAATATATCACACCCCAAAGCGTGTTCATTTTCCACATTTTCATTTTGCCCAGGGAAAGAATACAAGAGCAGTTCGCAGAGCTAGATGATACAGACTGGCATTCAAAATGCCATTTTGCTGGTGCTTATTTTAAACCTTGTTCTTCCTGGGCCAAATCGGACTGACTTAAGTCTGTAACGAGTTCCTTTCAAGGTGTATCTACTTGCATCTGTGCCAGTACTCTGGGCAGCAGTGGTACTAGCTGCAGTAATGTCAATAGTGGTGCCAATAATTTTATCTGTGTTAAAGCCAATGCTGTGGCGTTGGATTTAGAAAGCAAAAATCAAACACAATTCTTCCTCATGGCAGAGATGATGTCAGGCACAATACAGAAGTATTTAGAGTGCCATTTTATGAATTTATTGGTACACATTTTTTTCCTATCACTATTACAGAACACGTACTGAAGATATACATGGATCAGCATTCATGAAAAAAAACCGCCTAATGCTTATTTGGATGTCCTAAATAGGAATAGTTCTGGATACTAAATAAAGGCATGTATAAGACCCTGTATTAGCAGGTGAAGAGGGAATCCAGCAAGCAAATCCAGCCAGGCAAATATTTTTGTGCTGCTTTTGTTTAGATCAACTTTGCTCTACTCTGTGTATCTAGGTTTCCAGTCAACTTCACACACAGTGAACAGACATAAAAATCTTGGGGAGAAATGGAAAAGATTTATTCTATTTGCTTTCACAGAAAAAAGATGTTAGTGTATGCAGAGTTGGGATAGGTTCCTATCGTGACAGAACAAAACTGGCTTTTCAGCTAGTGCCGTACCATGGCAATCTGCTTCAAAGGAGCAACTGTCATTTTTGATAAGGATAGTGAGAATTACTGTCATCTGGAGAGATCACTGTGCCTCTGGGTTGTATAGTATAACAGAAGAATTAATTCTTTAAGAGATGAATAATTATTCCACTACAAAATTTTATTGCTGATTTAGAAAAGATGCAGTTCGTACTCCGCGTGATTATAACGTAGCCGCTTAGCTAGCGCTCTTTAAATATAAACTTGTGATATGCTTTTTTTTTTAATACATACATCTATATGGCAGAGAGTCAGGCAGAAAAGGCAGCTAGTTAGTGGAAACCTTCACAGGGCAAGTGGATTTGGGGAGCGTGCATACACACCACATGCCTCCCCACAGCCAAGAGCCAAAGAAGAAGCTTGCAGCCTCACAGAAGCTGCGCAACCGAGAGAGTTATTATGGAGAGCTTCTCTGTGGCTGAGCCAGTAAGAGCTGGGTGCTAAACTTGTTTCCGCTTGAAGTTGCTCTTTGCATACTTGTTAAGGCAGAATGTTCTACCTTTTCACCTCTGCAATACTGGGTGTGAAACATGAGCCTCTAGGTGTTTCCTGGCTGGCAAGAATTCAATGGTAATAAAATTACTAGTAGAATAAATGTTTCAGAGGCAGTTATCCTCTCTCACCTGTTTGTAATTTTTTATTAATTATTACAAATGTGTTTAAGTACTCTACCTGATTTTAATCTGCTGTATTCCCAGGATTTACATATAAAGGTCTTTTTCCCACAGAATAATGAATAATCACATATGTCAGGGTGTGGTGTTAAAATACTGAAGGTTGGTGATACACCTACTAGCAATCGCTCATTTTGTAAAAGGCTGGGTTCTATAAGTAGTTTGCTTTTTATGGCTTTGATCCAAAATTCTGTTGAAATCAGACTCTTATTGAGTTAAAAAGTTACGGATCTGGTCCCAAATGTTCTTTTATGGGAAGTGTTTGTAGTGCCATTGTTAACAATATATGCAGCACTGGGCATGTGAACTGTATAAGTAGAAATTTTACTTTTCCCAAAGCTCCTGCTTACTTTTATGCATTCTTTGCTCAAGCAAACAGCAGGTGGCTTACATGAATAGTGGGGTTAATGAGACTACTTAAGTGAGCAAGAGTGGAAAAAAAAAATCGCAAACTGGTCCTCTATTTCAGAGAATTTAGGACTTACCAGATAGAGCTGAGAACTGTAAAGGATTAATATTATTATATATTGAAAGAAAAGCTGACCATATAGAGGTGGCAGAGGGGAGGAGGGTTTGTTTTTCCAAGAACAGCAGAGCTAATGAGATCTAATACTTTTGTTTCTTAATCCCCGAACTGAATTAATCTCCCTCCCTTCCCATGTGACATCATTCCCTAGGTGCAGGGAAGCCGCAGGGCAAGATGCAATGCTGCCTGGTCAGCCAAACAGAGAGCGAGGGAGCCAAACTTAGTAGTGCCTTCCCTTAGCAGAGATACTAAACTTGTCCCTGCTCTCCTTCCACTTTCAGTTCTCATGGGTTATATAGAAACATAGTTATCTTTGACATTTCAGGTTGGACTGAAATAGGACAATGAGCTCATAAGTTATTTGGGAGGAGAGAAGAAAAGACAATACAATTGTGTAGTCCATTTTCTTATGAACAAAAAAATTTACCCTGAACTCTGCTTGGAGAGGGTTGAATTTAACTTGTAGTTCTTCATTCAGATTCCATAACAGCATGGCCTTTATGAATTTTTGAACACTTTACATTCAGAATAATTTACCTCAAAAATAGTAAGCCCTAATGAGATGATAAAGTATTTGTATTAGGAACAGGATCACGTGGATAATATCTGTGATTTCTCATTATGCCATCTTTATGCCAATCAGCATGTTACCTTTGCTGCCGAATTGGGAGGATGAAGATGAAATATTTTTTACAGTTTTAGGTTTTGTTCTCTTTTTTGTTTTTCTCTTCCATTTCTATATTACTGATTTGACAAGACACAAACAACAGAAATACCAACATATTGTGAGAACTGAATTTTACACTGGCTCTATAATATTTGTAAAGGAAACTGTTTGTAAGTAACTGGAGTCTTGATGGAATTTGAGAAGACCAAATTTTGAATGTCGATGGATCTCAAACTGCAGCTACACAGCTGGATGCCAGTGTTATCTGGGCAAGTGTCAAGTAGGATTTCACAGTATAATGGCTACTCAAAAAATTCTTAACCCTCTTGCCTAGCAGACAAGATTTATAAATATGAACAGTTAGTGTTTGAAAGTTAAGGAAGTCACAAAGACCCAGCAACAAAGCAATCCAACAGAGGAATCTTCTTCTCACTTTTAAACTCAGAAAGTGATTTCTCTCAAGCAAAAGGGACATCAAATGCTTTTTTAGATAAAAGGTGGCACAAATAAGAAAGATCCTCCAGGAGAGGCTTTCAAGTGTCTTTCAAAATTAGCAAGCACAAAAAGCCCATAGGTCAAGAATCAAGTCCTCTCCTGTAATCCGTATTCACTCAGATAGCATTTCAAACTCAAGCTCCTGGAACTGACCTTCAAAAAGTCATTTCTTCATGAAATGTGTGTTATACTATTGTCACTATTCATCCACCTCTAAACACCTGGCATCAGGCAAAGTTCGAAGGAATCAAACAATGAACTGACCCCTTGAGAGGAAAAAAAAGTAAGAGCAGCACCAGGGCTGGTCAGAATGCTGGAAAATGGACACTGATTTGTGGAGCAGTGAGTATTGTGTGGTCACTGATCTTGACAATTACTAAGTTTGGAATAAATTGTGCTATAAAAATTAATATACTCATTGTACATATATTATGTGTAAACACAAGCATTTTCTTGCTGATGAGCCATGCATGTTGCTTGGAATTAACTAATATAAGAATTAATAGAAATTTTATCCCTAGCAGTGCCTCCTTCAATTTTGTGCTTGAAAACAATTTCAACAATTTATGAAGTGGAAATACACAATAAAGGTAACTTGTAAAAATTACTGACTCATAAAAGAGAGCAGAGACAAAGAATGATTTCTGAATTTTATATTTCATATCCTTGCCTTGTGAATTGCTATTTATTCTTACTGGAGGCTTTCCTGATGTGCAGAAATACAAGCCTCAAGTGACTTGAGTCTGGGGAAGTCCTGACACAGTTTTCTGAAAATCTCTTTCTATTTTCCATTAACAATGATGACAGCTCTGCTCTTCCCCACAAGATCACATTTAAGTATTCAGTGGCTATTAATAAAGACTTGATTGGATTCTAGTCATAATAGTTGTCATATATGCAAGGTTTGAAAGCTTTGGGTTAATATGGATTAAGATGTCAAAGGTCAGGAGACAAACTGAAAACAAAGAAAAATTTTCACAGATGTAATTATTTTTTTTCTGCAACTAAAAACTATAGTACAGTTATTGAGAAATCAGATTCATGAATATGTAAAGAATCCCAAATGATCTGAAGGGCAGAAATCAGGCTTTATTTCCTAAGAATCTAAGGATGGGATAATTTTGAGCTCCTGGCTGGGAAGGCTCTGGAGCATTTATCCTTAGGAAGACTGATCAGTCAAGACCAGAGGAGTGCATGTGCAGGTTTTGAAATGGGCACAAGATTGCCATTTTTCTCATTGACTTTTAACCTCATTAACTTGGGAGGCCTCAGAAATTTCACTTTACTACCATCATTGCAGTCATAAATTATGTTGGATTTAGGATATGTTTGGGATACTTATAGCCTCGTAGACCTGTGGACTTACAGACCTAGAGAAAAGGTTTTGTCTTGAGTAAGTGCCCTTTTATGTGGTACCACCATATGAAAACTGACTTCTGTGCTGAAGATTTATTTGCTAGCAGAGGGTTGGTGGATATCTTCTGCACTTGCTGCCTTCCATTTTCCAACAGAAAGATTTCACTGTGGATAACAGAGCTGTGTTAGGATGGCAGGACATGATCTGCTTACCGAGATACCATGGCAGAGCAGAGCTTTGCTGGCAGAGGCCCTGGTAAGCATCTGGGCAAGGAGACAAATTAAAACAGCTGCTTGACTCCTCTCAGTCTTGACCGTCTTAGGTGAAGACAGAGGGATCTTTGACCAGTAGGTCCAAAGACTGGAGGCTCAAATGCTCTCACAGTCTCTTTCTCAGCAAGAAAACCTTGAGCTACGTAAGAGAATGTAACTTGGAATATTAAAATAGGTTGCTGGTTGCCACATCTGTCTTCCTCTAATGATACAGAAACATCTAGAAAATCCTGGAGACATGTCCTTTAAAATCATCAAGCATTAACATTTTGCTTTTTCCTGTCTATGAAAAGTTGTTCATACCTTGGGGGAATTTGATGGGATTTGTGGGCATGACCCTGGTTTGTTAATAAGATGGGCACTTTTAGGTTTTCATGAAAAGCTGGTGCTTAAATTCATCAAGAGGGATTTAAAGGAAATTTTTTTTCAGTGATGCAAACAGTATTTTGGTGCTTATGTTCCCCACTGAGTGATATGTCTGGATTCCCTATCATTTAATGAGAAATTAATGGCTCCAAAGAATCAGAGTAGTAAATGTCAAAATAGATAAAGCTAAATTGAGACTAATATTTTTTATGGACATCAGGTATCTTCAGATACAGTATGTGCACTAATGCAGTCCCACGAGGTGTGGATTAGGTGATTAAGACAAACTGTGAAAAATAAAAAGTAATGTATATAGAAAAATTGCCAAAACTGGATTTTTCTATAAAGGTTTAAATGCAGAGTAAAACTGCTGTGTCCAACAAAGTTGCTGAAGACTCATTTGGGTGTAAGTTGAATGGGAGTCTGTCTCTAAGAGTGACTTAACAGTGACTCAACATGCTGAATTGTTGCTCCAAATAGTAGTTATCAAAGGCATCTTTACTTTGCGTAAATGACTAATATAATTAGCTTATAACATCACCATAGGCACTGGCAAAAGTAATCATCATTACTATCCATTGTGTTCACAACATCTGAACCATTCATTTCAAAGCCTGTGGAACTGAAACTTCTGTCCATCTCAGGAGAACTTTGTTTTCATCCTCCACACATTTTCTGCAGGGGCCTGTTTTCCATGCCTCCCCATCCTCCTGCCCATTCTTACTGCATACAAAATGTAATTAGCATTGTTCCTGCTTGCTTCATCTTTTTTTTTTTTTTTTAAGGAGTGAGGCGAATATGGGGAAAAAAGTTTTTTTAACAATAAAATCAAATACAAAAGTCCTTTGTACACAAAACCTTGTCCCACTTGCTTAGCTCAATTAAACATATGTAGAAAGGCTCGCAAAGTTGGCCCTATTTTGTTCTTAGTTTCATCCATACAATTCTGATGTTATGTGTGTATAACCAAGGTCAGAATTTAGTCCATTGTATGCTTAAAAAGAAAAAGCACTGTGTAGATTTTGATGTTTCACTTTTCTAGCAAAATGATGTGCTTCCGTAGCCATGAAATAAGGACATGATTTGAATGAGTTACCATCTCTGTGATACTGTGATAACTAATCTGAGATTGAATGCTGCTCTTTTCCAGGAAAAATGAACATAATGATTAATAGTATCATGGCAGGACTATTATTTGGTATGTAATACTCTCTTTATATTACTAAATGTTTGTGAAATTGCAATTAAAAGCTTGCCTTGTTTGCTAATATGCTCTCTTATTTAATTAAAGAACTCTTGCTGTGAACTTTGCCTTTTGTGAACATGCTTAGCAGTGGTGTTAAGGAAGGGTTTAATCCTTTTAGACAGAGACACCTGTTCACAGGCCCCTAAAATGTTTAAGTCACATCTCATTTAAGACTAGATTGCTCAGCAGCTTGTAGGATTAAGCATAGGCTTAACCTACCTGTTTCTCATTTGAGTAACATATAGCAGAATAACTTGAGTGATAGCTGAAATAGTGCTTCTTCAAATATCCAGGTAAGAATTCAGGTCTATCCACTCTACCAGTGTTGACTGGTTCTCTAGTCCCCTTACCAACTTCATGACCCTCTTCTGTACTTGTTCCAACAATTCCATGTCTTTTTCTGTTGGGGCACCAGACCTGCACACAGCATTCCAGATGGGGTCTCTGTGAGAGCAGAGTAGAGAAACAGAATCCCCTCACTTGACCTGCCGGCCACACTCCATTTGATGCAGCCCAGGATTCCACTGGCTTTCTGGGCTGCAAGCACACACTGCCTGCTCATGTTGAGTTTTTCACCAAACATCACCCCCAAGTACTTCAGAGCCTGGGATTGCCCCGACTCAGGTGTAGAACCATGCACTTGGCTGTGTTGAACTGGTTTACACTTCAGGTAAGCTGCATGTGTGAAGTAGGTCAAGGTTGTCTTCTCTCAGATCTGCTTTTACAGCTGTGCATGTTCTCATCTACTTTGTACTCTTTTTTTCAGTGTCAGTTTTACCTCCCTTCCCTTTTCTTTCACTGTCTCTTTGAGCCTTTCAGGAAAGGAAAGTGTGATGGATTTCTATGGCACAAGAAGCCCACTTGGGATTAGTCTTTTTCCCTATTGATTAATCACCCACAGAAAACTCTCGAGAGTAAACTCTGTATGTAGCTTTCTGTCTTTCAGTAATCTCCGTAAGTTAGAAAGCAAACTTTGTTTGAGGGCAGGAGATGTCCTTCTTTCCATTATTTATAGTACATGTGTTGTGATTAGAGAAACTGTCACTGAGGTGAGGCTTCCTTTATTAATAATGCAAACCCTCTACTTATTTGTTTGCTTATAATATGCTACGATTTTTTTTAAGGTCAAATAAAAAGGCAAAAAAAGTTTTGAAAAGTTTAAAATTTTTTGAAACTTCAGAGAAATTACCAACATATAGGGGCAATGAAAAATTAATTTCTACAGAGCTCTCAAGAAACCTCCAGTCCTTTGTCCAACATGCCTAGTCTTAAACACCTACACTTTAAAGATGGGGTATTTTAAGCTGTGTTCCTGTGTTGTAGACACCAAAACTAAAGACCTTACATCTAGACTTGCAAAATATTCAAAATCCACAATCTGAATAATTCTGAAAAGAGCTCAATATTGCTTGAAGCATCCCAAAAACATGAGGATTTTTAAAACTGCATTTTTTTTCTATAAACAGAATTGTGGCTTTAGGATGCAAAACTTTCTATTTTCTTGGGTTTTGCTTTGCATCTGTGTTTAAATAATAATATTAAATAATAAAATAGTAAACATTTGTCATGCAGCCTAGTCCATGGCTGTGGTCTGATGGTAGCAAGCCAGCAAAGCCAAGACTGAGGGATCCCACCAGTTTGAGTCCTGCTTGTGCTGAGAATTGCTGCATCTCTGCTCAGGGCCAGCAGCACATCCCTCCATCCCAAGACACCCAGCTGTCTATGTGGGCTGATGACAAGCAACTGAGCTTGGAGCAACCTTAGTTAACGTCATTGGGAGATTGGTTTAGCTCTCAGTTAAGAGTTGGGAAGTGGCAGTTGAGATCAATATGCATAGAACAGGCGTATTTTTTGATCTCTTTTTTTTCTTGAGCTGAATATTTGAATACAAAATCTGATCGTACATATGAGCTCAACTGTGGAAGTGTAGTGGAATAGCATTTAAAAATAGTGACTGCCAAGAAGCAAATTAACACAGAGGAAAATCGTTTAGAGGTGTTTGGTGATGGTTTTCACCAGGCAGGCTATGCACAGTTTTTATATACAGTAGGTTAACATTTCCAAACGGCAAAGAGAGATGAAGAATAAAGGATAATCTTTTGTCACTTCCAGGCATGTGATCTTTGTGGATGCTCATTTGCAGTTGGAGAGCATAAGCAGTGCTATCTTTCAGTCAGGTCTTGCTGTACTCTGAGTTTTTCTTGAAGTGTCATGACAGAAAATTGACATTAAGAACATACCTATTTATGTGCTTTTTAAAAAAGAAATAAATTTAAACCCCATTCCATGTCAAGCTTTTATTTTGATTTCCATATCAAGCTGTTTGTGGCTCTGACAAACAATGCAGATATTTGAAACCTGCCCAGAATATGTTTAAGAGCTGTACTGCTGTAGATTAATAGATTTGTAACATATTTTACTCAGATTTAGCTCTGCTCCTATGCAATGATGTATTTTTCCCCAAGAACAATACAGATAAAAGCTGAAGATTACAGTTTGTATTAGAGTGGGTATGCACAGATAAGGATGTTTCTCTTTGTGGAAGATGAAAAAAGGAGAAGAGGAGCCTAAGAACAACAAAGACGATCTTTCACAGCAGGGAATATATTTGATGACCCACAGTAAATATTATAAATGCCTGAAAGTGCTTTTATATACAAGTATTGCTTTGTAGTAGGCACTTTGTAGTATGTATTTGCTATTCTCTTCCAATACAAATAAATATCAGGCTAGAGGAGAGTTATAGAACCGTGAGATTAGGAGGATGATGAAAGCGTAGCATTGTCATTAGTTACTGTCGAAGACCACAGTAGTCTAGCAAAAGGACACAGACTCCTCACTGATTTGCCTGCTACAGTGATGTTTAGGACTAATGCAAGCAAGTAATAGGTAGGTTAATTTGGGCAGAAAATGTTAATTACTGAATATATGTTACAGTGGAATGGAATGTCATGGGGCAAACCAGTATAGCAGTTACAAAAAACCAGTGGGAACTCAAATGTAAAATGAAGGTCTGAACTGCACAATGAGTTTCTACCTCTGGGGTCATATAGGAAGTTCAGACTACAAAATCCTACCAATCATTCAGAAATCGCTTTCTAGGGACCAGTTTGAAGACATTTCACCTTTGTCTTGAACAAGGGGCAGTAAAAGATAACCCTATCATTTGGGAGCTCTTGGAGAGCAAATTAGCAAAGCAAATTTTTAGTGGTGTAGGCTTGGCATCTCGATGCTTTTCTTTGCATTGTGGGATATTGTGTATCAATGAAAAGGAGACAGAAAGGAGCCTCTTTGTTCCTCCAGCTCTAGGACATCATATGTCTCAGCTCTGTGACAAAGGAACCTTAATTTTGAATTTACTGAATAGATCCTGTTCACTGGCAAGATGCTTCCAGCAATCTAGAAAGAGAGGGCAACATTTGAAGACTCATGAGGAGGTGAAGGACTGGAGGAATCAGAGTCTTAACTAAAAAAAAATCATCAAGAGTTCTTGAGGATTTGAAGCACTGTATTTTTAGCATTCCCAGTTCTGATAACCAGAAAGTCATAATCAGGGCTCAGACCTGGTAGCTCTGGATACATGTTGAAATCCCAGCAAATGAGCCCACTGGGGAATTTCATCCGTTCTGTTTGCACTTATATTTTAAAACTAAATCACCTATGACCTTTTTTCCTGAATTGCAGAGTTTGCTGCTCTGCTCATCATATCCAAACATGTTGCAGTGATAAGAGACCTTGTGTTCAGAGTTTCAATACCCTCTCCACTTGGCTCCTGGGAAGAAGCTGAGGCTTGGCTTTCTTTGAGGCTGGATGACATGGTAACAAATAGGTTACAAACAATGAGAAAAGGACAAGGTGAAACTGAGTGAAGTTAGCCATAAATGCCTGTCTCTTTGGGCCATCTTTCAATAGCCCACTCTGCTCCTCTGCCTTCTGAAACAGCAGCAATATTATAGTAGGCTGACCCTGGCTGGACACCAGACGCACACCAAAGCTTTTCTATCACTCCTTTCCTCAGCTGGACATGGGAGAGAAAATATAGCAAAAGATCCATGGGCTGAGATGAGGACTGGAGACATCACTCACCAAATACCATCATGGGCAAAGCAGACTCAACTTAGGGATGTTAACTGAATTTATTACTAACAAAACCAGATCAGGAGAATGAGAAGTAAAATAAATCTTAAAAACACCTTGCCCACACCCTTCCCTCCTTCCCAGCTCTGCCTTCTGCCCCTCAGCATGTACAGGGAGACAGAGAATGAGGGTTGTGGTCAGTTCATCACGTGTTGTTTCTGCCGCTGCTCAAGAAGAGGAGTCTTTCCCCTGCTTCAGCGTGGAGTCCCTCTCACAGGGAGGAGGAATTTCACCTTTCACAGGCTTTTCCTACATGAGTTCATCCCACAGGCAACAGTTCACCGTGAGCTGCTGCAATGTGGGTCATTTTGCCATGGGGCACAGTTCTTCAGGCACAGGCTGCTCCAATGTGGGTCCCAGGGTTCACAAGTCCTATCAAGAAACCTGCTCCAGTGTGGGCTCCTCTCTCCATGGGTGCACAGGTGCTTGCCAGGAGCCTGCTCCAGCATGGGCTTCCCAAGGATTCACAGCTTCTTTTCAGGCATCCACCTGCTCTGGCATGGATCTCCTCCATGGGCTGCAGGTGGATCTCTGCATCCTTGCAGTCCTCCGTGGTATTGTCTTCACCATGGGCTGTAGGGGAAGCTCAGCTCCACTGGCTGGAGCACCTCTTCTCCCTCCTTCACTGACCTTGGTGTCTGCAGTGTTGTTCCTCTCACAAATTCTCACTCTTGCAGCTTTTCTCTGGCTGCAATTACATCTGCACAATAACTATTTTTTCCCTTCTTAAATATGTTCCCACCATTTCTGGTTGGCCCAGCCTTGGCAAGCAGCACCACATCCATCCTGGAGCCAGCTGGCGCTAGCTCTGTTGGACATGGAGGAAGCTTCTGGCAGCTTCTCACAGATGCCACCCCTGTAGAACTCCGCTACCAAAACCTGGTCATTCAAACCTTTTTGCTTTACCTTTTCCCCAAAATAGGAGGTGAAACAGCCCATGGGCATTATATTACTGATTATATTATTGATTATATTATTGGTTATATTATTGATTATATTATTGATTGTATTATTGATTACAATCCTAAAAGTCATCAGCCTACTGGGATGAATGTATCTGTAGAGAAATGGGGAAGTGTCTGGGGGACTTTCCCAGTGACAGGAACAGAATTGAGGTCTCAGCAGAATTTCGGATGTCTCTGTGGAACGTGTCACTCTGGTAAGCCAGACCCTCTGGAGAGGCACCTCCACAGAAGCCTGGAAGTAACGCACTGAGGTTTTATCATGTAGGTGTGAGCGTATCTTGGCCGTGAACATAACAAAGATGTCACAAATTAATCTGTTCTTAGCTTTTTTCTGCTTAAATTGGCATTGTATGAGAGAACAGAATACAATATTAGACCTATAAGAAACATTAAATTCCAGTTTCTCTGTTAATTTTTTTTTAAGTGAATGGCTTCATACGCAGTATAAGAATAACCATGGCTTTTGCTGATAGTCTGAAAAAAGCTTGTAATTTATTTTCTAAATGTTAATGAAAGCTAAATGGTCACCAGCCAAAAAATCTTCATACTAATAATATGTAGTTTCTGGTTTAAAAGATGCATTTCTTTTTGAACCAGATCTGATCAATGCACACAGTGTCCTTTGCCAAAGACTTTTTAAAATGCTTCACTTAAAATTGTCCAGATTTTTGATCAAATAATTTGGAAAAACGTATCTGGTTTGTTCTCACATCGGGGAAGGCTTTTCTCCGTTTTCTCACTTCTCTGTTTTTCCTGTCCTCTTGACGAATCCTGACTGGAGCGCTCCATTTAAAGGCTTTGAGCATCCCGGAGCGTGGGAAGCCTTCTGGGGCTGCCGATACGCAGCAGAGTGCACAACCCTGCGACTGCTCCCTTCTCTTCTCGCCCACTGCGCAGCACAGGCTCCCAGACTTCTCCTGAGAAGTGTTGAGGCCCTGCCAGTTCTAGTCTGGGAGCTGGGTCTGTTTAGTACCTCTGAATACTAACTAGGTTGTTTTTACCCAACAGTAATATGTGACAAATTAAACAATATAAATTTTATCTTGATCTTAATTAAGGCAACCAGCAGTGTTCCCATTAACTTCAGTGGGACCAGGACTATATCAAATATTATTTAAACATTTATAATAGCATTAGATAATGGGGTTAGAATAATTAAGAGTCTATTGAAGAAATTTAGCTTGATGGTGGAAAGGCAAATTATGTCAAATGAACGGGAACTGTCGTTTATGGAGGCCTATTGAGATAGCCTTGTTTATTGAGGGAAGAGAACGAAGCTCATCGAAATCTTTCAGGGGCAGAATCTGAAGGTCTTTTTGGGACTGAGAAAAAAGAGTGGGAATATTAAACAGATGTGTGAGGTGGGAACAGTGTTTTTTCACCATCACACAGACTCAGCAGTCAAGAGTACCTGAAAATTAATTTTCGATCGGCAAAATGAGATCCTAGAATCAGTGTAGGCTGTTTCAATTAGGTCTGTGCAGATAGACAAAATTAATGGGTCAAATAAGTAATTAATGGTGTTAATATATCAATCACTTTTCTAATAAAAGTGTCTGAAATGAGTCAGGGGAAAAAAATCTAATAATTAATTTGAAAACTGCTATGATGCTCCAATTGATTTGGGGCTGAGAAAAAAGGGAGAATAATTAGTAAGGATCAAAAAACAATATCACATTTAGTCCCCCCAATGGAGAGGAAAATTAAACAGAGGTGGGATTGAAATATCATTTTTTATCCTCTTAAGAAGATTAGGATTGTCAACTATAGTGTAATCCTATCCTTTACTTTAAAAGACCTATATATGCTCTGTCCTCCTCACTTCTACTCATGTGCAAGGTCATGTCAACTCAATGAGGAAACAAGTGGCTCTAAGTGTGCATGTTCTAGACTTTCTCCTTAAACCAGAATTTAAATATTAGGAAGTTCTTTTCTCTGTTTGCTGCTATGATAAAATGATGAACTAGCATAAAAAGCCATAAATGTAATTTTTTTTCCCCAAAAATCATGCTCATTTTAACACAAAATGAAGGTATTGGTCCAAGTGATCTCTGCTAGACTGCTCACTGGACAAGAAGTGAAACACGGGGGGCATTGCATGAAAGTGTCTATTAGTCATAAAAATGGGTTGTGTGTGAATTTTTTAAATTTTTGGAGGAAATTGTTGAAACTTGTGACTGTGCTTATTTTTTTAATAATATACATTTATTGAATACACTGGTGGAGGTGCAAAAAGCATAAGTTCACAAGGGTTAAAAAATATAAACCCAGGATTTCCATTGGGAAATTTTTTGACTGGACATGCAATGCTGCTGAGCTTGGCTTGGTCAACCTCTGTGTTATTGAATGAAAATGTACTGCAATTGTTATGAAAAATAGTTCTTGTTTTGCCCTTCCCCTCTCACTGCCAATATGAAAAACAGCTAGCAAATCAGAAAAAAAAAACCACAATTCCTTTCAATAAAAAATCAAGATTGAACCACCTGTTCCTTGCAAGAAGTTGTCTACCAAAACAATTCACAGAATTAGACTTGCTTTAGCTGATACCCTAAAGCTGTGCATGAAAGGCAGTAGTTAAAAGTACTTGAAATAAAAGAAAAATCAAAACAAGTGCAAGCTAACTCAATGCTTTTGAAAATGGGACTCAAATAGAATGTGGACAAGCCTGTTATCTGCCATTACTTTAAAGCTGTATCATGGAAGCTGTCTTGTGGGAAGCTGAGATGTAAGTATTGGTGTGCAAATGCTAAATATCTAGGAAGCATTAGAAGAGTGGAACTGATCAGATGACTGAGAATTCATACTGTGGTTGTTCAACTTGTTTCAGGGGATCCATGTAACCCTAAAAAGCTTTTCAGCTAAGAAATGCTTTTTCCTTACAGTAAGAGTAGCTATTCTCTCTTTATTTTACCATGAGTTAAACTTACTCACCACACACTTTTCCTCTTCTTGGTAATGTCTGTTTTAATGACACATGCATCAGTGTTGGTGGTTGCGTTCTTTGCTATATTAAAGTTTTCCTTATATTTATTCCAGGCCATTGCTGCTGGGCAGGATTTGACAAGTGTGCTGGTTTGCAAGGCTGTGGTGTACACAGAAGAGTGATTTCATTCAAACAAGAAGTTGTTGCTAGGTAGGCATTTTATTAGCACTCATGCAGAGTAGCAACTTGCTGTGGTCTGCAATTTTTTCATCTTTAAAGTACAGTTCAAACTAGATCCCTGAACAATGGACCAGTAAGTTGGAAAACACAGTTGGACTTCCAAAGAAATGCACTAATCAAGAAAAACAGTAAACCAAACATACAAAGGACAATATTTCAAATAGCACATGGTAGTATGGTGTTTAATAATTTGCCCTCTTTTTACCATATATTTCTCATATACAGATTCCTTATTCTCTCTGTTCTTTGTAAATTTACTGGTATGCCCTCTGCCCTCTCTATCACTTTAGTTGCTCTTCTCTGTGTTGTTTTTTTGTTTTGTTTTGGTTTGGTTTGGTTTGGTTTGGTTTTTTTCCTAATTCTAGTGTGTCTCCTG
Organism: Cyanoderma ruficeps; assembly: GCA_008694505.1. Classification (NCBI taxonomy): domain Eukaryota; kingdom Metazoa; phylum Chordata; class Aves; order Passeriformes; family Timaliidae; genus Cyanoderma; species Cyanoderma ruficeps. Next base: position 15,536,943 of record VZDJ01000782.1, on the reverse strand, counting down.
CTCTGTTCTGTCTTAAGATGCACAGACCAGAACTGCAAACACATTTAAAATATGGGTGGAGCAAGGTGTCCCCAGTGGCAAAATGATTTTCTTGGTTTTGTTGTGACTGTCTTTCCTGATGAACACCCAGCATTTAAAGACTGGTGTTGCAAACTTAACTCAGAATTGCAAAGAGCTGTTATTGATGACTCCATTAGCATTTCCACTAATGGAAACTGTTCTGAATACAGCATCAGGTAAGCAAAGCTTAGGCTATTCTTCCCTTAATACAGAACTTCACAATGATCCACATGGAAGCTCACTGGTCCCTGAGTGTTTTCCACACTCCCTGGACTGGCTTTTGGAGTTCCTTATGGTCAGTGTGGTACTTTCTGAAAAAGGCCCTGCTATTATCCAGACACTGCATTCTCTAGATCATTGACAAAGATCTTGACTAATTCTGGTTCTGACAGTGATCTCTAGGGGTTCCTAGGGTTTCATACTGATGTGCCCTGTACATACTTATCTATGCATTTTATCACAAAACACTTTTAAATTATATTCGCTATTTATTATGTTGTATTCAATTTTAAGTGTATTTGAGGTGCAAATCCATGTCTCTTTCAGACTTCAAATGCTTTTTCTGTCATTTACTTCTAAAATATTTACAAATAGTTTGGTTTAGTCTTTAATCTCAAGAAAGCATTATCTCCTGTGAAAGGCTGTCCACTTTTCTAGGACATAAAACTTGCAAACAAAATTTGACTTTTGTGAAAATTGAAAATGCCAAGCATCTACCTCTCTCTGTCTCAGCCTGAGCATCGTGTGACATGCCCCTATCCTGGCAACAGAAGTAATATTGGAGAGAGACTCATTTGATAGTGTCCCTTTTTCCTGGAGTTAGGAAAGCATCTTTCCAATTTGTTACTTTTTGACTGTCATTTATTCAGCGATTATATAAAATGTGCTCTTGGACCTGTTCTTTGGGAAGTGTCAGTCTGTGAATGATATTTCCAGAGCATATCTCAATCCAGTGATTTATTGAGGCAATATATCATCCAAGTAAGGTCCTTTAACCATGTTTTTCTCACCAGATGATACCATCCACAGAGAAGAAAATCTGAGTCACTGTTTAGTTGTGTAATAAAGGTATGTCGGGAAGCAAGACGCTCCTGAAACACTAAACATGTTTGCCTCCAGCTATACTGGCATCCTTGCACCTTCTTTCACAACCATGTTAGTGAGCTGAAAAGGCCTCCATTCCTGGTCGCTAAGGTCTTGGTCTCCTTGACAACTAAACTTTTCAAAGATTACATGAAAAATGTTTTCTTTACCCCTTGAGCTGTTTTAATGCTTTAAAATGTCAAGGAAAAGATCCTTTTGTCCCAAGAGTAAGGAAGAGGTGGTAATGGAGGAGGAACAAATATTTCAAAAACATGTTTACAGAGTAATAGAGTAATATAGCACCACAGGACAGCCCAGACAGAATGCCCTTAAAAGGGATGATCTGAATTTAAACTTATTAATGAAAACACATTGCTTCAGAATAGATTGGACTTTTGGATGAAAAATGAAACCTTTCACCTTTAATTTGCCTCACTAAATTCAGCAAAAGTTGGCAACAGCAGTGACATGCTTTATGGCTGCTACCACATGATAAAATTCACAGGGAATAGGCTTCAGTGTTGTTTTCTTGGTGTTTTTTGTTGGAAACATGGAGTTGTGTTAGCTGGCAGACAGAAACACTCTTTGGGTCAGGATTTAGGGTATATTTTCCTTCGTGGTATACTAATTAAGGTATTGCTAAAACAATGGGTTGGTTGAAATAATTACCATTCTGTGTGTTCCATAACAAGCTAAATACCCCTGTGCTCACTGTTTGGCATGAGCATTCACATGCAGGGGCAGTCCCTAATAGGACATTGGCGAAGGTGCAGGAGAGAAAAAAGTAAAATGTTAGTGGAAGCAGAGACATCACATCAACAGACAAGGTGTTTAGGAAGTGGGCCTGGTAGACTCTGGCCAAAAAAGTGGGAAGTGGTAGACTCTGGCCAAAATTGGCACTGTGGCTCTTCTAATGGGTAGTGGAGCCTGCAGCTCTCCCCAGAAAGTGAGACCTTCCCAAGGAGTAACTTGGAGGGCTGACTGGGACAGAAGGGACATAACTTATTTTTGTGATGGGGAAACAGAGGAAATGAAAATGCAGGGAGTCAAAAAAAGGATGTTGCACTGAGGGACCAACAGGCACCACAACTTTGGGCTTCTTTTCCAGCAGGATTTGCGTACAGTCAAGGGAAGCTACTGGTAGCCTTTTTTGTAAGTGGTTGCCAGTGCCTCAAATGGCCTTCATTTGAACCTGTATTTACAGAGGTGATTAAGAAGGTGGTGGCGAGGAAAACAGCTGAAGGGAAAATTTTGCTTGGGGTTCAATACTTGCAAACTTGGGGGAAGCCTCTGTTGTCTATAACCTACAGGTCCATCTGTGGGAACAGAGGCCTCATCTCATTGTTTATTTTTCATACTCACTTGGCTATTGATTTATCTCAGATTATCACTACAACTTTGTGACTTCATTTTTGCTAGTCTTCAAATGCTGAGAGTTCCAAAATATATTGAGGTTTTTTGTAGCTCTTTCAGATTAAGGGCCACGATCTAAGATCTAGAGACAGAAAGGCAGGTGCAGGGCATGAAGTGGATGAATGGTTTGCTCGTCTGCATCATGATGTCTTTTTGTGGTTGGTTGGTTGGTTGGTTGTTTTTTCAGTTAAAGTTTGCCTTGTTCTGCATATGTGATGAAAGCTGCTGTAATTTCATTGGCAGTTGCAGTCCATTGTCTGAAAGAAGACTGCTGTAATTTTTTGACAGATACATTGACTCCCTAACTTGCTCAAATAGAAATAATTCAGGTTAGTGGAGTGCCACCCACTGGGTAAACAGTGAACCCTTGTAAATCCTGTTGCACAAGATGTGTGATAGACTGATGGCAACTAATTCTGCTATAAGAAGATGACTTTCAATCAAAGTAAAATTTGGTAAACAGCAAAATTTTGATGATTCTTTCTTTCGCAAACCTTACTCTGATCAGTAAGGTTTAGACTTGGTTGATGGCTAAGTTTGGTGTAGAATCATAGAATCATTAAGGTTGGAAAAGACCTTTAGCCATTAAACCAGCGCTGCCAAGTCCACCACCAAACCATGTCCCTAACTTGCAGAGGGTGCACTCATTCCCCTTATGCAGATCATTGATAAAGATATTTACTGGCCTGTCCCCAACACTGAGCCTGAGGAATGCCTCCTGTGATCATCTGCCAGGTGGATTCTATTCAGCTGTAATTCTATTCACCGTCACTCTCTGGGCCTGGACATCCAAGAAGTTTTTTTACCCAGCAAAGTGTTTGTCTTTTGTCCAAGCTGTGAGAGGCCAGTTCTCCAGGAGAATGATAGGAGAAGTGTTATCAAAGGCTTTACTAGTCCAAGTAAACAACATCCACAGCCTTTCCCTTATCCACTGTGGGTCACCTTGTAATAGAAGGAAATCAGGTTAGTCAAGCAGGACCTGCCTTTCACAAACTTGTGCTGTCTGGGCCTGATCCCCTGGTTGTCCTATGTGTGCTGTGTGATGGCATTCAAGATCTGCTGCATAACCTCCCTGGCACTGATGTCATTCTGGCAGGGATGTAGCTCCCTGGATCCTCCTTCCTGTAGATGGGTGTTGATTGGTTAACCTCTAGTGAGCTGGGACATCCCCAGTGAGCCAGGACTGCTGATCAATGATTGAAAGTGCTTGGTGAGCATTTTGGCCAGCTGCCTCAGTAACCTTGTGAGGTTCATCCATCCCCAAAAATGTGTTCATGTCTAAATGGTGTAGCAGGTCACCACTGAAGGTCCTGGTAGATCCTTTCTGTTCCTGTCCTTGTCTTCCAGCTCAGGAAGGCAGAAGTTATATACCCAAAGGACAACAGGAATTACTGTTAAAGACCGAGGGAAAGAAGGCATTAAGTACTTCAGCCTTTTCCTCATCCTTTGTCATTCTGTTTCCCCCTGCATTCAATGCAGGATAACCAGGAACTTTTTGAATATAGATTTCTGTATTTCTAAACAGTCTACACTGTGCTTTTTTTCAGTTCAAATGTGATTCTAGAGTCAACTGATAGTTCTCGGTTCTGCTATGCCTGTTAATGTTGAGACCTGTATTTCATGATTCACTATTGAAAACCAAAGTAAATCACTTCTGTTCTGCATATTGCTCCATCATGTCAGCAATTCTGGGTTCATCCACTGCTCTTTCCACAAATTCTGGTTCAGTTCAGAGTATTGCTCTGAACTGATTGGATTTCTTTTGACTGGCATATTTGAGAGAGACTTGGATTCCCTCGTAACAGGGTGCAGCAAACTGGAGGTTTTATGTAATCTCTGGTGCCCCACACTGGAGCTACAAGCGGATGAGACTAACTGCCTGTGAGATACTAAAGTCTTTGTGGTGTGAATATTATCAGAGGACAGATACCATGCTTCACCTGTTAACTGCTGGTCTGAAGCAGTGATTTTTTTAGCTCTAGAAGGTATTTGCTATCTGAGTCAGAAGCTGGGGATACATGGAGCTACCTCATTTAAAGGATTGCCAAAGAATTCCTATTTTGATGCCTTAAGTAGATAACCATGACTTTGTCAAATTAGGTTCTGGCCTCTTGAAGTCTTTTTGTTGGTGACTGAGCCCTGCTCTACGACAGTTGAGAGTTAATAGCCTCTGCATCTTATTAATTAACTATTTAAAGCTCTTGAACAAACATGCCTTTTCAGGGAGCGTAAACTCATCTGACAGGCCGCTGAGAGCACATCTCTTTCTGCAGTTGGTACAGGTAAATCCTGTCCTCTCCTTGCCATTCTAATGCTCTAGCAACATTCCAGCATTTTATTTACAACTTTGAGGGGAAGATGTTAGACTAGGTTATAGCAGCATGTCTGGATGACACCCACATTTATTTTGGGAACCCAGAAACAACACAGTTGGCATATTTAACTTGTCCTCAAATGCCTCCACCATAATAACCTGTTTGCCAAGCTGGAAAAATGTAAATGTGATCAGACGGTTGTGGAATTTGTGGGCTATGAAATTGCCCTTGGGGATGAACTGGGGAAGGTTCTTCATGAGATTGTTGCTATGGTTGGCTGGGCTTCCCTGGGTGATATGTGAAGGATATTGTGTCTGTGGCTCAGAGCTCTCTGACAAACTTCACACGCATTTACCCAAAATGCGGAGGTCTCAGTGGGATGAATCAGAGCCTGCATAGCAGTCTCACGACTCCCTCTGTTTAGGACAGTGCACACTTTTTGTTTAGATAAACTCAACCAGACCCATAAAGAACTAAACAATGTTTTTTGTTGTTCATGGAATTTCTTCCTTTTTCAGTGTTTTCCGTGTTTTCCTCTGTGCTGTAGAAGATCATAACAAAATTTGGGGTGGGGTTTCCAGAGGGAAAATATAAATTAATGTGTAGTAGCAGAGAGGCTGTTATCTAATATGCTCTCCTTTATAAGGAGTTACAGTTTCCACTTTGGTGTTCTGGAGCATTGCATAAAAACATCTGTAATAACTGACTGTTAGTGAGACTCTGGGACAAGCAAGGGGTAGAGGGAAAAGTGAGAATTACCTTTCCTTATGTTTTCTGCATTTCCACTCCTACTGCACTATTCACTCTGTTGAATGTTTTCTCTACTTCATATTTCATTTGAAGTCTGTGTGGCTTCAGGAGAGATAAACACACACATGTTTGCCAGTATCTTGTCTTCTCAGCAGGACTTCACTGAAAAACACTGCCATTCACAATTTTTTAGGACATCTCATTGCTCATAAGGCCACAACTTCTTCTCACTCCTCTGCCAGGATTTTCCACCTGTCCAGGAACCATCAGATTGTGCAGTTGGGAGCATGGGAAGATGAGCTTTTTTTTTTTTCTTTTTTTTCCTCCCTGTTTTTGTAGCTTTGATATTCTGAGTGAAGGAAGTTTGAGAACCCCTGAAGGGGGGGAAGTGTCACTCTGAATATGGCTGTACTGGGAGTTGTTCATGCTTCACATCAATTTACATCTGGTTTAAGGTCCTCTGAAAGGGTTATGGGGTTTATCTGATAGAGACAGAGGGTTAAAATCTTCTACGTCTGAATTGCTGATTGATTGCATACGGTAGTACAACAAATAATTCTTATTATGACTCATAATTCACCTATGGGGTTTCCCGTGAGGCTTGAGAATAGATTTATGTGGGTTGCTTGGCTTTCCTTTTCACCTCTGCTTAGGAAGGGGAAAAAATTCCCTTCTATATCATTGTTTTCAGAGAGGTACTTCTTGTATAGAACTACTATTAAAGCCATGTTTCCAGTTTATAAAAACTGTCTGGTTTATATTGCTGTGACATGGAAAGCTATTACCTCTGTTCTGTGTATCCGTCTTTCTCAATATATGCTGTGCAGCAAGGGACCCTGCCCCAGCTACAAAAAACCTGTAAAACAAGGCATATTACTGCTTATCTACAAGCACTTCATGTCACAAGGAAATTCTCTGTCTGATTAACACCCAAGTATTAACTCCTTCACTGCTACTGACACTGGAAACTGAGATGGCAGTAGCAATTAACTATTTTTGTAACTGCCATTCTGCTCCTCACTAAAGATCCTGTTCTCCTCAGAATTCCCTTTTGTATTAATTTGCTTGATACAGTTTAAGCTTTTCATTAATTTAAGCATCTTTGTTGCTTTTGGTGAAGTGATAATAAAATTACAGATGAAGTTGTAGCAAAATCATTCAGCTAAAAAGTGATTATTGTTTCTTCTGTGCCTTTAATCAATACCATTTATTTCCGAAATATAATCCTATAATGGACTTTATCAGCGACTAGTGGATGGGCGTGGCTCCTTTTATGGTTAATGAGTGATCTAAGAGGTGTAAAAGGGAGAATAATACCTGCCAAAGACAGCATCAAAAGCCTGGGAATATACTTCTGTTCATCTCTTTTTCTCTAATTACCTCATTGATCGTTCACTGTAGATTAGATTGTATCTTGTTGCCTTGTTGGAGGTACATTGGAGCTGTGATACTAAAAAAAACTCCAGGAGACATTTTCTCTGAGTGCCCACTTCCACTGTGAAAATGGGCAGCATAGTGTATTCCTCTTCTGCTGCTGAACAGTGCAGCTTAATAGCCCATAGGAGTAGCCAGCCTACTTTATGCCTTATCTTTTAATTTTCTTGTAAGGACCAAACCTGAAGGAAAGCATGACTTCTCTTTTCACAAGTGGTGTACTAGGAAGAGAAAGAAATTGAGATGTCTCTTCCTAATCTCCCTTTATAATCTCTTCCTTACAAATAAAATCTCTTGATACAACTTCAGGGCCAGCAACAGGTTTACTCTAAACAAGGGCTGGCTTTCAGTTTCAGTCTGGGTTTGTTTCTGAATGGGAAGGATGAATCAACAGCTCAGATATAGGAAAAAGCCTACATCACTGAAAAAGTCGACTCTTCTCCTTCTCCCCTTATGTCTTCTGATTAGGAAAGCCAGGGAATTGATACTCAGTGTGGTTGTGCTCCACAGCTCATTCCTCTGTCTATTCCACTATCTTTGTGGCTGGTTGGAACATAAAATTTTTTTCTCTACTCAGTTCTACTGAAGACGTAAAGCAATACATTGGAGTTTTGTCATGTTTGCCTGAGAGTAAAGGTTTGATTAAAATGCAACGATTCCTTGACTGACATCTGCAGGATCACAAGCATTTAGGTGCCTGTAGATCTGTTTTATTATTTTGGTTTTGGGTTAAAGTGGTTGTAAGGGATTCAGCCATTGTGAGGTTTGCATCTTTTGTTCAGCTGTCTCAACAGCCTCTGAGAAGGTGTTAACTGCTGGAAAAGATTTGTATCTTGTGTCAGAATTATCCATTAAATACAGCCCACAAAATTTCCTAAGGCTTTTTTATGTTAATAAAACCTGCAAGTTTTCAAAGGGAAGGTGAAATGGAAAAGGCAATTACTGCGAAATTCATCAACTACAGAGATCTGTAATCCCACTCCTGTTAGGTACATGCTCTGTCCACATGAAATTACCAGCTTCTACCTTCAGAGGTCTGCTGAGTCAAAAGACTTTCTGAACCTAATTGCAAAAAATGCTCAAACCTGCCTGTGGAGTCGTTGCACCTACATATAATAAACAGAAAGACAATTAACTTTTCATAATTTAAGCATATTTCCCTCCTTGATCTGCAAATACCCCACCAAATGCTTCCTGTTCCCATTAAACAGCAAGAAGCACAGAGGCACTACAAAGTAATGCTGGGGAACTGAGGGGACTTTGGCATCTCTCTGGTTTTCTTGTTCCAGGTCACACAGTGAGCCAGTAGTTCAAACCTGGAGTTGAACTCTAGTCCCTTGACCCTTACTTACTTGCTCTAAACAGTAGACAGTGGAAAAATGTCTCCAAATAAATGTAAAGAAAAACAAAACCAGGCAACTTATTGTCTCTGCTCACAAATGCTTGTACAATATTCAAACCTCATAACTGGAGAGTGGCCAGTGAAGATTTTTTACCATTAAGGGGTTATTAAGATAACAAAGGCATTACTGTTTGCTCCTGAAGTTTACCCAGGCTTCTCCTTGTCTGGTGACTCAGCTACACTGTGAGTTTGTGTGGATAACATGAAAAGTTTACACAAGCATCCCTCCTCCTGCTCTAGCTCCCCTGCCTCTGATCCTGTCCCCCACTTGCTTCCTGCTGCTGTTCACCCCTGGCCTGTGCTTTTCTAGTAGCTGTTCTCTCTGTCACACCCCTCACACCTCTGACTCCCTATTGCTTCTGCCTCTGTTTTTTTTTAAGTTGTCAAATAAAACTTGTTTTCAACCCTAATCATACCATAAAACAAGTCCTCAGGTAACTGACTCTTTCTCTAGGATATAAATAATGTCAGTGCTTGGTTAGTTCATGGAAGTATTATGTACACTTTCACAGTGTGTCTATCAGAGAGAGGTTTCTTGCAGAGGAAATGAGTATTTTCTTTGTCTTCAAAATGTCCCTGTGCAATGCCTAATCTCCTTTAGCTTCAATGGACAAAATATAAACCAATGGCAACAGATAAAAAAGAATGCTTTAGCTTTGGCCTTACACAGTTATCTGTCTGACTGTGATCACCTGCCTTGCATGTGCAGCAGTCATAGCAGTGAAGAAGTATCCCAAAGAGCTGTGCAGAGGATAGAGAGGACAGATGAACCCTGTGATGCCTCCTGACTGCTGATCCATCCCTTTACACTAAGTCACCCCTCTGTGGGTCAGGGCAGGCAGCCCCATGGGAGGAGGTGCAGGTTTATGTCAACAGGGTAATGAAGAGGTTAAAGTGGTTCTTCAAGTTCAGGGTGTGACCCATGAGGTGTCATATTAACACATCTGATACCTGTACATTAGTATGAGCAGAACAAGTAAAAACCTGCTTAAGAGAAATTAAATTAAGCAGTTGAAGGAAACAGTCATTTTAATAAGGAGCTTCTATATACCAAAAAAAAAAATAATCCTGATACTTCATTGTCTATTTATTCTGTTCAGTCACTCAATTTTATTTTATCTTTCATAATTGAAAAAAAAGACAAAATCAAGTCTTTAAAAATAATCTGATGCCATGGTTTTGTGTAAACAATACTGGTGGAATGTAGGACTGGATGTCTAAATTCCCAGTCTCTAACAGTATTTTAGCTTTGTCTTTCTTCAACTCAAAAGTATTTCAAGAGTCATGGGGAGATATTGCAGTAGCTTTGCTAAGGTAAGTAACAAGTTTTTGTGCAGATTTGTAGATGTTTCAGGACTTAACATATTGAAATAATGCAAAAGGCCACTATTTCATCAAAACTCTTCCTGTGGTCATGTGTTACTACTGGACATGTAGTCCCACTGATGTGGGTTGTTCAAGACAAAAGACCCAGAAGCTAAATAGAGTCCTCAGGAGAGAGGATCTCATTTTCCACTGCCTTTACTGTCTGTGGGCATCCCCACTACTGCATAGGCAGTGTGCACAGCTCAGGGCTGGATGCTGCCTGTATGTAATCATTTTCCAGAGGAGTAATGCTTAGCAGGCTAGAAAAGCAGGGGAAAGTTAGGCCAGGACCACTCTTGAAGGTCTCACATCACTTTCTCCAAATCTTCCCCGTGCTTGTTTCAGAGGTTCAGTGGTGAGCTGGGCTCTGAAGAGGCACACAGGGAGAGGCAGCATGAGGAGAGGATGGCCGAGGAGAGATTTTGTGAAGTTTCACCTTCTCTGAACTGGGATAATTATGAAGTTTTATCAGTTTGCCATGGCTGAAAGTCTGACCCAGATGAGCAGAAATGCAAATTGGACGTGAAAACCCAAACATAGCATTCTTGTCTTCATGAATGAAGGAGCACCTGGCAATAGTCCTTGAAGCTAGTGAGAATCCTCCTGTCACTCTGCTGCCTCCTCAGTGGTGCTGCAGCAGAGGCACAGGGCACTTGGCCTTATATTGCTCCAGCAGATTTGTTCAGGAAAAAGATTGTTCTATTTTGCAAAGTTAATATTCATCAAATGTTAATGAAAATACATAACAAATAATTATGACAAACATACCATCTGATTAAGATAAAGAGGATGACAATTCTTGTGAATTTTTAATCTAAAAAAATAAAGAACATTGCATTAATAAGACTTAATTATATCATTAAATATTTAAATTTACTTTCCATATTTTTATTTAACATATTTTGTTTTTAAATATTGCTAACATTTTTATGAGATTTGTTCATAAAACACATAAACAGATATGGGTTTGTGAGGCAAGAGGAATTTTAATGTCATGTATTCATTATATTGATCACAATTTCAATTTTATTTATCTTTAAAAAAAGCTAATAGAATCTCTCCACAATTTATTATAATTCACAATATCTCCAGTTATAGATAAATATTTAATACTGCTACTAATGCATCATGCACACAGTATTTATTAATTAGAAAATATGAATTACTAGTTGTACATTTCAATAATTTGCATTTAAAATTAATGCTACATTTTTCCAGGAAACTGTGATTAACTTTGGGAATCTGACTTCAGCTGTCCAAAGACAGGCAACCAAAAGTGCATACTGCAAATCCAGCTGTCACTCCATGAGGCTGTGACCAACGAGTGAAGAGGACTTTCAATATTAGGAGGATGCCACCAGATAGATGCAAACATGTACCCAGCAACACAGGCTTCAGAGAAAAGGGAAAAAAAAGAAAAAGTTTCAGCACTCCCTGGTTTTCCTTGATGAAGCCAAAGAGCAGATTTGACAATGTGGCATTTCTAGGTATAAAACTCACTCAGGTATCTTTGTCTATCCAGCAGCTTTAGGGAGCAGGCTGCTCAGCTTTCCTAGGCAAGAGAGATGGCTGAGGAAGGCACGGCTGGGGGGCAGAGGTTGGACAGGAGGTGGGGCAGAGTTGGCTGATGAAAAGGAGTTTTGCTGGTGCTCCAGGAAGCCAGTGATAAAGATTCAAGCTGGGTTTCTCCTACTCTGTCAAAATTATGCAAGGTATCCTGAGACTTTTTCCTCCAAGATACTTGTTTAATATGTAAGCAAGGTATTTAGGTCAGGAGTTAGACTGAAACTTTACCTTCATTCCAACAGGTCAGTATCTGCCACATCTCTGTTTTCTGTGAAATCAGATTTTTTTTTTCCCCAACTAAATTACTGTTTTTCTTTTGGTAGATTTACTATTTTCAGCTGAAGTTTCCGGAAAGTCAGCAACTTCCTGATTTGTTAATTTAAGAAAAAAAAAATCTACTTTTTCTAAAAGAAGAAAGTTATGGCACCAAGAACAACTTCTCAGTAAGGTATCTTAAATACAAATAACCTTCCTGGAACTGTTTGTCAGAAGGCATAGACATGACAGACAATCAGAACCCTTCCTTAGGCATATTAATCTGTTAGATTAATCTGCAGTAAGTATATATTTTACTATATTGTTAAGTAATAGAACATATGAACTTGTCCATTAAGGCATGGATTGAATATTTTTAAACCGCAGAGGTGGTTCAGTAAATGAATAGTTTAGAAGTGGTACCAATGCTTCACATCTTTTACCAGAAGATTTAAAAAGGCTTTATAAAATTTGCATTTTTACAGTATTTACAGCCTCTACCTATCAAACACTGGACTGCATTTTCTGATAAAACCACTAACAGACCCACGTACATAAAGACTTCTATTTTGCTTTGCTTTTGCCAACGTGTTTATGGAATATTGTTGAGTACAGCCTACCGCAAATAGCTGTACAACCACACCGAGCTGTTTGCAGCTACCACAGCTGTACCACACTGTATTTATAAGTATGTGTGCATATTCTCCGTGCATGCATGTGCATACACAGACATACAGATACACCACAGCAGTAAAACCTGCATGTGCATGTGTGTACTGAGCATTTACAGTCATTTGCACTCACGTACGTGAAAAACCAGTAATAAAATTTTGCAGTAAAAATCTTGCATGTGATGGTCAACATACCACTCCCTCCCATAATTTTATAATTACAGTAATAAAAGAAAAAAAAAGGCTTACACAGCCAGGAAACAAAAGAGAAAAACCTCAGGTTGGTTACCACTTCACTTCTGTAGTGACTCTTTGTTCACACATACAAGCGCACACATGCAGTTTCTGATAAAACGAGATGTTTCTCAAAAGACAGTGAAAAAAAGGGCTGATGAAACCCTCAAGTTGTTCTTGAAATTACACCTATACCTGTTGTCATTTTCAGGAAATCTACTTTGTTTAGTTGGTAAACTTGTTTTGACTTTTCAGTGGAAACGCTTTGCTGGCACTACTTCCTTATCTGTAGGCCAAATTCTGACCTCGGTTTCATGTGACTCCCACTGCAGCTGATATGGGTTGACTGTGTAAGGCATATATGTCTACATATATGTAGACATAAAGGGCCTTTATGTCTACAGTTGTAAGAGCACTGAAAGGTGTTTCGTTGTTATTACAGCTTGAATTGCTAGAACTGCATCTGAAGAGGTCTATTTTAGGCAAGATTCACCCCTCAGATATGGTTAGCCTAAAATTGAAGTGCATATGCAGAAAAACTGAAGAGGAGGAATCCACGAAAGGGATTTCATTTTAGCTGAATACACTGTATGGCATCTTGATTTTATACTGGTGTGTGGAAGCATTGACTTGCAATGATTTTGGTGTAAATCACAGGCTTTGATGTGCAGAGAGGTTATGGAGCATTTTATATGAAGTAATAATATTTAGTAATTCTATTGAACTAATTACCAGTTACTTTGACATTTTATGAAATAAGTAACAATAAACATGATGTAAGGGCAGCTTTTATGGACTTAAACTTTAATCAGTTGAATGCAAGTCAAAGGTGCCATTTTTGGTGAACAATGAATGATGACATTTGCTAAAGGGTTTCTTGTCTTCATTATTCTAGATTGAATAATTGCTCCTAAGCAAACTGGGAAGAGCTGTTCATGTTCTTAGTGACAAGAGGAAGCTGTGAGATTCTAAAAACCACCAAATCCTTGTTATTTCTTGTTGTGTTGTTACTGCTAAAGATATGCCTGTTTTACAGGGATCTGATTTGAAGTTCTTCTACAGGTAGGACTACAGGTAGGACTGCAGTTTGGCTCCTACAGGTAGGACTGCAGTTTGGCTTTACATTAACCTGAAGCTGAGAATCATACTTCATGCTGAATTCTTCTTCCCAGCATCTACTTTTGCCTCTCAATCTGATTTGAGTCAGGAGAGAGGCAGAGAATCTCGCCAGGCAGTTCAGGTACAGATTTAGGGCTGGTTTGCCTTGAAGGCAGGATAGATTCAACTGACTCAAGATGCTTGGCTCTTCAAATGCAAATCCAAAGACAGCGCTGATCTATCACTCATACAAGGTTTCCTTGTTTTTGCTTCTGAAGTAAACAGTTGCCTCAAGGGCTGGCTGATCCATGTAGGATTTTCCTTCTTTCCCCTGAGAGTAGTTGGTACTTTTGTGCAGTGTGTCATTTGTACAATGGTACAAAATGTGGTTTCAATGTCCCATGCTGCACAAAAGTACCATTGATTTATTTTACAAATTCAAGAAATGCAGTTCTGATTTTACACTCAGGATACATAACTACAGACTAGGGAATTTCTGACAAGAACCAAAGGTGGGGCATGACCTAGATTTGTTAAAAAAATTAAAGAAAAAAAATATTCTCATAGTGTAGTATGAAAACAAAAATACACCACATGGAAGAATAAATAGTTGTGCCAGTCAGTCATGCTATTATCATGTTCCTTATTCAAAAGTTGGTGGGATTCAACCCAGTTACTCACATTTGATCCAGCATTGCTGTATAATTGATGATGAAGTGGGAGAAAGAAATTGGAAAAAAAGGAATAGATTTTTTTTTCATTGTGGAAAGAGATTAATTTTCACTTACTTGGTTTTATGTTACAGATCATTGGCACAGCAGTATGGAGAAGCTTGTATGAAAGCTGTCTGCACAAGCCCAGCCTAACTCACTGCTAAAAGTTATTAATTCTTTTAGAAATTTTTAGTAAGAAAATGAAAAACTTGCTCAGACATATCCTTTCTGATGTTTTTGGAACATTCTGTGCCACAGATGTGGCCAGGAACAAACTATGAGTTACATCATTTAGGACTATTCCCACATCAGGTTGGATTGGGCTTTAAATTACATGAATTCCTTCAGCAAAAATTCTAAGGCCTGGCCAGACCAGAAGGACATACATTAATAATAGTGATAAGCTTCTTTCTGCAGCCAGTTTGTAAATCTGGGTCCAATGTTACCAGGCCAATAGTAATGTTGTGAATGGAGTTATTGTGTTGAATCTGTTCATGGAGCATGCTGTTCTTGTGCCATGCCATTGCTCCAGTAGACTCCATCAGCTGCCAGGCAAGAGGAGTTCATGTCTGTAGAGAGTGAGATGCCAACCCTCCCTGAAACTGGTTTACAGATTGTGATAGAAGGGAAAAAATACCAAATGAGCACATGGGTTAATGGCTGCTATTTTAGTCTCTTGGGGACACTGCCAGCTGCCATTAAGTCAAAGTAACCCTCAGGCTCTACTTGGTTTCATGATGAATAATTTAGGCTTTCCTGGTGCAGAGCCAGGTTGCATTGGCTTTGTATGATAGACTCTACAGATCTCCACTGTGAGCACAGGAGTGTAAATATATGGTGCCACATATGAGTGTGATGGATCAACCTCCTGTGCTCTGTCCAACAGCAACAGCAGTAATCTTTATGAACTAGAGATTCTGTATATCCCTACAGATGTCCTCCTTCAGATCTGGATACTTTGGTTTTCTGGAACTTACTGCCACTCAAAATCTTCTTTGGTATTCATTTATTCTAAGGAGTCAACAATGGGTCTGGACATTTTTCTACCCACTGAAGAAAAGTAGTTCATATCTGAATAAATAACTGAAAATGGTTTCTTACTGTTCAGGAAGTACAATCAATTTGAAATTAGGTTTATGGAAACATCTGTGGAAATTCAAGTGTCATCTCAATTTGGGCTCATTCAGATCCTGTATTTTTTCTACTTCCCAAGCAGTGCATTTAAAATCTAATCCTAATTAACACACATAGTTTAATTATAGCCAACAAAATATTCTCCTAAAACTGTGTGTGGTAGCTGGGGGGTCGGGTATGGAGGGAGGAGGCAAGGAGGAAACCAAACAAATGTTCTCTGATTGTAAAACTCCTTATTTCATTAGTAATATATATCTTTAAAGACTTTAAACATACAATGAAATTTTCCTCTCATGAATCGAAGTGGCATAAAAAGTGTGAAGCAAGCACAGCACTTGTACTCTCTTTCTTTCCTTACTCATTTCTTGGTAATTTGATGCAAAGGAACTGCACTGGAATTTAAAACTTTCTTTTTTGAATTGATTTCCTCAAAACTTATCACATAAAATATACAATGCTGCTGCAGGTAGAAACAAATAAATCATGGATGTCATGGACAGATCTTGGGAAGATTTTGAAATTTGAGAGGGGCACTGGAAAAGTTGGGGTGGTCTGCTACTACAAACTTTGCAGTATATCAGCAGAGCTCTTTGGCACTACTGGATGGTTTGGGAGTCCTATGAGATTTTCAATACTTCTGACTTGTTTTAGCACAACAGGTCTGAAAATGAAAACATCATATATTTCAGAATGCTGACATGGCTGCACCAGAGCTCAGAGTGCAAAGTATCCCAGTTTAGGGATACTGTAGCCCTTTATGCGCAGCACTCAGGACCTTTTTGCTTTCAGGGTCTGTTACTTTGCCCTGCAATCAAACTTCGTGCCTGTGCCCTTGAGTGTACTTTGAGTCCATAGTCCAGCTCCCCTGGCTCCCCAGCACAGTTCTTCATATCCACAGGGTCCACCACGATATTTTCACAGTCACTTAGAGTTCTGCTATGGCCACTGGTAAAATATTTTTTTCCCAGAGATATTGGGAAAATGTTTTTGGGATGATATAATGGGAATCAAGAAATGTCAGCCTAATGCTTGGTTGAAAACAAAACTGTACCTGATTATTAACTTCCTCTAAGTCACACCATCCCTGCTTTGTTCTGCTTTTGTAAGGTTCTGTTAATATATTTCATGTCACAGAGAGTTCTCCCTGTCAGATGAATCCTATAATGGCAAACATCCTCAAACTTTGATCAGCACTACTTCTTGTGCATTTTCAGCCTCTTGCTGTTTTGTCATTTACATACATCTTTCCACTGCATATACTGTGTGAAAAAGTTTTTTCCAAGGTTGTCCTAGTGGTCATGCAGCAATAAAAGTTGATGGATCTAGACTTCTTATTGATGTTTTTCCAAGAGGTGTCAAGATCAGCATTTTTCCTGTCCTAGCAGTAAACTAAAAGAGAATCCAGCAGCCTTGGCTTGACAAGGTCAGATATTTTTGACTTCATAAAAAGAAAAAGGAGATTAAAATAAAAAATAGGCTTGGTAACATTTTTAATATGTCCCTTTCTGTCAAACATGACAATAGAAACAATGAGTGACAAAGTTTTTTCTCCTTTTTTTGGATCAGATTTATTTCTGCTTTCAGCAGGAAAACGTTAATTTCGGAGTCAGCAGTAGCTGATCTGATATTTTTTTTTTAAGAGTGATTTAGCAGATTAGGAGACATAATTTCTCTAAGAATGAGTTAAACTCAGCTCTAAATCCCATCAGGCTAAGAACATAATGTAGACAAAATTTGGACCAACAAATTAAATTAAAATAGGAGAGTGTTATTACAGAAATGGACCTTTTCCTCAGCTGGTTCCCATATGCTCCTTTGCACTGTATCCACTTGACTGAAAGTAAAGTTTCCTATTAGACTCTGAGCTCTGTGACAGTCGTGGAAGACTGATCTGAGATCTCTTTCATCTCATGTTCCACATCTCATTGTTGGAGCAGTTCTAATAGCAGTTGCTTTATTACCAGTTCTGATGGAAGAAGCAACAAGAATATTCAGATTTTCAGATCTCAAACAAATACTAAAGTATAGACAGTGACTAAAATCTTTTGATTTCAGCTGAGTAAGTTTATTCCCAAACAAATATGAAGACTCACTTTTCCGACATAGGCCTTGATTTTAAAGACTTTGTTGACTATGTTTGTATGGATAGCATTTTCTTAATTTGGAGGTCAAACAACCTAAGTTTTTGTCCAAAGTGCATATTTTATCTTGAATCCAAAGAGCAGGTATTACAGCAGCAGTGATAGTTTGCTTTCCTTATCCTTCTGTCCCTACAGTGAATTGTAACAGATTCTTCTGGCTATTTGTTAAGAGCAAGACAACTTCAGACAGAGCTTACAATATTATTTTCTGAATTCTCCTTTGTTACTTGAAAAAAATATTTATAATTTTTTATTTTTGCATTTTTCATTTTTGCAGGTGCTATGTTGAAGAGAAGTAGAAAGAATGCCTGAAAGAGATCAACCATTGCTTTTGTGAACAAATACCAGCAATTAAGCCAGACATTATTGCATGGAGAGGGAATAAAACTTGTAAATTGTAGTACTTCTGATTCATTCCCCTGCCTCAAGATTGTGGTATTGAAGGTGACTTAAACTGCACTTAAATAAGTACAAAGATCAATCATCTGCTGTTTTGTCTGAATTAAGAGTACTCCTATTTGGAAACCATTCCCATGCCTTCTAGAATATCACTGCTATGTGGCTACTTCCTGTGTATCCAGAGTAAGGTATGGGGGAAAATGTCACTTGCAATTCTGAAATATCTCATCTTAGAAGCTTCTGGCAGCTCAGAAGAGAGCAGCTGGTTTATTTCATAGGACAGGTGAAAGTACATGATTCCTACATTCTTGTCTCTGTACAGAAATGTCAGAAACATCAGGAGTTTAGTCTTAGTTTTTTAAATCTTTACATATGAGATTCAACCAACTTAATGAAGGGAACCATTCCATCCTTCCTAATCAGTCGGTCAGCAGAAGAAAGGGACATATCCAGCAGCACTTGAGAATCCCGTCAAGGCTGTCAGGTTCAGACATCACGGGGATAGACTCAAGGAGGGAACATGGATACAAGATGATACTTAATTGCCCATAGCAAGGGAACCAGACTGAAGAACCTGGGACTGAGAACACAGCCAGAACCTTGCCTAAGATCAGAATCATTAAAGGGGTTGTGCAGCAATGGTGTCTTTCTCAAAGCTATCTTAAGAGCAGTCTTTCTTCCCTACACACTTAATGAGGTGATTCCCTATGGCGCTTCATCAACTTGTTGGCTCTTAAATCGACCCTCAGCTTTTTACCCTGGATATTTCTCAGCTTTTCTCGGTTAGTAACTATTCAGAGAAAGAATAAAGCTATAATTATTCTCAACTGTAAATCATAGATGTGGCATTATATGCCCCAAGAATGACATGGGATAAAAACTGAGCTTGAAATATACTCTGTAGCAAAACTGTGGAAAGCTAACAAAAAAAATAATAAAATAAATTGCACAGCTACACACATGAGCAGTTAAAATCATGTGAGACTTATGTATTCAGAACTGCAAATGGTTTTTCAACATACTAAAACACAAGTGGGTTAAATTTATCACCTTCCATTTTAATTTAAAAGATGTAGGAGAACATGTAGCTGAGGATTTTCTAAAAGAAGTAGCGATTTGAGCATGTTGGGGGTGGTGGTGGAATTGCTTGTAGTTTTATTCATTTAGGCATATCTTATCACTCCTCCTTTTCTTCCTTCTTGGAGGGCAATGAGAGAACCCAGATGCCAAGCTGTGGAACATGTTCTTCTGACACTAGCATCTGGCTCCTTGGCAGAATCCTCCAACTGTCATGCTGACAGCTTTCCTGTTGTGTCCTCGTATATTTTTATGTAAGAATATTGCAGATGGGTTCTCTTCTCAAACTAATACGCTATTCTGTTGACCCTTATCATGCAGAAATGTGTTGGTTTTATCTGTTTGTGAATGAGACCTTGGCCAAATATACTTCAAAAAGGATACTTCTCTGTTCATCTCTGAATTTGTCTGCAAGCTGTCTGGGAAGATGCCAGAATCCTATTACACACCCTTTTTGTGCCTTTAAGCAGTAAGTCCTTCATTCTCTCTGCTGTACAAATAGATTGCACTTTTTGCAGCAAGCACACTGGTAAAATACAAACATATTTATTTAATAGTTTTAGTGGGGAAAAAAAAGAGAAAAGAAAAATCTTGCTTAAAATGAGGAGAAATGTGGTTTTGTTTGCTGTGGTTTTTTTGTTGTTGCTGTCATTTTGGTTTGTTCGGGGGTTTTTTGCTACTGGAGGTCTTTGTTTGTTTATTTTTAATTTGACATTACCTAGTATGCTGCTGCTGTGAAGGATTTTTTCCCCCCAGACTTTTGTCAGAGACCACCGATCCAGAAGGATTTATAANAAAAAAAAAAAAAAAAAAAAAAAAAAAAAAAAAAAAAAAAAAAAGAAGAAAAATTTAAAAAGCACAAGGATTGCACTTGTTAACATACTCCAGGACCTCCATGTATCTTCTAAATGGAATTTTCATAGTCTCACATCACATTTAGATGCATACCTAATTTATGTGGATCATCATGAGCAGTCCCAGCGATTTTACAGTCAGGCACAACTGTACCTCAGTTTAAGGCTGTGCTCAGATGGAGCCTGATAGATTCTCAACTTTATGCTTGTCAAGATGCCAACAGGAAATACTAAAAGTTCCCATGTAGCTTCCTCATGCTCTCCAACCCCTTACAGAACTCTTCCTATGTATGTCACATATATATGTATATTTGTCTTTTTAAAAAAATTCAGATATGCCCTCTTCCCCCAAATCTCAGGTCTCCATAACTTTGCTTGTGTGAATAAGATAAAATACAGATAAGAAAATACTGCAAACGTATAAACCAAATTGGGCTGGGACCCTGCTCAGCAGAGATTGCAGCTCCACGGGTGTTGTCCACAAAGGCTCTTCAGGGCCCTTAAACTGGGACCCATCGAGAGCATTTAGCCATGATTCTAAGTCCAAGTCTAAGTCTAAGTCCACTCAGACTCTGACCTTCCACCTCATCTCAGCTCAGGTAGCAGAAACCTGAATCCAAACGACTCCCTGATGGTAGTATGGAAGATTGCCAGCTCTGATGAAGCCAGGTGGATTCCACTGAGCATGTTCTCTCTGTCCACACTAGGGGAACATCCTTGGAGTTTGACTGCTATAAGCTTCTCTTAATTTGTTCTCCTAGCAACAGATATTAAGACTTGATTGACACTGTTTTTTTTGTTTGGTGCTTTTGCAATAAATAAAGCCACAGTGAGTAGTTTTATTGTTCTCCCACCTCAGTTGTTCAGTTTGCATAGCTATTCCAAGAAAAAAACCCCAAACTCTCAAGTCAGCGTTAAAGGAAGAAGAGGTAAGTTTCTACAGGTTTCTTATTCCTATTATCACAAAGAAGAATCTTTATAAATTTCCAACAAATGCAAGTACACAGAAGCAAACAGGTTTGTGCATGACTCTTATGCTGATACATTGTCCCATATCTTTTTTCTCATCTCAAAATTTGTCATAAATGACATTAGAACTATTCAAGAAAGATCATAAATATCAAGAATGAATTTCTGCATTAAGCATTAACTTGGATGGGGCTGGAGTTTCAATCCTGTTATCCAGTGCAAGTTATTTCCTGCTGTTTTCTTGTTTCTGTTTCAAACATTCTGATTCTCTATTGGATTAATCATCTACTAAATACTGTCTCCAGGTGGTTTGGGTTTGCTGTTGTTATCTCCACAGCCCCAAGGGACTGTACCTTCCAAAGAAGTGAGGGGAGCCCAAGCACTGATATTATGCAAGAAAAAGACACAGAAATACATCAGCAACTGTATCAGCATGCTTTCATTTGTACACATTCTGATCTGAACATACGTGCTTTTTGAAGCACTTGGAATGCACCCTGAAGTCTCAAGTTGCTTGAGATTACGTAAGCAGGTAAAAATGATATTTGTTAAAGAGGCACCTAGGATCAGGGGAAAAAAAGCACCCTTGTACTAATGGGTGGAGTACAATTTAGAGAAACTGAGTAGGTTAGGGGTTTTATTTCATATTTAGGTGACTACTGCTGTGCCAAGTGCATAATATTTAGATTAAATTTGGATGAGAATTATCACACGTATGATGTTTTCAGGAATGGGGTTAGGGTCTTATTTCAGCCATGGATTCTGTAGGCAAAACACTAATTTTACCTTATTGTCTTTCTGTAAAACAGGGAAACTATTTGCTCCCTGTAGAGAGGAAACAAATTTTAAAGGTAGCTTTACCTGTGGTTGTGAGATACTTAACTACTACAATAATGAAGGCTGCAGTCAAAGCTTGGGATACATGGGGAAGTTAGTTAATAGATTGAGAAGTAGGATTTAGGTCTTCAGAACTTGAATCATTATCAGAAACACAATTATTTAAATTCAAAGAGGAGATGATGATGTTAAGTGGAAAAACTGTAAAGATGAGTATAGAATTATTGGGATTAACCAAGAGTTTACTGTTTGTAAACTCTTTACTCTCTAAGATGTTTGTTCATTTTCAAACTAGCAGTCTCTATAGAAATCAAATTAAATTATTCTCAAGTCTTTCTGAATTAGAATGGAAAATAAATGTCTGAAGCTTGTTAATCATATAAATAATCATATAAACATAATCATATAAATCACCTGACTGGAGCTACTTCTTCTATATGCTGATGGTGGAGTGTTAAGGAAGGAGGAAGCCTTACCAAGGACTGAATCAAGTATCAAATAAATATTTTCCATCAGTTTTCAATGAAGGTGATGACCAAGGAGGATAATAATAGATTACTACTCTTCTCTGTGCCTATCCATCACAACCATTCTTTCTTTGCAAATTCAGCCAGAAGTTCTAGGAAAGTTGTTCTTCCTAGATCCTTGTCATTTTTTGATTCCTCTGAGCCCATGCAGGTCAGGAGATATTCTGTAATTGGTTTTTCTCTCATAAGTTTCTGTATTATGGTAGACCCAGTTCTAGAGGTTAAATTTTGTTTTGATTCCTTGAGCAATGGTTCTGAAGCTTTCAAATTTCCCAATCTCTTTCTGCATGAGCAGCATGAAGTTTTTTCATTACTCTCTCTATATAAAAAACTCAATGATAAGTTATATTTCTACAGCCTTCTGAGGTTGAAAATTTTCCAGAGCTGCATGCATGTTTTGAACAATTTCAATCAACAAAAACAAAAGATATATGAAGGAATGAGAGTAGCACAATAAAAATTATATCTTAGCAAAAGCAAAAATTAGTTTTCTGTACCTCAGAATTGTAAAATTTGGACAGCATCCAGTCTTTATGCTGACAGTCTGTAAGCCTTGGACCAAGAATTTTTGAATATGTGTATTTAAAATTCCCATGCAAAGATTAGATTAGATTTCATAGACAATGACAATGGGCTGAACTTGATTGTTGATGGTAGTAATTATTTTTTACAGGGGAACGATAGTAGAAGAATAATGAACTAACAATTACAAGTGCTTTCATGATTGGTCTTTGGAATGTTCCCATTTAACTTATTGGTTAGTGATACAGGAGATACAGGAATGAAAAGTCAGTGTGTAATTGTGAGGTGTACAGAAAACATAAAATGAGGAAGGATCATCCTAACAAAAGGTTGGACCATCAGGCAAGGAGAACCAGATGATTTTGTTGATGTGAGTGATGAGATGAGATGAGATGAAATTTACCAGCACAGATTGCAAAGCCAGGAACTTAAGGGCCTTGGTCTTGAATAGAATAAGCATTTATCAGTTGAAGATAGTGGAAAAAAACCATGAATATACTATTTCATCTGGGTAATGACAATAAGTTGCCATGCAGAGCAACTCTGAAAGTCTATTGGAATTGTATAGTCCATTAGAATTGTAAGGTGTGCTATCATTTAGGCATTTTCATCTTATTTCATTGTTCATAGCATTGACAAGGTCTCATTTAATTTATGCAAAGTCTTGGTCACTTGTGTTCAAGAAAGATGACCTTAAAACATAAACAGAGAAAGATTACTGGTATGTTCATGGGAATGGTGAATTAATCTTGTGAAGAGAGATTAAATGAGATGGGTTGTTAAGCCTAGACAAACAAAGGTTGGGAAGGGACAGCATGATTCTTCAGCATTGCATTCAGAAGTGTTAAAGAACACTATTTAGCTGAAAAGGTCTTTGTGATATAAGAACTATGGTTCTAAAATTGCTGTGAATAAATATAGAGTGGATATTAGCAGAATATTTCTCACTATGCTTGGAGTTATTTTTCCAGATATAATAGCAGTGTAAAGAACTGAAATTACTTGAATGTGATAAGTTTAAAAAGAGTCTGTGTGCTTAAACAGATGAATTTCTGGAACAGGGAAACTGTGATACAAGTTTTTGGATATCCAGTAATGTGGTGTAACCAAGGGTGACTGACCTAAGATTGAACTGTGCTTTATGTGCATCTTCCTCACATTGCAGACTGTACTTCAGAGTGCCTATTGGTTTCTCAAGGGACCAGGAGAAAATTCTTTGTTTCCTCCCTTCCTAGGGAGAGCTCATCCTCTCTCCCTCTACTACCTGCATAGTCAGGTTGGCAGGAATATGTTGCCTTTCTATGAATTTTGGGGGTGATTTTACTTGCTAAGACCACTGGGGTGATTTATTAAATCTCAGCAATCTGCTGTTGGAGAGAACATTTCCTCTCCTCTTCTTGCAGGACTGCACATCTCTGTAAAGGGGTGTTCGGCTACAAGTTTGTTGGAGCATGCAAGGGAGCTTTTGGTGGCTTGTGGAAGCTGGTGACATGTGGCACAGAGGTTATGTGAAATCTTCCAAATAGAGCCTTAACTGTAAGGCTGTGTCCAGCTGTAGTGGATTTCTGCAGTCAGGAGATGTTGCAGGTTTCCTATGCCTGCAAGGATCATAGTACAGCAATGCTGCAGTTTGGCTGGTACTGGTAGTGCCCTGCTGTGTTTCTCCCGAACACTTGTATCAACATCTCAACAATACGCAGTCGCTTCTCTGGACAGATTCAAACCAGCTGCAGTAATAGAGAACATGAACTTCTGGAAGGAAAAAAAACCCCTGAGGCTTCAATAGTGTTTGTTAATTTAATGTAACCTTTTTCCTTTAACTTTTAAGGGAAATTGTACGATGTCAATAGCTCTTTTTTTTTTTTTTTCTTTTTCTTTTTGTAGTGAAAACCAAAACTAAAGTGATTGGGGTTTCACACATGCTGGAAAAACCACTAAAGGTGGCACCTTTTCATGGTATATTTCTTTTTCTGTCTCTGATTTTTAACATAATTTTAACCCAAAGACAGTTAGACTTTCACAATTCAGAAATGGCCATTTTCAGTGTGAATCATTTGTAAATTAGTGGTTTTACAACAGATCTGAGAAAAGGCTTAATTTCAAACTGAATTTTGACTTCTAGAAGACTCAAAAGGAGATTGTTGAACTATGAGAAACAAATCTGCTACATAGATTCACTCATCCACATGTAGGTTGAAACCAGTGGATTTTGCGTATCAGTGGTACAAACTCATCATGATCTGCTGGTAATATTTAGCAGAAATGTTTGAAATCACTCATTCAAATTGTAAAAAGATGTCACACTAACAGAAATGGAGGTTTTTAGATGGACTGAAGCTCTGTTGTGAAGCTGCAGTAATGTGGAATGAATTGTTCATACCTACATGATTATGTTAAAGAGGACACAATTCATTTCTGGTCCCTTGTCACTATCACCCTGCCTCATAAATTCTATATCCATGTCTTGTAAGTGTCTTGCCTAATGAAGCCCATTGGAAACTTGCAACTCTTACTGGCTTCAGTAGCCCTTTTCAAAGTGTTCCAGTATAGCAGTCTTCAAGACTTGCACAATGTTTTCCTGGTTCTAAATGCTGAAGGTTGTGTTGGGGAATTTTAATATGTAAAGAACACTAGATGCAGATAAATAATTTTCAAAACCCTAGAAACTCATTTAATGTGTCAAATTAACCTCTGTCAAGGACAATAACATTATTTTACATATATTTATATGTGTACGTGTGTGTGTCCAGCTGTGTCATGAGGAACCAAAACACAAACCTTGTAAACAAGAATTCAGTAACAACAAATCAAATTATCATGTAAGAGGTTAATGAAAGTGGATGTATTTGGAAGTAAAGTATTTTTTTCCAGAAAAAAACCTTCTAAGATTCATTAAATTGGACCACCTTAGAACAATAATCATATGCTCTCTTTAAAGTGTCTTAGCCTGAAGCTATGTCCCAGTAATATATTACTGAATTATCTCCTCTTTGTTTTTAATGGTGAATACCTGGTAGAGACCACTGTGGTAAAGAAGAAAATTGAATTAGTTTTAAGATGTCCTTATATATGAAATATTTACCACTAGAAAAAAATCTTCCAAGAAATGGTTACACAACCAAGCGCTGTAAAAAGTTTGGTGAAAGAAACCACAAAGAAACCACAAATGCACATTATCAATTATTAAAATGTATATGTTATTATATATACTTTAAGTCCTATTTTTGCTTGAATAATAAAGTAGTTGTTGGATTTAAGAATTTTACTCTTTTCTCTGGGCTTCGAATTAGGTCACATTCCAGAAGCTTGTTTGTAGATGCAATTGCGAGTAACTTCAAAAGGGACATGGACTGAGCTTCTTAAAACTTACAGTACTGGTGCTTGTGAACTCTGAAGGTCCCTGCATTTACTGGGTATCTAACTTTGAACTATTGAGTTTATAACTGCACCTAATTTTTATGGCACGAGTAAATGTGTAAATGCTCCTTGCTCAGGCCTTTATTTTCAGAAAGATCAAGGAACCAGACCAGGTAGAATTTCATGGTGTTTTTAGCGGTGCAGCTCAAATCCTTTTCTGTCAGTATTTATTTCCGCAGTTCTGTGCTTAGCTTGTTGTCTTCTGTGAATTCTATTCAGAGTTGCCAAATTTTCTCTATGCAAACAAGACAAGCCAGGCTGCATAACTTTCTAACACAGTGTCTAAAAGTTAGGTATTGGAGTATTTGCAATGCTTTAGCATTTGTCAAATCACTTTGCAGACCGAACCACAGTTCTCTATGAATTTGCATGGCAATACTTCTTCTTATTGAGGGTTGGATGGACTAAAAATAACAGTGCATGAACTCCTCTGGACCAAATCACTAATAGGTATTGAAATCAATGGGTTTCATGAAGTCACAGATCAGCAATTTTAGGCTGGCCCTTTTTTCAGGAGAGAAAACGAACACTTTTCCAGTAATTGCAGGACATTACACTGGCTTCAATGAAAGTGTTAATCAGCAGTGTGATGGATACTTAAAATTAGACCTAATTAATTATTTGGTAGATAAGTAAAGTAGAATGAGAGGTGACATTTTGCTACTAATGACTTTCTGCTCCAAGACATTGTCAGGAGCAGTAATTGAGTGGATACAGGAACACACAGCCAGGGAGGCCCCACACAGTGCCTCACAGGTATCTCACATTACCTCTGAGTGTTAATGTAGTGACATGTAATGGCATGTTTCTGTGGGTATTTTTAAAATCTCAGGTTGCCTGCTGCTTTCATTTGCCCCACTTTACCTGCAAGTGCCTCTTTCTGCAGAATTCTTTTTTCCCAGAACAGAGTAGGAGCAACCACAGTAATGCAAAAGCTGAGGCAGAATGAATGAGCAGCTGGGAGACTGCAAAGGGCATTGAGGAAAGAAGAGTGTGCAGTTAAGTCTTGAGCTTAGTGGTAAAGTGGACAGACTTACTGCTCAGAGTTGAGAGTGCTTTAGGAGAGAAGTGATCTTGAATATGGCATAGTTCTAGTTCAAGAGACAGGAATTAGGTACTCACAGTCCTTCTAATGCATTTGAGTAAAGATTACATCTAAGCTCAACTTTCCTGGCTGCTCACAGTTACAGTTTGGCTCACCCTCTAGACTGCTTCTCCAGATGGCGAAAGTCAGCTGTGGTCCAGGACTGACTTTGTTTTGAACTCTGCCCATGAAGGAAGAATTTATTTGGCAGGTAGTAGGTCAGGCTGTGAGTCATCTAAACTGGTATGTAAACTCAGGCACTTGAAATTTGCAATCAGAAAAGGGAACATAGGCATGCAGAGTCGTGGGGTTGAAAAACTGAGTGTGTACACCAGACTGGTGTCCCTCCAAGGCAGAGAGTTGGCTAGGTTTTGATTACTCAAGTGATAATGGCTGAATCACTCTATCAGACAACCAAGCACTTTTATAGGATCATTTGGCAGAAGAGAAGATGTTACTGTTAATCCATAAGTAGGCTGTTGAAATTTTAGAGGCTGTTGTGGAAAGGCAGATACAGAGTATGAGTCATGCAGTAAGAAAAATCAAAGAATAGATTTATGATCATGAAGAGATCTGACAGTGGCTCTGCTTAGAAAATGAGAGCTTAAAAAAGGTTGATGTATTCTGTGGGACTCTGATTTGGCTTGAGATCCCCAATTGCACCATGGAGTAACAAAGGGGATTTTATTGCCTCACCTGACTTAAAAATAAGGTGGTTGTCCAAAGGGCAAGCTGTTATACACACACACACTCCCTGGCTTCCCATACTTGCCTTAACTCAACTATAGCAATGCCACAGCTGAAGAGTGAGTCACATCAATAAATTAACTGTATTTTTTTGTTAGTATTCTGTCAGATCAGTGAGCTGAACTGAATCAGCACTGGATACAAGTGAAATATCAGTAAGGTATGCTTTGGCAAGGAGAGGGAGAGAGGCAGCAATGTGCAGTTAAATTGAATTTAAGTCCTGAGGTGAGGTTGCATCCTTAGATTAATGGAACCAATGGGACCAGATTAGCAGCTGGTTTAAAGTTATATAGCCTTACTGTTTTTAATATCTCCACCCTAGTTTACATCTGTTGATCTAGATTGATTTAGAGGCATAAATTCACAAGCTGGTAAGCAACTAGTTTCTCTTCCTGTTTTCTTCCTGTTTTTCAGCAGAAAGCTCTGGTTTATCTACTCTTTCAGAAAAGCCTTTAAGAAAAAAAAAGGAAAAAGGAAATTCTGCTATAAATCCGTAAAAAGCTTGAACTCAAGCCAAAGAATATCTTAGTAGCTAATTTTATGGGGTTATTTTGCAATTGTCTCCTCTTCATCCAGAGACGGTTCTAAGACTTTGTACTTTCCATGCATGCATGTTTATGCATGTATGTTTGTGACCAAGCACTCTGGTTGCAAAAAATACCATATATTAACACTCAAGTGATTCTTTCACTGGTCTTACAGTAACATATTTCCCAGAAAAGACTAAAAGAAGATGAAGTGAGAATTCCATTATAGGAAGCAAGAAATTTCTAATTGCAAAATGCTTAGAAACTGACAGGAAATAATTTTTACTTTTATTTGTTAATAATGATTGCCACAAACATTACTTACTGTTTTTCTTGACAACACTTGTCCCTATGAAGACATTATGGTTTGAGAGTACTGAAGTAATATGCACAGACAGGTAGAAATTTCTATGGGGTTTCCTTTCTGGGTTAAAAGAAGGGGTATCTCCCACCTCAGCACGTTCATAGAATGCAGGGTTCAGAGATGTTAATCGCTGCTTCTTTTATCAGGCAGCTTTATTAAAATCAATGTTTTTTTGTTACCAAATTAGAAGGGACCGAGAGCAAACTTCAGAGCAGTTATTAACACAAGTCCACGTTTACTGAAAGAACTGGGCACCTTCACGTGCACTGCAATAGCTGGGAGTTACACAATATCTATATCATTTTTCACAGCTTTGTCATTAGCTGGTAATGATTTGATTATTTTGCAGATGAATCACAGTATAAATCTCTTTCACAAACACTACCTCCAAGTATTAATCAAAACCATTAAGGCAAAGCAGTCAGCGCAAATTAAAAAATTTGCATGTCTAAATTAAAAATTACAGTAATACATCATAAATAAATCTTTTAAATTCTCTATGGTCTGTATGAGCATCCCCTTTTTGTGCCTGTAATGAGCCCATGAATACAGCTCCTTTGCTCCCCCCACTATCTTTTTAATCAGTCGGTAATCAAATTTTATAGGTAGAATTCTGGTCTTTCACTTTGAAGTCCAGGTTGGATCTTATTTGAGAAAGATTTTTTTTTTTTTTAAATTTCATCTTTCTGGAATCCAGCAAGAGAGCGTGAAAGACACAGACTCAAAGACAAGTGTGAAAGACAGGAGTTCAAACCCATCACATATAATTTGCAGTGTCTTTGGCTATAGCAAAGTAAATATTTGCAAAGGGTGATATATCTTATGCAAATAACTTTGAACTATGAAGAAAATGACTGAGTTGTGTTTTAGGTACTATTTCATTTTAGAACTATTAACACCTTATTTCCAGTGTGGAAAAGATTAGAAAAACTCTCATTAATATAAGCCACTACTGAGATATAGAACAAACGCTGCTTCCCTATAAATAAATTCAGAAATGTTAAAGAACAGCTCAGCAATGTTGCGTTTTTCAGCTAATTACTGTCCTTCACTTGGAAAGTAATATTCAGGATACAGAAGTTTGCTGGTCTGTTGCTGCAATTTTATTTACAAGTTGATGAGGTTGGCCTGATATATGAATTTTGTTTGTCCCTTTCCTCTGGCAAAGGACATTTTGGGAAGAAATTTGTTGCAAAGCAGCAAGTACAGATTTCAAAGTGTTTGCCAGCTGACAGTATTCAGAACCATGACCTCCCCTGTGCAGATTTTGCTGTGACCAGTTCCAGCATCAGCCGCTGTTTTGTCTGTGATCTTTTGGCTTTGCTGCCTCACAGCATTCCAATGGTTGAACAGCCCACTCGGAAAAGCGACCTTTTTACTGACTCTGGAATGACCCCAAGAAGGAACTGCAGGATCCAAAAACTTCCCGCCTTCAATCATTTCCTTTCAAGGTCACTAGCTTTTCTTTTTCTTGAGGGTACACCGCAAGAAGTTAAACATACAAATGTAATCCTAGGAAGAAAAAAAAAGGTAATTAAAAACAGAGTATAAAACTAATTAAAAATTGCTTCTTGATCTGACTAGATTTACACATAAACTACACAAAACATAAAAAAAACAAAAACAAAAACAAATCTTGCATGTCCTACCTTCCCGTGCTAATAAATCTCCATGGGATAAGACAAGGGCTTAGTTATTTATCAATTGCTTGCTCTGCCATTTGAGTGGCTGAAGACAGAAAGACTTTTACAATAATTAGTAGCTTATCTTTCAGAGGTACATACCTAGGAATGTGCTTCAAGACAAGACTGAATATGTGCTCTAGTCCACTTCTGCATTGTTGCTTTACATGGTTCATTTCTATTGCATTCCACTGTACTTACAGAGTTCAACATTAGATTTTCAAATTAAGAGGGAACCCTGAAGTCTGCAGAATTGCATTTCAGGCGGTTTTGCTTCATGGATGATTTGATGTAGCCTTCCAGTCCACAGACAAATCTAGTTCCTGACTATTAACTTCTACTTACATTTAGGAACCGAAAACCAAAATTCAATATTTTGGGCTAGTACTTTTAGGTCTGGTGAAATTTTAGATCTGGTGTCACTTTTCTATTAGATAACTGACGCTGCTGGAGAGTTCCGCAGCCAGCCCCTCACTCTGGCCTGTGCCAAGAGTGGCTGCCCCCAAACTACAAGTGGCCTGAGTGGTGGTGCAGAGCAGGGCTGCTCCTGCTCTCTACTGTCCTTGATGGAGCAGTGCCAAAGACTGGGACAAAGAACAGGGACAGACCCTTCCTATGGTTGCCAAGGCAGTTTACCGCTCAGAGAGGGTCACGGATGAAGAACCAAAAGTAGCACTTTGCACAGTCTTTTAAAGGGAGAGGTACAAGGGGTGGGTACAATTCTTCAACCAATAGGGATGGTACAAGGGAGGAGCTAGAGGAGGGACTTACACAGCTACAACCAGTGGGGGAAAGCAAGGAGAGGATACAGCTTGAGAGAACCAATAGGGCATTGAGGAACATGGAAACTTCTGGACCTGAAGGCGGGGTCTACTGTGGATTAACAACATTGGGGGGAGGGTCAGGGAGGAGTTTAGGCAGGGCCCTGGAACACCAAGGACTGACCGGGAACTTTCCAGAACAAGGGCCAGGGATTAGGGGGATGGGCATCTAGATAGGCAAGTTCGGGGCCTGATGGACAATAGGGAGAGGGAGGAGAAACTTGCAATAAACCAACAACTTGGGTAAAACTGGAGCAAACATCCAAAGACAACAGAGAACATACAATAAGAAAAACACACCACCACAGATGACAATGAGTGGTTTGTAATTTGACAATTCTACAATAATTTTCATTTATACTTTCAAAATGTTTTTTTTAAGAATTACGTTTTAGACAATATTTTCAAATTATAGTAACAAGAATTTACCTGTTTCAGGTAATATTTCCAACAATGTTTTCAAATTATAATAACAAAATTTTACCTGTTTTACACATGAAATTCAGATATGAAGACTGTTGGGAACTTGTGTCTAAGCATATGAGGTCCACTAAAAGATGTGAGCTTAGGATCTGATGGTGTTCACTGACCATTTGGACAAAATAAAACAAACAAAAAACCCTCATAATGCCAAGAATCCAGTAGGTATAAGAGGAAGTAAATCACTTTCAAATTTGTAACTCACTAACGTTATTGAAATAAGAACAAGAGAAACCTTTTTTAATTTTAAAAATCGCATTTTCAATGAATCAGTCACTTCAGTTAAATTCAATAGGGGCCATTCAAGTCTGTATAGGTGGAGGATGAGATCCTGCCTCTTTGTATTTACCTGCAATTGAAATTTCATTAGCAACTTATTTGTCTTTTATTTTGGATTTCCTCGGACAAACTGGGTATTGTAGCAAAAGAGTCTTAGAACTTAGAGAACAATTCCAAGACTGTTGCTTTATCAAGGTTCAAAAGAAAGCTTCCCAACTCTTCCATTGTGAGATTGGCTAGGGCTTGTATTGGGGAAGTATAGAAAGCAAAATATATTTTGTCTCTACAAAACCTATGGAAGTATATATACTACCATAACAGCAGTAGCCTCACATTCCCACACCAAGATTGCAGAGGAAGAAACTTGTTGTGCAGTTGACCTAATATTCAGAATTTTATTAACAGTGAGAATTACCTGACATTTTCTTCTTCTGAGGATATTTGGGGAGATAAAGGTCTCCAGGCCTCCAGATAAAGGTCTCTAAGCCATTATAAGAGACATTAGAATCTTACAGATGCACACATTTCCCTCAATATACATTAACATAACTTTTGTCTGCCATAATCTCCTGCTTCTTATTTATCTTTGTGGGATTTCATTGTTTGGGGTGGGTTTTTTGGTTGGGGTTTTTTTTTTGTTTTGTTTTTGGTTTTTTGTTTGTTTGTTTGTTTTTTGTTTGTTTGTTTGTTTTTTGTTTGTTTGTTTGTTCGTTTTGCTTGCTTGGTTGGGTTTTTTGGTTTTGTTTTTGTTTTTTTCTTTAGCGGAGACTTAATGTAAAGCCACTACATGAGAGAGCAATTGGTTTTATAAAGTCTCTTAGAAAGCAAGGTCTGCTTAAAGCATTTAATTAAAGAACATTGTGACTTTACTACATGTTATTTCTGCTTATAAAATTCTGTGCTCCAAAGTTTTCTTTCTATTAATCACTCTGTGTAAGCATTATGGGCACCTTCCATTTGACCACATTGTTCAAAGCCACATCCAGCCTGGCCTTGAAGATTTCCAGGGTTAGGGCATCCACAGCTTCTCCAGGCTACCAGTTCCACGGCCTCATGTATAGAAGTTCATATATGTCATGCTTAGCATCAGGTTTACACTCACACATTCATTTAGTTTGCAGATTTCTTATTCTAGGATCTCTTAGGGTTCAAGAAGGAAGGAATTCATTTACTCAAGTATAATCTGGCAAAACAGAGCGGTTTCAAGATTTGTAGAAGTATTTAAGCACTGTGTGCTGTATCTAGATTGAAAAGCATTGAGCTCCACGTTGTCTAGTTTGCTGTCCTGATTGGGAATCTGGTGAGATTGCCATGCTGTAACTCACTCAGATCTTCTAGTAGCATGGCCAGAGCTAGTATTTGAAAAGTGCTACTGAATCCACAGGCAGAGGAAAAAGGCCAGATGATAAATTCAGCAACATACCTACCTCTAAATCATTAGTCACTCTGCCCAACAATTTTTTTTGATTCACATTTTAGTGTTTAAGTGGGGAAATTCCTTCTGTTTATTTCTTTAATAGTATTTTACTCAATGCCTGCACTGAAGAGCACTGAGGTATTTCCAAAAAAAAGAAAAATCTGCTGAAATAGAAAATGAGGAGTCTCAAGCCAACCTGACGATGCATGTTGATATTTTGTTTTTAACTATCCAATAAGATTGCTCAGATTAACGGGTCACTCAGACTTTTCCAGGCTCTCTTTGTACTGGTGGGACAGGCAAATGCACCAGATAGGCTTTTTAAGTAACTGCACAGATAAAGTCTGGACAGTTTTAGTATATATGACTTGCCAGCTCAAGCAGAGAGACTGACAGTGTGGAAACAGCTTGTCAGAGCTCAGGTCATGGTTAAAAACTGCTAATGTTAATGCTGACAGCCTGTAAAGTCCCTGCTATCCATGATACCTTTAGTCAAGTTATGAAACACTCTGGAGGATTCTATTTCTTTCTCCTTCACTATTTTATCCATTTCTGTTATTACTGAAAATATTTAACTAATTCTGTGAATATCCCTTGCTTTATCTGCATTATTCAAGCTGCAGCCTGTCTCTAGTACCCAGTACTGCAGCATCCAGCACCTTTGTAAAGAGGAAGATGTGCTTGCAGATAGCTGAGAATGGCTATTGCCCACATGACATCCTGCTCCCTGAGCCTCCCTGGGCTGCATAAGAATACTCTCTGATTTAGCTGAGATTTGCTACAAATGAGGTCATGGAGAGGGGCAGGCAGGTGATGACCTCAGCGGACTCTAGGAAATAAGCATTATTGCTCAGTTCTGCGGGAAAATTCATGAAACTGCAAGAGCTGTATTATCATCCTGCTGAGCTTCTTTTCACATGGGTCCACAGAAGGCAGTTGTACTCAGAGGCCTGGTACTGAGGGCACATCTGTTACATAGGGCTGCTCCTCCTTGCTGTGAGACACGCTTTATATCCTGCATAAAGTCCAGCGCTCTGTCTATGAAATAAAACTTCTTAAACCAAGTTGTCTTGTTATCCTTTTAATCTGGGATCAAGCCTTTGCTTCCCCTGTGTATTTATCTAATGTGCTCTATTATCACTAAGTAGTCCCTTGCCACTAAAGAACCGATGTGCCCACTCTTGCCGTACGCCAGATCTAAAATCTGTACATTAGAAAAAGCTGCAATAGGAAAGATCAGTGGAAAAGGTCCAGTCTTGTGTTAAATCTGTGCCTAAAATATGTGGGCAATTAAGGTAGACTGGGAACCTTTTTGCTTTGTTCTACTAGAATTTCAGAAGTTATTGAACTGCCAATTTATTGAACATTTCCTTGGCGAAGGACAAGGGAATACAGCATGGAAATAGTGTTATTTACTACAGAAGTCACAGAGACTAAAA
The DNA here is from genome assembly GCA_008694505.1 of Cyanoderma ruficeps. Lineage (NCBI taxonomy): Eukaryota > Metazoa > Chordata > Aves > Passeriformes > Timaliidae > Cyanoderma > Cyanoderma ruficeps. The sequence continues at coordinate 15,501,867 of VZDJ01000782.1, read as the reverse complement.
ATGGCAGGATACAAATAAGAATGAAGGTAGGAAATTGAATCCAATAGAAACACAGCTTAGAGCAATAGAAATGAAAGCATCAGGGCATGGATTTCAAAACCAAGAAGCAGCCCCAGTTATTCTGGGATTTTCCCCTGCCGATTCAAATGCAGTAGTGCAAGCACTACGGAATTAAAAAGCTTGCAAGATAACTCCATATTGTCAAAGACATCTCATTATCAAAAGAAGCCAGTGCAAGTAAGAACAAAGGTGGAGTTTAGAGCATTTTAAATCTGAGCTGAATCATTGCTTGTAACAGAACATACTAAAAAGAAGACAGCTATCCCTTTGAAAAGATCACAGAATTACAGGATAGTTGAGGTTGGAAGAGACTTCCACATATCATTTAGTCCAGCCTCTCCTGCTCAAAGCTGTCAAGTTTATCTGTTGATAGCCATGAAAAGAACTGTATCACAAATATTGAGTGAGTACTGTGTAGAGAGAAGGTCTAAAATGTTCTCAGTTCATATATCTGCTTTAAAAAGCTCTCTGAAAACATGTTACATGGCCAACTAATTCATTAGGGTACTTAGATTTCAGGACAAAGGAGCTTGTTATATAACTTCTCCAAATTAGGATACTTTGTCATTAGTTGGCATCAGTGAAAACAAACTAGAACTTACTGCACTGACCTGCTTGTAGCCTTATACCAATATTTCCTGCAGTAGTCAACTTTGGTTTGGTCTCATAGCATCATTAAATTTATGTTCATCTTATCTTTTTAAAAAACATTCAGTTAGGTAGAAATAACCTATCTTAGAAAATATATTTTTAAACTTTTTTCACCCCTTTGTCCTTGTTTCCCATTATAGGTAAGCTGTAGGTAAGTGTAAGAAAAATTATACTGAAATAATCACTTACACATGGCAAGTTAAATGTTAATTATTAGAGTATTGTCCCATGTTGACTTTCTCATCTAAGCAAATGTCCTATAAATCACTGAAGCTTGTCAAGTAACTTCCTGTTCTGGCAAACTTTTAAAACTCTTTTACTTTTAGAATACTTGGTAACACACAGATGTTTGAATTTGGAAAGTCTTTTCCTTGTTGAGTTTGTCAGTGTGCCTTGCTTTTCTTTTTTACTAGTCTGACACGCTCTGTTATTCTAGATAGTGCACATTTTTCACTCTGACTTCTAGTGCCTTTCTTTCTAATCCTTTTCTTGAAAAGTTCATAGTCCTCTTCCGAATTCTGAAACTTAAATAGATGTCATAAAAAGATGCAAGGTAGCTCCTAGTATAGTCACAGCAAAAGAAATTGCTAGGAATCTGACATGTAATGTAAACAGGAATGAATCTTGTATGAGCCCTGTAAATTTTGGTCTTTGATGAAATATGGTTTGTTATATGTTCTCTTATCATAACTAGATACAACATTTGGACTGAAGGAGTCCTAACTAACAGCGTTAGTTTTTCTTTAAGTTTTTTGGNTTTTTTTTTTTTGGTTTTTTTTTTTTTTAATTGACAAGGTTGCTGTAGCATCAGCTCTGTTTCCTGGTGTAACAAACATCTCTGCTATAGTATGGAAGTGTGGCACATGTAGCACCACTTCCTTGGCTGAAACATGCTAATTCTGTTCCATTGCAGTGGAGCTACAGTGATTTACATTGCCTGAAAACTTGTATGTGAAACCAGACAAGGGGCTTTTTTGCCTCGCGTGAGTAACACTCCTATTCACTTCCCTCCGATCTTTGAGTAATCCTAACTGCAGGAGTTTGCCCTCAGGCAAAACCAATGGGATGAGCATAGCTCGGAGAGTTGAGCAACACGTTGCCTATGCGTTGAAATACTGTGGCACTAGGAGCAAATAATAGAAGGAAAATTTCCTGACATCATTTCCTTGGACAGCCATGAAGAAGCTTCACATGAAAACAAAAGTATGTCTGGCATAAGATAGCATTCTCTATTGGGGCAAATATGTACACTTATGTGCACTACTAGAGAATTTATCAGAGTGAGTACAAATAAAGTTGTCAAAGTTTGTGGTATCTGACAAGATAAAAGGAACAGTCAAAGTAACAATATGTGTAGGGCCAAATGTTCATGCGATTTATGTATCTAATTTGATTCTATAAGACAGAATCTGGCACTGCAAGCAACTTACTTGCTAAGGAGAGATGACACTTCCTATGAAAGGTCTGCATGATATTATTGCTATTTTACTCAATGCTTACTAGAATTTAGTTTTTTTAAAAATCCATTCAGTAGGCTCCACGTAGTAAAGTCTGTTGCTCTGTAGTAAAGTCTGTTGCTCTGTATTTAGATCACATTTGGATTGCGGTTATGCTTTTTCTTTTTTTCACCCTGTTTTATTTTCTCCTTCTCCTTTCTTTTTCTTCTGTGGATTCTCAGCTGTAGGTGACATTATTGTGATGGCTGCATTTCAAAGACCTCACCTGCTCTGTCATCTCTGAATTTATGTTACACTTCATGGTATCAGCTCTAACGATCTTATTCTCTCGCTCTCTCTTTCCTTTGCACCTCTACTCACTTCCTGACACTTGACACAATAAAACCCTTTTTCATTTAGAAACTGTATTTAACCCCTTTTCACCAACAGCTTTTTACTCAAAAAAGAAAGAAAAGTATATCAACGGGACTCTACAACTTTGGGGATTCCAATTTTTTTAAATTACAAATAAATATATTTACACACTCTTTTGTTTATACCTAGCCAGTCTTTATAAGTTACCTGTGCATATCTCTCTTTAAAAATTCATAAATGAAATGTGGGCTCCTTTAACTTTTTTTTTCCATCAGTCTTTTAGAATCAGGCTTCATTTCCTGGCAGTTAAGACAATAAAAGAAAACAGCCACAGTGATGAAGACAAACTTAACTCTTTCATGCAGATCCTTTCAACCAATGAAAATCTTCAGTGTTTATGTCCTGGCACATTTTATTAAATGCTATGGCTTCATTTACATATACACTAAATGGTATTGTTGAGAAAAAATTAGTTTAAAGAGCCCTTGCCTTAAACTATACCGTATAAACAAAGAGACACAACTTGATAATCAGAAATTCTAATGAATGAGTGAACAGCTTATTTAAAAAATACGATATTTTCCCAACGTGTAACCAGTATCTGCAAGAAAAATATGTTTGTAAAAGCATAGTAATAACCATCAAGAGAAGTTGCATAAAATCCTTACCTATTCATTTCATTTCCCTTTTGCTGAAGATGTCATTAACAGACAAAGTTGTCATTCTTTTAAAGTAGTTAAAATTTCTAAGTACTTAGTGAATATTTTGAATGATCAATATTTAGCCTATTCATTATTCACGTGGTATTCAATTTAGCTATGTGTAGTTCTTTATTGGTAGAAGAGCAACTCTGTATTGAATTCACCTAAATATGTATTTTTGAATAGGAAAAGATTATGCAGTAAAGATTCAAGCATATTGGGTTTGGGTTTTTTGGTTTTTGGTTGGGTGTTTTTTCTAAGTGGGGGGTTTATGTTTTTGCTGTACCCAACCTATATTATTTTCTATTTTTTGAATGCACTCATTTCTGTATTTCTGATAGAGAAAGGATCATAAATATATTTAAGTAAGTTAAATACAGACTTTACAAATATGGGTACAAAGAAATATGTAAAATGCTGTGTCTTCAGTGAACAGATGGACCAAGAAGTTGTTGTGAATCTGGCTAGGAACTATGGTGAATGATATTTCATTAGCCCATATCAGCTACAGATCTGTTGAACAAAATAAGACTCCAGACATTTTCTGAATTACTCTCTTATATAGGTCAAATCACAGTTGTAAGAGCAAATGTTCACAAACGGCCACTGATCTGGGTGGCCCAGATTTTAAAAGCCCAGCTGGAAGCATTTTGGGTCTGGTGGAATTGTAGAGTATTTTTTTTTTCTGAGACCCAAACCCAAAGATATCTCAAAATTGAGTTTTAGAATAAATATCATCATGTAGGAAATGCCTGTTATTAAAAGTCCTGTTCTCCATCATATACTTTCTTTAGTATCATATGGAGGACATTATGTCCTCTGGAAAGGTGATTCTTTCTTATTATGACAGAGAAAGTGAGTAAGTGATTGTTTGGTCTGCCATAGACCTCTGCAACCTTAAGCAGTTCATTTAACATGCCTTTGTCACCATTCCTCGCATATACAATAATATCAGCTAGCTCTGTATTGTGCAAAATAAGTGTGACAGTATTTCACATCAGTCAATTTCATTTTGAGCAAAAAAACAGATACAAGAACTATGCATATCTATAATCTAGGGCAATATGGCCTGAATCTTGAGTGCTACTGTGATACAAGTAATTAACATTTTCTTCCTGGAATGAAGGCTGTCAACACATTTTTTAATAGATTCCATGAATTAAGTCATGGTTTCAAACAATTTGGTCTGAAGTTGTGCATTAAAACTGTGGTGAGCCATTAAAAAGATGACTTACCAACTGTCAAAAGCAAAATAAGAATTAAGAAGGTGAAGAGGGAGAGTGTTGTGTGACAGCCACCATAGATTTTCCAGACTGAATGCTCAGATGCCTCTCTACATATGGGTCTGCTGGAAACCTTCAATGTAGGTACAGAAGTCACACCTGTGTCTGTAGCAAGAAACCCTGATTTCCTCTTCAGCCTTTTCTACCACTTATGTAAAAGACTTGAGCAAAAAGATTCAGCCTGTTGTTAGTGGTAATTGCAATTTTGTTAAAGTCATTGGAAATAAGAGTAATGAAATTGTATATTTTTGAAAAATCAAATGCAGTAAGCCTAAATTCTTTTGGTGAGCAAAAGTGTTTTGGTTTTAACTTCGTCTCAGGTAGACAATTAAATTCCCCTTTCAACCACAGTCTGAAATGTATCATCTTCTAATTTTTTTCATAGAATTAACTCCCACTGCCTGTTCAGTGATTCATAGACATCATTGTATGAAGCTGTCAGACTGTAGATACCAGAGGGTAAGGGAAAAGAATATATTGCCCTTCATATAGAATGAGGGAATTTATTAATTTATTTAAGTTTCTTTCTGGAGCTTGGTACAACCTCCTCTGAGCACTACAGTAGCTCCAACAAGCAAGCAGGCATTGCCTTTTGTGAAAATCAGTAATGCCTCACATATATGTTAGAAATGCCTGTAAAGTAAGAGAGGTACTCAGCCATAACTACTAAATGCTACTGAAGGAAACCCTCACTTTTCAAAGCTACAGGAAATCATTCTTCTGAAGTGATCATTTTCTCTTACTTGTTTTGTGACTCCTGTTCATCTTTGACCCCTGTGCTGCTGATAAGTAAGTGACAGGGCACCTCAGCAGCCTTTTAACATGAGGCATGGAAGGCTGAAAGTAATTCAAAAGGCTATTTTTTGTTGTTGCAGTAAATAGCCTGTCTGAACCAGATACAAGCTTCTGATGTAACACTGTTTGTCTTCAAGCACCTTCAACAGAGCAAATCTGCTTTTGTTTTGACATTTCACTGTCAAATTTCCTGAATGCATAATTACAGATATATTATAGAAATATGAGTGCTACAGTCAGGTCTGCTTCCCAGTCAGAGATAGATAATTCCATGAATAACAAATCCATTATCACCCTTGCTACTGACAGCAACAATAAAAAATCATTGTATCCACAAAGGAAACAAATGATGCTAACATGTACAAAAGGAATATTGTATTGACCCAGTATACAGGTAGCCATATAGACAAATATGCCCTTCTACATAGGTTTATTTTTGATTTTTAAATTTTTGGAGTAAAACAGGAATAACTCTTTACTAAGGATGAAAGCCACAGACCTACCTACTTGTTTTTACAAAACATCTATGGACACTTATATGGACACCTATGGACATCTATAAGTTCTCAGTGACAACAAAACAAAAAAATAAGTTTTAGTTTGCAAGAGCCACTGTACAATTTGTGTTTGTCACAAGCACTATACACTTCATATTTGTGGCAACTTAGCTTCAGTCCTCCCATATTAAAACACTTTCTCCTCACATCGAATGCTTATTTGTTGCAAATTTTATTTTAATTTTATTTTAGTACCTTGCAGTTTAATGCAAGGTACTAAAGTTTGCAAGTAAGTTTTCTGAGATGTTGTCTAGACTGACCTGCTGCAAAGTGTCAAGGACTACATATTCCTCATAGAACAGCTAATAGGTGTCTAAATCCTCCCAGTTTATTTCACATGACTTTGTTGGGTGCTAGGGTCAGCTCTTTGCTTACTTGGGTATCCTATACAGCCCGGACAATGTTCTAACACTCGTAACAAGTCACCTTGCCCAAATGCTAGAGCTGAGATGGGATCTCCTTATATGACCCCAAATGGTCATTGTACAATGCTGAAATTGTATCATATGTGCCATGTGTAAATCCTGTACCAGGTAATTTTCCAGCTGGGCTATTATATGCCAAGTAAAACCTTGAGGGGGATCAATTGTTTATTGTTCCATCCTATGCAAAAAGAGTTTTCCTTTGGCCTATCACAATAATCAAAGGAAAAGAAAATCCACATCACAACAGAAATATACTTCTTTCCACTTCTACCTTCCTTCTATTCCTAAATTTAAATTGTGCAGCTTCTTGGCACAGGACATTGTGGATGTTAGAATATTTCATTAATTCAGAATACAACTGGACAATTGCATGAATTAAGTCCCCATTGAGGTTTTTCTAGCATTAAGACATTTCTGAGCTGGGAGGGGAAGTAGTATGGATGGCAGTTTTGTCTTGTTCTTAAATGCTTTCCAGAATATCTGAATACAGACTTGTCAGAAATAGAGAGTTTGCTCTGATACAGATGTTCTTATGTATCACTGTGCAAGTGTCCAGTAAAGGTTTCATGAGCCAAGGCTAAGAAAGATAATTGAGATCTTCAGGATGATCGGGGTAAAGAAGAATGGCTTAGTGTTAATGCCATCACAGAAGAAATTTTATTCCATTCCTCAAATAAAAATAAAAAAAATGGATCTTTTACTTTTTAGAACATCCATATGAATAGTAAACTAGTACTGATTAATCAAGTCTTGCAATACCATAAAGCATCAAGTCTATGTATCAGAATTACAAAGAATGGAAGTGAACAGGTCTGTGTTGGGACATTGGTTACAGCATTACTGTATAACCCTAACTATATGAACACTTTCGTAACTACATCTGTGCTGGATTTTATGGTGTAGGAAAACAGTATTCAAAATTGTGTGCTCATTGCTGCAAAAAAAAAGTGGTGATTTATCTGCCCTCAGCAAAAAAAGCAGCAGGCTACGCAGCAAAACATTTATTGAGAGCTTTCCATGTGATTCTTTATGCTGAGTGAAACTCATACATAGATTTCTGTCAGTACCACTCCAGGAGAAACCCAGCACAGTTCTAGAAAACTGGCTTTTGACATCCTAGAGATCTGTGCCCGATTACCTGCAGCACTAGACAGATTTTGCTGGCTGGGTCTGAAAGCAATATACCAATACAGTAACTTGAAGAAGAAATGTAGGAGGAGGAGCGTGTTTTCAGTGGTCTTGTAAACCTTCAGTGTCCTGAGGCACAGGCCATCATCACATGACTATATTTTTGCTGGTGGCAATTTGTTTATATTTATTTAGGGAAACTGTGACATTCACTGGTGTTCTGTCCATGTTACCCAAGTACTCTTTGAAAATGGTGCTAGAACAGCTGAAGTAAAGAGAACCATGGGAAACATCTGTCTTGATCCTAACTGCATTAATTTCTGAATAGAAGTTGGAACACGGTACACAGAAACTCCCAGGGCCTAAGAAGCAGCAGGCAGCATGGCAGCATGGCAGCAGAGCAGAACAACTTGGGGTGACCAGATACAGTGCCTGGGACCTATCAGAAACACTCCTGTGCTCTAGATGAAATTATAACCAGGAAAAATGCTGTAAGTGAAACACTACAGCACAGTGAACCTGCATAACCCACTGGGAGTGTCATGAGAACACATGACCGATCTCCATTTCTTATACTAATGCAGTAAATCCTGTTATGTATTATCTCCATATCATTTGGCACGCGCTGATCATGGAGAGGATCTCTTGTCAAAGAGATGTGAGGTAAGACTGACTCCCTTTGGTTGCTGGGAATGAAGACAGGATTTGTGACCTTCAGGAAGTGTGTTCCTCAACTACATGCAAGCAGTCATCCCTCCAGGATCCTACCAATGACTGGGTCCATTGCCTGTACATTTTTTCCAGTAAAATATGTGCTGCTTTCTTAAACTAGGGACAGTCCCACTCAAAAATTTGTATATTGTTGTACTTTAGTGAGATAGTATCACCTGTAAACTTCATCATGTGTATACATACAGCCCATGACAGATGTGTGTACATATGTACTAAGTATGTGCCAGTTGTAAACATCTGTCTAAATGAGTGTGTTGACAATGAATTACTCAAGTAAACTTGACTTTTTTTTTTTAGTGTGAATTAACAGCTTCTTGACTTGTTACTACATCAACTGCTAATTAGTTCCTGAGTGTAGTTCAAGGTGTTGGCATTCATTACAAAGCTTTCTGCGGTTGTTTGGATCTTTATCTGCCTCAAAGGCAGAATCTTTAGGCAAAAATAGCTATTCAGGATATACAGAGCAGGGAAAGGAAAGGTGGCCTGTAAGGTCAGGAGTCAGTGTTAAAGACTGCACATCACCTAGATTTGGGTCCAATAATGTAAGAATTGAGGTGATGACTTTAACCATCAGGACTAAGAGCAAGATTCATGGTTGGAATAAAGATGGGGAAATCAGAACTGGGAATTTCAGGAGTTTGCTAGACTCCAGTCAAAAGAGGCACATAGCATGTGTCCCTTGATTCTGAAAAAAAACCCAGTTGTATAATTCTAGATGTTTCAATACACAAAGATATGTCTAGATAAGCAAAGGAATGAGAACAAATACCTTTAATAAATATTACCAGACAAGCAGTAATAATTTGAAGTGATGACAAGTACAATGCATCTTCTTGGGAACAGTGAAAAAGCTGATTCAGGGAAATTTATAAATCTATAAGATTTTCCTTTATAGTGTTCATGAATTCAGGTTAGAATTTAAAAAGTAAGATAAATACATGAAATCTAAATGAAAAGACAATATAAGGCAGCATCATCTTTTATGCAGGATAAGGTATCTGGGTTTTATTGGAAAATGGACTTCTAGCAAGAAGATGTATTGAAATGTATCACTCCTGAAGTTTTCAAACTAATTCCATATAGGAGCACTTAAAGTAATTCAATTTTGTAAAGTCTTTAATGCATAGCTTCCAATGAGATTTTAAAACCTTGATTTTATTTAAGTCAGTTAATAAAATAGTTTGTTTCAGAAACATGTGATTAAGGAAACATTTTGGAGGCGAAAATCAGCTTACTTTTTCTAACCTACTTAACTTACTACTAATGCTCTAAATCCACCTAGATACAGGTATGAAGGCTTACACCATTCACACATAAAATACTGGGTTGTGTTATCCTTACAAAAACATATCTAGCTGAGATAACTAGGTAGAGGGAAAAAGTCTAGGGTTCATCTAGTTATTTCAAGATAACAACAGCCTAACGTGTCATATGCTTTCAGAGCAAATGATGCTCAAAAAGCCTTGTCTGAACTGACTATGGTTTGTCTCCATATTTTTTCTTCCTCTTGACTTTCAGGAAAGAAAACATTTCTTTAAATACCCTGATCATAAGCCAAGAGAAACCAACACTTCTGCTCATTTCCTGTCTCTCTGTTTCCTTTTCTAGGCTTGCTCTGCCTGTCATTCTAAAAGCCTTCCTTTTAGGGTTTCATTAGCAATTGCAATTGCATTTCTTTGATTTGCAGAAAAGTTTTACTACATTTTTTTAACTATACCACCAGATTTCTTTGTTTGGCAGGGTTTTATTTTTCACAAGTTACTAATTTCCAAGAGTTCAGCCTGAGCAGAAGAATTGATGGCTACTGTTTATATGCTGCTCTAAAGAAGTTTCTCTACAGAAGTCTTGAAAAAAAAAACCCAGAACACTGGCATGGTGTCACAGCTAGGGTGGTTGACAATATAGGAATATTTGCATGGAGCACTGTGGAGTTCTGTGTGTGCCACACTTTTCTTACTGTAGAAGTTCATTGATGATGGGTGCTTCTTTTCACTCTCAGTGGTAGAAAAGCGTTGACATATATTTTCAAGCCTGGCATAATTTTTCGTGAGACTGTTTCATGGAACCACCAGTGGAAAGCTCCTCTTTGCTGCTCTTCATAATCTTTTCCTCTTCCACTTCCACTTCTATATTTTTTAACAGAGGAATAACAATAGAATGTCCAAAGTCTGAATTTTGGTGGTGGTGCTGGGTGCTCTGCAGTAGAACGCCAAAGGATAAATGAGACTAGTTAAAGGGTACTTCTATCCCTTTCCTTTGAGGTGAGACTTAGCCACAAAGTATTGAAATTTTAATCTATGTGTGAAACTAAGAGACTAATATAATTTCTGACCTATGCATTTCCTTTTAAACATAAAACACAAACAGGACTGCTTCATCTTGATATCAGAAATATTCTGATGTTAATTAATTCATTATTCTGTGAATGACTGATGATGTAAATATATGTTTTGCAAGCACATACACCATATTATGCTACATATGTAAAGTTGTCAGTGGGTAAAAGAATAAGGAAACTTTGTATGCAATTCTATGGTACCTCCTATGTTGCTTTTTTACACATAATTGAAAGAGAAGATATTTTCTCACAACGTCTGTGCATACTCACAAAAAATGAACGCCTCCACAATTCTTGTTTAATACCTTCATTCCTGTGGTTACCTCTGTATTATGTAGATTACCCCACAGCCCATTGATGCCAAGCTGCTTGGCTGCCCACCTGCCCACCTGCCCTTGGTCCTGGGTGACCTTCCCCTCAGTCTTCTGTGATCCTGAGGGATATTTTCAGAGCCATGTGGCTGAGGTGCTTCAGAGAAGAACTCTCCTCTCTTTCCCTGGGTCAACCCCTGCCTGAGGATGTTGTCACCTGCCCCACAGAGTGGGGTCAGTTACTTCACAGCCCTGAAAGCATAAAATGCTCACAAAAATGCCTCATAAAAATGCGTTCATTGGAAATTTATTCAGCTGTTGGTATTGCCACCCCATGCGTTGGGCAGGATGGCCTGAACCCCCACTCTCAGGAAACTCTCCTGATGGTCCATGGGGACAGTCTGTGTCACAGCCAGGGGCCAGATGGGGAAGCCATGCAGACAGACCCTGTCCTCTGGCCTTAAGGTGTGGTGGGCTCTCCTCACCCTCCTCACCCTTGCCTGCCCCCTGCCCTGTGTTGCTGGATGGCCCTGTTCTGCCTGGCGACACCTTCCCTCGCAGGTGTCTGCACCAGCCGATGATGGATCCCCGCAGCAGGCCCAGCTGGGCCAGCAGCCATTTCCTCCCTTGCTGGGGGCCAAGCACAAGCCCCTGGTGTGGGTGGCCAGCCTGGGCCTAACATCCAGCACCAGGTGCCTTGCTTCTGAAAGGGTAAGAGACCATCCAAAGCCAGGGATGTGCTGAGAGAGAAGAGCAGTTATTGATAGTCGTGAAACAACCTTGTGCTATATCATCCAACCCACTTTCCTAATCCTCCCTCTTTTAAATCTCCGAGTCGCCATGCTGGCACAATTGCACACAACCAGCAGCTTATCTTCTGACTTGGTGCTCTTGCAGGTACCTTGCTTCAAATTCACAAGTTTTTTCTCCAAAAAAGCTCCATGAGGGTTTTCTGCCTCTCCTTTGGAGAGTCTGGTAGGCTTTGCAGTTCTAAGACCAAGTTGCAAAGCTTTCCTCCAGAGAATGTTCAGGTAGGGAGTGATGGAGGGTGACTGTGGGATATGTTGGTTGTCCCCTCTCCAGTGGGAAAGGCCACTGCGTTCAATCAAGGATTCAGGCAGGCTAAGCCTGTGGGGCAGGTACTTGTTCAGCTGTTTTATTGCATGCTGCCAGGTACAGGTATAGACAGTTCTTTGGAAACTGGCGAAGGCTTATAGCCTAGGGGTCTGGATTCATGTTCTCTCCTTCCTTCCCACATTTTCCTGATAAACAGAAGAGCTGGTAGGTAATGGTGAGAGGCAGACAATCACTTACGGCAAACAGCCTGAGGGCTTCACAAGTAGGGCAAAACTCAAGAGCTACCTGAGATTTTTCAGGGGTGCTAGAGAGGCTTGTTGAATAATCAGCATGTCTGAAGCAACTCGTGCCTGGGTCAAGCAGCATGCATACAGACAGGGTCCCTTCACCCTGGGGCACTTTCACTTTGCTGATGTCTAAGGCTGATCTTGGCTCTCAAGAGAAAGTTGACAGAACGGGGTAGGCAGGTCCCATGGATATACTCAGTGGATGTGTTACACTTATGCTCTGTGCAGCTGGTATGGAGTGTGTTGAGCTTATCCTTCTAGGTTTACTTTCTTATTTACTTTCCCGTTACTTCAGCTATCAGGACAAAACTTACAAATGTGGTTGTGTGTAAATAGTATCCAAACAGATATGGGTAAATCATTTAGAAGATATAAATGGTATTTTCGAGGTGTTCTGTCAAACTTGTAGTTTTTCACCAAGCCACAGTACTACTAAATCATTATAAGTGTCCCTTCCTCTCATCTTATTGCTATCAGGGAATGTCATGACAACACAAATATGACTAACCAGTAGGTCAAGGTATCCTTTTCTATTTCTATAGCCATTTGATATTTTTCCTTTAATTCACTACAAATCATAATCAGTCCCAGAATATTTATGCAGCAATGAATAAAAGGTATGTTCAGTAGTTCATACTGATTCATGCATGATAGGATCCATTTGTTTCATGCTCTAAAAATTCCATATTAATAACTAAAAACTGTTTCCATTTTTAGAGTATTTAGTTACATAACAGACATTTTCAGTCTTTAAATATTTTTTGAAATCTGCCTTCTTTTACAAATGCCAATCAAGCCCCATTTTTTTTTTCAAAGAAGCAAAGCAACTGCAGCTGGAAAATTGTTTCATCAAAGGTAATTAAGGTAATATGTTGAGGTAAAGGCAAAAAACTCCAAATGTAGAGGTAACAGTATGAGTGAAAATATGGCTATCCACCATTTTCTATAATGACCTTTCTAAAGCAAGGCTGACTTTAATTCAGTATAGATAATGAGGCTTTAGTGCTCAGTAAACCTAGAGTTTTCCAAGCTTGCATAGGAAGAGAAAAGTTGGAGCAACTCAAAGCAAGCAGTAAAATTTGTTTGATGGATTTGGTTTCTGGGAAGATTACTTTAACATCCTGCCTTCAATCAGGCTGCAAATAAAAGGAAAAAAAATCTATTAGAACAGGGACAAACAATGAATTATAAGGAAAATAAATAAAAGCAGGTTTCTAAAAGGAATCAGATTAACTTTATTGTATGTATCCTTCTACTCTATTTGATCACCACTGGAAGGAAATAAAACCCAGGCAGTTTCTGGTAAACTAACCCATACTGCCACACAAGTGTTCAGAATCACAAGTCAGGCTTTTAAGTAATGAGATCAGCTTAAAAAGCTGCATGATTTTAAAAGCAATCTATCTGCTTTTGTGTAGACATGCACATGTATTTTTTTAGACTAACCTTCCAGAATTTGAGATGTTATCATCCCCAAGCTCACTCTTAATTTTTTCCCCTTCTTTTTTTTTTTTTCCCCACAAAATAAGAGGACTAATTATTGTGAAACTTAAAATAAAATCACAAATATTGTCAATGTCATATCTCCCACAGGACTCAGTTAATAAGTAGAAACTAGTAATAACATAAAATATATTCCCAGGACAAGAACAAATGTTGTTTTTCTGCTGTGTTACCACATGGGGTAAATAGTGGGTGGGGTTGTAGGAGGGTGCACAATAAAATACAAAATAAACAGAAAGTCATTAAATTTGAAAGAGAAAAAAAGCCCTTAACAGATTTGTATTTAGTGAGCCTTGAAATATGAGTATGGCCTAAAGACTGGAGCAGCACTGGTGGTAACACCTGCCTGCTGCAAAACACATTGCAGGGCAAATGAAAAAATGGTTTAAAGGTCTTATTTTTCTATTGTCCATCAGCACAGCCAGGCAGCTGATAAAGAGTCTTGTGGTAGTTCCATCACAGGTAGGCAGAATGAACTGATCAAGGTTTTCCTCTCCAAATCAAACCATTAATAAGTATATTTCTTTGTGGGTACTTAAATCAATGGCAAACTTTCAGCTGTATGCATGAGACTACTATTTTTGCCCAGAAGTTACCTCAAACAGAAAGTCTATTCCCTTTCCCATCGAAATTATGTGGGTTTGTGGTAGTAGAGTCACAAAAGCCAAACCTGAGCAGTTTTTTTGTTATTGCAGAGGTTCTGTAGATTTTCCCAAACCTGTGTTGGCTTGTGCAGAATGACTTCACTGCTCAGCAACAGGCACGTGAAATTAAATCAGTCATTGCAGGTGCCTGTAGCCACAAACCTGGCTATGCTGTAGTGCTTTTTAACATGATAGAAAATATTACAGAACTTTAGAAGAAATGGTTACACCTGATTAAACTATTTAAAATCTCTGGAGTTACATCTATTTTTATGGTATTAAATTGACTTACCTGTTAACTTGGGGAGTATTCAAAATCCTACTAAAACTTTATTGTATTTAAACTATAGAGGCATTGAGAATGGCACAGTGAATTATGAAACAGTGCAGAGACATACCATTTCTCATTAAAAAGCCTTTACCACAATTAGATAGATCTCAGAAGCATTTTTCTATTTGTATTGCTGTTCAAATGCCATTTTTACTATTCAAATGTTTTGAAAATTGATTTTAATTTCTATTATCTTTTCAATGTCATTTCTTCTGGGCTAAGGGACTACTAAAAAAGAGCGAAGAAGCAGACAGCAATAGGACAAGACTATCTTGGCAGGAAAGGCTACTGAGTTCTCCAGAAATAATATTTGCAATTTCCACTGTTTAGATTGTGTTTTTTGAGGGGAAAAAGAAGTAATCTTCTTCCTTTTTCTCACAAATTTGATGGGAAAACTTAGTCCCTTTTGATGATGTTTTGACTGGCAGTGAAAATCTTAAGGAAAGCAGAAACTGTCTTTTGAAAATACCTTACAAGGAGGTTTTTTTTCAGCAGTGATTTACTTAGTATTACCAGGAGATATAATTAGTATAAGCAATTATTGGAGAAAATGAAAGACTGATTCCATAGCCTTGTGTACACTTGTCCACTCACCTGTCATGTCCAGATGACTTTTCTATTCCTGTTTCAGGGTATAGTTTTTTTCAGAATTTTCATTGAGAAAAAGTCTGGAAACTCAAATATTTATGAAATATTTCACCCTATATCCTGAGTACCCTGACTTACCCTATGTATTATGGCTACATCTATTTCCTCAGGCTTTTCAGGTAATCATTCTAGCCAGAAAAGAATTTGATATAATTGACAGATCAGAACAAGTCTGCTTTTATTTGCTGTTTGCTTGTTTTTTAGTCTGGTACCACAGATCTGAATTCCCTCTTGGACAAAGCAATCAAGATTCCCCTTTGGTCATGTGGTCTGGAGTCTCAACAACAAAGTTAGACTTAGGAATTTCCCCAAATAAATCCTCAATCCTAGGTTAAAATCCACAAATCAACTTTTTAGTGTTTTGGCCAGTAGACAAGCGATAATGTGTATAAAACTACTCATTTTAGATGTAAGGACATAGATATCTTTTTAATTTACTTGTTTTTCAATGTTTGTCAGAGATACTTGCTTATTTGCACATATATAGAAAAATATCTACACCCTGAAGTAGGCAGATGTAAAGACCTGATTTGCATGCATATATCATACATTTGCAAGAATGTATGAGGCATTCATGTCTAAAATAGAAAATCTGGCTTAAGGTATTTTTTGAGTCTGAGAAAATTTTATTTATTTATTTCACAGATGATTAGCGAAGAAATCTACCATGACACTTGACATTGCTGTCAGTGATTTAACTTAGGAAGTTTTTGGTTAGAAGTAATCAGCTAAGAAGGATATTTTACACCCAAATTTTACACCCAAATTCACCCAAGATAAAATCCTTGAGTGGCTGTATGCAGGTGACTAACAGCAGTTTTTCAGCCTGTATTAGGAAGGTCTTATCTGTGTGTGGTAGATAAAACAAGCCCAGCTAAACCTAAAAGGAAGTAGTCATAGGGGAATTTGATAATGGAAGCAAAAAAAGCTAAGTGGCAAAATATTTTGCAGGCACTGTTAAATAATATGTGATGTATGGGACAGAAGGCTGCTGACATTCAGATCAAGGTGACTTCCAAGTGGAAAGTGTCCTTCTGCTATGCACTGAAAGCAATACAGGTGAGATGGTAAACCTCTCCTCATAAAAATTATTAGATGTGAGCACTTTTGAAAAACATTTACTTGAAAAAAGTTTCCAATCACTTTAAATTAAATAAACCTATGGCATTTAAAAAGCAATATATTTATTGAAACCATTTAGTAGGGAGAATGTTGTATGTGTTTGGGAAATATCCTGGATTTGTTGGTGAGTATACAGAGATATTAGAGAAGAAAAAAGACTGTTTAATTCCCAAACAACAGATTAAAATAATTCCTGAAGTTAGTTTATGTATTTTGTTGTTGTTCTGTTAAACTACATGTTTAAGATATTTTTCTCTGAAGTTATTGAAGAACATCTTTGACCTCTTCTAAAAGCTAATGGATTTTTATCATGTAGTTACAGGTATCTAAATATGTTCCCTTTGCTCTTAATTAAATTTAGTCATAGTGAAAATTTGCTATATTGATGGGCACATTGTTTCACTTTAGATTTGGATTCCTCAGTATTTTCTTTCCAAGTGCATAGTAACTGAAGTTGTACAAAACAGAAGTAGTAATCCCAGTAGCACAAATTTCAAAACATATATTTGTCACCCATTATGGTATGTTTCGTTTCTGTTATCACAGGAAATCTCACACAAACAAGTGCACTGATAACTGTGATAAACAACTTGGTGTAGTGCTTATTTTTTACTGTTTGCAGATTTGAGGACTGCAAAGTATATCTACATTAAAATGAAAAAGGAGAAGGAAGAAAAGTAGAAATGGCATGTGTTTCTTAAATGACAAAAATACTGCGCACTTCATTCCTGCATGATCAAAACCAAAACCATAAAAGAGTAAGAGGTGTCATTTTCTTTTTTACTGGAACTTGAATTAACAAGAACACGAGTCAACCCCAAGTCCCAGGTTTTGAATTCAGACTTCAGATGCTCATTGAGAAATGTGCAACACACTGAGTTCGTAGCGAATGACCATCAGCTGTCAAAGCTCAAATTTCCCACTCTCTCCCACAGGCTTTGTGGGTACTTTTAACCACAAATATTCTGAGAATCATTCCAAGAAAAAAATCATGGGAATTGCCTTCCCAGGTGTTTTGAGTGTATGAAGTGCACCTGCAAGCATACCACACCTGTGGCACATTTCATACCTTGCCTCTTTTTGTCGATCGTCTTCCCCCAGGGACAGTGTGAGAGACTTTCATTTTCTCATACTTTCTGGTGTTGGTTAATTAGTAAGTTCGTGTCAGGAGTTCTTTTCTTTAGCTGAGAGAACATTGATCTAGATCAACTTAAATCCATGAGATGTTCCTTAGTTTTTGGCATTATTTTCCATTCCCTACTATTTTCAAGCATTAAAGTGAGTAATAAAAACTGTTAAGGAAGACCTGCAGTGATTCTACAAGAAGCTTTTCCTCATCCTCCCTGCCCTCTGAGAGGAAGTATCATGAAATTTATATCCTTGTAGTGACAAAATTAGGGATAACATCAACTAGATTGTAAGTTTACATTTAAACAGTAACATTAAAGAGAAAGTTTAGTGAAACACAGAATAAAAAGTTTAGGTCAGAAGGTGCAGAAGATAAGAGAAATGAGCTAAACTGTTCCGTTTTTCCCCCCAACTTTGTTTTTACTGAAAGGTGACAATTCAAAGACTACAGAATATTCTGCTTAGAAACTTTACTGATTAAAAATTTTCAAAGAATATTTACATTTTAAAGACACGAAACATTACAGAGGTAAAAGCTACATTTTAGAGTAAAAAGTACTTCAGTTTCTAGTAACTTCCATGTTAACTTTTCTTTTCACAGTATCTTGACTAATATGAAATGTTTTTTGTGTCTTAGGTCAACATGAAAATGTTAATGAACAAACTTATTTGTTCTGGTCTAGAATAGGACTATTTCGCAAAATTGGAAGAATTCTGCAGCTTAGGAGTGCAGGTTTCTTTCCAAAACTAAATAAAAAATAACATGCTACTCTCAAAAGACACAATTTTTATAGCTGGGACAAACTGAGCTCTTCTCTTAGGAAACTTCACGAACATCTCTACAGATTTTAGAATTTTTGAGTAACATTTATAAGAAACAACGCTTAGTTATATGTACCAAAAGCACTTGAATATTTTCTCGTCTCCTAATCACTGGAAAAACATTGTTCTCTCTCACATGAATTTGAAGTATTGCTTTAAAAATTCTCTTGAGACCCTTCTTCACATCGTTCTGCTGTCTCTCCTTTTTCAGTTGCAATAATCAGATACCTGATTTGGCCAGGACTGTCCAAAATTTTTGATTTATACCACATCTTAAAGATTTTCCTTACCTCACTATTATATATTAAATTCAACAAGAGGATAAAACACTTTCCCCTGAGTTTAAAATTTCAGTAGAATTATGAAAATAAACACACAGAAAAAGGCAGAACATTGAAATATCACTTAACATATATAGTTACAGCAGAATCGTGATGTAAGCTTGATCTCTGTGTCCTTTTTTTTAAATGATCAATGTATATTATAAATACAATTGAAGCATCTTTTAAAGCTGTCCATGCATATGGATTATCTTAGGCTTGCCTATTATCTCTTCCCATAGTCTAGTGAGGTTTGAGAATGGAACAAGGCTAATGCTTACCTGCCATGTAAAACAGATTGCAAAACACAGACACATCCCAGGACAGAGGTGAGCTGTGCTGACTGCAGAACTCTTTCAAAACTGTCCATTTAGAAGACGCTCGTTCAGAGATAGCCTTGAACCCACTGAATTAAGAGTTTAAACCAACAGCAAAAAAGGAAGATAGGCAGTAATGATTTTTTCCATTTTACATCTTGGAAGCTGAGTCATATAAAGATTAATTAACTTGCCCAAGGTTATGAGGATGCTTAGTGCCCTACCCTAAGCTGATCAACACTCAGTTTATTGTTTTACTCTTCTCTAACGCACAATATTAAATTAGTATGAAAGAAGTATTCCCATGTCAGAAAAAAATCTTTCACTGTATGTTTCTGGGCTAAACTGTTTATGGATTTAGTTTCACTTGCTGAGAAACTCTAGAAACATAGATGTTACCAAATGGACTGAGTCTTACAGAAGCAGTGTCTACTGATGCAAATCTTAGAAATGTAAAAATCAGAATATTGACCTTAATAATGCCTTCATGACTCTTAACATTAAAATATTACTTAAACAGAAAGACATAGAAACATTACTTTTGTGAATCTGTATAACACACATAGATGTCCTAGTCAAATTCAGTTGATGTGATATATTGTGACCTTTGGCTGCTGGTGGAGAGTAGCATGCTTAGCAAATGGAGCATGAAGCAAATGGAGCTCTGGGAGGCAGCACCTGGTAGGTCTATGGGCATAACTGGGCCTGTGATGCAGAGAATGCTGTCTGGGGAGCATATGAGAGAAGAAAGGATTTATACATTATTTGATGGAAGAAACTATTTTTGTGTGTTATCTATATAGGAAAATATATACATCATATATCTCTATAAAATACAGAGAGCCAAGAAACTGGGCAAGAGAATTGGATGTAGGCAATAATAATTATAATTTCTTTTATCTGTACAAATGCCATATCAGTTTGCTTAACTTGTTTGTGCCAACAAAAGTATGACCAGAAAATAATGAAATCACTGAAAAAAATTTACCTGTATGAAAAGATCGTAGTCCTATTCCATAATTTTGGCTCTCTATGCAGTAACTAGCTAAGTAGGTTTTACACAGTATGGCAAAATGCATATGGCTGAAATGCAGTGGTGCAATTACAAAATGCTGATAGATATGTGAACTTTTCACCTAAAAGTAAAGCCTCTTTTCCAAGTTCTGAGTTCACTGTTTCCCTGTTCTTCCTGAGACACTCCTCCTAGTGCCCTAGTTAGCTTGCCAGAGCTTGCAAAGAACAAGGATGTGGGAATAATGAATTATTCTATTCATTTATTATTCTTGATGAATAGTAAATTATTCTAATAACATTTACTATTCTATTCATTTATTACTGGAGAATAATTAGCCGGGAATGGCTTCTAAGAAGTTTTTCCAAAATTAGACTTCAATGGTTTTACTGTGTTTATCTTTACCTGTATGAAAATATCTTTGTAGCTCTCCTCACTTAACTGTTCCCACCTCCTCCCCCACTCAGACATGCATCTGTTTCCCAAAGCTACTGTATTGTTAAAAAAATTTTAATCTCCTCTTCCAAAGACCCAGCCTCTTCCTTCACACAGCTGAACTCCCATTGCAGACAGAAACCCTTCTCCTTGTCAGATGCATCTTCTCTCTGCTAAGAGAAGTGTATGTGAGTGGGGGAAAGACCTGAATGAAGATCAAAGAATAGGTGTGTCTGGATGAGAATAGAAGGTTATAGGTAAATGAAAGAAGGTGATTATGGAAAGATATGAGTAAGGAAGAGATGTAGTGTCTGCACAGGTGTTATACCCAGCTGGGGTTTTAAAGTTAATGGGAGTACAGAAGTGTGATCATTTTACCTCAAGCAGAGGTCTTGGTATTGCTGTCTTGACTTTGACCAGTGCTTATTTTGGGACTGCAATGTTTACCTTTAGTAGATTTCACTCAGCCATTTGAATTCTATACTTTTTTTCCTGGTATTTCAAGTCCCTCATTTTCAGGAAAAGAATATTCCCATGGGAAACCTGCAGATGTCCTTTCTCTTTGTCAAGGCAGGACAAACTGGACTGTGTTTTGTTGTTTTGCTTTTAGGCTGATGTGAAGGAAGGCTGTTTTTCTGCATGCAGTTTACCTAGCCAGACTGAATATTTGTCTATCTCTAAATAATTTCCATATGTGAATAAATTCTATATTTATCCAGAATCAATGTTTCATCTTCTCTAAATTCCTTTTCTTCCTTTTATGGAAAGAAGGAACTTTCCATCCCTGTCTTCTTTATAGAACGAATACAGATTCTATGAAAAATTTAACATATACATTTCACTGTGAATATTATGCCAAATAATACAATGAAAACTTAATGCTGCTTTACATCCAGTCTGTCTTCTTTTTCAAAGTCTCTTCACTTAACAGTTTAATTATTACTGATGCGAGTAGCACAGATGAGGCCTAGTGCATGACCACTTGCATATTTAAATTGGGCCTGTCATGGGATCCCACTCATCTTCCCAGCCAGTTTGGTACAAGAACATCCATTAGCCTTCTGAGTCTCTAAAGTATGACTTCAGGGTATATTCTTGCAATGCTACAAATATCCTTCCTTGTGATGTTGTATTTTGGAGCTCAAGTGGACCAAGCCCAGAATAGCTACCACAGTAGTTTATACCTGTTCCATCTAGTCCATGTGCTCTTTCTGACAGGGACGGTAGACACTACTCAAGGAGAAAGATGAGAAACCAGTCAAGGCACAGAATCTCTAATCTCCTGATCGATCTCCCCATCTCACAGCACACAATAGCTTAATTTAGCCATCAGATGTTGAATGGTTACATTCACTGTCCAAACATGCCTGTAGGTGTATGCTTAAGTACCCATAAGCCTTAAAAAACTTTCCCCAGGCCTTGCTCTAAGCAGATCATAGTGTTTCATCTCTCTCTGCCAGGATCTCTGAGTTTTCTCAGGCTCCTCAAAAAGAATGCCTTGCTTCTTGTGAATCTGTGAAAGTACGCTCTTGATTCAGTCTAGCAGGAAACATCTAAAAGGAAAAACAGGCTTGTACTGAGAAACTCAGGATGGTGTTGCTCTTCACAAAAGTCAACAGCAGAAAAAAATTCTTACAGATAGACAGATTTGAACATATTTGCAGCCAGGATCTGGCCCATTTCTTTTAAACACTGTTGAAGAAGCACTATATAATTAAAAAAGGATGTTTTAAAATTAATGAAGCTGTTTTTCCTAGGCAAACACCTATTTTTCTAAGGGGCCCAGGATTCCCCACTTGACAGCACTTCTTCTCATTCATTTTTTGTAACTATAGAAATAACAAACTAAAAATATTAAAATAATTAAAATTAAAAATATTAAGAATAAATTAAAAATCTCCTGGGATAAGTACTTACTTTAATTGTACTGCAAAAATTGGTTTAGGTATATCTGCCAAACTTAGGTAGAGTATGTGACACGAAACACAGGGGGAGAACATTATCTTCATCGTCAGATCTTGTCAGTGGGAGAATTTCTCTACCCCAGTACTTATATTGCAAAACTTACTTGTTTGCA
Source organism: Cyanoderma ruficeps (assembly GCA_008694505.1). NCBI lineage: Eukaryota > Metazoa > Chordata > Aves > Passeriformes > Timaliidae > Cyanoderma > Cyanoderma ruficeps. The sequence continues at coordinate 15,479,352 of VZDJ01000782.1, read as the reverse complement.
CATACATCCTCTACATTTTGAGAGTTGCTTTAGGCTGTAAAGAGACAAAAATAAGTTAACGAGTCAAAGGTTGTAATGCTTCCAACCGTTTGCCTGGGCAGGTTGATAAAGATGTGTAGAGAGATGTGTAGATTTGATTTGTTTGGCATGTAAAATGGTCTTGAGATGGTAAGTGAAAGGAATCCTTTATGCAGTCCTGTCACTGTCAAACAGAACCAGTTGGGGCAGGGTGAGTGTCTCCTCTGACATTGCAAAAGACAAAAAAAAAAAAGAGATTGAAAATAGTTTGCACTTATCTAATATCGCTAATGAAACCACAGTGATGTCAATTCTGATCAAGCTGTAATCGGAGTTACTGATTGTGTGATAACAGACTTCCTTTTTACGTGTTTTCTGCATGTTTGCAGTGGAAAAGACCATAAATGATTAACTGTGGGCGAGTGGAAATAGTGTAGAAAAAAATAACTTTGCCACAACAACAACAAATGAGAGAAAGAGAGGACTTCAGAGTGAATGCAGAGAGGAAGGGGAGGAGAAGAGAATTCTGAGTATTATTAAATATGTGAAAGAAGACTCATTTACTTTATAAGAAGAAGATCACTCACACAGACACATTCACAACTTTGTGGTCATTGAAATTTGCGTAAGTGCTATTAATCAGCTCACCACAAATTATCATAGCTGTTTCTTTGGAAATGACACTTGAATTTAAACCCAGTGTTAAAAGGGAAAGCAGTAAAAACATGACTCAAATAATAAGAAAACCCAAAAGTTTGCTTAAATCCTTTTGGATCAGATTCTGCCGCTTATACTCAGAGTGAGTAAAACTGTACACAATAAAAAGTCCTTTCTGAAGCCAGCGGGGTCAGGAGAGCAAGTGTTTGATGATAATAAAACCAACAAAACATCATCCTTAAATCTACCTCACACTCTCAGGATTCTTTTAAAAGTTATTGCACAGGAACCAGTCTGCCAGGCATAAAATAAAGGATTACTCGGGGGTAGTTTTATTTAGGGTGGTAAGCCAGTCACAGCCCCTCCAATTAGCACTGCTGGTTCATGTCACCTGACTTATTGCAGCTGCCTTTCTGTGTCACTGCTCCCTTTCACAGTATGGGTAGATCTGTCCCTGGCATTGTGATCAAGGTGGTAGATGGGTGACAAACAATAAACCTGCAACCAAACTACAGTTTTAAGAAAATATTCTCAAAACAGAGGAAAGTCTAAGCAGAGTGACTGTAGCTGGTGAATATTGTCAGTCAGGCAATAATCAATTCTGTCAAACCTTTTCTAGCTGGACCCTGCTGCTGCTTGGAGTGGAAATCACTTCAGCAGATTAGTTAATAAACATGCTTAGCTGGATAACCACTGATCTCAGGCCCTTTAAAAGAAAATACAGTCATTACTTTAAGTACAAAAGAATAATAAACATTCCCTCTTCCAGTACCAGGAAGTTTTATCAGTCAACAAGTATTCTGAAGTAAGCAGGTAGGACGTTGTTGCCAGTTATCTATTATATCTTTCTGTTTTCTGTTTTATTCTTTCTTCTCCTCATAGCAGGCATGGAGGTCAACACATGTATAGAACAGACAGAGTATTACCAATGTTATTTTTTAATGGAGATACCTTTATTATGGTTAGGGTAGAAGTCTTCACAGGTATATTCCTTGGGCAGCTGAAAACCAGTTTTATTTCTAGAAGTAAGTGAAAGAGTAGTTTTTGACCTCTTATTATTGGTGTGCGTTATTTGGTTAATATTTTTCTGCAAGACTGCTTGGATAGCATTCCTTTAAATGGAGACCTTTTAGCTCCAAGTCTGACTGAAAATGATGGTATCTACCAAAATCTGCTGGAACGACTGAAGTATATGTGACCTGCATCATGTGTGGGCATGGATGGATGGAGCTGAGACAGCACTTGTTACCATCAAGAGGTGGACCTGTACCCAGTTTCCCCAGTGCTCTCTGTAGTTTAATTCAGTCTTGTTTATTGTATTATTTATATCCTCTAAAAACCATCAGTGGGAAAAGTTATCTACAGATATGTGGCTTCTTTTCAATGGGAGCAAATTTGTTCTTGTTGCTCCTCACAGCTAAATTTGCAGAGAAATAATTTGCCCTGAAATGACCATACACCTTTTCTGCAGCTGTTGAGGCAGCTGAGGTGCCTGTATTTCAAGGAAATGGGACAGTCAGAATGAAAATATTTTCATGATAAATCATAATTAAGGAGAAGACATGGTCTGTAAACTTGAGCCTTCAACAGGACTACATATGCATGCATGGGTGTATGCAACTATATATGTACGTATGCATATGTAAACATTTTTATATTTGTACATTTTTAATGTTCTTTCACGAGCATTGTTTTAGAAGGCTAAATTTTCCCAAAAATGGATTTTTTTTTAATATTCTTTTCTATATTCTGCACCAGAACAGTGGGATAACTGAATTTTCTAAAGTAGATAATTTCTGAAATATGAACTGATGCCTCAGGGCAAATATGAGACATATCTGTGAAATCCTTTTGGACACTAACTTTCAGAATTGAAGGAGAAAAAATGAGAAGTTCTTTCTGTTGGCCAGTGTTTTGTAACTTTGTCATATTGAAAACTGTGATGGATATTATAATAATAGCTTACCATCCAAGAATAACTTATTCCTAAAACAACTGAAATACACAAGAAAGAAGAGCTTCACTAACAGATTTTTCATTTAAATAATAACATCCAAGAATATTTTAGAGAATTTATACAATTAAATAAAAATAATGTTGATCTCATTTTTTTTTTCATCTAAAGAGAAGGACAGTAATATTTTAAACAGAGTAATAATTGAGTAGCAGCAAAGTCTTCATTGAACTTTCAAGGACAGTAGTGGAACTCCTAAATCATATAAAAGCTAGCGTAATACTGTAGTCAATGTTGCCTCTTTATAGACTTTCTTGTATATTTAACATGTATGTAAGAAGTAAACTAGTGCTGTTTTTTTCTGATTTTAATGATAGAAACTTTTTGACCTAGCCCATGTGGTATCTTGCTTACTCTAATTACTATCAGCAATTATTATTGTTCAACAAGCCCATTATGATGAATATCTCCCTGTGCTGTGACATGAGCAGAACGGAAAGATAGACAGCTCTTGTCTCACTCATGGAATCCTTCATCTAAGGTCACCTCATCTCTGTTTCTTTTCTTTGTAGGGGAATTTGATGTTTTATTAAGGAAGGGGCACTTCTGTGAAGAAAACTGTTGATTTCTGCTGTCGTGCGAATGAGAGTATTTTAAGTCCTGCTGTATCCAATTTCCAGGTGATAAAAGAATCTGTGGAGATGCAGTTACAATGAGGGAAAAGTGACAAACAAATAACTGGCAGATAAAAACTGGTTTAGAGACTAAATGGATACATAATCTGACCCCAGGCTAGGCTAGGAAGCAAAAAAACTATTTAATTAAGAAATTTGGGACTAGGGAAAAAATGGAAACTTAACACTTTCTCATGCTTCATAGAATATGGAAAAGAAAATGTTTGCTGCTCTGAAGTTGCCCAGAGAAGTGAAAGAATGTTGGAAAGCTGGAGATCCTTGGAGATTTTGCTGATACTGAGAGCAAGAATATATTGAAGCAACTGCTCTTGTTTCAAGGTGCTTTCTGTACAGACATATCTGATTTGTCCTGGTCATAACTAGGTCTCTAATTTGATAAGGAACAGTATTTTAGAGCTGAGGCATAGCAGGTCACTGCGTAGAAAGAGCTGAAAATTGTGGGAAATCCGTTTTGTTTTGGGGTTCTTTTGGAAAATTTTACTAGTGAGATTTTGATTTTCCTATTATTATTGAGGAACAGCTAAGAATTTGTTACCAAAAAATTGATTTTGATTTGTTTTACATACTACTGCTACTACAGTATAATAAACAGAAATATAAATATTCCTATATATAAAAATATTACTCTTTTGTTTTAAAAAAATCATATTCCTTTTTTTTTACAAAAAAAAATACTCTGTCTTTATCTGGTTGTTTACTCATGAACATACTGCTTACATCTTGCAGTTTTTTCAATATCTTGTCCTAAAAAACAATCTTGTATAGATTTTTCAATATCTAGTCTAGAAACTAGTTCTGTAAAGCTAAGAAGGACTTTCAGCTACAGCTTTTAAGCAGACTTTTTGTGTTTTGAAAAAACATGTTTTTCTTGCTTTTCTGCCCCTTAATCTTGCTGGTTTCTGGATTTTTTTAAAATTTTTTTTAGTGTTGTCTTAGCCCATACTTACCCCTCACTTAAAAAAAAAAAGAATTCTTTTATTCTTTATGGCATATTAGAGCCTCAGAATGGTTTGGCTTGGAAAGGATCTGAAAGCTCATCTGGTTCCAACCCCACTTCCACAGGCATGGACACTGTCCACTAGACCACATTTTTCAATGCTCGATCCAGCCTGGTCTTGAGCCCCTCCAGGGACAAGGCATATGCAGCTTCTTTGAGCAACATCTTCCAGTGCTTCACCACCCCCACAGTAAAGAATTTCTTCCAATATCTGATCTAAACCTGCCTTAATTGTTACAGCTATTCCCGCTTCTCCTGTCACTATAGGCACTCTCCAGCTCTGTTGTGGGCTGCCATCAGGTCCTGGAAGGCTGCTCAAAGGTCTTCCATGGAGCCTTCTCTTCTCCAGACTGGACAACTCCAACCCAGCCTGTTTTCACAGGCGAGCTGCTCCAGCTCTCTGATCTTCTGTGTGGCCCCTCCTCTAGGCTTGCTCCAGCAGGACCATGTATTGCCTATGCTGGGGACTCCAGAGCTGGATGCAGTGCTCAGGGTGGGGTCTCACCAGAGGGAAGTAGAGGGAAAGATTCCCCTCCGTCACCCTGCTGGCCACACTGCTTTGGATGCAGCCTAGGGTGTGATTTGCTTTTTGGACTGTGAGCGCACACTGCTGGGTCATGTCTAGCTTATTGTCAGCCATCACCCACTAGTCCTTCTCCTCAGGACTGCTCTCAATCCTTTCTCCTCCTAGCATACATTTGTTCTTGCTTTAGGTATTATGACCCTTACTAAAAAAATATTAGGGCAAATTAATATAGATACTCTCTGAGGCTGGGTGGGTCTTTCAAGAGTGGAAACAATATTCCATTGTAAAATTCATAAACATTTTCAGAAAAAAGTTAGTAATTTTTTTGTTTACAATGATTTTCTGTTTTAGTATGCTCTGTAAGCAAGAGAATTCTCTCTTCATTTAGATACCTCTTTGTAATCCTAATGGAGATTTGTTCTTGGAATATATGCTTCATATTTTATTTATAGCAAGTCCTAATAACAGCAGAACAATTCCCTCTGGGTTTCCATATTTCTACCATTATGACTGAGCCAGATATGTTAATCTATACACAATCGAGTGGTTTGCCTGGGTTTTACTGAGACTTTCCTCTATTATTAGGTATTTAAAACACACAGAATCGCATTTTTCATGCTAGATGGGAAAGTTTTTAATTAAGTGATGGGTCAAGAAAACAAGTTTGTTTGGTGAAGTAATAATCTGGAGGAATTTCTATTTTTAGATTTCTTGTCAAGATGAAGAGAAAATATTCTCCATAGCTCTAAAGCTCATCCCTTCCAAAGATTTTTTTTCTCCATTCTCAGTGGAAAGCACATTGGTTTACAGGCATCTTGAATTTGTCAAATTGTCTGTTTTTGTAAAATGTTTGTGTATTTGTAATTTGTCTTCATATCCACAGGGTTAAAATATAATTTGAGATACCAGACTTTTTATGGGATGAACATTTTGATTTTTTTAATTAGTTCTACTTTTAAAACAAGCTAATAAAATTACACCTCATAGACATCTATGGTGGAGGCATATATTAATATGCTACTTTTGCCTTAGTCATATGGCAGCTGGAAGGCATGGCAAAGATCATCCTCTAAAATTGGTAGAATCAGGATGATATTGTCAAAACAATATTCCTAGCAGTAATAGTGGGATCAATTACAAACTAGTGTTTTAGCTCCTCCTCTCAAGAGAAAAATGATTGCAATAAACCAATAGATTTTAACAGATTTTAACAGATTTTGAAGTAGTCAGTAAAAATGATTACTAAAATTGTTGGAAAAAACTGACTGCCATTCAAAACCAATTCTGTTAAAAGGCTTTTATATATCTCACACATCTTTGGGAGCTAATAGAAGGGTTGTTTACTGTAGGTAAAACCCGCAAAGAGAAGCAATTAAGAAGCAGGGATGATTCAAAGCTTTCCTTAGTTTATTAATTCTTTGTGAATACTAAGGTATCAGAAAGCTATTTTCAATTTATATTGATGCCAGCTATCTATCCATTATAGTGGGCAAAAATACATTAAGATCTGTCTTGTTGCCCTATTCTTATTCACTGCTTCTGGTGTTCTTATTCGAGAAATCAGAACAGCAGCAGGTATGGACAGTAGGGCATGGAGTTAGGAATTATGCTCTACTACCTCTCATGCACAGAAAAATAAGTCTGAGCAACATTAGGCTGGAAGGTTTTTCAGAAAATAAGCTAATGGAATTACCTAAATGCCTGATGTTCTTTTAAAAATGGTTAAAGACATAAAATTGAATATTAGTCCTAAAATTACATTTAAAGCTGTGTTAGCAAATACTAATAACCTTTTCTCTCTGTAACATCCCATGAGATCTGTTTACTACAGTAGGGACTGGCCTCTCTGCCACTTCAGGATGTGACCTGACACAGCTGGAGCACCTAGTTTGAAGGATACTCCATGGCCAATGCAGAAAGTTTGATACTCTAGATGGACAGCCCACACCTACCACAGCAGGTGTCCTGTGTGGTAACTTTTGCAAGTGCAGGGCAACCTTACAGTGCATGTCCAGTGAGTCCAACCTGCACATAAGCAGAAACTCTGCCTAGATGTGTAGATAATGGAAAATATCAGTCATCACTCCCCAGATACACCAGTTTTCCCAGTCAGAGGTGCTACAAGGACGACTGGTAACCATCACATTTCATTTCAGTTTTATTCCACTGGTATTAGCAAGGATTCCATGAGAAGCATATTTTACCTCTCTCACTGTGCAAACTGTCACAGTCTCAGCATTTGCCACTCCATGATCCTTCCTGCTCTTAAGAAATAGTTCCTGCAATCACAGCTGAGCAGCAAGTGTTGCTCATTAGATACCTACTGCAGTCTTGGTGGGCAACATTGTGCTGAGAATAGTAAGAGCCACACCCTCCAACAGGCAAAGGAACTCCAGCACGTAGGAGCTGAGATCCCGATTCTCCAATTTTACAGGTCTTGATTGTATATTTGAAATGTGCCATTGGCCTAACATAAGGAGCAAGTGTTTGCTCCAAAACCCCACGTTTCAGTGCATGTGCAGAGAGTAAGATGTTTCTTTCTCAAAATAATGCTTCGTTACTCCTGTCATTTTATGCTGATGACTGTTAAATAGCTCTTGTTTCTGTCATCTCTGTCTAGAATTTAATTTTCTGCTTTTATTTCTACTTCAGTAATGTTTTCCTATCATATATGGTAACTCAGCTTTTTCTGCTAGTACCTTGAACATGAATTTTTGTTCATTTTTCATCTCTTCATTGCTCTGCATTACTTTAAATGTTGCATACATTCTGACAGTTTTAATTCTAATTTGCTGCTGAAGAAGAAGCAAAAAAAGCAACTTAATTTCACAAGGAGGAATATTTATCAAAAATGTGCATTTTTGTAAATTTAGAACACTGGAAAAAGAAAAGGTAGGGAAAGAAAAGCAGGGAGTTGTTTTTAAGTAGGAAAATTCAAATGGAAGGCAATTTAAATTAAAGGACTGTATAGACAGTAAAGTATGCTGGCTAATGATCAACATATGGCTTGGAACATGTCACTTCCAGTTGCAAACCATGCTGGAGTTTTTGCGTGCAGGTTCATCAGTGTTTTGCCAGAGTTTATTTTTACCTTTAAGGTTCCTGACACTCAATACTTTGAGGTCATTTGAACTGACCATGTTATCCATGACCATACTGAAAGAAATAATGATCCTATTCTGGATAAGATAGTTTCCTTGTTCTGCTCTTCCATGACCTAAACCTAGTGCTGCACTTACACTACTTTCAGATATGTAGTCTGGGCATCCTTTCTACAGGGTTAGAATACAATTTTTGAAATATGTGTCTTAACAGTTGGATAAAAGATCACTTCCAGATATGCCACTTGGCTTGAAACAAGCAAACAAACCAACCCCAGAAGAATGAGTAAGAGTATTCCAAATCAGGCAGGTGTATTTTAAATTGCATCTTATAAGATGTTCAGAGATTACTCATTTCAACAAAAGGTTTCTGGGTGTGACAAAACCCCACTAATTTAACTGAAAAGAGTACCTGTTCATTTTTTGTTAAACTTTTAATCCAATAATCAGTGTAACATCTATCTTTAAAATCATGATTTATAATGATCTATATAGTGTGGTTGCTCTTATGTTAATATAATTCAGCAGCATTTGCAACTCATGTCCGTGTTTCAAGGTATGTTTTATTGTCCAAATCTTCCTTTGTGAAACATTGCCTATGGAATATCTTGTCACAGAAAAAAATCTAAACATGGTGTGGCTTATTAATTCCATAACATCTGTCTTTTCTACTGTAGATAAGATAAACAGTTATGTCTTAAAAAAAAAAAAAAAGGCTTAGACAGCAGTAGCTAGCTGTGATACATGGATGTCACAGGAGAAGGTCTCTCCCACAGTGCAGCTGGTAGAGTGCACACTTTCCCTTCTCATTGTGTAAGAGAACACTGTGTTATTTCTGTTACAAAACAATTATTGGGGTGTGGAAAAGGAAGAGATAGGAGACTCTCCCAACTGTCCTCTTTCCATACATGCAAGGCTTTTCAGTTGTGTTAAGCAGTATAGCAGAAGGGGTTTTTTTTTTAAATTAGTGTTTTGTTTTAGCAATGGTTGCTGATGTGTACATGTAATACAGTTTTAATCAAATCCCAAATGCTGAAGACCTTTCAGCAGTATCTTAGGCAGCACTGTGCAATGCTTATTCCACTTGAAGTGGCCACTAGGGAGGCACAATTAGCTGTTCCCATGGAGAAGTTTGTTATACTAATAAATAATAAGTAGTGTAGGTAGAGATGGAATCAATTAAAGATATTTTTGACCATCTAATGGTTTATGGGAATACTAAATAATTGACAACAAGTTTTGACTATGTGTTCCATAAGCATGTTTTATTGTAACTGAAGTGTTACCACAGAGCAAGAAATGCCTCTGTGTTGATAGTGGTAAAGGTTAACTTATACCACTTTCTTAAACATCACTGCTTATAATGTTGCCTGTTAACCCTTTCTAGAGAGTTAAAATGTAGACATTAGTATGAATGCACTTTACATAGTGCTGCAGAAAATCTTCTTTTCCTTATTTTCTTCAAATAAACAAAAAGGTACTTGAAATGTTAGGAAAAAGAGAAGTTATTGCTATCTCTATTTTCATGTGTTTTCTTGAATAACTCAGAATTAATTTTGTTATTTAAGATTGATTTGGCAAACTTATGCAAACCATAGTTTAATCACTTTTATTTGCCTGAATTAAAAATACTGACAGAAACTCAAACCAAAACCAGCTCTTGCTATCCCTTTGGGGGGAAAAAGGATTTGTTCAGTAGTATTTGCTGAAGGCAATATGCAGCAAATATAAAATCAGATTCACCAGCCCTTTAAGTCTGATTCGTTCCACTTCAACAACAGCTAGTTTTTGAGGTTTCTCTACCATTAGAGAATTAATGGATGACCTGAACACTGTCATAGCTTTTATACCTCTTTTTTTCTCTTCATATGTGTAGCGACTTTAATGGAAAAGCAATTTTGGCATAGATACTTGAAGTCAGAAAGCAGATGAAGTTTTAGGACTGAAGTGAAAATTAAAATACACAGTATGCAAAAAACATAGCTCCTGCTGCACTTTATACTCCTCAGTATCTGCTGAAGAACCAAAATACTATGTAATTTGGCAATGTTCCTAACTTTTTTCAGTTAGGAGGATACTACTACTACTACTACTACTACTACTACTACTAATGTCTCAGAATATGATGGTTCTAAAAATGGAATGTCTGTTGTTATGATCTACCAGAAAATAAACTGAGGTCACTCAATGACTGATGAGGACTTGACAAAATTTCAATTTTATTAAAAAAAATTCTACCTCTTCATTTTGTGAACAAATGTATCCGCTAATGAACATTATTTTTGCACTTCATAAGGACTTCTAGAAAGCTGGTATTGTTAGCACAGTTTTAATGAGAAGTAACAAAATTTACAACTTTTAATTCTTTATTTCTCCAACATAAAGAAAATGCACATGCCATTCCTTCAAAGAAAGAACAGTTCAGGCTACCCAAAGTTACAATTAACTCATGAGCTCACTGTGACTGCATTTTCTACTTCTGGTCAGTGTGCTACAGGAAGTCTCCATTAAAACTGACAACATTAAATCCCATGTACTTCTATATTTGATATTACCCTGGGTCATGGAAACGTGATGGATAACATGTATTGCTTTAGGAAATCATCTGTAAACAGATTTTACATGCCATTTTCCCAAGAAAGAGTTCGATTTTGCCAGTTTTGGAAAAATATTAGTTTTTCTCTTGACTTTTGTTCCTTTTTCTATTGTGTCATGAAATAAATCAATGTTTCGGAGAGAGAAAAGGTTAAAGGTTCTGCCACATACTCAGAAAGTAGTAGCTTGTGCTTTCCCTCCTTTCTGTTCCTAATAACAAGCCCTACTCTCTCTCCCTTGTTAGTTCCTACCAGTATGATCTATTTAGTGACGGATGGTTTGAATTCTGGTGCCCTAAAGCTGAGTCAAGCCTTTGTAAATACCGAACTCTGGGATTTCAGTCAATCACCTTGAAAAACCCTTCTTCCTATTAATCCTGCAGGTTTCTAACTACCTTTTGACTTCCATCAAATCTCCTGGCTAAGCCATTTTTCTCCCAGCATAAGAAGAACAGTTGTTGGTAGATTTATTGCTTAACCATAAACTTCTCTTCAGTCTTGGTTATTTACTCTGGCTTACTGTCATGCTTGAGAAAACAGTCTTGCTTGAGAAAATATTCTTACTATTCTCCAGAATTTAGCATATAAGACAACTCAGAATTTTCACATGGCAACTCTTAAAAAAGAAGGGTAAAATACTCTAGTGTTCTAGATATTAGGCAAACAAGTGACTAGAATAATTGATGCATCACAATTTTTTTTTTAGAATAAATATGGCAGTTTTTGCTTTGTTTTCTGTTTTGAGAAAATGAGTAGCCTGTGTGTTTCTCTGGAGTCAAAGTAAAAATCAGAGAGAATACTGGTGCTATTCCACACAACTGATAAAACTCTGTGTTGAGTATCTAAAAGCATGGGATTCAGAGCTGTTGAATCATTTCAAGATTCTTCATGGTTGCAACCCATGGAAAATCTATTTTTTTCACTGCTAATTTTTAAAAAAATTGTTTCAATTAATTTGTAAACTCATGTTTTCAATTATCAAGAAAAATATTGAGTGTATGGATGGGAATATTTGAAGGAAAACATTTTAATGTCAAAGAATATTGAGACAAGTCAAATTTTGAACTGGAATGTGTGAGCTTTCTCAAGCTGAATGTAGTTCCAAATATTCATTTGGGATTTATAAATACAACTATTTGGTAGCATACATCTGATTTAAAAAAACTCCAACCCCAAGTCTTTGCATTTATGAAATATAAACTCGAAAACATGCACAAGTGAGAGCCCAGGAAATGTGACTCCATTTGTATGGCACATAACATCCAAGAAGAGTACTGTGTCTCCATCTGCTGGTCAGCAGTATAACCCTCTGCCTTCCTGGAACTGGGGCGTAGCAACCAAAGCCCAGAAGGCTTTTGTTCTCTCTTTTGTTGTCAGTGGGTAATTAGTTTGAAAAAAATCTCATTTCCGATACTGAAAGGACTTTGAAAATGGCAGTTACCAAAGGGACATACGCCATAGTTTACAGTATAAATATATTTTTTTTATTCCATTACTCTAAAGTCTGTTTCGTTATCATCCCCATTTTCCTTTCAAAATGGATTAGATTTATACCATAGGGAAAAACCCCAAAACAATGAAAGTCACTGATTCAATTCAAATTTGGAGAAAATTGCAACATTTCATTTCAGTAAAATCATTAAGAAAGGAAAGTGTTCAAAAAGTAAGAAGGATAATCAACAATTAAAAAAGATTAAGCAAACCCAATTTTATTCAAAAGGTCATAATTTCAGTAGAGTGATTTGTTCAGATTAAGGGATTAAATTGAGCTCTAAATAAGAAAAGGTGTGTAAACATATCCTGAGTATAGCATAGGCTCATTGTGAGAGAGTCTTTCACCTTTAAGAGTTCTCTTTGTGTTTGGATTGGTTTGGATCACCAAAGGGAAAACATATTATATTTAGATATGTTTAAATAGATTTCCTCTGTCAGTGGCAGAATTTGTAGTGTCTGAAAGAACCCATTCATCCTAAATTGAGGTTAAGATGCTTTTCAGAGAAGAAGATACAGATTGAAAATCCTATTCCGTGTCTCTGATTTTAAGGGGAAATTCAGATCTAGGTCTTCTGTGGACAATTTTCAGACCTGCTTTACAACCATTATAAATTTAATCAGGTTTACGGAATACTTGTTTCTGAAAATGAGCTGAAAAAAATCTTAGAGGAGATTTTGTCCCTGTAATTAGTCATCCGGGCTACTTGGGGAGAAAGGAGACCGATCGACTTGTCTCCTTGATATAAAACATAACAAACTTCCATGCAGGCTCCTTTAATCAAAGCTGTCAGTCACAACTAGACTGCTTTCTGGTCACTCTTTTTTGTATAAAAGAGTTTCAGAGGAATTCCTCTTTACCCTTTTCTTGCTTGCTCTGTAATACAAAACCCAAACCGACAGAATTTTTCATGGAGCGAAATTCTGGTTGCCTCTGCTATGTATCACTCAGAAGATTTCACACATCCGTAAGTTTCCTCTTGAACAGTAGTTTTAAAAAAACCAGAGGAAGGTTGGAGTATGGTTACTATTTTTTAGAGGAAAGAAAAAATGTCAATTGGAAGTTAATATTAAAGATTACAGGCATTGTAATCCTTGCACTCCAGTGAAAGGAATTACTTATTATATCTCTAAGATTAAAACCTTCGGCAGATATTGTTATTGTAATTTTTCATTTAGATTTATGATACGCCCTTGTGCCAGGGCCTTGATGTCAGAATCAGCTTTTGGATCGAATCTTGAGCTGGCATAAGCAATGTATCTCCATATCATTTTACATTTATTGCAAGAAAGCAACTTATGGCAGTAAAAGAGTGTTGTAAGATATAGCAAAAATCAAAAGCTGTCATGAAAGTTTACTGAATAATTTTCAGTGCAAAGCTTGGCTGAAGCAGTAATGAACTGAAATGTCCCACTTACAGCTGCTTCAGTTTTAAACAATGAAAGCTGCTGCAGTTTTTCATAGCAATGAAATTATTATATGAAATGGATGCATCTGTAGTGACACTGCTAACACCGATCTCAACTCTGTAAGAGTTGTGAAGAAACAGAAAAAATCCAATTTTATTTATTGAAAATTTCTGATACATAAAGTGAAGTTTTCAGTGGTTTGACTAAATTTTATGTTACAACTTCCCATTTGACATTATATATGTAATTGAAGTGCTTTATGTACTGTTTATCATTGCAATGAAAAGGTAGTCAGAATGAACTTCTCTAGGCTGTTAAACTGCCTTTTATTAGCATTGAAACTATATTTGCAGCGCATTATCTTAGACTAATTTTTTTTTGTATAAGGAAATTGCCATCAAAGCATAGTTAATCTGAGCTGAATTAGATTATAATTGGAGTCCTTATGAATGGGGATTTAAAATTATTCTGTATTGTCACAGAGTAACAATACATTATTAGGATATTAAAAGTAGTTGGCAGCAGTATCATAAGAATACATTTCATATTAACACTTTGTGCAGAGTTAACTCAGTTCATTTCTTTGTTTGCACATTTTTCTTGTATCTTCTTTTATAATAAACTGCAGAAACGTCAGTGCATTAAAGGTTTTCTAGCTTTAAAAATGCATCACATATTAAGATATAGCTTAAGAAAGGAGTCTATCCAAAGCCTTTTGAAGTCAATTGAAAGACTGCGACTTCAATGAGCTTTGGATGGGGCCCACAATGTGCTTGTTGCAAAGTAACAGCTGTGCAGGCCTTTGTTTTGAGGAGAATCTGAAGTTTTATATTTGATGGTTGGGATACAGTGAAAAGCAAAAAAGAAGAAAGATGGAGGCAAAATAATACATAGCATTTAAAAATGGAAATGAATGCTGTTTGTCTTAATTAGGAGATGCATCATAAGCCTTCAGCTTTCATTATTCAACTGAAAATATTTGAACAAAAAGCATCTGAAGAGGTCAGGATGTTTCTGTGAAGTTTTTGCAGGAGGGCATATGAGCACTATCTTGCAACCAAAAGGGAGTAACATCCTCGCAATTCTTTCATATACAAATGAAGAAAAATGGCATTTCTACTTGACTTTTTTATTTCTCTAACATGTACACGGGAGTAGTGTGGGGGGTGGTTTACTTACAGCTTACAGCAGAAGGAAGTACCAATGACTCAGAGCTCAGTTTGCTGGGGAGTGAAATTCAACTACTTTTTCATGTCATATATGATTACGTAGTTGGTAACCTTTAGAAATAGTTAACATGGCAAACATTGGCATAATGCAGTCAATTCTATGCCCAGTGAGTAGAAATAAATGTGAGAAATCAACATTGTCAGATAAAATATATTTGAATAGCTAAATAGATGTGCCAGCTGATGCTTACTAAAAATCTTGTGTGCATATATATATATATGTATCTCACTTTTAAGAAATATAATTACATAAAGGTCAAATACCTCTTGACTGTCATTTGCCATAGTTTTTTCTCAGCAAGGTTTGTTAATAGCAGAACAGTACAATTTTTTAACTTTTGTTTTGTAATAACTGTCTCCATTATTTCTGTTTTCTCTATATACAAGACACCGCTGAAGAGGCAGCGGCAGTGGCAAATGCAGCCTGTACATTTCATCTGAACAAAATTAAGAGGGAGACATAGAGGCAGAAATGAAGAAAAGTTGAGGCATTGGGACCATTCGCCTGCTTTCAGAGGGTACACATCATATAATGCCTTAATAAAAGGATCAAGATCTGTCAAATATATTTTTACAATCATTGCTCTACTTGAAGGATGGTTCCAGATGCTCCTTGCTGTAATGCTGTGAAATGTCTTTTAATTACCAAAAGAATTTTACTCTTGACAAAAACATACCAGTTTATTCTTCAATTTTAACATTCTTTAGTGTTTACCACTGCTGTACTTCCTGATGGCAGCATATACCTATCTTAGCCTTTATTTGATTAGAATAAGCAAAGAAACCCTTTTCAGCATTTTCACATATTTCTTGCTTATTACATAGCTGTTATCTGTATCTTTTCGTAGTTTGAGTTTCCTCTCTGTTTTTGTATCCATAATCCTATATTTTTGGTATTTCAGATAAGATCTTACTAATGTCTAGTCACTTTCCTATCCTGGAAATGCCTTGACTGTAGTACATTTACCCTGACTGCTCACATGTACCTTTTCTTTACTGGATCATGGTGGCTGTATATAAACTCCAGGACACTTGTGCCTTGTGGCACACTGAATGGTGGTCTTGGCCTTCTTGAGACCCTGACTGACTACCCATACAGAGTACAGTCTAGATGTGACTGGTGAAATTAATTCTATTAGCACACCTGATGACTGAAAACAACTGCTGCTGCCCTATCAACCTCTACAGAAACTGTATTTTCAGAGAAGTGCACCCAGCCCTTAAGACTCTATAGAAAAATCTTCCAAATGGTAGCTGAATCTAGACCCATGTTAGGCCAAGCATGCGGCAGACAGGAGCAGAGGATAACTGTGTGTGTTCCTACCCTCCTTTAATTTTTATTAACTGTGAAAGTGAAGAATAAGTTTCTGGATGGGCTCATGTAAAATACATTGACAATTGCATAATCAAACATAAAAGAAACAAGACTAGGAAATATTTGTCTTTTACAGAGTCCTAGGGGTTTTGTTCACTGACATTTTACAAAAACAAAAGAAAATGTTGCCACTGCACCTGGTTTCACTGAACAAATGCTTTTTTTGTTTGGTGTTTTTTGGGGGGGGAGAGGAGGCCTCCTACAAGCCTTTATACTGTGATATTTAAGTATTCTGAAAAACTTAGGCATAGAACTGAATTATGGAATATTGCATCTTCTTTTCTGTATACTTTCAACATCTTGTTGAGTATTATGGTTCAACCAAAGCCCCTAAAGTATATATTTTAAGATGTATATGCTGATCAGAAGCACAGAAGTCTGGATACAGTAGCAACAAAAATTTATGAAAGATTGTACCATGCAGAGCATGTGATCATTAAACACTTTGACACTTTGAGGACTTTTGGCTAATGTCTCTGTTAAAGGAGAGCACCATTTCTTCAGTCATTGCCTGGGCTGGAGAGGGAATATTAACTTTCTCTATAACTGGTATGATGCTTCCTTAGGTTTGGGAAATAAATCATATTCTATATGCGTTTCACCACTTCAGAGCTGACTGCTTCTACTCCTTCGTGACTGCAGCAGCAAAGGGAAAATATCGTGCAAAGTCTCTTCTTCATGAGACATTTTTAAATATTACTTTTTGACAAGATTTTCTGTTTTCCTTTTCCTCTCAGCTTTGGATGGCTAAAGATGTCAAAGGCAGGAATACTTTAATAGTTTTATTTGTTTCATGTTACAAATATCTCCACCATAAATAGGTGCTGTAGAATGTGCTTCTGAGCTTTTTAATGTATTATCAATGTCAGCCTAACTCTCAGATAACTTCTCTGCAGCTAGCTAGGACTTGAAATAATGAGCTTCTTAGAGCATTGAATCAGGGCAAAAAAAGTATTGGAAATTCCACTGCGAATATTGTGCTTGCAAAACAGTCTTGGCTGCCTGTAATTTAGCAAGAGTACCAGGCAGTTTCTTTGATCTTAGTGTTTAAATGTCTCTAAAGAAAACTTTGTTTAGTTTTATTTATTTTTTCGTTTACACCTGAAGTCATTTTCTTTGTTTTCCTGTTAAATGTTCAATAGAAAATTAATGTGTTTTGGATCAGGCACATGTGCATTTATTTGGCCTTGCATTATTCATTAATAGAATTTATTTATTTA
>VZDJ01000782.1:15081737-15462069 GCA_008694505.1 Cyanoderma ruficeps | reverse complement strand
TTTATTTATTTATTTACTTTCTAAACAAGGAAACATGCTTTCTCCTGTGAGATATATTTTCCAATTGTATTAATATTGTTTATTGCTTATGTTCAGTGGTGAGACGGATATACATTTAAGCACCAAATCACCTAATTTCAGTATGACTTTTAGACATTCATTAATATTAAGGCCCAATTCACACAGTTTAGAAAATGGAATGATAGTTGAGGTATCCAGGAGCAGGATTCAATGTAATTTTTTACATTGAACAGAGTTTTAGTTGATCCAAAAGTGGCACTGCAATACTCTGCACACCAAAATGCGGTCAGCTCAGCCCACATGAGAGAAATGTTCAGGGAACAAGTATGCCTGAAAAAACACCATACTCAGAGAAACCTCTTCCTGCTTAGCTCTGTTTGTCACAATGTAAATTCAGAGTTTGCAGCACTCTGTCATGGACTTAAATGTCCACGGTGTGCTCTGTGATTTCGCCATGATTTTTCTGTGTCTTTTCAAGCAATAACAGTACTAGTTACTCCCATTTTGTACAATAGTCTCAAGACTAGAACAGTCTGACAACCAGGAGACAGGTTTTATGTGCAGCTGAAGAAATTACAGATTGCTTTTTTCGATTACTGCTAAACTAATATCTAAGACATACAAGAAGTTCATTTGACTTCTCATGGATCACCTGTCAGTGGCTTCCAGCTGCCACCTAAATCTCAGTTCAAAATCTTCTATCAGATTTTTTTGGAACCTGAAAGAGGATACATATGCAAAACACTTAAAAGGCACAATGTTCTATAAGTAACCTAGTATTTTCACTGTTGAATGTGATTACAGTGACAATTTGTTTAGTACTTGAGACACACTTCTCTGTGAGTTTAAACAAGGAGTAGCCATTTTCTTCTGAGATTTGAGAGGTTTTTCTTCTCATTTTCAGGAACTGAAAGTTTTTGATTCCTGTTGCCCTCATCACTCCATCATAAGTAATGGCTTGCTAACCTGGGGCAAATGCTGAGCTTTGAAATCTGACCACTGCAATGCTATTATCAGAAGACACTGCTGAATGCTAGAGAGTCAGTGGGTAGAGAGTGGGTAGAGAATCCTACTCAATGGGTAGTTTTAGGGTTAATTACATTTGTACCTCAATTAAAAGTTCATAGTTGAGGAAACCAAACAAATCGTGTCTTTCAACAGAAATGTCAACCCATTGTTTCAGAAGCATCCTGTTTCGAAATATCTCATTAGACTTGCAGGCTGCTTCTGAAGAAGTTTCTGCTTTGCCTTCCTGAATACTAGAAAGCATACATGAATCCTGCAGGCACATCAGAAGATTAGACAAAGTTACATCAAAATTACTGAGCCATGTAAACTGAAAACTGAAGTGTATTGCCATAATAAATTTTATAGAAAATAGGAAGACACAATTTTTTTCTATGTTGTCATTCAATGAAGGGTAAATAGAAAAAGAAATGTGACAACAACACAGAGAACTACATGCGTTAATAGGGCTGATGGCTTTTCTGATGATCTTTAAACAGAGAAACAGGCTCTGTATTCATCACCAATGAGATCAGACTGCTGGAACGTTTGCTGATATATACTCACTCGAGTGTCCTGCCTGTTTTTGAGCTGGTGACACCACTCTTTTTTTTTCTTTCATTGCACCTCGCTTTTCTGTATTTGAGGTTGTATAAGTTGAAGTGAAAATGAAGAGATGCATTTCTTTTTCCCTTATTGCCTACCATGTAAGCAAGAGTATCTCAGTGCAATGATAATTTAGTAAATATGCGTTATAAAATGCTTAAAATCATTGTTTACCAACAGCAAATAAAAACTATTTTCATGCAGTTACTAGTTTTATCATAAGAAAAGTTACATAGAGCAAAAGAGGGATGCCAGAACGTACAGAAATTGTGTTAAATATATTGAAATTTAAGAGAAGACTTATGTTTGTCTGAGGATTTCTGTAGGTTTTGTCAAATTTCAACTCATAAATATGCCTTGTGGACCCCATTTACTATGTTCAATGTCTAAGGGCTGTGATACAAGATACAGCACAGAAACAAAGCAATGGCATTTGATCAGTCTGACTCAATTTATAACAACTCTTGACAGCAAGCTAAGATTCCTTTTGTTATGTTGTACATTCTTTTCTAAAACTTTGACTCTATTTTAAATCTATGCGATCATCCCTAGGTTTAAGATAGAGTTGCACTGTATCCACACTAGATAAACAGTGTCAATGAAGATTCAGGGGTAGGATTTCTTTTAGTAGTTTCTGCTAAGCTTCAGGACTGCTCCGTAATTTTAGCTACAAATTCTTGTAAATTTACATTTCATCAATGTCCTTACTTACAATCACGTTATTAAAGTTTCTGCTTTGGAATTTGTTTGTGATCAGACATGTGAACCTGTGTCAAAAAGAAGAAATATTTAATACAATTTAGCAAATATTATTTTTAAAATAATTTTCTAAATTTCTTAAGAAGCCGTATAATTTTGAGGCATAAAAAAGGTACCCTAATGATGAAGATTTTGTTTCTAATAAGCTAATTACTTTTATGTAAATACTTCACCAAGACTATCAAATAAGCTGCTCTTTCTAAACAAATACCTGAATGTGCATGTACTAAGAAGGATGGAAATCCCAGAGTTTTTTCTACACTTATTGAACTCCTGAATTGAAAATTCCTCAAACTTTCATTTAAATGGTGTGTTTCACTGAGTTTTGGAATTACTGCTGCCATTCATTTAGCCCCATTATGTGAATATTGAAGACTGGTTTTCTTTACAGAATGCAGCTCACATTTTAATGCGTTTTTAAAATTGTTCAGTTTACCCCGAGATGAAGCAATTTAGCAATTAGTTTTAAGCCTTTACATTATTTGAAAATTGAAGGTGCATAAAGGTCATGGGTTGGAAAATACAAATACATACCACCAAATGAAGACAGGTGGTAGCCTCATACATCACTGAAGACAGACTACATAATGGGTCTTTTGCAGCAAACTTCAACTTTAACCAAGGCCACACCACTCATTCTTTAACCAGAAAAAAATGCAAGACATAGAGCTGCTACTATGCAATATTTAAATTTATGTTGATTTCAGCTATTTTGTAAGATTCAGTTCAGTCTTAGAATATCCTCTTGTTTTCACAGAAAAGGAAGAACATCTAAATAGGGGATGTCAGCTAAAGAAGTTCTTAGGATTTTCTTTCTCATATTGAAAATATGCATGGTGAAATCTGTGTACTTTACTTCTGGAAGTCATTCCTATGACTTTTAGCTGTGGTGAATCCTAGCTTCCTGTAGGACATAGCTGAACATTTCTGTAGCTAAGGGACAATCATATGGGAGGGATTTGTACATATTAACATGTTTTACTCTGAGCACAAAATATATAAATTAAATAAATAAATAAATAAAATTTTAAGATTCTGTTAGTTTTCATTCTGGTCTGATGACAATTATTCACCATCCTAAAACTTTGTCAAAACATCAGGACACATGTAAATTTTTGTAGTGGGATAATAAGGCTAGCTCAATTGCCCTGTTCTAAGAAGGCAGAACTTGCAACAAGGAAAAAATCCTGCAAAACTTAGTTTTATCTCATTTATTTTCTGTATTTGTTTTATTCTTGTTCATAATCTTAGCAAGTTTTCTAACTGATGGGACAGAATGAAAGGAGGAACATTGCTGTATATAGAAAATAGTGTTAGGGATGCAAAACTTTGGCACTTTCCTCAATTCTGGAAAGAATTGAAATTAATTATAAAGAGCAAAAAATTGACTCTTTTTTCCATACACTTGGTAGAACACTTTTTTTTTCTGTGTTATTTGTAGTACTAGCTATTTGGATCAATAGATTGCTAATTAGAAACTGACTTTGGAAGGCTGCAGCATGCTTCTCAATGATTCATGTGTTTGCATTGATTTTTGCATAAAAGCAAAATCTAGCTGTAATATTTAGCACTTAGAAATTGGTCCTCAATGAACTATTTGTAGCTTAATAGGCTTGATAATACTTGGAAGCTCATTATTGTGTTTTTATAATTATTTCTTGGATTAAACTATATGCATACACACATATGTATATACACACGACACTCACACTCACATACGGAGTTGTATTAAGCCAAAAGACAAGGTAGGCAGCAGCTTATGGCAGCAGACTGTGTGCTTCATCTATGCCAAGGATGGGGCCTGCCTTTCCAGGCTGAACAGCAGGTCTTTGTTTCCTGCTTTATACAGCCATCTTCCTCTCCTGCTGTTGCTAACACAGAGTGAACAAACAGGGATTGTAACCTAGGGATGTGCAGCTTCTTAGGGAAAGGATAATCACTTTTCTGTCTGTCTTTCCTTCAGGAAGGTGTGCGGCTGAAGTCCTCTGTGACAGCCATCCCTTTCAATGTTCTGCTGTTGCTTATCCCAGGAGGAACAGGCCTTACCTCTGTGGGAGGACAGGACACCGAAGGCCTTCCTATCGGGACAAAGGGTAATAGATGAGGATGGGTCCATGGGTGATGGGTAAAGGGTGGATGGGGAAAGTTCCATGCTTCTGGAAAGTGAGGAAGAGGGAGATTACCCATGAAAATAGTCAAGATCTCAGAAGCGTGGAAGGACAGAAGAGCTGTCACTACCCTGATAACACAACCCCACTAAAGCCTCACTTTGCTTCTCCAGCCTTTTTAGTCTTCTCAATCACTTTGTACCCAGAATATCATGGACCTTCATTGACCTCTGAGTTGCTAGCTCCAGTCTTACTCCAGAAACCCCATTCTCTCCCCCCACAACCCATCTGTTCTGTCCGCTGAAGCCTCCACTGAATCTTTTTAGCCTCTTTCTCCCATCTGCTGTGACCCATATTGCTGCTTCCATAAAACTGATTCTGCCTACACTGCTGAGAAGCCTTCAGCTGAGTTAGCATATACAATATGGATTGTTGGTGTCATATGGCCTATATATGTATGTGTCTATAAATAGATTTATTGTCTGGATAGGGAGCCAACAGTTCAGCCAAGGTTCCTATGAACATTCTTAACTTTTTGTCCATGAATACTTAAAATATAAATTTAGGCACCTGCTAAAGTTCCTTGCAAAACTAGGGAACTAATATCCAGATGGTTAGTTACAGGATCTGTGTCTAAGATTGAACTTCATTCACAATCTGTGGACATATTTAAGGCTATTGATGATAGATCTTTGCTTCCAAATCCATGAACTTTCAGAGAACAAGTTTTTGCACTAAACTGCCAAGGTCACCCTGACTATTTTATCATATCTTTATTTATCACAGCCAAGAGATTACTGAATTTTTTTTTCACTCCATTTTCCAGTTCTGATTTAAATTTTGCAGTATGGAAGTCTGTTTTTCTTCTTGAGAAGAGGTTTTCAATTTAAAACCTGCAACACATTTGAACTCTCTAAAAAGAATAGCATCCAGACTGACCATTTAGCAAATCTCTTAAGCAAAATACTGATATTGTTGTGATTCCAGATTTAGTTTTCAACTTTAAAAAGTATTTCTGCTTGTCCCCATGACTAGCACAGAAGCTGTGCTAAACCAGAACAGTATCAATTAACCACAGACACCCAACAGTAAGTGCTACTTTAGCAGACAGGTGGAATTGGACAAATTATCATACAAGGTTACACAGAAGGAAAAAAGACCTTCAGTCTCTCTAGGAGAATTACAAGCCAGAGATGGCCCCCTCCCTTTGCTGCAATTATCTCCAAATCACACCTGCCAAGCTGTAGGGAAGCATTCCCGTGGTTTGTGGCTAACACAGTCAGGTAAACTGTTGTTTTAGTTGGATTAGAAATCTTCTATGCTTCCACTTTTTTCAAAGAATGTTGTACTATGGCAGTTTCTACAGTACAAGAGACACTATCAGTATAAAAATCACACTTGAAATTAGCCTTTTTAAAAATTATTATTAATGAGATTCAGGTTGAGATACCATTGAAAGATTTTGGTCTCAGAATGATTCTTATCATCTTGGCTAAACTGAGATCCTGTTCCACATAGATATGAGAATGTAGTTCCTCTGTTGAAGGGGACCAGGATCTAGAGAGCATTTGTGCTAAATGAAAACCTTGCTCAGTTTGTAACAAAGCAGTGTTAATACAAGACAGAAATTTCAAGGTCTGAATCTTTGTAGAGATAGATGAGATATCTGAGAAGTAGAATATCACCTCTTGGGATTCTCAGTGGTGAATCTTAAGTCTAGATGGTAAGTCATCTTTTTCCTGGAGGTCATGAGAGTTTATTTCAGTTCACAAGTTTGTCATTCTAACCTGTACCTTGGTTAAGATGAGTAGTGAAACCTAGAAGAAAGATGTCCACCATCCTTCTTAAGTACCCTTATCACTGTCTTGTAAAGGTACTCTTGCTCACAATTGTTAGATCTATTTAAACATTTTGAAAGTGATGAGATCAGAAGTATGGAATTAATCTTCCAAATTTTTGTGGCAGATGATTTCTATGTTGAGAATCCAATTCTCTATGACCGCAATAAACTGCCAACAAGTCTTCCTGATGGTTTTTTAGGAGATGGAAAAATAATATGTGTACAAATTATTTGAAAATAATAATTTTAGAGAAAGTAGTTCACACTAGTCATAACAGAAAAGATTTAAGTTTTTGAAAGAAAATTGTGTTAAATGCAGTTGCTCTCATTCATTATGACTGCCTCAGTACACGGAAAGACAGTAAGAGGGCAGTACTCTATGCAAGCAGTCAAACTCAATATATAGAAAAAAATTCACATGATTGTGCTATGTCCAGTGTTTGAATCTTAGCTGCAGAGTCCAGATGGTATCCTATGGAGAGCCAACATTTTGATCTTGAGCACTGGGTCACTGTTTCGACAGACCTCGAGCTAAACCACTGGATAAAAGATCTGAGATTGATGTGGTCCCAAGATGGTCTAAGGCACATCTGAAATCTGAGGACTGACGTGCAGACATAGCTGCTGTTATTCTAAAGAACAATTATCTGAGGGAGAGTGAAAGGCAAGGGAGATTAAAATACAGAACATTGGATTTCAAATTTGCTCTTGACAAAAAGAGATTTAGCCTCAGTTATTTTTAGCACATTATCAAAACACATTTTCATTGCAACTTAATTATCTTCAATACATTTATTTTGCATGATAAAAGTATTATCCATACTGCAGTGTTCATACAGTATTAACTTAAATATAAACATTTGCATTAATGCAATGGTGATCCATGATGCCAGAAAATTTTAAAACTACTCTTACGTTACACATGATCTAATTGCTTCTGTTATATTGACAGATATCTAGAAATTAATTTGATTCTACCATTAAGCTATTTCAGAGATTCATATCAGAAATGCTCAATAGAAGCCTACTGATATTATTGGAAAAAATTCCTCTTTTAAGTTTTTGTGTTACCAAGTTAGTAAAAGAACATACCAGTCAGTGTAGGGGCTGGTCCTATAATTTTATAATTCTACATTGTTATCAGGTCTTATGACATTTTGGTTGTTCTGGTTTTTTTAGAGGAAAATTGTCTGAAAAAGGACGCTTGGAAAAGTGGTAGAGACAAGCATGATTGGTAATGTTATCATACCCCTTTTGGAATCTGTCGTAAGAATAAACTGTGTCCAGGATGATAGCTGGGGTTAGGTCAAAAGTGAAAGAGAAGTTAAGCAGTATGAACAATCGAGATCCCAGTGTTCATTCACGCATCCTATTTTATTTGGCAGTGTAGGTGTATGTAGAGAGCCTATGTCTGAGTTTCCTTGTCTTTGACATGGGAATTAAAGATGAAAAAGGTATGATAAAGGTAATGGGGGTCTATATGGGATCAGCCACTGACACAGCTTTCCTGTCATGCTGTTTTTCAAGAACATATGGAAGTTCAGAGCATTTTCATTGTCCTGCCATTTAAATATAAGTCTTACGGTTATATTATAGTACAAATTGCAGTGTAGTAGAAAGAAAACTGATCTTGTGTTAAAAGTATTACTTCAGGTTCTCACAGCCCTGCCACAGGAGGTGATCAACCTCTGCTAAACATTCTACTAGAAAAGAATACAAGTGACAATGAGTTCCTGCAAACTTTTATGTTCACTGGATTGCTCTGAACTTTTAGACAAGGTTTGGGCCTGTTCTTATTTACATTTTCCTACATCATTTCTCTTTCAGCTAATCACAGCCAATCACAGACGGAATCTTAACAAGATATCTAAGGATTCTCTTTCCAGATAGTGTGGTCATAGCTGCTTTTGCAGGAAAAGGCCCAAATTAACTCATGTCATAGCTTTCCTTTAAGGGCAAGAATGTGATGATCGGACTGAAAAACTTAAGCAGGCATTAACCTCTTATTCAAATACAGGTTCTCCTCTCCATTCTCCCTCTGCACGCACACAAACATCTTGAATCCATGCTTCATGCCTATGTCCTTCATCTCTGGTCCTCCAGGTTTTCAAAATCTTCCCACCTGCTTCTTGTAACATGGTGTTTTCACTTATTCCTTCCAATGTGTGAAATCTTCATGGTGAAGCACATCAGAATAAGCCATCGCTTTATTGCTTCTTTGTGTGGAGACAATCTACTTGATAGATATCCTCTGAAATGTATGTCTGTAGACTTATGGGAAAATTAATAAAACAGAAATTAAAACTGACAGCTTTGAAATTATATGCTACCCTTAGCATATGGACTACCTCACATGAACGTTTTACAGGATTTGTATCAGGATTATGGACAGTAACTCAATAGGGGATAACTTCCAAACTATATTCCTAAATCTCATTTGACAGGTTTTGGATGCTGTATAATTCTTACAGTATTATAATGTCATGCCAGTGATGCTACAGTCATCATTAAGATAGTCCTTTCATTCTTAGTGCTAATTTTGTCTTATAATTGCTTTTGCAGTGAAATTTCATATGCTTTTTCTAAGCAGACAAATGAGCTTCCTTAAAAAAATTAAATGCTTCATTCTCCAGTAAGACATGCTTTGAAGATCCAGTTTCCTCTGAAATAGGCAGCTCTATATAGAGAGAAACAACAACAACAATCCTTTATGCTCTGAGCTTTTAAATATATAGTAATGATTTGCATTAACAACTTTGGCACTATTAAAAATATGCTAGGAAGTAAAAATATTTAAACATTAATTGTATTAGGATCCTATCCTAATTAACTTGCAGTATTGATATACATCAAGGATCTTATATCTTTAAGGAAGTGACTGAAAGACTGGGACAGGTTTAATTATGTAAGACAGAGAGCAGAGTCCTCTACCACATTCAAATCCCAAACCAGCGGTTAGGGAATTTTCTTGGAATATATAAATAACAGCAATTTAACCAGGAATACACATCTTCTGGCAATCATGGTTGGTATTTTGTGAAGTCAATCTGCAAATATTACAATTTACTCTTCTCTTGGAACAGAAGTATGAAGAAAGAAATAGGGTGACTGTCCAAGTTCTTCAGTCAAAGCAGCCACACCCTGAAGTGAGAACAGGGAAGTAGAAGTGAAAGAGAGATTGCTTACTGTGGACTGAAAACAATGTTCCTTTCTGCATAGTTCTTGCTAGCTTTGGTGGATTAACATATCTGAATAATTTCTTCCTGAAAAAATGAAGTATTTGCACTGGTTTGGCATAAGGACAGTAGCTGTCTTCGAGATTTGCTGACCATTTTTATCTCTTTTCTGATAGGAAACTTTGTTCATTCTGTAAAATATACCATGGATATCTGACAGTTACTTGTGCTCCATGGTTGTGCTCTACATAGATTAGAACTAGCTTTGCAGGGCATATATAAGCTGTGCTTTGTGTTGTTTGGAGTACCTTTGCTCCAGAGTATGCATCGCCTCTGCGATCATTAAAATATTCTAGAAACAGGTTTTGCTTTCTTTGGAGACACATTGTTACTTCAAAGACTTTTAATAACTACTTTCAAGCTATATGCTTTTGTGAGCATAAAATGGAATTGGTTCTTCATTCCAGATGCAATGATTTTATTGTTAGTAAATACAATTTTTAGTTGATTTCACTAAACATGATTTTTTTTTTTGTGTTGGTGGCATTCCAGCCATTGTGCTGCATCAAATACAAACAGATTTTGAACCTCCAGGAGAAGGACTGGGTGAGAGTGAGGGAGAAGGAAAAGCAAACTTCAGGTCAAATGCAGCTGAAGAAACAGTTAATGGCATCAAAACCATGCAAATGTCTCTGCCAAGAAGGGACTAGGTTCTGTACAACACTGAATATTCTAGCTCTTTGCATTTTCTTACTTTCTGTTCAGAGGCAAAAACATAAGGAGTTTCAGTTAATTTGGCTACCTACAGTGGAGACAATGTAATCTCCACTAGTCCTGTAGGAATTCCTGTGGCACATGTGCACTATATGCACATGCATATAGTACATCTTATCTTCTAGCCTCGTTTTATTTTGTTATGGAACTATGTTTGAACATATATAAAAAAAAAAGTGGATTTTCAAACATATGGCTGATCTCAAAACAGCGAAAGTGGCGTATAGGGGGTTAATGGAATGATGAGGCAAAAAACTGCAGTGCCAGCAGAATTCCCCAAAGGGTAAACAAAACTCTTAACTGTTGCAAACAATAAATTGTCAATACCTTGTAGAAACAGTGGATAATGAAAAGTTATAATGCCTATAGTTAGTACCCTCTTTAAAAGAATTTACACACGATATGAAATTAAATTCTGTGCACAGTTCTCTTAATTTGCCCTTAATTAAACAATACTCCATAAATGGTGCATTCAGTGACCAAATGTTCAGAGACAGCAAAATGGTGGGTCCCAAGCCATTAGGAATGAAATAAAGTCAGTCCCCTGAGAGCCTGCTAGAATCTGGTCTATCTAAGTGACAACCGATGGTTTAGGAAAGATAATTAACTTTGCAATTACAAACCGCAGCTTTCACCAATGCTGTTTCTTTCAGTATTCTCTTCTAAATGTTCTACTATTTTTACGGGGAGATAAAATGCTTTTTAAAAATGCTGAGTTCATAGGGACCCATTTTTCCTACACAAATATAATTTGAATATTTTACTTTAAATATTTCAGATCATTAATTATATGTACAGTTATTTTATAAATTACAGGGGATAAATGTTATATTTTCTATGACTGTCAAGAGTTCTGTCTTTATTTGAAAGATAAAAGGGGTGTGCTGCATCAAACAGATTTCATTTATTCCTTTGGTAGCAAATCCTGCACCTAGCAAATCTAAATTAGGCTTGTTCTTTAGCTATGTAGATTGAAATTCTCTTCAATATAGGGAACATCAGTTCTAATCTGCTAATGTGCCTTCATATTGGTAAAAAATGCTTGTATTGAAGAGGGTTTGCTAGTTGAATCCATATGTCTGTACCCTGGATTATCTTTACCACAATGTCTCCTAGCATGTAAATGAGTACATTTTTATGCTGGCATACGTGTCCTGAAATCTTCAAATATGCCATACCCGCATACTTACATGTACAAGCATTGGTATTTGGATATGATGTATTAGAGGATTATGAAGAAGCTGAGCTTAAAGTGCAAAATATTATGTTCAACAGTAGGCTATTGTTGTGAGATGTCTGTATACTGAACAGAGTTCCAGATAGGTATAGACACAGGTAAGGATGAAGACAGAATCAGGACCTAAACTTCATGAAAAATTTGATGTAACTATATTTGCTTTGATTTCACGTACTGTAGTACACTGAATAGCTTTAGAACTGGCTTCTGAAAATCCCGGTTTTCAAAAAACTGACCAAGCTAATTCGGCCTGCTACAAAGGACCAGCTCCATGCATTGATTTACTAGGTGAAAACAAAATTTAGACCTTGCCAGAAGTGTAGCTTCTTCCTCTGCAGACTGATGCTGATGCCCAATGCCAGACTGTTGTAAGCAGCAGAGGTCCTGACACTGCTGGGATGTCCCATAGAAATCTGCTCCTGAAATCAGTTCATCATTTTGCCCATGCTTAATGGAAGCTGATTTATCTCTCTATGCCACCATGAACAGTGATAAGGACATTTTTCTCATTCCCTTTGTGTTTGAATTGGAACCTCATTGGAAACTTTCTAGCTGCACTCATGTACAGTCAATGATGCAACACTCTCAGATCTCAGTCACTGACTCTGGATACTCTGTAAGAACAAATTAATTTAAGTTATGTATATATTTTTGGTAAAGGCGCATATCTGTGAGTTGTTCTGAACAACTCCAGTTACACTGGTCACACCTGTACAACTTTGCTTTTCTCACTTATCTGTTGTTAACCTTAGAAAAATAAGGAAAATACTGTGATATTTAAATTACACTTAAGTGGCAGCTTTAAAGACTTTAATGACTGGCACTGTATAGTGACATGTAAATTTGTAGATTGTCAGGGAAAGGGATGTTATTACTGATAATGTGTATATATATTCTGTTTCCCTAACCAATCTTCCTTCATGAATATGCTTTAACATATTCAGCTGTCTTGTATGTCATTTTGTCCAGCTTTGCCACTTGTGAAGTGTTACACACATATGCTTCATTACAGTTAATAGTTCGATCTTACCAGAGGGCTTAGGGTTTTAAGGTAGTCTGAAAACTTGTATGAAAGAAATCATTGCCTAAAAATGCCTGTTATTGCACGCACTGATTCTTATATGGGCCTCTGAATGTTGTGTTGATACTTTTGTTTAACATCTCTTTCCACTGGAATGTGATGCAATTCTCCATATCACCCTTAGTGAGGCATTTAAAATTCTTGTTGAGGAGCATCACACAAGCTGCAGTGTTATTTTCCCATCCTTCAGTGTTGATACCTCTGAAGACAATACACAGAATGAGAGAAGGAATATTGTGGTACACAAATCAGTAAAGACTTTATTTGAAAGTACCAGAATTCTTGCTCTTTTAAAAATTATTTATTCATATAAAATGCATTTAATTATTGTCAAGCACTGGCTGACATTTGATATTTAACATCAAATTAAGAAATTGCATTATTGAAATTCATTACTGGTTAATCAAAAATGGAAAAATTGTGAGATCTATGGGAAAATACTGGTGATATATCTGAATTCCTATAAATACAAAGAAGGAAAATGATACCATTTTTTAAAAAGAATTAATTATAGTTTTTGTTCTTTCTTTTTGTGCAAAGATTTTCCAATGTGTTTTAGTAGTTTTAATTCTAGATCTTAGTTTGGACTGCTGCTCCATATGGATTAAAAAACAGATAGTAAGAGATGGATTCAGGTTTTCAAAATCATCAAGTAATTTGAAAGAAAAGTGCTTCACAGTGTTAAGTTCCAACAATTTGATTTGGCTGTTATTGTGGAACCCTGGTATCCAACACTGAATTTCTTCAGAGAGGAAAACTTTATCTCCACCCTCTTTCATGATGTGTGATCCAAAATGCCAATCACTGGGAATGGAATACAATTATATTCACTAATATGTCTAAAATAGAAACTCTTGCTGTCAATATATACTCATTAGTACTGAGTTGCAAATGAATTCTGGAATTGTGCTCTTATTAATTAGGTGGCAGACTAGAAAACTTCTTGCTTCTGTTTAGCCAGATGGAGGGACAGTGGGTGTAATGACCTATGTTGGGCCTTTCCCAGGGGATTTCTTTGGTGTTTCTTGGTGTCAGTGTGGGTCCGTCTTCCATTTGCCATTTAAAAAAAACATCCCAAAACTTGCAAAAGTGTACATTTAAATTACATTCAGAAAAAGAGATGGTAATTTTGTTTAGTTTTAAAATTACTTATGCATTACATTCTTAAAATTCCAGAGGGACTTGGGCACACAGATGCAAGGTGAAATATGTCTTTTAGGAAAAAATAAGTCAGTCTGCTTTTTTTCCCATCACACTATCCTACATAGTCTGCCTCATAATCCAGCAACATAGTGCGGTTTGGTTTTACAACTGTTTCTTCTTTTTTACTATTTTTTTGCTGTATGAGTTGTTCAGAATTCTGAGAGGCTTCAGTGATTCAAAAATGGACTTCTGGGGAAGGGGGAGAGCAGGGGAAATTGGTGATCAACCCACATGAAAAGTCCCTAATTTTCTAATTGACCCTGTATATTCTAAAGGGTTGTCAAGCTACTTAAATGTGTATCTTCATTAAAGGGTATGAGTAATACCATGAACTGAATGGAATTACTCATGAGTTTTAAGTTTTATATGAATCAACTATCATCCTGCATAGTAGCATACATAAGAAAATATTTGTTATGGTTTGCAGGAGATTTGCAGCTTAGTCAGCATTAAAAAGAAAAAAAGGTTCTTTGAAAGATGGTAATTCGTTTCAAATGAATAAGAAATAGTAAAAAAGCACCTTCAGAATAATATGTAGCATCAAGTTGTGGTTTTTCATGGCTGCAGTTCTGTTCTCAAAGTTTTAAAATCAGTGGCACTTAAGTGAATTGGAAAAGAAATTTTCTCTTGACCTTATGGATGACTAATTTTCCACAAACAACTTTATTCTGTGTGAGCTCCCAACTGGTGTTGGTTCTGCCAAGTAAAAGCTAACACCAAATGAATCAGGTGAGCACCCTCATTTCCCACTGTGCGTCTCTTCATCTCCAACTGTGTTACTTACTGTGCAGACAAATACTGACAAGCGTTATGTGGATCTGAAAATTTTCTGTTTAAATGCACAAGAATGTGCAATTTTTGCTCTCTAAAGAGGGAAAATTGTTTGCAAAGAAATCTGGTTGATGATTTCAGAGAAAAAAAGGCTTAGATTTTATTGAACAAACAAATAGAGAAATATATTTAACAACTTATTACTAGTAGATTATTCACTTGGTTTTACATTTATAGAACTTCGCTTGGCTTTACATTTATAGAACTTTTTTACAGAAATTGTGAAAACATTTTGGGTTTTGTGAGTGTAAAATCACACATATAAATCATGTGGTAACTGTAATTTGATACAGGAATTAAAAGCTTGCTATTGGATAGAAACATATTTTCTCATTCTCGTATCCAGTGTGCTTAGATTCCAGATAAGATGGATAATTATTTTTGATTTTCTTGTGTGTGCTTCTTCTCTCTGTTTTATCCTTTTCAGGAGATGCAAAGAGGTTTGCCCAATGAGTCAGGGATTTCTTTCCTCTCCTTTTGAAATACAGAGTGGACATTAATGTGATTAAAATCCCTTGCAGGCCTAGGAACTACGTACCTGCAAGCAGCTGGAATCTGAGTATTTAAATTTGGAAGAGGGGCAGAACTTATGATTGAAACAATTATGAAGGTCACGTTATGTGCAGTAGTGCATCTGATCTCTGCATTACAATGGCAATGGAATGAATTGCCCTCATGCGACTGTCTGACATAGGCCTGCAGTGGTGCAGTATAATCCCAAATTTTAACCTTGTATGAAAATGATGAAACAATTAAGAATAGAAAAGAAATAATGTTTCAGAAGGATACAATGTGGCTTTAACTGCAAAAAAGATAGCAGATAAGGAGTAAGCAAGAGGATATTTCTTACATAATTCATTTTCAGAACACAATTGTAAAACTTCAAGCAGTTTTACAGGCACAACTCAATGAGTGTGCCTGAGGCCAGCCATATCAACTTTGAAGCCTTCTGCAAGCTGAGGGGAGAGAGACTGGGTACTAGTTGTTGGAGCCTTTCAGAATAATGTAAAAGGACATGACACCCATGAGATCCATTTTTCAGATCCCTACATAATAGGTCACTTTTTGAGATTGACCCTCTATCAGACAGAAATAGTGAATGTACAAGAGCTGTCATCTATCATGTGTGCCCATCATATTGAAAGCAAGATAAAATAAATTTCATTCTCCTACTTTCTTTTAGCTTTTCATTTTCCTTCTATTCTTTTACTTTTTTTTAAGTGAAAAATATGTCCTGATGAACTGTTAAGTGCCAGAGAGTATTAGACCCTTAGTGTTCTCTTTGTAAATTTTTCATGTAATTTTTAATAAAAAATGCTAATTGAGCAATGAAGAGATATGCAAGTCCTTATTTAACATTTAATGATTTTTCAGTATTTTTAAATACTTGTCAGTTCAAGATTTTTATGAAGGCTTTAAGTCCTTAAGTGTCTGAAGGACCACTTTATCAGAATCTAAATAAATACATTAATATATTCTGCACTGTGAAGTAGGTTCAAAATAATATGTATGCAGTAGATAATGGAAACATGTTGACATTCTTAAGGTTATAAACACATTGGAAGTTATCCTAATTGTAAAATTGAAGATTGTGAAGTGCAATGTCCCTGAAAATCCTAGAACGGCATCTTTCTCATTTCTTAATTGCTCCAACACTTGAGATCTCAGTATGATGTTTTTTCCTCTGCACAAATGAGCAATTGGAGGCCACAGAACCTCTTTAAAAAGGCAGTTACATTAAATAATTGATCTATAAAAAATTAGTGGGAAGACTAGAGTACAGCTGTTATGACTCATTGAGGCCAGGTTTTGGTGGGTTGAACTAGGTGTGCAATTTTTTTTTCACCAAAACACACAAAAGTTTTTGCCAAAATCCTCATTTTTTCTTGGCACAATATATCCCAGTGCTGGTATCCATATATCTGTGCCCTATGCTTGATGGTGTGAAATGACTTTGGTAGATAAGGCTGTGTGTTCACCTTGTACTTTTCTGTGTCTTTATTCAAGGGTGAGCTTCAGTTCTCTTCAGAAATCCTAAGCAAAATGTTTTAAACTTTTCTGATAAAGAATGCTTCCTTTCCCTATTTATACTGAGAATGCTCCATTTTCTTTGCTTTTTCCAATTTTTTTTTCAAAGAAAAGGAGCAAGGAACAACCTGCAACTTCTTCAAGAAAGGAAGGAGCTGTTATCAATCACTGCCTGATAATCATATAATATCAGGTATTAATTTTGTTGTATACAGCAACAAATGAACAAATACGAAGAGTCATAATATAAAAATTTGCTGTTGCAATTAGGAGTCCTGTATGCTCCTTTTTTCCTTAGAAATCAGGGGTGTGGTGTCCTTCAGGTCGAACTGTAGCTACTAAACGCTCTGAACACATACATCTGGCCCATAGAGCAGTGATTGTAATAGAAATGAATCCAGATAAATAATCAAAATATTTTTGGAGAAAACAGTCCAGGTGGCAAAGCATCTGAAATTATCTTCCCTGAACACCCTGGTGTTTGTGAAGCCCTCTGCCTAATGACATCCACTACTTCAGGCAGAATAATCTCCTTTTCATCCCCAGTGGTGCTTTCCCTGCTGCATATTTTGAAACCACCTACAAAAAACTGGTAAGGACTTTGTATACTCATATCAATTTTTACAGAGTAACGATATATTTGAGGCTGGAGATGAAAGAAATGTCAACAGAAATCATTGCCTTAAATAAAAATCCTCTGAATTGGGCAGAATGATTTTTTATAACTGGTTCCCATGAGGAAAATCAAAACCCAATGGCTCCATGTCACCTGAAGAGATTTTTGGTCAGTATGAAAACCTGGATTGTTACAGGCTCCATGTATTTTCTCAGTGACCTTTCTAGCACTGTTTTCTTTCTCCTGTCAAACAATGACCACGAAGTGTCCTGGAATGCCATTTAGGCTTCAACCATAGCTCGTAGCATGGCTTTCTTAGTATCATCTATTTAGGGAAATATCTTTTCTAATGACTAAATACAAGAAAATGTTTTTGATGCAAAACCCCCCAAGAACTTACTATTCTCAAATTTGAAGTAGGAGTTTTAAAAATTGGGATGGAAAATCTGCATTTTTCTAGCAAATCTTTTATTATGTATCATGTGCATGGTTAAAATCCATCTAGAGATGGTGATGATTCAGCCTATTGTGATTGAAATAGATTAATGGCTGGAAAGATTTGTTCACAGCTGCCAGAGGACTACCTGAAAAAGTGATGGTGTATGATAATAAAGATTGGAGACACCCCTTTTTGAACAAAGATTTCTTAAAATTGCATTTCAGTCTTCATATTCAACATTATGTTAGGCCCACTGAGGTAAATTTGTATTCCAGTAGTAGACAGGAGAAAAATTTTCAGTTTAGATATCACTAGCAGGATTGTAAGG
Source organism: Cyanoderma ruficeps (assembly GCA_008694505.1). Lineage (NCBI taxonomy): Eukaryota > Metazoa > Chordata > Aves > Passeriformes > Timaliidae > Cyanoderma > Cyanoderma ruficeps. The sequence goes on along the minus strand of VZDJ01000782.1, from coordinate 15,444,017 downwards.
TTTGTAATATATGGGTAACATGGAGGGAATACACTGAAGAAGTTTAGCATTTTGAATATTTTTTAAAGAAGATTGATCTAACTGATTAACATAATATTACATACCAGAGGAGACCACTCTAGTATTTCCAAAGTTTTTCTTTTTGAAAAAAGGGTTTTTTTTCTAACAAATTAATCTGTAGAATATGGAGGAAAAAGTAAAAATTGCAGTAGAGATGATCTTTGAGGAAGAACCTCAGTGAAAAGTTTTCAATTGTGGCTTCTGTAAACAATCATACCACTTAATGAAAAATCTACTAGAATCTATAGAGTCTATATAATTGAGAACTGAATTTTTCTGCTGAGGAGTTTGTGGATGTGGACTCTAAAATTTAGAATGCGTCTCCACTTTTTCTGTTTAACTGCATTTTTGCCTCGTGCCATGTGCTTGTATCTGTTTATCCACAGTCTACCATATTTAGACTGCAAGTGCTTAAACTATCTGGACAAGCTATCACAATGTCTTAATAAAATGCCACACATAACGGACCTGTGATACAACAAAAAAATGAATTTCCTGCAATATCCGTGACATTCAAAGGTCTGTGTGTGAATGGAGCCCCAAATGCATGCTGGCTGACTTAGCAGACAATCTGAGAGATAGTAGACAGTGACAGAAAGATTTTTCATAGTATCTTAGAAGTAGATTAGTATGAATAGATTAGTGTAAGGCAGTTGGCCTCATAGTTTAGAGAGTAACTTATGGAACACAGCAGGGGGGTCTGGTGAGGAAAGTGACAAGGTTAGCAGGGTAGATGTTTTATATTGGTGAGGGGAGAAGAGAGAGACAATAAAGGAAATATTTGGAGGTAGGGTGTGTGCAAGCTAGGGACATAACCTGGAAACTAGGTGATGTTCTTGCTTTGATACATTCCCACCCCACTTGGAGTTTGGAGGATGAATGAGTGGAGCTGGGTGGAAATATTAACCTGTCTCTGTTCTTTGTATTCTTATGTGTAACAGCTAAGGCCTGCTTTGAACACTCCAGGCTGAGCATCAGAGCCATACAGAGATCCTGTGCTCTCTTCTAGGACATATCTGCTCCTCAGCATGTTTATAACATACAGAGTCACTTGAAGTGCATAGAGACATTGCTGCAGTCATCCTTGTCACACTTTCAATGCACAGCCAGATTATTGCCTGGAATTAACAGATTGACAGACTCCAGGATCCTGGGAATGTTGCCCTTTGTGAATTCATCAAAATCTTCATTATTTTTCCAGCAAAATACAAGGCACTGTGAACAGAATGTAATCCAAATTCTGAATGCCATTTCTGTGACAGTAGCATGCACATCTCAGCATCCGGTCTGTGAGACATGTGCCAGATTCTAGGGCTCAGTCTGGGATGTGAATGTTTGTTCCCAATCTAACCACAGCGTCCTGTGTTTCTCTATAGGTAACTCCTGGTATCTGGCTGCTCACTTAACAGGAATGTTCAGTAAAGGTATCTTTTGCCAAAAAAACCTTTTTCATACCTGTTCCTTGGCATTAGAGACAAGTGCTGCTTGGCCTGCTCTCTTCTATTTTCTGTACTTACTGAGTATAAGGAAAGAACTCCTATTCTTGATTTTCTGTCTTTCATCTGTCTTTCCTTTCTTTGCAGAAATCTTGTCTCTTCCCCAATACTTTCTCTTTTACCTCTGGTAGGAAACTTATAGTTAAAACCCATGCTCTTCTTGCTTCATAACAGAGCAGATATGTGGCATCTCAAAAGAGAACTGTTTTTTCCACCATTTCTGCTTGACCCTGCTATTATGAGAGTGTGATGAGATGAGGAGGGCAGCTGTAACTTATGAAGAAAGGCCTGAAGGAGGGGTCTAAAGATGAGGTGCACCTCTGGATGCCAGATTGTGTCCACATCTGTTGGACAAGTTAGCAGTGGCCAGCTTGCTGTCCAGACTAAAAAAAACCCACAGAACTCCTTCCAACAGATGGGATCCCATGAGACAGAATGTGAGTGAAGGGATTTGACCAGCAGGAAATTGGTCCCACTGAGGATAACTTTTGCAAGCAAAGCACTCTGTAAGATGTTTATAATAAGAGTATTTTGCAGGCAGAATTAAGTCTACCTCCCTTCAACCTCTCGGGGCTTAGGACTATCTCCAGCGTCCTGGAACAGTGCAGCATGGGAAGCGAAGTAATCACATTTGACTTGAGAATAGCCTTGAGAATATGGATCACACTTTTCTCATAAGAATAATATATTTAATGCCAAAGAGTGATCAGTGTTCATCAGTCTCTGAAAACATGGTAAGAGTTGAGAAAGATGTTGAGATGAACTACATCACCTGAGATGTGGGTTTAGATATTTAGGGTGTGCTTTATTGATTATCTGGGGTAGATAGTCATGTCTCTTGAGTAGTTAAACCCTGATTATTTGTGGATGCCCAAGAGACATTTAACAAAAATTTAGAGTAATTCTTCTGTCTTCTTTCCACACTTTTTTCCTATAGGCTCTGAGTGCATATTAATAAAAATTTGAATGCACCAGTGACTGTTCTGAGGCACTGAGGATGACTAGTGCAGAGGGGCTTCAGTCACTCTTTGCGATGCTCTTATTCTTCAAAACAGGGTGACTGCATGAAAGCTTCTACCTGGGAATGGTACCTGGGTTTTACCAACTTTCCATATGCACCTGTATATATATAAAAGTAACAATATATTCAACACTTTTATTTTCTTTAAATTGGGATCCCACTACTGGAGTTTGACTAATCAGCAGATTTTTAGCAATTCACAGGATATGTTCCTATGCATGTTCTTTAAATATAGAAGTACACCATCTTTTATATGCAATGAGACATTAAAATGTTTTGTTTGATACTTTAGGAAAATATTATCGCATTTAAACTAAAACATAATGAGAAGTTGCATAACTTCAAGGAGCCACATTGCAAGTCATTGGCATAACTAATTATTGGTATATTTTTCTATTTGCACTTTCTGCTATTTCTATTATCTTTTACCTGCACAAACTTAAGCTGTAGCACATTCAAGCTTGTAGGCATAATATGTTCATTTGCTAACATATTTGCCTGCTGTAACCAGTCTGCTAAACCTGATTTTGCTTCTCTTCCATCAAATACTCATTGCATTTCTTGTTACAGAGTCTGACACTGGGGATATCTGGCAATCAGCTTACACATTCATTGGTTTGCATAAGGGGAGGAGACAGGACTGCACAGTGGCAGCAACTATGCAAACAACTCATTTTGTGCTAGCTCCCCCAGGTAAGAGATTCTTTCAAAGGAGATCATTGAATTTGTGTGTTTCATATTTCAGTCGCCGTTGTCTGATACCCAATTGCACATAAAGCATCTGGTGTAAGCAAAACTAATTTGGATCTTCTTTTGTAAAATGTTAGCTGGATTAAAGGATCAGGTAGCCTCTTTCCTTATAAGAATCACTAGAGGGAACCATACTTTGAAAAAGAAAAAATAATTAGGACAGCAGAAAATAGGCAGCATGGATCTCAACTGCAAATATTCCCATGTAAACTCAGCCTATAAAATTATATTCATTTGCTTATCAAGCAAGTTAGCTTCTTTGGAAATTTAATAGCTATCTGTACTACACTGACTGTATTGACACCTGTGACTACTATATTCTAGAAATTTTCCAGCTCTTATAGGCTTGAGTGGTCACATAGGCAAAAACATTAATATTCCAGAGCTAATTCAGTGTTTGAAGTAATTCTGGGGGGAAAAGGCAACATAAAGTAGTACTAGACTTGGTCAAATGTAGGAATTAATGTTAATATTTATAGTAGAATAAATACCATGGAAGTTACTTAAAGTAAAGCTGATGGCCAAAGTCTGAAACTTACTGCAACAACTCTAGGAACTATATAATCCAAATAATTAATAGCAAGCCACAAGAACATACCAAAGTGTTAGATATTTTTAAATGCATTCATATAGCAGATTTTTATGTGATCACAAAATTCTACAGAAATCTACTGTGAATTTTTAAAAAAGAGATTAATTCTTTTGCATGTGTGTAGCTATTATTTGTGGTGATACATCACACACAGCTATTTGTGTTAGTTCATATGATCTTCAGTAGATTTGGGTTTTTTTGCCCTGCACAGTCCCAAGGTACCCTACGTGTTTTCAATCTCATGTCAGTACTAGTGCTCACTGAGATCAAACATATAAGGAAAATAAAATTGCTGTCCTGGAATGGATAGTCCTTATTACTGTCTAACTAAGGTTTGTTCTAAGAAAACCATGAAATATTTTCATCACAGTCAAGCAACTCAGCACACTATTACTAAATTAGTTGGCAATTTTTGAAAAAATTTGGCCTAGTATGTTTTTGTAGCCTATAGTGCTTTACATATTTGTAAAATATGGTCTAAATTTCCATATATTTTAGTCCATTACACAGCTTTCCAAATCTGGGAAAAGAATAAACAAATATTAAGGAGTTTCTTATCCATCTAAATGACACTCATTGCAGAAATGCTCAGGCTTTTCTTTCTATGACATACTATTTATTTCCTTTATATTTCTGCAGTATTGTGGTTAAAATTTTCTGTCTTCCTGTTATAAATCTTTACACTTAATAGCTTGAAATTTACTCCACGTGGCAAGAAAACAATGTAATGCTTTAAAATATATTTCCTATTATTTAACAACATGGATCAAAATTACCATTTTCAGAGACAAATGCCAACACATTATTACAATGGACTATTAATCTTCCTGTTCAGTCTTCAGAATTCCCTGTAGGCTGAGTTCTCACCACTGCTCTGAACTTGGGAACAGCAAAACCCCAACTGACTGCTCTGTTTCCTTACCCTTACAGGGAAGAGTAATACCCTAAATTTAAATGTTCTTCTGAATGCTTAATTTCTGAATAAAAAAGTTGCAGACTTATGTGCCAACTTCGAGTGTTTCTGATTTAGAAATATTCTACAGAGCTTGGAATAAATACGTTAGTAAAAACAATGTAAAAGACACTTCTGCATTTTAACTTTGATTCTCGAAGAGAGTAAGGCAAAAATCTGTTGTGGGGAGCCCATGGGATTACTCTGGTCATATGAAAATAAAGGTATATTTCAGAACTGATATCATACTGGTCCCCATATATTAAATGTTCAGACTCCCTCTGAGGAGGAAAAGCTATGTTTTTTGTATGGGTAAGCTTACTAGACCTTTCAAGTCCTTTACCAACGTTATATTTGTGTATGTCACCGGATAGAATGAAGATGGAAGCTGTGGAAACATATGAAATTATTTTTACATTTGAGATTTTTCTTCAACTAGCTGAAGTGTCTAGGACCTGTACTGAGGCTAAGCAGCATCAAAACATGGATGGTCTGAAGGATTTAAAGAACATGATCTCTTGAATATTACAGTAACTGTTGTTTACCATGACATGGTATAAAACTGTAGCTGCTTCAGCACCAGTAAATGATCCACATTCCTAGTCTGAATGGCATTCTTGTTGTGCCTTGTTGTGGTGTATGTCCTTAGTATCAGCATGGCTGGTTTTATCAGTGTGGCTGGAAAACCAGGGAGTTACTGGAGATACCCTCTACCAGGTGGCTGAGGACCAATTGCTTTCTGTAAGGCATAGGTTTCCAGAAAAGTCTTTGAGGAGTGTAGCTTTTCCCAGTGGCCTGTAAGAAGACCCCCCTTGCAGACCACTCAAAAAAAAAAAAATAGTATAAGTATAGAGATTTGGGTCTGGATTAGTTTACCTCATGAAGAAATGAACATTTCTGAATAAAATCATTATCAGAGACCTAAAATGTGAGTCTTAATAATTGTGTTGAATTTACTTGAACAGAAAATTCAGAATGCCTTTTATGTACCTAAGATCTTTGCAAGAGAGACCTGAAAATAAACTTGATATAAAGATAACACATACTCTCTAAATCACAAAAAAAAAAAAAATCCTCCTCTGAATTGGCATATCTTGAATTTGGACTTTATTTTTTTTTTTTTTTTCATGTCAGACTCTGGTCCCACATCCTCTGCAGCTGCAGAAGAATTCAAACAGGTTGTTTGGTTTTTTTCAGGTTTTTTTTTTTAATTTTATTTTTTTACTTATGCCTTCTGTCATCTACAACAGCTGTAGATAGTTGATTAACACACCTGTTTTGGACTGGAAGAACTAAGTGTGCTTTTGATTTTTTTGTCATGCAAGACAGTAAGTTTTCATGTGAGAAATGCAGTTGCAATGAAATTACAAGAGTAAAATCAGAAATCAAATATGTGAAGATTTTGTTTACAGCACAGTATTTGGCTGAAATGAGGTTGTATGTGGACTTCAGTATTTCTACTACTGAAATATTTTTGTTCAAGGGAAGCTTATCCTAAATAAAAATCCCAGATAATGCTTTTGTCATCACCTACTTGGTCATAGTTCTCATGGGTTGGTTAACATTTAAAATTGGTAATTTTCTGCTATGGTGTATATGAGTATTATCTGTTAGGGTGGGAATGGTTGTTTCGAAGAATGCTAAGGTGAAATCCAGCTTCTGGAACTATCCCTGAAGAGAGAGATTGCTTAAAGTAAATAGTAAGCAGCTCTCGTAGTGAAAATTCCTGCCAAAGTTACACATAGAAAAGAAATAATGATTTTTTTTTAAAAAGCTCAATACCAAGAAACACTAGCAAATAAATTCTTCCACACTTGTATACACAAATAAAAAAAATATTTACAGTAAATTAATCTTATAAAGCAATTTCATTAAACATGTAATACAGGTCTTACTATAGGCTTTGTTAACATTCTCATTCATATTTTAGCTTTTGCAAAAATTTGAAGTTGGTTTAAAAATGTCTTTCTGAAGAAAAAAAAAAGATGACTATACAAATTTCACAATTCAAAGGGGACAATGCCAGAATCACCTTTCACTGTTTTTCTAAATACTTCTATTTTAACTTTCTATTTTCGTTATGAGTTTCTATGTATTATTGTAAAATTTCTCTTTAAGTTGTTAAGTCAGCCACATTTGTGTGTGCTGTAGTATATGAAATGACTTGCTAAAAAATAGGGGTTTTTTTGCAAAGACAGAAATCTCTGATCTCAGCAAAATGTGGGACTAACGGAAAATATGTCAGGAATTTTAGGAAATGTGAAACTATGGCTGGTGAGCTGTAGTTAAATAAAATCTTTAAGCAAATTCGTATACATTTCCAAAGATATAAAGCAGAAGCTGTCATTGAATTATCTTAATATTTAGAAACCCAGGATTGAGAGGGAGAAGAGAAGACTGTTGTTTGACAACAGGTGCACTGCCCCGTGGTTGCTGATGTATCTGGCTCACGACTGAGCTAACGATGCTCTTTGTTGTCATTCCTTTTTCCTCAGTCATATAGCAAGCCAGGACAGACAACAGGTAGTTTCTCTCTAAATAAATCTACAGCCATAAGCACTCCTGTTTTGTAGTCTTTCCTACCTGGTGTTGTGTCTGATTTTTTCTTTAAAATAACGAAATCAAATTTTTTGCTTCACTTAAGCTCCTTTCAGATTACTTGTTTAGTTGTGTTCTTTTCTTCCATGCATTCTTATTGATCTCTCTGACTGAACTCCTGATTGTCTTTCCTTCTTTTACCAAAAGGAGACAAACAGACTTAAACACAGAATGTGAAAAAGGAGCAGAACAAATGCAATCATTTGGTTCAGATTCTTGTCAAGGCTCTTAGAACCAACCAGTTTATTACATTTTTCTAGTCTTCTTCAATGACTGTGGCTATTTCCCTAATTTCTCTGTTACAGTGTCAGTAATTATGCTTCTTTATAGCTCAAGGATACTGTGAAGAAAAACACACTGTAAATTGTGAAATAGCCTGATAATATCTTCTATAAGAGAAACTGAATTAATTTCTGAGAAAGAGAAAAAATTGAATTGACTCGTAAATTAGGTTGCTTTTGAGGTTGCTCTTTTGTGGTTTTATCTCAAGTGCAGATGGAATTCACTTGTAGGGCTACAGCTGTGAAGATTTTTACAGCCTGTCTTAGCTCTTTCCTCATTCACTCTGTTGCTGTAGATTGCATTCTTCGGCCCACACATTTACTCGGCTAAAGATTACATAACGTGGAACTTGGTCTTTACTGATAAGACCAGCCCCTAGGGATCTCTGACCCAGAAGTCCAGGGTAAGGGAATGTTGAGATAAAGATCTTTCCTTGGTCAAGAATGATTTTGTCAGAGAACACCAGAACAAATGTGATATGTACAACTCCATGGGCCCTGATGGTATGCATCCACCAGGGTTGAGAGAACTTGTGAACATCATAGTCAGGTCCCTCACAGTCATCTTTGAAAGGTCATGACCATCAGGAGAGGTGCCTGAAGGGTGAAAGAAAGCAAATGTCACCCTGCTCTTCAAAAAGGGCAAGAAGGACGACCCAGGGAACTACTGGCCAGTCAGCCTCACCTCAATCCCTGGGAAAGTGATGAAGGATCTCATTTTGGAGGCCATACTGACTACTCCTGAATAGTTTCTTGTCATTCATGTCCACATGGATGACAAGAAGCTCATCAGGAGTAGTCAGTATGGATTCACTGAAGGTAAATCATACTTGATGACCCTGACTGCCTTCTACAGTAAAACAACTACCTGGGTGGATGAGAGGAGAGCAGTGGGTATTGTCTACCTTGACTTCAGCAAGGCTTTTGACACTGTCTCTCACAATATCCTCGTAGGCAAACTCAGGAATTGTGGACTACATGAATGACATTGGGGTGGATTGAGAATTGGCTGAACCAGAAGGTCTTTATTCAGTTGGTGGCACAGAGTTCAGTTGGAGGGGTTTTTTGTTTTGGTTTCGTTTGTTTGGTTTTGTTTGTTTGTTTTTGTTTTCTTTCTNTTTATTTTGTTTGTTTGGTTTGTTTGTTTGTCTGTTTTCCATATGGGGTTTGCTTTCAAATTGTTTATTTTTTTATTTTGGGTTTTTTTTGTTTTGGCCTACTCCGGGGTTTTTATTAATTTTGAGTATTGAGATTTTAGATTGTGGTTTTATGTTGGGATTTTATTGGGGGAGGTTGTTGACTTGTTCCTTTGGTTTACTGTTTGGGTATTCTTATTTTTTGTTTTCCTTTTTGCTTGGTTTAATTTTTGTTTGTTGTCCGCTGAGTTTCACATTTAATTTGGATTTTTTTGTTTAATTTGACTTACTTTGGACTACTTTGGCTAGCTTTGAGGTTTAATTGTTTTATTTTGGTTTATTTTTTTATTTTTTGCTTTTTTTTTCTTTTCTGTTGAAGCTTTACTTATTTAGGTTTTTATGTTTTACATTGGGTTTTTTTGTTGGGGGTTTACTTTTGGATTTGTAAAATTTTTATTTCTTTTGGTTTACAATTTTTAAATTTTTTTTAAAATTTTATACATTGTTTTACATTGGGGTCATGCATTGTATTTGATGAGGGTTTAAAACTTTTTTTATTTTGGGTTTTTTATTTTTTGTTGTGCCTTGTTTTTTGTATTATTTCACTTTACATTACGGTCTTGCATTAGGGTTTCAGATTTGTGGTTTTGGTGTTTTTGTTATGTTCGTTTACTTTGGTTTTACTTGGTTTCTTCTCGTTTTACTTTAGTTTCCTAGGTATGGTATGTTGGCTTTAGGGTAGTTTTTAAAAATTTTTTGTTCCACATTATTTTTAATTTTTAATTTACTTTGGTTGACTTTGCTTTACTTTTTTATTTGCCTAAAAATGAACTTTCGTTTTTAGTGTTATTTCTCATTTTATTCTAAATTAAAATTTTAATTTATTTTACCTGTCACTTAACATTTTGGTTTAACTTTGTTTTACTTTTGTTAGATTTCTTTGCTGACTCCCCCTGGGGGAAAAAGTCTTCCCCACCCCTGGCTACAGGGAATGAGAGGCTGTCTTTGAAGGACATGGGCAGCAGGCAGGAACTTAGCCAAAATGGACCAGAGGAGGCCTGACAAGTGGTCCTACTCGGTGCAGCAGAGCAATGAATAAAATATTAATAGCAATAATAATTCAAATACTAAAATAACTGTACTGCAATACAGTGGATCTCTTAATTACTGAGAGCTGCATAGTACATTTTTTTCTGTTTTTTTTGTATATGATTCTCCAGTGTTTGCAATTTTTGGAAATCAAACATGCTCCTTTACAGAATAAGCTCCATCTTTAAATTGCGGTTTTATTATCTCTCCCATATTGATAAGTGACTAGTTCACATTTGGATACTGAGATTCTTTCTGCAGTAAGAAGGATGAAGAGTTTAGATTCTTCCATATAGCTGAACTAACTTTTTCTTCCAAAATTTGTAAATCCACATGTGCGCAGGTATTACACAAGGGTTTTTGACGTAAAGGTGAATATTTCACTGGGCATTGGTTTGTCTCAGACAGAGGTTGGACTCGACAATCTTCAAGGTTTTTTTTTCCAAAGTAAGAAATTCTATGGTTCTGTGATTCTAAGACTGAATATTATGAAAATCTTCATTGTAAGAAGAGCTGTAGTGCCCACAGCCAGTGCTGATTCTACTGTCGTCATGGTTTTAAATTAGCTTCCATCCACTCTTCTTCACCTTCCAATAGCAATTGGAGAATAACATGGCAGAAGACAGACTTGCATATCTGCAGCCATAACTCTTTTAGGATTGCTTTCTCTTAATATATGAGATCTTTCTGTCTGAAGGATTGCCAGAAACATTTTTGGGACATGTGGAGAGTTCATGAAAATAAGACCGTCAGTAAAAATTGGTACTGCAGAAGTAGCAAGGGTATTTTGTGGCATTCTTTCCTCCTTGTGCTTTTACTTCCTGCAGGTTTTAATCATCATGAGTGTGTGGCTGAATTTTAAGCTTATACCTTGCTTCTGGTTCTAAATTAAAATTTGGATTTCTTTTTTATTTTGTAATTTCCTGAAACTATAATCCATTTTCAGTACAGACTATTACATATTTTAACATTCTTCAGAATAGCACTCCAGGGTCTTCTTTTGTATCACAGACACACAACAAGAGTACCACAAATGAGGCATCATTGACCAGGTTTTATGCTTTTCCTTGCCATTTTGCAAAAATGCTAAATTACTCAATGTTGTCTTGGCCTTTTCCATAAATGCTGACAGCCCACAATTTCCTCTTCCACTTTTTAAGTATCACATTTTTTTACAGTACTCTATAAACTACGTCGTTAATCAGATAGTGTAAAATCCAATTAGAGACATTAGAATCCAGAAATACAAGTGTTAAGGAATTTATTTCTTGATTGACAAGAAAGCCAAATAGACTCATCTATTTAGAATCTTAGCAACAATTAGCTGCCTTAGTTTCATTTATTGTGACATAAAAAATCTGGTTTATTGAGAGCTCTATTGAATAAGATTTCTATGATATGCACCATGAGAAAATATCTTCAAACTAAAATGATTGTTTTGCTGTAATAAATTGAACCATATGTACACTATGTTATTCAATCCTTTTTCTTCAAGGCATAAATTGATATTAAAGAACATTTAAGTCATAACACATGGTTATCCAGGCATGAACGAGGCAATAACCCATATAAGTTGTCAAGGTGAAGCCAAAGCATTTATTAGAGGTTTGTGTTGTTTTTGAAAAGTGCACGGTTGGATAAACATGGATTAGTGCTATTATGCTGCTACGATGACTCAAGTGTGTTTTTACAGTGTCAGTAATTTTTATGTTTAAAAATCACTGGTGCAGTATATTAGCTATAATTTATGTTTATCATCTTGTGTACTCTAATAGGTTTCAACAAACCATTTAACACTTCAGCTTGTGCATATACATTACTTAATAGGTATTTATCTTAAAAAAGAGATACTTAAACGGGACTTTCAAAGCTTGCAACTGCATGCTAAGAGCAAATACTGCAGTCAGGCACATTAACTTTTTTCCTCTGGTCTGCATTTAACTTTGAGCAGTGTGACCACACAATTTCTTTGTACATTTTGCTCCTAACCAGAGCAAGAAAGATATATCATCTCTAAATCCCATCAGCCTGAATGACATCGAAGTCCCTGACATGAAGTGTCCGTCACACTTACTAAGTAGAGTAGATGTGATAAAGCCTACGCAGCTGAAAATGCCAATAAGTTCCTGTCATCAGAGGTTGCCCTTTCAGGATAGCACAGGACTTTATGCTTTCCTAGCTAAAGGATATTGCTAACAGCATACGCTATTAATTATATTTCTTTTGCTAGTCTTTTTTGGTATCTTGGCTTGATTATTTTTGAAAATCAGTTACCCTTTCTCATAACTCTCAACACTTGGTTTGGGGAGCAACCTCATCTCAATATAAAATGGTTGGGTTTGGCAAAAGAGAGACCTGAAGTAAAAGCTTCACCTGGGGAGGGCTTTTGGGTGGCCGTGGATGAGTTGCACATAATTTATTATACCATTGAGGGCTTCTGGCAACATGTTGCTTATTACATGAGCTGTGCTGATGGTGGCTTTCTGCTCTAGACAGTCTAGGTTTGAATGACTGTTTAGTGCTTCCATAAAAGAGATTGATGGAAATTTAAAAACTATCACACTGGTCTTTTCTCGGGGCGAGAGTTCTCCTGCAGTTTCCTGGAGTTAGATATTAGTCAGTAATTTGCAGAAAAAATGGCCAAACAATTATTGCTGTAAATTCTGTTTACCAATCCCATAAAATGCCTGATTCCTTCACTAGTGAGGTCATTTCAGAGGAGGAAAAGAGTTGATGCAGAACCCTGAGAATATGGACATACTGATCTGGTGCATAATAGATTTTTTACAAAGAGGTTATCAATTCTCCTGACTCAGTCAAGCATATCTGTTGGCTGAGTCTGCAAATAGGGAGGATTTATTACTCACATGGGAATAATTGACCAAGATGGACTACTTGTTATTGCAGACTACTTTTTTGGAGTAACCTCTTTCTTAAACATAATTAAAGAAGTATTGATGTAATTTAGAGAACATTCCTAAGTGCCTACAAACAGACAACTTACTCATTCAAATTGAATTTTTATGGAAGTACGTTTAAAAGATTTAGATGTCAGTTGATACCTGTAATAATTACATATGCATAGATATTACTTTTTCTTTAATATTCACCTATTTAATAATGGAGTACTAAAAAGCCATGCCTTACTTTTTATTACACCTAAACAACACATGCCATTTTCACTGCTTTAGGGTACATATTTACAACTCTCTTCTTGTGTTGTAAAATGTACTGCTAGCTTCGATGTTAGGCTTCATGCAAGTTTATTCTGTTGACATTTTTAGCAGTTTTTGTGTTCTGTGCAGTAGGTGATGTAGTGTAGTCTGTGTTTGTTGCCTTTCCTGGAAGCATTACTTATTTATTTTGTTACAGAACTCCCTGCAGACCACATGGGAATGTGGTCCCATTTTGCAATGTACTATGCAAAAGCATCATGAAAGAGTGTTTCTGCCCCAGGGAACTTACATTTTTATCATTACATATTTAGAAAGAATTGAAAGCATGGTATTTTCCCAGGAAAACAAGGACGAGGAAGTCAGAAGTACATTTTTGTGGAGGTCTATACTTGTTGGAACCCTGGATGCTGAAAATATCAGGCTTTCTGCTCTGATGGATAGTGACCCTCAGAAGGGTTCTGCCTTTGACCTGAGGCCATGGGAATGACTTCCATTGTGTGTCTGTTTTTGTATAGAAACGTTTAATGTCACAGGGTAAAATATTTGAGGTTTGGGGTTTTAGGATATAGAATATAGTAATATATATATATATATATACCAGACCATATGGAGGGATTTGGGCATCGCCTGAGTCCTTCTTCTTCACTTTCTTCTTCTTCCCTCTTCTTGGGTTTGGGTGATCTTTTCTAATTGGTTAGTGAAAGTCCACATTGCAGACATTGAGTGATCTTTAATTGGGTTATAAATAAAAATAACTTAGGTGTCAGGTCTTAATTGGTTTTGCTTATTGTTTAAAAGCCCTGAAATGAGTTAGAAGTAGCCATTTTCTTGCCATTTTCTTGCCTTGATAGGCAGAGCTCACACCTTGTGAGGCTGTAACTTAGATAAGAAATAATAAACAACCAAGTCCAAGTGAGATACCATCGCGTCTAGCATCTTCTGTCCAGACCTGGCTAGAACTAACACCACCACATGTACTGTCTTTCATTTTTTTTTTTTTTGGTCTAGTTTAAGAAAGAGTGATTTCATATATCACAACAGAAGTAAGGAAGAGACTTTGGAGCAAAACTGATATTACTGTCCGCATGCTAACATGGCTTTACACATTCCACAGCAAAACTCTTACTACTCTCCTCTGGGGAAGAGATGCAGGTCCTTGATAGTACTGCTGTGTCATCTGGAAGGCTTTCAGAACTGCTTTCAATCCTGTGAAAAAAAAATCTGGAGACTTTCTTGTTGGTGAAGATGCTGCAAAGGCCAGCTGTTGTCCATGTCATTGGAAAACCCTTAGTCGAGGCCTGAGCTGCCAAAAGGACATGAGGACAGGTTCATGACTGTCTGCAGTTGGTCAGAGTTTGGCATGATGGCCAAAGAGGTCACTCATCAACCCGATTGCTGATAATCAAATGCATTTATCAAGTTCAGTGTTATTGCCAATCTTAAAATTATGTGATATATTAGTAAATCTCTTCCTTTTTCTTCTCTGATTATGATAATGGCTATCACAAGTGGCTGTGTTTTCAGTGTGGTTTTCTACTCACTCTCTGGTGGAAGCTCTTATATTTTTCTGGCCATGTTGGTGTATAGCCATGGGAGTAATGCAATAAGACCCCATCATATCTTCTGCTGTTCTGTACCAAAGGCCTCTGATGATACTAACTCCTTACATGACCACCTCTGGAAACACTGTCCTCTTTCTATCCCAGTGACTGTTTAAAATAGCCTCCCAGCTATAGAACAGATATGCAAAACAGATAAGGTTGAAAGTTGTGGAGAAATTAAGGGATAAGGCAGCAATGCTGCCTTATTTTTTATTACTCACTGGAAGTGCCTTTCACATTGCCAAGGTACCCCAAATGGATTTATGCTTCAAACAAACAGTTAAACCCCCTACATCTGAAGCTACTGTCTAGTCAAAACTCCCTGGTTCAGGAAGGATGTTGAGAAATAGCAAAGGAGTCAGAAGAAGCTTCTTAATATGGCTTGGGTTCTTATGTACATGACCTGTTGAGAAAGGATGAGGGATTTGATTTTATTTATTATGCTGAAGTGGTTGCAAAACGGAGATCCAGCTGAAGCCTACAGCTACTGGAATAATAATAAAAATTATAAACATGGAGCTGTTCTTGGTACTGACAAATAATATGGCAAGGAGAAAGAGTCATATGTTGCAGTTTGGAAAGGTCTGTCTGAGCATGAAAAAAATGTCTCAGTGAGTGCTATGGATATATAATGTTTTCCCAGAGACCATGGGATCATCAGCCTTGGAAGTTTTTAGGGCAGGGAGGTAAAGGCCTGGCTGACATGACCATGTGCTGGCAACAATCCTGTTCTGAATGAGGCATTGTACTAAGTGACATCCAGGTGCTTTCAGACAGCATTTGGGTGATCAGTGAAATATAATCCTCCAGTTTTCAGCTGGGTTTTTGTTGTGTTTTTTCCCTAAAGATTTTTTTTCTCATTTTAAAATTGTTTACTGAAACAAAGTGACAGTACCATTTCTAGGTTTCCTCTTGTCAAAGATTGAATTAAGTCAACATGAGTGTTCCTTACCTTTGAGACCTAATACACAGGTTAAACTCTGTTTGTCTTACAAACATTCTTTCTCATTTTCCCCTTTGCTCATGGGAAAAGGTTGTTTCCAATTGCTGATGAAAGCCTACCTTGAGCATGAAAGATGTAGGAGGAAAATCTTCTCTCTGTCAGGGTAGAAATCTCACTAGAAGCATATTGGAGGATGCTTTTTGCTGACAAGTTTTTTGTAGTGCTGTGCCTTTAAAACTGGAGACGTGATACATTTCCACAGTAAAAACTGTAGGTCTAGCTAGGCCTAAATCTATAGTAGAAGTAGTTTGGAAGGGCTGGTAGAACTGTTTGTGTAAAACCAGCCTGAAAGGCCTAGCAAGCAAGGTTCTTATGAATATCTGGAACTTATTTTTCTCTATGCCATCTCTTTTTTTTTTAAAGATCCTTACTAATTGAGAGAATTGGTTTAGTATGGGTATTTAAAATTATGATAATTTTCTAGTGCAGAGAAAGCTTAATGTTATTCAAGCTAGAGAGGCTGTAGGTGGAAGCAGGGTAGCCAAGACCTTGATGTCAGCCCTGTTCTTAGTCAATCAAGATTAGCTTTAATGGCTTTTCATACGACTGCTGATATTGTTATAAGTAGATGAGCTAAAAAATAGGGGAAATAAGGCAAAAAAATTACAAGCAAATTTTGAAATTATATTGTTTAATTGAAAAATGAAATCACAAAAGATTTCATAAGATCATAATTTGGTGATCTTTCACAAAATATCATAATTTGGTGTATTTACTTAGATGTATATATTTTGATATTTTTTCCTGTGAGATAGGTGGTTTGCTTTTACATTACTGTTACGTGAGAAGTTTGCCAAATTTAATCAAAAGGTTTTGATTGTTTATTCACTATTCTCAGTGATGAAAATGTACTGATATTCTCACAAACAGAAAAAGGGATGCATATTTCTTTAGTAAGACCTTCTTTCTCACTATTATGCAAGAAATAGAGAGATGCAGAACTTCTATTTTGATACTTCCCATATTAATCTCATTCTTGCATTACAGAAGAAGAGAGAACAGGTTTTTTAGGAGCAAACAGTTTAAAAAAAGAAATATGCCTTCATCTATTTAAATATACAAATATAAGAATAATTTAAAAAGTGAATATATACACATATATAAATAATGTGTATAGAAATTAAGTGATAATCTTCCAATCTCATTAATTTCTTACTTTTTTTTGTCAGATAACTACTTAAGAATAAATCTTTAATTATGCACAGAATGTGAATCTAGCTCTGATATTGATGGTCTTGTACCAAATGAAGTGAAGATGATATTAATATTGAAGGGAACAGAACATTTTGTACTTTACCCATCCCATTTCCTCCAATAAAACTATATCCTCTACTGGGATATTATTTCATTTTTATTTGTTTGTGGCTTAGGACCCCTGCTTAACAGATCAAAACTATCCCAGAGAATTTTAACTTATAATTTGAGAAAAAGAGAAGTTTCAAAAGTTTAGCGTAGGGAAGAAGGAAAAGTGTTAAGGACAAAAAAGCCATAATAAGTGTATGAATAATGTTTTCATTGTTTCTAAAGGATCTTAGAGGGTCTATAAAATTCATTATTTCTACGCACATGTGACAATATCTTAAATTACTGCAGCTGTGCTCAAGTAGAGCTTTATACTAAGACAAAATTGTTTAGCTCTGAGAGATATAATTTTCCTAAGATATTTCTTCTTTGGATAACAACATTTGCACTTTACATACCTGGTTAGCTTGATATTCAATAAAACAAAACTGTCGTAGACTGGTTAAGCCTAAATCTGGGTAGTTTTTCTAAGGCAGCAATCTGAAAGCTGCATTACATGTACTGGCACAAGACTCAGTCCTCTGCTTCCTGATACTAGTGTAAGTGTACTCTAACAAGTAATACAACACATAAAAGCAAACTGGAAAAAAACAAAAACCTACCAAAGAACCAGTCTGAAGGGCTTTTTCTTTGTTCATAATTTCTCACAAAGGAAGAATTTTTTCCTCTTTCCATTTTGCAAAGCAGTTACTTGCACAGCTTGTGCCAATCTCAGACAGAACATTGAAAGGATAGTTTGGCCTTTAGGCAGAAGGTGTGTAACAACATATCAGGAAAGACATTTTGTCTAAATTCCAAGGTGGTAAATTTTGTACATTTGTTCACTTATGAAGATTATGGCTTGTATGTAGTCATTTTATGCTCAGAGTTTAGATTATTTTCTAAACAAATACTTATAGAAAGCTATACAAACTAAGGAAATATCAGTCTTAACAGAAGCAATTCTGACAAACAATTATTTTCATTTTAGCACTGACAATTATGTAAATGTGTCTGGAACAGCAATGGGCACCTTAATTATGACACCTAATTATACCAGTTTATTTATACACCTCCTTGAACAACAACATTTTATTTATAACTCTCCCACTCATTCAAAGAAAAGAAAAAAAAAGTGGAATTTCATAGATGGTTGCTTTATCATTGAAACATAAACACAATTTGAACTATTTGAACTTGAACCTTCATATGTACAGCATGTCCATATTGTGTTACATTCTTTTTGTTTTCCATCTTTCAGAGAAAGATAACTTTTTATATCTTACTATGTAAGAGAAACACTCTTTTATTTCTGGTAGAAACCTTTCAAATCTGCAGCATATTAAAATGCAACCCAAAATTACCTACATTCCCTTATTTTTAAAATTTTTCACAATCTTCTTGCTGAAAGTTACAGAATCATGAAGACTTTAGGTTGGAAAAGACCTTTAAGATCCCCAAGTCTAACCAGAAAGCGAACACTGTTGGGTCCACCAGTAAACCATGTCCCAAAGCGTGGTTGCAAGGCTGGGTGTGTCCCACTTTAGGGACAGAAAGAGAGGCAGGCACACAGCAGCGTGAGGGAACAATTTTTCTCTACTTTATTCAAAAATTTGACTCCATTACATACATATGTACAGAAGTCAAGAGATTGGCTACAGAGAACGCCACCTCTAAAACCTGGATGGTGGACATCACAATCAATCATAGTTCTCTCAGAGGAGAACTATGTAAACATTCTGAAAATAGACATTGTTTACATGAAACTGCGTGAGAAAACTTCTGCACCAAGACAGAAGGCAGAAAACTCAGAGCAACACCAAAGTGCTAATTTGCATATCTTTTAAGTACCTCTAGGAATGGTAACACCGCAATTTCCCTGGAAAGCCTGTTTACATGCTGGACAACCCTTTCAGTGAAGAATTTTTTCCTAATATCAAATCTAAACTTCCCCTGCTGCAGTTTGAGGTCTTTTCTTCTTCTTCTTACTTGGAAAAAGAGACCAGCTTCCACTGCACCCTTCTTTCAGGCAGTTGTAGAGAGCGATAAGGTTTCCTCTGAGTCTCCTTCAGTCTGATCAAGCCTAGCTTCTTCAGCTGCTCCTCATAGGACTTGAACATTGGTCCTCCGTTGCCATTCCCTGGACATGTTCCAGCATCTCAATGTCTCTCCTGTCTTTCTATACTATTTTTGATACAGGCCAGGATGCCTTTGGCCTTCTTGGCCACCTGGGGACACACTGGCTCATGTTCAGCCACTGTCGACCAGCACCTCGAGGTCCTTTTCTGCTGGGCAGTTTTCCAGGCACTCTGTCTGCTCTGTGGCACTGCCTGGGGTTGTTCTGGCTGAAGTGCAGGATCTGGCACTTGGACTTGTTGAACCTCTCACAACTGGCCTCAGCCCATCAATCCAGCCTGTCCAGATTCCTCAGTAGAGGCTTCATACCCTCCAGCAGATCAACACTTCTGCCCAACTTGGTGTCTGCTGCAAACTTACTGAAGGTGCACTCCATCTCCTCATCCAGATCATTGATAAAGATATGAAAGGGGACTGGACCCAACACTAAGCTCTGGAGGACACCACTTGTGACCAGCTATCAGCTGGATGTAACTCCATTCACTGCCACTCTCTGGGCCTGGCCACTCAGTCAATTCTTTACACAGTGAAGTATACTTCTGTCCAAGCCAGGAGCAGCCAGCTTCTCCAGGAGAATGCTGAGGGAAACAATGGTAAAGTCTTTATTATAGTCGAGGTAGGCAGCACCCACGGCCTTTCATCCAGTAAATGGATCACCATGTCATAGAAAGAGTGTACCCCAGTATACATGAAACCAAGAGTTTTAAAAGTATTTTATGAAGTGTGAGATTCCAATTATCTGCCTGAAAAAATGATTCAATCTTCCCTCTGGATTATTATAATTTGTCCTTTCCAAGAAAATAATGTTTTTCTATAGACAAGCAGGACAATTCTATGTAAATTATCATTACCAGAGTCCTTGCTTAGGACTTGCTTAGGATTGGGTTAATGAACTTAATAAATAATAGAAATAATGATTCAATGACAGCATCTCAGCTCTCCAGTTAGACTGTACTGTCTATCAAATAAAATATTACAGAAAGTGTCTGTATGTCTCTGAGTCTTTCCATCACTGAATTATCTGAATGACCTTGGGGTCGGTCGAGCACAGAGAGCTACTTGAAGAGAGATGTTGCTGAGGAAGAACACTTATAAGTGGATATGCTCTATTGTGTTGTGTTTTTAATTTTTTTTTCTCTGCTGCAGTCAGAGAAATGGGATTTTATAACTGCTTTTTAGAAATCATAGAATTATAGAATTTTCTGAGATAGAAGACACTCACAAGTATCAAGCTCAACTCCCTGTTTCAAGTAAGAAAGTCTGCTCTGACAGACACAACTGATCCTTCTCTCCAAGAGGACAGTGCTCCAGAACTCTCTAGCACTTGGGTAACAAGGCAGCACTGTTATGTAATTCCTACAACATGTTCTAAAGGGGTTTTTGACCTTCCCTGTTATCTTATTATTCCCATTTAATTTCTTTGAAATTTTTATTGTCCAAGCTTAGTAACTGCCATTGAGTCCTTAGGTTAATCTCCTTACTGTTTTCTATCCAAGGAAGCAGTGATAATTATGTGGATTGTTTAGGTTTGGGGTTTTGGGGAAGGAAGGATTTGTTTGTTCTTTAAAATTGGTTCAACATGTGGTGCAGCTTTGGATAATATGATTTTTAAATTCATTTATTTGTTAAAACAAACCTAATTTCTGTGTCCCAGAAAAAAACCTGAAATATATCCTATATATATCCTACAAAATCCTATATCTTCCACTTGCAGACATTTATTATGCCCTAATCTCACTTGTTTTTATTTCCTGACAATGCACTCAGTATATCTTTATAACCCTCTTTCAAGTTATTCTGTAAGATGTCTCAGCCATGTTGTAATATAAAAATTATAGTTCAGGATGCTGCCATTATCTCTAAGATTCCTAGTATAGAATGAATCACACAGCCAAAGATTTATATTTTAGTAATCACGACTGGCACAACTCTTTCTAAAATTTCAACTGTATATTTAATATGACTAATAGCTTCTGGTCCCCAAACTTGATATATTTCTTCTTTACATGCAATTAAAGTTATATTTTCAGGCACAAGAGTTCAAAATTACTTCACCAGCAAGTGAGATCACTAAAGCTGGATAAAATAGAGATGACAAAATTGCACGAGGAGGAATCAGAGGAAATTAAGCAGATTAAGGAAGTGAAACAAGGCTGAGAAGAAATCTGACAGTCTGATAATGACAGAAACCTTCTGCTTTTTTTCCACCTTTCTTCTCATCCTCTCTCATTTCCCTCATCCTTTTGTGCTAGAGCTTTGTTATTCAGTAAAACAAACCATACACTATTCATAGATGTTGCTTGAGAAGCTCAGGACAGGATTTCACTTCAGACTAGTGACTTTAACATTTCTAGGAGAGTAGGATCCAGAAAAACTCACTGTATTCTAACTTAAGATCTGAATTCAGATCAGAGCCTGAAAATTTGAAACCAGCACAGTTTGAATGGGAACATCACAGTCAAGAGACCCTGAAGTCAGGAAAGTTCTTGATTTAAACCTTTAATATGAGGAATGCAGGAATAGACAGTAAAGGAGTGCTTTACTTAAAAACTACAGGAAGCAGTACTATTCTAAGAGGACTAGTAGCTGGATCATGGTTCATTTTCATAAGAAATATGTACAGTATATTCATGAGTGTCCTCAGTGGGGCTGATTCTAAGACAGAAGCACATGGTTGATACCTTCCCTTTTGGCAGATTTGTTTTCAAACTGGTATCAGTAATTTGGTTCCATGGAAAGAATAATGTCTAGGTAAATAATGGAGTTGAGACTGGGAGTGCTGAGTTTGGAGCCCTAGAACAACAGAATATTTCTGATGACTCTCAGCTGGATGGTGGTATTTTCCCACATAAGTGCTGTAAAGATACATAAAAGAATTGCAGAGCCTTTCAAAGCTCTAAACAACTTGCTTTCTGCATGTCATTAAGGGTGCTGGGGATATCTACCATGCATCTGTTCACAGGTATGCACAGGCTTCCCTGAGAAAGCTTTATATCCTATAGCCTGTGACTCTGTAGTCTTGAAGTCATAGCAGTGTGAACTTCAGCTTCCAAGGACTTGTCAGTCTTCTGCTGGGCCTGTGCTGCCTGCTATAACACCTGAACTGTTTTGGTACACGAGCTAGTTGAAGGATACACACATAAGGTGCAATTCTATGCACCTGGATGGCAGTGAACATCCTTCACTTTGTAGCTGCAGTGAGGATCATGGTATAAAACCCTGCATATGGGTACAGGGTAACATTCATAAGAAGAACTGTACCATCTGCCTACACGTTTGCACTGTTTCTTTCCAGTGAACAGGAGCACTATCACATCTGCCTTGTGAAACCGCTTGTAGCTGCTCAATGGCTGCTCAGTTCATAAATCCGTAAAACTGCTTATCCCAGTCATTGCACAACAGAGATATAGAAACAGGGAGGAATGCTGGTGAGATGGAAGTCTAGACATCTTGACTGTCACTTGCACAGAGCCACTGCGATTTCATGCTTTCTACAAGAGCAGCAGTTTTTGAGTTTTGTAACGGTGTGGGTATATTTTGTTTCTAAGTTTGCACCATCAAGAAGTTGTTATGTTGAACATTGCTTATAATTGAAATATGGCCTGCTTGGAGAGAGACATATAAAAGAGCCAAGCAACCTCCTATTATTAGTGAAAACAGAAGAAAATATTTTAGATGTCCAGTTCACTCAGAATTCCCCACTGATATCTAACAACAGCATGAATTAAAAACATGACAACTACTTCCTGTAATTTTTGGTAAAGCACTCAGATTATTAGAACTGTCATTAGGTGGGGGTTAGGGTGGACACAGTTCCAAGAGAAACTGAGTGTCCAAGTCCCTTTAAGTAGCTTTGGAAATTTTAGTCATGCAGTCAAGCCTTATATCTTTTGAGTCACTGACATATGTATTTCACACTTCACTGATCTGAACAGGAAAAAAACAAATAAAAACAAAAGCAACACCTCCAGTAGAGGAATTTCTTCAACAAGGAATTTTTAAATGTGCACTCATTTGGCAGCAGCCTTATTGTAAGATGATTATACAGTGTATGAATGTTTATTGCCTGACTTTAAGATGCACAATGTAAGATTAACAATTATAGTGGCATTTTTTTTTCTGAAAATGCTGTATTTCTGCTATTGTGTTTGCAGAATACAGCTAGATAATAATTGATTCTGTGACAGGGATTGGCTAATTTGCCAACAGTATAGTATAAAACACATTTATACAGTCAATTACACCCAAGTGCATGGCCTATTTGCTTTATAATTTCATAAACTTGCCAGCAATTTAAATAAAAAAGTTCCATTAAATTATCATATCATGTGATAGAATGATATTGCCAAGTATATTAAACCATGTGTGTTCAGCCAGAATTAATTAAATAGTATTACTTTTTTCTTATTAACACATTGAACCTATCCTTCCTACTCAGTACTAGAAATAGAAGCCTATTAGTGAACAAAGAAACTTAAGGGCAAAGTTTAAACATTTTCCTGAGGGTGCTTCATTAAAATTCCTCGTTCTTTTGTTTAAACATTTGCTTATGCTAAATATACTTGTATTGTGAAAATATTTTATGTTCTTAGATATGAATACTGGAGAAGTTTAAAGGTAATATTTAATAATAATATTCAGACATTTGGGGCAGGTCTGATCTCACTTTTCTCACCCAACTTCATTTTAAACTTCATTCCCTACCTATCCTTTGTCATGTTTTGATAGCCTTATGAAGTAAAAAGCAATATTGATTGTTCAGCATGACCATTATGATGGTCATTGACCGTTATGACCATTATCCAAAATCTCCTCATCTTCCCCTGTTAAACAGTGAAATAAATAGGAAATACCTGTTTTATATAACATATATTACCATGATGGCTCAGGGGAACTTCTTATTTGAAGAACGTGACAACAAACAGTGAGAATTAACATTTCCATATAGTTTTAATACACATTGACCTGCTGAGTTATAAAACAAAAATTTCTCAATAACCCGCTCTGTGTACATGCAAACATGCCTTCTTGCCCTCTCTCCCTGTCTCTCTCTCTTCCTTTTTCTCTCTCTCTGTCTCTCTCTGTCTCCCTCTTTCTCTGTCTCATATCAGGCGTTGGAATATCAGGCACTGTCTGAGATCTCTTGGTTTTGAAACACAGGGGATCCTTTTAGGGAAAGCTCTATCGCCTTATTTTAAAAAGACTTTTAGAAAACCCCAGATTTAAAAAGTGGAGCTTTGTAATTACTGGCGTGTATTTAGTTTAATAAGATAGTGTGTTTGAAAGTGGATAAGCATATCTTTAACAGCAGTCTACCAGGAATCAGCAGAAATAATTACTGTCAAGATTTAATTATGTCAGACAAGAGTATCTGTCCTGAATAACAGTGTCGACAGTAGAAGCTGCCGTTGCTGAACGTTCAAGCCAGCTCTCTGTATAGTTCTGTTAAACAAAGTCTTAGCTATTCTGCTGTTACTGACTTCAAATTAATGTAATCGAACATATCAAAACAATGAAAAAATTATGGATGATAAAAAAGAGAGCAATATGAACAAAAAGAAACTTTTGAAAGAATTGGGGTTGGCCTTTCTCTTACATGTAAGACATTGATCAGAAAACATCTCAGCATGTTGATGTGGAAGCAGTATGGTATGACTGTATAAAGAGATCAGAGATTTATGTGTAAGAGTCTCTACCTTCTTTTAAGGGGAGCTTCAAAAATTATGAAAAATTATTTTGACTTTGATGTTGTTGATTTTCTGAATTTTAAGGCAGGCTTTCATTAGAATGTCTCCAGACTAAGCAGAATACTACAGTTTGTATTGCAGCCGAACTGAAATACTAAGTTTTTGATTAACCAAGCAAGTGGTGTTATTGAGCAAAGCAAATCTATAATCTGAGTAAATATTACACAGTATTATTAAACAAGCTTAAAAAAAGAAAGAAAAAAGAATTGTACTAGACTTAATTAAGGCTTCAAGTAAAGCTTGCTTTTATTGGCAATTTTTTTGTTGCAACAAGAAAACTAAAAATTAAGAGGATGGTTGGCAGCAATATTGATATGCTAATGGATAAACATGCTAATTTAGAAAAAAACTAATCAGCAAAGACATTACTAATGGAAATGTACTGGAAAATGGCTAATGCTGTATGCAGACCTGGTATCTCCCAAATTAAGAAGAACTCGTTTTGCGTTTATAATTGTAACTTGGAAGCTAAGCCTTGATCTTCTCTCTGCTTTGGTTAATATTTAAAGATATTTCAGATGACCTGTCCTGTTACCATGACACCTGT
The DNA here is from genome assembly GCA_008694505.1 of Cyanoderma ruficeps. Taxonomy (NCBI): domain Eukaryota; kingdom Metazoa; phylum Chordata; class Aves; order Passeriformes; family Timaliidae; genus Cyanoderma; species Cyanoderma ruficeps. The sequence goes on along the minus strand of VZDJ01000782.1, from coordinate 15,418,551 downwards.
TTGGCTTCTCTATAATTATGCTACTGAAATTACATGTACTGTTTATTGAAAGGAGAGCTAAAAGTCTTGCCTTTTTTTTTTTTTTTTTTTTTTTTTTTTTTTTTTTTTGTATCTTATTTACCAGACACTTTCTCTATACAAAGAGACCCTTCAAATTAAAGACTATGTGTGAGTCTGGTCTTCTGACTGAGGTGTAGCAGAACTGCTCTGATTATCAGTATTAGATGTTCACTCTCTCAAGAACTGATAGATTAATGATACATTTAGGCACTAGGGTAGGATTTCTAGAACACTTTTATTGGCTCTGCTTTTTTACACCATGATCAATGGCCTTACTTACACCTGATTTAAACCAGTTCTGAGTCTTTTCACTCATCCCACTATCACTTGTATGCCTCCTTGTCTTGTTTTTCCCCGAGATGGCTGTTGGAAATACTTTTTTATCAGGTACACGCTCTCTTTCTAATTTTAGTCTGTATTTTGAGTGTACAACTGTAAAACAGGTTACTTTATCCACAGCTCATGTTATGAAAGATTTCTGAGGTGTCTTTAAGTCTAATAATTTTTCAGGCTAGAAAATGCCATTCAAAGATTTCAATTGAGGAATTAAATAACAAACACTGTTTTGAAACAGTTTTCCGAATTTTCCAGTGTGCTGGGGAGGTATGGAGGAGAACACTTCAGTGCTTAGAGTATGGTCTGTGAAGTTGAAATTGAAGGTTGGAAATGGCTCAGTTTAGTGGGGAGGTGGAGTTTGAAGATCTGGGTTGCATGAACTCAAGATCCAATGGAACATCTGTGTATGTACTTCTCAAACCACTTTGGACTATTCTCATGTAGTTCTCATGCATTTTTCTTATATCCTATACATTTGAAAGAAACAGAAACAGTGGGAAAAACTGTGGTTAAGTGATAAAAGATATTTCAAACTGCACAGATGTACATAAGTTTACTCAGATTATTGCCTTCTTTTAAAGCATATTTATTTTGTTTTCAGAGTGTTATATGTAGATCATAGAGAACAGGTTTTTAAATTGAAAAACACTTGTCTTAAGGTGATATGGATGTGTTGAAGAGAGATAAACAATTTCAAATCAATTTAAATCAGTCTGCCTCACAACATAAAGCAAGATCAGAAGACCTACTGACACTGGAAAATTGCTCAGGTCTAATGTTTATAGAGTACATTTAAGATCTAAATCCCCAGAATTTTTTAAGTGAAAAGAATTCTAAAAGAATTTCATGTCCTAATAATTGCCAGGATTTCATGTTTTATGTCCTGAAAAATAAAAAAATAATTCACATCACTTCCCTGGCTCTGATTGAATGTGTAGTAAATTGTCATGGTTCTTTTTTAAAGGATAAATGAAAATATCTGTGAAATTAATCTTTTTGTCAGATTGGCACAGGGCTAAATAAAACTGAGTTCTACAACTCTGTTGTAGATGAGGGAAATTTACTCAATCCTTTATGATTCACCTATAAACAGGAATACTTTAGCCCTATGAACAAATGGATCATTCACTTTGGGTTCAGACACGGCATTTGAACTGAGAAAGACAATTGTAGGACCATTTTAATTAGACAGTACTTGATGCTAAATGTTAAAGTTTACATAGCTCAGACAATTAACTGAAAATAAGAAATTACTACTGCAGAAAAATTCTTGCACCCCACGGATCAAAGCACACAACATAACAAAACCATTCACTGGTGCCTCAACATCTGGAAATTTTACTTGTTTTTTTCACTTATTTACCAGTTAAAATAAATTGGAGAAGAAATAAACATCAAGAAATTTCTTTTCAATTAATAAATTACATCAAAAAAGCAAGTAAAGTAGGAAGAGTTATTGTTATTGCCAATAAAATTTTAAATGGAAAAGTAATCCCATTATGGTTAAATTAGAATGCTCTTGTATGATGCAATGAATATACTTCATCATCCTCTGATGAATGATAGTACTCAGAATGGACCGTCTTCCTGAGGCTACATGTTTCTAACTCACATGACTGAAACTTTATTGATAAATGCACTCCCACACATATAATATTTTAAATATGTGGGATAAATTGCTCATTTCATATGTTATGCTTATTTCTTTCATCACTAAATTGTTCCATTCAGGATATTCTAACAAAGATTTTTTAAACAGAAGAAAAATCAGATTTGTGTCTCATAAATAATTATCAAGAAATAAGTCAAAAGAAGCAAGCTGATGCTGGGGCCTTGAGAAGCAACATTATATGCATTTGGAGATTTTAATCTGAATTAGCTCTATTGTTGTCCTAGGAACTAAAGACACCTTAGCAGCTGGAATAAATTAGGTGGCCTCCTGAAGCCCAACTTCTGGTTTCATCCAGAAACAATCTGTGTTGTAAGATCTCAGGCTATTTCATAGCTCAAAAAAATACAGACTGGAAAAATACAAATATACTGCCCTGGTTTTGGCTGGGACAGAGTAGCTGGTACAGCGCTGTGTTGTAGATTTATTATAAGAATAATGTTGATAATGCATTGATGTTTAGTTGTTGCTAACTAGTGCTTAGTCTAAGTCAAGGACTTTCCATTTTTCCATGTTTTCCCAGTGTGGAGGTGAACAAGAAGCCAGAACAGCTAACTCAAACTGGCCAAAGTGCCATAGAATATCATGACCAGTATACACATTGAGAGATGTTGGCCCAAAGGCACAGATCAGTGTTCAGACACAGGCTGGGCATCCATCAGCAGGGGATGAGTAATTGTAGTGGACATCAATTGTCTGTCTTAGGTTTTCTTCTTCTACTCTCTTCTTTTCATTATTACTATTTTTACTGATATTATTAGTATCATTTTTATTGATATATTGTATTTTGTTTTAATTATCCAACTCTATTTACCTTAACCCACAATATTTACTTTTTCCAGAATTTCCTCCCCACCAGGGAGGGGATGGGAGTTGGACAGGAGGAAATGGGTCAGGGGGGAGAAGGGGAGAGCTCTATTAGCAAGTGTGTGACTAATAGGTCAAGACAAATTATCCTTCCCTGTTCAGCACTTCTGACATCTGACATTGCTTCTGGAATGTTGTGTCTGTTTCCTTCAGCATAAGAAAGGTGTTGATTTGGTGGAGTGCGATTGAGGTGGCTGTAGTACATGATGAATGAGGGAAGTATGAAAACCCCCAGATTTGCTCAGGGCTGAAAAGAGAAGGCCCAGGGGTAATCTTCTTCCAACAGCATGAAGTGATAGGGACAATGGAAACACAAAGAGGGTAGGATTAGGGTAGATCTTAGGAAGAAATCATTAACTGTGAGGATGTTAAAGCAACAGAACAATTTGTCCAGACAAGTTGTGAATACTGCATCACAGGAAGGCCAGGAGGGATGTGGCTTTTAGCAACCTGATCCAGTGGAAGATGACCCTTTGTCCATGGTAGGAGGGTTGGAACTAGGTGATCTTTAAGGTCCCCTCCAATCCAAACCATTCTATGATATTATGAAGTTATCAAAATGTTCATTACTTTGCATTGGTTCCTTCTGTAGAAATATAAGTATCACTCTCTGCCACAGGTTTCTCTTTGCAACAGGTTGATGACCTCATGATTTATTGTGGATCCTTTTGGACTAATTTTTTGTTATTTCTAGTGAAATATCCTCTTCTCTTTATCTCATTCTTTCTTATAAATAGAATAGTATTGCATTCAATAATGAGTTACATACTGCCATTTAAAATTATATTAAGTATAGTTGTGGCTCCCTAAAACTGTAATTCTGTAGGTATTTAAGCAAAAGAAATATTCTAGACCTTTTTGAGGGATAATTTTTCAGAAAGATGACACATACATTACTGAAGCATGAGAAATACAAATAGCTTTAAGATATTTATGCTTTTTACAGGCATTCTAACCTTTTTAGAAAATGGTTATAATTTGAAGATATAATGTGAAGGGAGTGTTCTTAATGCTACATTAATTACAAGGGCTCGCTTTCATTCCCTCTTTGCAGACATTTTTGTATTTTTATATGAAAAAATGCATATAATATTGTGGCAATAATGAGCTTAATGTAACTGGAAGCTATCAGATAAGATTGTATCAAAATTTCAAATACAAATAGCACCGAGTATTGTATGCCTGAATGTCTCACTCTGTCTCCATGTCTCACATACTGAAAACTTTTTCCTTGCCACTAAGTGGCACTGTATTATTGTTGGTTGTTCAGATGATATTAAAAAACCTTTGGGCCAAATTTATTCTTGATACAGTCTTATTAAGTCAATGGAATGCATGTGAAGTGAATTTGGCCCATAGTTTTAAACAGCACCTAATTCTAAATAATTCTGTACATTTCCATTGTGGAGGCCCAGAAGTAAAAAAAAAATCAGTTTGTGCTTAATCTTGCAAAGAGCTGACCCTTTCATTTGGCATTTAACTGTTTCATTATAAATTTTTCCTACTGAATTAGCCCTAGTTTAAAAGGATCATCTTATCTATTTCAGTAGAATTGTCAGTAGATTTTGATTTAAAAACAGATGAGCTCTGTGATCTTTGCATTAACCCTTAATTTTCTTCAATAGCATATTTATTGAAAAGTATCTGAATCCGTTATTGAAAACCTTGTTATACTCTAACAAGATATGTCAAGAACGAAAACTAAGGAAGATCAGATTTATTGAATGTCACAAGTTCCTCTTTTTTTTTCCTTACAGTGATAGAAAAGAAAATAGGCTCATGAGAATTTTCAAAACAATGCTTAAAGTCTCTTTTTTCTTTGTCTTATCGCTGTGCAGAAAACAAAGCCTTGAGACACCATAAACTTTTAAGCAAAACAGTTTGCACCTTTGGTATAAGACAGTCCTTTCCCTCAATATACATTTAAATTGTTACTTGCTTTGATAGTAAAGGAAAATGACAGCTATTTTCCTGAATTGTTAGTAAAGAGATAGTTTATTAAATCCTTTATGTATGAACTGAGAGACACAGTTGAGAACAAAAGGCCGTGCTTACATCCAAGGATACCTGTCTCGTTGGCTTCATACAGACCAAGTAACGTGCATGAGAATGGAACATGGCTCAGGATCTCTGGTGGCAGAAAATACACCTGCATGAGGAAACATTACCTTTGGAGGACAGACTCCATGAGCTGTCTGGGCCTGGCAAATATTTCCCTTCCAGTTTTCTATTAGACACCTGCATTTTTTATTCTTTTCACAATAGCAGTGTAAATATTTCTTTTAGGTCCTAGCAATGCCTTATCAATACGTGACAGGATATTTAGAGTCAGTTTTTCTCTGATAAGAGCTATCATTTGTAAAATGGGAGAGATATTACTTTCTTCACACTGTTGGTTTTGTTAAAAACAGGAGGATTTTTTTTCCTTTATATAATACTAATCCTTGCTTAAGGTTTACGAGATTTCTGAGAAGCCAGAAATTACAGAAACTGTATGATGGTGACAAGGCTGATTTGGTGAGACCTAACCTTTAGTAGCCATTTGATATAGTTAGCTTAAGGAGAGGAGGTTTGGGGCACACCAATATCATCTCAATTGTACACAGTCTTTTGGGATATTAGAAGGAGAAGAAATGGTGATTAAAACTGCTCTTGTAATGTGCTTGGAAGACTTTGAAATCTGTCTTATATTGAGTGACCAAATCAGGAACTCGTGGGAACCTTTCAAATGTTTTTTTATTTTTAATCTGGTTTTGAAAACACAAACACATGGAATAAACTCAAATACTAGAATAATTCTTTCACTGATATGAGAATTTAGAAAACTGACAAATATTACTTTTGTATGTTTCTGTTTGGGAAGTTTTTTAATTTGGTTTGTTATTAATAAATATATAAACAACATATACTTGACAGGATGACAGTAGAATATCTTGTAACTACTTCTGTTTTAGAAATACAGCCTGTTAATGTCTGTTGTGATTTAGCTACTGGTATCAACCAGAATAAACTAATATTCAGACATCTTGGGAAAAAAGTATTGTCTTGGAGAACTAGTCCACTTTCCTCCTGACTTCTAACAAAAACTTGGAAATTGTAAATACAAATTAATGTGAACTATTGTAAATATTAACAAAATTTTCTGAAAGGGATGCTTAAAGACAGGTTTTAAAAGCAGCTGAAGTTTGGAGCAACTGACTTGGCTCTTACATTTCCTATCTCCAGCAGAAAATTTGCAAAATATCTGTTGGTCTAGTATGTGCCTGCTGTATGTGGTGCCAAATTCTAGCCGTATCCACATGAACAAACCAACTTTGGAACTGGAATTGTGCCCAGACTGTGAGAGTCAACACTGAAAGTAGTGTAGTCTTAGCATCGTTGGCAACATAATGCACAGAGGCATAGTCTGGTTTATCCAGTAAAAGTTTGACCATCTCTGTACTGATGCCCATTTTAATATCATTCTTGACAGTGCTTTCTTTATGGATAGCCTCCTGTTTTGTGGTGCAGTAACCTGGAGATACATCCTTAGTTATTCAGGCTGAACCTGGAAGAGCAATAATTCCCGTCGTGATTCCTAAGTTTACTTACTGGAATGCTTAATGCATGAAGTATCATTGTACTTTTTCTCTTGCTCAGTACTTTTTCCCATTAGTCTGAGCTACTGCAATCTTATTTTTGCAGAGCACTTATGTACTAGGTAACAGTACCTTGGAAGGCTGACAATGAAATCACTGCAGTTTAAGGCCATTAATAAGGTCAGTCTAGCTACTTTTAAGAACTGATCTGTTAGTTCTTTGCTGACATCTGTGTTCATGAACCAATTGCCATTTAAAGATCCCATCTGACATTTTCAGTTGATAACCATTATGCCATTATGATGAGTTCTATGAGAAAGTTCTTTAACCACTCTATTTATTAAGACTTTTTTCCTTCCCACTTGTTAAAAACAGAAGACCTTCAAGTTTATTATTTCATAGCTGCAAGGGTCGAGGAGAAAAGAAATACAATTTTTACAGACCATGAATGTACTTTTTTTCCTAGTGTTTCTCTTTTCCATCAGAAAAAAAAAAGAAGTCCCCTCATCTGTAGCTTGTTATAAGATACAGTATTCGTTTTGAATCTGTTGACTGGCATACAGAGGGTTTCTAAACAGGGAGTAGGATGTATGGACTTTGGGATTTAGTATAGTCAACACTTTCATACAGGTTACATAGAGATGCTTTAAATGAAGCAAAATTGAATCCAGTGTATTAAATATGTCATTTTATAAATCACACATAAAAATGCAAATAAAATATTTTTTCATGAATACCTGCATAAAACAATATCATGTCCTGAAATTAGTATTTTGTGAAAAGCTATTTATTCACATTTGCAGTAGAACTATTGACTCTTTCTATCATCTTCCAGGAATAAGAACTAAAAAGTGAATAATGTCTACAGTATTTGGCTCATAGGATGTAACAATACTTATTAAAGAAGCAAAATGTACATTCTCCAATTTATCCAAGAGTTAATCTTTCAGCTCTTTGCCTTCTGACAAGCATCTATAATTCCATCTGAACTATGTGGGAACTTAAGAGCACAATTCTGAGGGCAGAGGGAAGTCCTGAATGTGAGAATATCACAACTGGACAAAAAGAAATCTACTGCAAGGTCATGTGGTGAAAGAATACAAACATAAAAACTCTGATTAATGCAAGATAGAGCATGTCTGTGAGAAGAAGATGCCTATGATTAACCTGTAGTTTGAGATGTTTCTAAAATAGGAGCTTTAACCAAGCATTAGCTTCTAGTTGCAGATAGATAGAAAGGATAATACAAAACGTGGCGAGTTTGTTTAGTGGTGAAGGGGAAGATGGCACACCACCTTATCTGGAATGTCAGAGTTAACACGTCTCTGCCCTCCCACCCATCCCACGTTGCATTCTATATACGATGTCTCTGTTCGCTGCACGCTATGGGCTCTATCTCACATCTGCGGTAGAACATGCATTTCTCCCACTGTTCATATGTGGTAATGAGTTTTGTAGAGGATTCAGTACTTACTTTCTGAGATTATACATCTCAGAGTGCCGAATCCTGGTTCACACTAAGTTTGTGAAGAGGCTTGGAGCCTTACCCATGATTTACAAAGACTGCAGCCTACGCACACCTACAACTTACCCACACTTAGAGAGATCATAGAAATCCGAGTAGATGGCACAGTAACCTAAATATGTAGCACCTGGGGTTTTGTGCTTTTTCTCAAGCACTTTTAACTCTGCTTCTGTAGGCCTTTTTTGCTGTTCTACATATTGGCTGACCAACGTGCATAAAACTGAGATGTGCTTATCATTTGCATCAAGACCAGTATCTCCCACACACACCTACATAACTAGCAGTGACCTACATAAATCCTCTCATAAGTTGCTTTAAATACTTGAAATGCTTAAATAAGTCGAGCTGCAGGTGTTTCTGCACTAGTTAATATAAGGCTTTTTTTCACCAAAGCTTTTGGTTTTCCTGATTCTTTCAGTCGAGAAAGCTGGATGTATACTGACTCTATGATTTTGCAGCAATTAATGCTTTGTTGTCTACTATTTTTTATGGGAATTGAGAATGTACCAATTGCTGATGGTGTACTGGCATGCCTTAATTTTTTTTAAACAAAATTGAGGGCTCATAATTGCTGCCAAAAAAGATTTTTTAGTACTGCCTCTCTTAACAATTTAAAATACAGACATGAGAACTTCAGTCCTGGAGTTTCTGTGAAAATAACTCTAGATCACAGCTCAAAGTGATTTTTGAATCTCATTTTTTAAAAGAATTTATTTGTATAGATAGCTGTCAAAATGATAAGCATTTTATTAGTTCTTTTAATCTTTCATAAACCCCTCTGTTTTCAGAAGTGCTCTTTAGTGCCTGTGTAAATGTTGACACTAGGTCTGCTTTGGACTTGCATAGTCTGTGTGGGCACACTAGGCAATAGATTATAAAAAGGCCTTAAGAATGTAAAAAACACTTTTGTAAGAGCAAAAATTATTTTTTTTTATACCTGTCTCACAACACTCACTCTCAGGCAATCTGTGTGTCCTGTCTTTTGAACTTGTCTCAGAGTCTAAAAGGCAAGGAATAAAAAATTTTTCAACAGAACTTTCATTTAAAATTGTGCTGACTTATATATAGGAAATAAAGGTAGGAATGACCAAAGTAAACTCCACCCTTTGACAAACTGGAAAATATTTCAGCTAGCATTCTTTCAAGTGTGCTGATTAAAAATAAAAATCCAGCATATTTCAGTTTGGTTCCCTGAGTGTTCTTGAATACCAATGAATTCTCATGGTGTACTCAGGTTCACATTATAACAGTGATTTTTATCATGGCCTTTAGTGGAGTTGGGAGCAAGAGTACAATTGTCTTGAGTCAGATTATAACCAAAGAGCTTAAAAGTGAATGCATATGTTATTTCAAAAGAACATTTCCAGGCATGAATTTTCAGTTTCTTGCTAAACAAACAAAAGAATAACAGCTTGGGCCTAGTCCCCCCTCTTTTAAAATCAGTGAGGATTTGGGCCCTAGAGTCTATTTTAGCAGTTTATATTATTTGAAATGAAATATGATAGACAGTAAAATTATCCTTCTGACGAAACACTGATAAAAAAATTCTTTCAGAGAAAAGGAGAGATGAGAAAGGAACAGGAATTTCTCTGCTTGTTGTGCACTGAGTGTTTTTTATTTAAGACTCTTTCTTGTTTAGAGGTCAGAAATGACACTCTATCATTGCCTTGTATATCAAGCAGGCGACCCTTAGACATCTGTCTTCTGATGGACCCTGAGCACAGCAGGAGACATATAGAGCTGTAAATTTGAATGTTCTCCATGAAAAATTTCACTTGTCCTAGTACTTCATCTCCTCTTTCTACCAAAATATTGCATTTTCTCTTCCAATAAAGATGTTTTATAATGGCAATAAGGGGCTCTAACTCTAGAAGGTGGTATTGCTCATATTTTCTTTGTGTCATGCAGCTCCCACTGCATTATGATAGCATATGTTACCTCTCTGTCATGAGTTATTGGCTAAGTGCAGCGCATTTTTATCTATATTTAGAAAACAACCTTCTTTCCTCACAAAAAAACCCATAAGCAATGCTAGGCTAGCCATATTGCATAATGGTTTCTGTGCTATGTAAAATAATAGTGTGTGGCACTTCCTACTTGGGTTTTGCTTCCTAAATCCCTAATTGCAGATATAATGCTTAAGTTCTATAGGCATTGGAGGCACTTTGCCATGCTGTGTTGAAATAACTATTCAGGCTGTCTTGTACATATGAGATCTATAATAAGAAAATTTATTTTCAGTCCATGTGAAAAACAGCTGAGGTCAAATAATACCAATTCCAGAAAAAATAGAAACATTAATTTCCAGTCACCAACTCCTCCACTCTTCCACAAATACTGAAAAGGAAACTATCAAAATGGCTTGTCCTTGATATTTTTAGAGCAATTTTTGTAATCCCACTGTAAAGTTAAAGAAAATAGGTAAGGGCACATTGATTTGCAGCAGTAAAAGTCCTACAAATTCTAAATTTATGTTTAGTGTTGTATACAATACTGAAACTGGCAAATTTTATGTAGAGTATTTAGTATTTTCTAAATATAAGGACTCTGCACAGACAACATATGTATGTTTATGTAGTATCAGACTACTGCTTGAGAAGACTGTAGTGGCTTTGAGACTTTAGTTTTCTTTTTTCTTAATTTCTAATTAATCTGGTGTATAATATTTAAAATTTGCTTCTAGACAAACTTTAAAAAAACCCACTGCAATCTCAACATTACAGGATGTGGAAGCTGAATTATTGCCTAAAGGTAATACATTTGGAAAGCCACTTTAATCTATCCTTAATGTCAAGGTTCTTGAGTGCTTCTTGAAGGCAGTCATTGCAGCCTGTGGTTCTAGAAAGTTCTTCCACATGGTATTTTTTTCTTTTTGCCTTCTACAGAGTTGTAAGCAAATAATTCAAGACATCAAGCTCTTAAGTTCCTTACAACAGCAAGCATATTATTGTATCATAAATGCACGTGTTTTCCTGAAATGGTGTTGACTGAAGCGGCTGAATCTGAACATGAAACGAAACACATTGGCTATGAGTCAAACTGTGTTGATGTAAGCCTGCACTCAGGCACAAGCCTTAGATAAGCTTCAGAGAGTGAATACAGGGAGAAATCTTCTTGTCATTCCATCCTGAATGAGGATTCTTGCTCATATATCTACCTGGAACATAAATTTACCAGCTTCTCTATGTTCAGTGTGACCATGGCCGTAATTTTTGTCCTCTCTGCACATATATCTGTCCTTATGGTTTGGGTCAGAAGTGCAACTTTGTGGGGTTCTCTGAGCAGAGATTTTTTTTTTTAAGTAATTTTGAAGCTGAAAAAGTTCATGTCATATAAATTAAAAGCAAGAAATACAATATACTTCAGGCAATAATAATTGATTGCAGAGATCTAGAAACAGAGTGAGGATTTTTACAATTGGCAAGCAAGGAAAAGATGTTCCCATCTCAAGAGTGGGAATTAATTGTAAATTTTCTGGATATAAAGGAATGTTGAAAGTCTATTCAGAGGGATGATGCAAATACGTAGCTGAAAAAAAGGGGTTTCTTATTTCAAAGTAGATTTCTGGACACAGAGAGAACAAGCAATGGAATACCTGTTGGCTGTTTAATTATGAAACTTTGAAATTAATGGAGATCACAGATTTTGCACAGTTAGGCAAGGTAGGTCTCTGATTAAACACACTTGGATTTGAATTAATGGCTGGAAACAAGAGATAAGCAAAAAGCCATGAAGCTGTTTCTCACAAACTAATACTGTATGAAATATAATACATGTGTGATGCACCTGTAATTTCTAGAAGTAGTGACAGAAATGTAATAGGAAAGCATACTCAGTCTTTCAGACGATAAGTAAACCAGAATAATCTTACTTTGGGAGTAGAAACATCATGAAGAACTAAACAGTAACTTTTTTTAACTTCAGTCTGTAAAGCTTGACTGGCCAAATGCAAGACAAAAGTGAAAGCAGGGCTGGACATGATGCAGTGGTAATTAATGAGTTCATGGAGAGATCAGCTTTTAATTCAAGTTCTCACAATATGTCACTGTTAAAAGATAAATAATAAAAAATATGTGAACTGACTCAAATTAAGTAGTACACTTGTTTATTGGGTAGTATTGACTTGTTGTAGGTGTGTAATATTTACCAACATTTTACTTTGTGTTTTACTGAAACCAAATCTCTCTAGTAATGTTCCTAGTAGTGTTATATATGGCTACTGATTTATAGGCCCCCACTTTTTGTATACATATCATTGACTTCAGTAGTTTTATTGGAGGAAAATTATCAGATATTTGGAATTAAATAACCACAAATAATCTTTCTGCATCTATTGGAGAGGCCTTGAAAACCTGACTTTTTATAGAATGAACAGACATGGTCCCATTCAAATTTTCAGAGGTCATTTGTAAATATATAGTCTAATATAAAAGTCATTATTAAGAAAAAAGTCTCAGTTCTAAACTGCAGTTTTTTCCTTGACCATTAGTTGTTATAATTGGGGTTTTTTTAGTTATTTAAGAAAATGGAAAACCAGTTAAATTGTTAAAGTATTTTTTATGTTCATCCCCTTCCTTTTAATTAGTAAGAGTTGTATGATACAAGAATTCTATTTCCATCCTAGCAGAAATGGCTTACAAGCCCGATTATATCCTTGTATTTCTAGGTAGGTTTCCAAGACATATGATAACTTTAAAACCTGATACAGAGACAAATATATTCTTTTTGGTTTGAAGTGATAAAGCTCATAAATTTATGTAAAGTGTAATAAAAAGGAAAAGTTGTTGCCATTATCATTAAAAGTAGATTTACCAGATTGAGCTGAACCAATTGCTTTTGACAGCCCAGAGGATATTTATATTTTCAGTGAACTTTTTATATCAATTTTTCATCACTAAACTATTTACTCTTGCTGGTTTAGCTAGATTTTGACTCCCTTGATTGTTCATATGGGAAGTAGATGATGACGTTATATTTGATTTTCATTACTCCTGTGAGTGTATACAGTTTGAGATGCTTAGTGTGATGCATTCTATTCATATCATATTACTTTAATTCCCTCTTATCCCTAAGTTTGTATTTTTATATTTTTATTAAAAGGAAAAACCTTCCAAATAGGAAAAAAACCCATTAAAAATATTGACACAAATATGAAGAAAGGGAGTCTTAACTATTAGAAGATCCCTTTTTTGTTCTAATGGATGATATTGTCTTGATCCAACACACAATCAGTACTCCAAGTTTGTAATAACTGAAATGGAGTTCCTTTGCTAGCCAAGCAGATATCCAGAGTAAGAAACTTAAAAATGGATGCATATGCTAAACGGAATCTGAGCATACTGTAATACATTTTAAGCAGAGATTTTATAGACCTTTTTAACAAATTCTATTTGGCTATATTCCATTTACTGTTCCATTTATTTTCCCCAAAACTGTTTCTCACACAGAAGAGTCAGGGAAATATATATATATATATACACAGATATATATATTTATAGATAGACATACCAAAAATACTTACATAGTCATTCAATCAAAAGCTATAATAGCATCTGTGATTTTAAATGACCAGTGCAGCTGATTGGAAGATAAACTTCAAAGGCAATACAACCAGAAGAGCTGTATGACAGCATGCAAAACTATTCTGCTAGTCCTGTTGTGGGAGAATATGAGAATATTTTTTTATATCGATTTCACAGGTAATTATACTCATCATCAGTTCTATCTTCAAAAGTGATCACTGTTAACCAGTGATCTAGACTTTTGATTAAAAAAAATGAGATGAAAGAAAAGCCAGAGCCCCTGAGGGAAAGACATCTTTTTCTGAGCTGAGATAGGACTTTCAACAGTCAAAGAAAATTTGAATTTATTGGTTCAGACCCAGGGAAAAAAGCATAGCAATCTGAAAAATAACTAGTCTTTTCTGAAGGAATTTAGTGGAAATAGCCTGAGGAATGCTGTTGGAGAAGGTTTCAGCTGGCGTTTAGAGATGTTTTCATACTATCCTAGGTAGAGGAAGGTTGAGCCTTGCTGATAGCCTTGATAATATTATGAGAGGTGGATAGTAGGTGTTCTCTAGAAGAAACAGAACATATTTCTCGAGAGCAAACTCTTACAGTCATTCTATTATTTGTTAACTTGAATACCCAGAACAATCTATCCATTCCACACATGCTATGAACCCTTGCCAATTTCTTTGCAACTCATAATCTACTTATGTTAAAGGAGAAGATATTCTGTCCATATTTAATGTAGAAGGTCATCAGTGAAGACAGCTCAGATACACCCATAGGGGAAGAATAACCTTTTATATTACATCTGTGGTGATTGAGCAAAACACCAAGATGACTGTAGAAAATATATATGTGTATAACACCTTTTAGTATGATTATTGTGAGTCTCATCTTCTGAGGGAGAATGAGGGAGATGAAAATCTGTTTTTAAGGCACTGGAAAGAAGTCTGTGGAAGATAGATGAAGGACTGAGCATAACACCTGAATGAAATAGCAGTGCTTGGTGCAAAAGCTCTGTCAACATGCAGGAGAAAATCCATATAAAACAATATTTATAGCCTGTAGGAGCAAATGAGAGTAAAAATTTTGGCAAGATAAATGCTTCATGCTTCAAGGAATGATATCCAGTGCGAGGGACAGGAGAAGAGTTATTTAGCCAGGGACAGATGTAAGGTTCAGTACAGGAAGTCACAAAAAATAACTCCCAATCTTTTATTCTTTATGTCATGCTTATGATGTTCTCATTCCTGATTTTTAAACATATGCAGTGTACATTACAGTCCTTAAAAACGTCATTCTGGTATTTCTTGAGGGGACTGAAACCTTCCTTCTGCTGTGTCAATAAGGAAGAATTTATGAGAAAATTGTACTCTCTGCTAACAAAATTAATCCAATTCCTTCAGGACTGACTACGGCTGAAGCAATCCTTTACAATAATCCAAGGTCTTTGTATTACTACTGGACAATATGAAGTCTAACAAAATGAGAAGATAATCTCAGCTATACAGACTGGACATGTGGAATGCAGGGTCAATCCATGTGGCCTTTAAGAATATACCTGTTTCTGTACTGGGGTGAATCATCCAGCAATAATAAAACATGAACATTCAGAAAGGAAGCCTGATGAGCTGAGTGTCCTCTACCTCTACAAAAGGAAAAAAAATGGTGACAGAAGAAAGCAAAATCCTCTTTACTTAATGTGGACCTCTGTCTCTAGTGTACAAGTCCTTCGTGTCCAAAGATAATTAGCACTTTATAATGCTAATTATTATAATTATGTCTGAGAAAAAAATCATTAAGGGGTAGGGCTGTTCAATGATTTTCAATTGCCCCCTCTATTAAAAAATAAGGTCATTGTTTGATTAGCTAGTTTTAGAAGCTAGAAGATGGAAACTGTGTTACAGAAAATTCTTTGATTGTTTGTTTTGTCATCTAAGATATTTGGTAAATTCTTTAATTAAAAAAAAATAATACCATAAATCATGACTGTCATATAATATACCTCAAAATTTCTGGCTACATGCTGCCAATATATATAATAAAAAAGATATTTATTTTTATAATTTTTTGGCATAAGAATGTGAATCCAGTACTGAAAGTAGCTAAAAGAAGTCACATAACTTCTTCTGTCATGTATTTATTAGAAATACCAAGGGTAGTAGCTGAAAATCGAAAAGCATACATTGTAGAACATCAATAGGAAGTTTACATTTGGACCAAAAGTAATAAATTCAAACTGGAACATTCTACTGGGAGTGAAAACAATCAACTGAATAGATATTCATGGGGTTTTTTTCCCCTCAGTCAGCTTAAAATTTGTGCAAGTATAGTTTAGTTGTCAAAAACTACAAGTTTTAAATTGTATTTTCAGATGCACCTTCAAAGCACTCTAGAATTAACATTACGACCAGTACTTAAACGATGAGTGATGTCATGTATTATGTTTGTTCCTGAATATAGTGAATTCATTTCACTGCAAATCTGGAAAGATAGTTTGCTGTGAATTCATTTGGCTTAGTTTTATTGCTGAGCAGGGAGCCAAGCTGGGGGCTATTCTCCCAGCAATATACAGAGATATGAGAGAAGGAGGATAGTGAGGCTGAGTAGGCTGTACTACAAATGGAGGTGAAAGATGTGTTGATTTCAAAATATTGAATAGATGACTTCTGGAAGGCAATGTATCTTAGCTGTCAATTCAGAAAGTGAAATTAGTTGTTAAGATACCTTTATAACACAGTCTAATCAGGTAGACATAGGGGCTAAAAGGTAGTATATTTCATTATTTTTACAAATTCAGATTATAGCATTGAACTAAAATTAGAAAATTACACTAAAATCTAGCTTCTGTTCCTGATGAACCATAATCTTTTCTCTGCCTTGGGCTGATGCATCATGTTGTCTTAAGTATTTGAGGGTAGAGAAGATATGACTTCTGACATATGCCTTAACTAATATTTTGTGACAAAAGTAGTTTAACCATTCATACTCCATATATTATAAAAAAAGAAGGCTGATAATTTTCCAACATAAAACTATGTTGTGAAAACTCAGGAACACCCTGATGATATACTCCAATATTTAGTGAGCAAGAACAAACCACTTTTGCAGATTTGCTTTAAAGTGGAACCTAAGCTGAATTGAAATGTTTTTGCACTCTGGATCAGACACTTTGCTATAGCTCTAGAGACGATGCAGATTTAAAAAAAAAATTAAAAAAAAAGTAACTTATTCAGGAGGAAAATATTTCCCTCCCAAGGTTGTGAAGAAGAAAGATCCTCACTGATGTCTCTAGATGGAAATTAGCCCTTCACATATAATTTGACATATTAAAAGGAAAGGCTTCCCAGGAGAAAGCAAGATATTTGTTGCATAGATTGAACTCTTTAAAAGGGAAAGGCTTGAATGAATTTTGAGACGGCCACTTCACATTTTCAGAAGATTGGAACTGACAAAAAAAGAAATGTAATTTAAAAAATCCACTAATTTAAAAAACAATAATCTGTTAAGGCTCTCCTTCTAGATGCATATGCAGATTTTTTCTATATACGATGTAATGACAAAAGATGATCCACTGCAGATATTTGATATTTCTAAAAAAGAGAAAAAAAGAAAGAAAACAAAACAACACTGGAGAACAGTGGCTTAAATATTTCAGAAAACAGTTTAAGCAAAGTAAATATCAAGTTAATGTATGATAAAACAGATAAACCTTCTATTTTTCTCCCTCCTCTCAAAATTTCTATTATTATGACTTCAGTCAGCCATCAGAAATTCTATGTTGAAATTAATTTTTGTAAAGCACTCAAACCTGTTCTTAATTTTGAAAGCCAGTGAAAGTAACAGAATTATTTGCATGTTTAAAGTTTAGCACACTCACAAGTACTTGTTACATGCAGAGCAGCATCCCTTCATCCCTAATAAAAGCAAAAGGGTGTCTTATGCCTAAAATTAAGATGCTATATCTTTTATTAGTATCCTGTGGATACTGAGGTCAAAAGCTGATGTCAATGAATGAGGGAGTTAGACATTCCAGACTGCCTAGAGCTACTACAGATTGTAGGGTGCCTTAATTTTAAACAGCAGTAGAACATAAAAGTAAGGATGTTTTTTGACTTAGCTCTTCTCTTGTTGTCCTTGTCACTTCTGATTTGTCTTTGCCATTGACCTTTTTTCAAAATGCACTATTCTATAGAAAGAGAATAAAACCTCAAGTCATGAATGATATCAGCGGCCATCACAAAGATATTTGACAAGCACCAGCTTAAAGCCATAATTTTTTATCATTTAAGTGACCTTGTTTCACCTAGCTTATCAATGTTGAGTACCTAAATGTGTATGAAAAAGCTGTATTGAATGAGTCTTGGGGAAATCTGGTCAAGTGGAAGATGTCCTGCCTATGGCAGTGGGGATGGAACTGGGTGATCTTTAAGGTCTCTTCCAACCCAAGCCGTCTTATGATTCTATGATTCTAAGATTGATTCTATGAATCTATGATTTTATGATTCTATGATTCTGTGATTCTGTGATGATTCTTTCATTTTATGACAACTTTCATTCTTTACATCAGAGAAGAAAGGTGGACAAAATTGATTCCTTTCAGTTAAATTATTGCCATGACAGAGACTAATCTGAGAGTTAAAGAGTGATTCATGGACCGCTGGTATTGATGAGATCATGGAGGATAAGCCTGCACTAACATGCAGATTTAGTGAGAGCCTTTTAGGTTAATGGTTCAGCTAAAAAGTTGATGACAATGTTACTTGTTTGCTTGTTAAGAACTGACAGGGGTTTCTTGATCCAAAGAGCCTAAGGAATATAATTTGTTCCACTCCAGATGGATTTTAGCATACAATCACAGAATCACAGAATGGTTGAAATTGGCAGGCACCTCTGGAGGTCATTGTCCAATGCCCTGCTCAAGGTGGGTCACACAGAGCCAGTTATCCAGGAACACATCTAGATGGGGTTTTAAAAACTTTTTTAAACTCTTCTAGGAAGGAGACTCCACAACCTCTCTGTAAAACTTGTTGCAGAGTTCAGTCATCCTCACAGTAAAATAATGCTTCCTTATGGAGCCTCGTGTGCTGAAACTGAAAAGTGTAGATTTGTCCTGTGTGCATGTGCTCTTCAAGTATTCGCATATATTTGTAAGATGCCCCATGAGCCTTCTCGTTACAAGGCATAATGGTTCCAGTTCTCTTAACCTTCCTTATATGTGAGGTGTTCCAGTCCCTTAATAATCCTTGTGACCTTTCATTAAACTTCATATCATGTTGAACAGAGTTTCTATTGATAGAAATATTGGCCGTTATACATGGCACAAAAGAGAACAAAAAGTAGACTGTCAAAGGAAATGTCCCTATGCTTTGCTGTAAAGTAGTGAACTTCAAGGCATGATTGGAAAGAGCCATTTCACACCTGAACTGAGTTCTGGGAAACATATAATTCAGTCATAATCAGAGTCTTTTATTGAAAATATTATGTAGATGGCATAGCCAATTTTTTATAGCATCTTCTATTTGAATAGATGTTCTGATCACTACTCTGGTCACCATTACTCAATAAGTAAAGGACTACATAAAGAGGCAAGAACTTCTAATACAGGCAGATGGTAGCTAGACTGTAGAAAATATTGCTTATTAATTTTTTTCCTCTGCTTCATACAGTGATTCTGCTATTGAAGGCTGGGTGCCAATAATTCAGGGTGGTGAGACATGGGACTAATACAAAATGTGTTCAGTTTATAGTTGGGCTAAAATAGAAGCAAAGTTGAAAACAAGCAAAGTTGAAGTCAGGCAGTTTCAACTTTATAAACTTCCTTGCACTAGTTTAGAAATATTACTTGTGATGAAGCAAATCTGTTGGTTCTGGTGGGTGTAGAGCCCCCAGTGCAAGCTGTGAGATCTCTAGCCCAAAGAATCAATAAATCTTCTAATTGTGTCATGCCACGTCTGTGATTTAGACTGCAATATATTCTGTGATTTGTTTAATAAACTTGCAAGCTTAAATACCATGCTTTTGTGGGATGCTCCCCTGGGATTCATCCTTAAGGTTGCCCAAATGTATCTCCTCTTCCAGTGACCTACGTAGGAAGTGACATGAGACATGTGGTGGTTTAATTAGCAAAATGTTGGCATCAGATTAATAAAGAGGAGAATATCCTTTCCTAGAGTTTCTGTTTCATATAAATATCTCTCACAGAGCTCTGATTCCATATGGCAATTAGAAGTACTTGTTAACATGCTTGTTTAGGTATATGAATAATGAAGGTGAATTTTCTCCAAGACTGAAGGAAATAAGGATGGACATAGTTCAGATGGAATCCAAGCTCATCAGTCCACAGACAAACATTCATTGATTATTTAAATCTTAAACTTATATAGTGAGCTTCTAGCATTATCATTTCTGGGTAGGTTTTTAAAATTATAATTACTATTTTTAATTAGATTTTATTTATTTTTGCACTGTTAAGGCTGACTTGGAAATAAAAGTCATTATTCCATGAAAAAAATCACCATCTCAAAGAAACACTCATAGGAGCAGGATATTTGATTATTTGCATAAGCTGAGTAAAATTTTTAAATATAATGAAACAATGGGTACTGGATTTAAAAAAAAAACAACAAACCCACCAACAATAACTATAGTTCGTTATTCAGTTGAATTGCCTTCTAACTTTGGAACACCCATGAGAAGAGAAAAAGAAATTTTGAATTTGCATATATTCAGAATCTTTCAAGGATTCTTTTAGTCTTCTTATTGTTTGAGAGGTGAATTGCAAAAGTCTGCATTTCATTCATAATATTCAATATTTTATTGACAACAACAGAAGTCATAGAAATTGCAAAATTGCATGTTTATGCAAACTAGAACTGCAAGAGGAAAATTCTTTAGGGAAACTTCAGTGAAGAAAAACCCTGAATTAAGACTCCTGATGTAAAAGTTTAAAATTTTCCCCCTGATTTGAAAAAAAAAAAGTCTTCAGCTTTCTTGGGTCTAGGAATGTACCGTCATGCTTTGTATAATTGACACTAAGATTGCTAAGATAAAGAAAAATGGAGGTAAAACTATGATGAATTTTTTTCATTTTTTTATTAGCCCAAAAGTGGAGTTTGGGAGTATCACAATCCCCACTGCACTAGGTTTTAAATTATCTTTTGCTCTCCCTTTGCTCATTTCAACTTCTTCTTAAAAGACAGGAATCATTCTGTTATTTGTATGTCTTCCAAAGAGCAACATTTGGCAACAGAAAAAGAAAACCTTAAATAAATCACAGACAAATAAACTAAATATCCAGGCAGATGACTGAAGATCACGACTGAAAAAAAATCCGTTACTCTTTTCTATCTCTGTAAAAAACGTGCTTCATTTCTTTGGACTTCTGTCATCTTCTGTGATGAGGAAGGCCAAAGGCTCACTTGGAATTAAGTGTGGCAAGGGATGTCGATGACAACAAGAAGGGCATCTCCAAGTACATCCATAGCAAAAGGAAGATGAGGGAAAATGTGGGGCCACTGCTGAATCAGATGGGTGTCCTGATAATGGAAGACACAGAGAAAGGGGAATTACAGAGTGCCTTTATTGCCTCAGTCTTTACTGCTGAGGTTGACACTTGGAGTCCCAGACCTCAAAGGTAACAGAAGGCTGAAGAAAGGAAGACTTCCCCACGGCTGAGTTGGGTTAGAGCTCAGGTAAGCAGTCTTAATATCATAAACGCATGGGCCCTGAGGGGATGCACTGAGTGCTGAGGTACTTGGCAGATCCTGTCCCTAAGCCACTCTCCATCATTTTTGAAAAACGATGGAGAATGGAAGAAGTGGCCAATGAATGGAGGAAGGATAATGTTACTCTAGTCTTCAGAAAGGGCAAGAAGGAAGACTGAGGAAACTTCTGTCCAGTCAGCCTCTCCTCCTTTGCATCCCTGGGAAAGAGATAGAGTGGATCATCCTGGAGGTCATCATTAAGCAAGTAGAAGAAAAGGTTATCAGGATAGTCAGCATGGATTCACCAAGGAGAAATCACACTTGACCAGTCTGATAGCCTTCCAATGATGGCTTGGCAGGATGGGTTAATAAAGGGAGTGCAGTGGAGGTTGTCTACTTTTACTTCACCACGTCTTTTGACACTATCTTCTATAACATCCTTCATAGGTAAGTGTGGGAAATGTGGAATAGATGTATGGACAGTGAGGTGATTCAAGCACTAGCTTAACACAGAGGATCATGATCAGTGGAGTAGAACCCAGTTGGAGGCCTGTAGTCAGCAGCATTCCCCAGGAATCAATACTGGGTCCAGTATCACTTCACTTATTTATCAATGACCTGGACAAGGGGATAGAATGCATCCTCATCAAGTTTGCTGATGATACAAAACTGGGGGAGTGGCTGATACAACTGAAGGCTGTGCAGCCATTCACCAGGACCCTGATAGGCTGGTAGGGTTGGGTGGAGAGGAACCTAATGAAGTTCAGCAAGGGCAAGTGTAGGGGCCTGCCCCTGGGGAGGAATAACCCCAAGTACTAGCACAGGTTGGTACTTGACCTACTAGAAAGCAGCTCTGTGGAGAAGGACCTGGGAGTCTTGGTGAATGACAAGCTGACCATGTGCTGCAACCAGAAGGACAAATGGTTTTCTGGGCTTCATTGGGAAGACTGGGGCCAGCAGGTCGAGGGAGGTCATCCTCCCCCTCTACTCAGCCCCAGTGAGGCCACATCTGGCTCTGTGTACAGTTCTGGGCTCCTCAGTACAAGAAAGCCAAGGAAAGGATTGGATAGAGTGCCACACAAATGATCAGGGACCTGGAGTATCTCTCTTAAGAGAGACTGTGTGAGCTGAGCGTGTTAATCAAGAGAAAAGAAGATTGAGACGGGATGTCATTAATGCATAAAAATATCTCAAAGGCAGGTGCCAAGAGCATGGTGCCAGACTCTTTCAATGGTGTGCAGAGGCAGGACAAGGAGCAATAAGGTCATGAAACAAACCACAAAAAATTCCACCTCAGCATAAGGAACTTCTTTACATTGAGGGTAACAAGGCACTGAAACAGGCTGCCCAGGGAGATCATGGACTCTTTCTCTCTTGAGACATTCAAAACCCACCCAGATTCACTCATGTGTCACTTGCTCTAGGTGACCCTACCTTGGCAGAGGGGTTTGACTAGATAATCTCCAGAGGCCTCTTCCAAACCTAACAATTCTGTGAGTCTTTGAATCGTGAAATTATGGGTTAAAATATTTTGGTAACTTTCTGACTGAATTAATTCATAGTTTTGATTATCACATGATTAAATAAACAAACACTCCTTAGTAGTGTTTTATGTTCACCCACACATTCAGAATTATATTATTTTTTCACATTTGCCTTACAATCATAGATATCTTATTATCAGAATGGAATGTAATATTTTATTTGGAAGGGACCTACAACAGCCACCTAGTCCAACAGCCTGACCAAATTAATACATGTATTTAAGGCCATTCTCCAAACACATCTTAAGCACGGCAGCTGTCAACTACGTCTCCTGTAAGCCTGTTCCAGAGTCTGACCATTCTCTCTGTAAAGAAATATTTCCTAATACTTAGCCTGAACCTCTCATGTTGTACCTTTGAACCATTCCCATGCATCCTATCACTGGACATGAGAGAAAAGAGATCAGCACCTCTTCCACTTCTCCTCCTCAGGAAGGTACCAAGAGCCTTAATGTTTCCAAACTAGACAAACACAGTGTTCTCAGCCACTCCTTACAGGAAATTCCTCAGTGCTTTTCACCAGCTTTGTTGTCCTCTTCTGGACACATTCAAGGACCTCCACATCCTACTTAAACAGTGGGTCCCAGGACTGCACTCAGTGTCCATGGTGAGGCCACACCAACACTGAATGTAGTGGGATGGTCACCTCTGACTGGCTGGTGATGCTGTGTCTGATGCACCCCAGGATGGGGTTTGCCTGCTGGGCTGACAGGGCTCACTGCTGACCAGGACTCCCAGATGCCTTTCTGTGGGAATGCTCTTCAGCCGCATCTCCCAGACTGTGCAGGAAAATTTATACTTGAGCCTGGCATCACAGTAAATTGTGGTTGAAAACACCTCAATTTTATTTCTTTGTTTACTTTATCAGGGACGTTGAATGTCTGTTGTAGAATTTCAAACTGCTTGAGCAATGTGTCAAGTTCTCTTTACATGTGATGAAATTGCTTTACTCTGCAAAGGCTGTGCCCCCCAAAAGGAGAGGAAGCCCACTTTTTTTGTTCTTAAATGTATGTAGGTTAGCAAAAACATTCTTCAAAGGATTTGAGTGAGACTTATGGAACATATGCAACTAAATTATGATACTTGCAGAATTCTTCAAAGACTGTGCAACAGGATATGGTTTATATTGTTATCTAGGTAAAAGCATAAACTCAAAGAGCAACAGTTCTGCAAGAATGATTTTCTCAGAAAACATGCCACTTATGCAAGCTAGACATTTGAAGCTAAAACATTGATTTAAAATACTTGTGGTTAGATTTAATGAAAAGAATAATAAAGAGTACTCATGTTGGTTAGTACAGACAGGCATAACATAGGCTTCCACAATTTATTTCATCTACTCACCTTGTCCTGCTGTTACACCACTGTTATTTCAGTTTTGAGCTTTGTGAACAGAGGCATATTCGTGTTCTGAGCTCTGCTGGTTAATGTAACAGTGATTCTGTTACAAAGGTAAAAGGAGAATAAAATAATCAGATTTTCCTTTTTTTTCCCCTTGTACCCTCTGTGTTTGAAGCTAAATTCCAGAAACAGAAAGGTTAGTATCTTCATTTAACAAAGAGGTCTTCATGGACTGACTCTTTTGGAATCAACGGGAGTTTGTGAGAATCATAAATGGCATTGGCAGGGAGTAATTGCAGGGTCAAGGAACAGTGTGTCAGAGCACTTACCTCTGAGATATTTCTCTCTGTCTATCTGTTACCAGCAACAAAGAAAATTTCTTTCCTTTTCTTACAGCAACTGGGCCTTTTTAAATAGAGGAAGAAAAATAAAGCATGAATTCATTCTTACTCAGATTTGAATTGAATGAATAGAACTAATGTATAATCTTCTTTCTGCAAAGTGATAAATATTTACAGCATGTAATGAGATTTCATGTCAAAAATTGATGGTATTTATTGTGTTTTAATAAAAGCAGATTTGAAAATGTTAGTTTTATTAAAGAAAAGAAGTGTTGAAAATATTGCCATTTTCACATTTGCTTTTTCTATGGAGACCTTATATGCAAAGACAGATTTTGAGCTAACTATATTACTATGGAAATCAGTTGCAATAGAGTAGAAATGGTATGAAATAATGAAAACATTAATACTTCTTTACACCTTGTTTCATTTATTTATCAGTTACACTCTCATTTTTTTTTCTTTGCTATTAAAGCTCACACATTCCAATATTAAAAAGGTTTTCCTTCTCTTTTCATAATTTCTTTTCTCTATTCAAATTTCCGGAATTTATAACAAGAAACAGACATTTCATACATGACAGAAATATGGAAGTTAAGGGCACTGCCATGTGGGGTGTTGAAGTTAAGTGCTACACAGAGATTTGTGCCTCAGTGAAGAAATTATTTTCAGCAATGTGTTGTTGTTAGAAAGAAGCTGTATCCTCTCTCTGCTCAATGATGAGTCTAGTCATCAGTTACTTCCAAACTGACTTATGGCAGTACCTCAACAAATGTTGCCATTAAGTAATCTGCTAAGTCTATAGAGCTCAGCCTTCTTGGGGATTTAAGACACATTAGTCAAAGTATCAGTACACAGGTGCTGAGTGCTTGAAAATATCTATGTGGTTCTTCCATTTGTATAAAACTTTTAATCATTTAATGTTTCACAAATAGATGAAGCAGGTTATCAGACTTTCTTTTAAAAGGCTAAAAACTCTAAGCAAATTCTAAAGTACTTCAATAATATTTAGTTTCCAGGTCATGTAGTTGGAAAACCCTTGTTGGCTGGTATTTATGTTAAATTAGTAAACCATGTTCAAAAGGATAAATCCAGAAGAAAAGGAGTTTTTGTTGTAAGTTAAAAATATAAAGGAGGAAAGATGAGGGCAAAATATAGCGTGATATGAAATTTAGCCTATTTTGTGCAATAATATTTTTTTTAGATTGTATATATGTAACATGCATGTGTGTATTAGCGTGTGTAACTCTTTAGATCGGCATTTGTTCTTCAGGCAAACAGAAAGAAACCTCTTACAGCATCCCTTTAACTGGCATGAAGCCAGCCTTGCTCATTTTCTGCAGCTGGCATGAAAATAAACTCATTTTCCAGAAGTGACCCCCATTATTTCATTTTTCCTAGCTCCCAACAAGTTGATGAGCTATAATACAAAGCAAAGCAATTAATTGTTATATGGCATCTTTGTTAGAATAGTAGTGGTGATCAGCAGTTGGGGAGGAGGAAATAGTCTTGAGCATGTAGTAAAATACAGATTTTCAGCAGAATAAATAAGTAAAATGGCTTCAGATAGGAGTTACACACTATTTAGTTATGGGTGGAGAAGGAAAGAAAGGTCTTATATAAAATGGACTAGAGATTTCCCAACTAATTGAGAGAGCTTTGGGGAGCTTTTTGGTTTTTCTTTTAATTTTGTTCGCTTTAAAAATCCTAAATCTCCCTTCTGCACTTGAAATGCAAGCTTCAGTTTTGGGCAGGATGGACTTCTCTTCCAAGAAGAGGTGTTGCTCTACAGTGCTCTCTGCCATGGAGAATTACAAACCAGAGCAGAAAATCACCCAGTCAATCAATATTAAATCTCCTATGGACTGACACTAGACACAGCTTGGGCTTCTGTCTACAGGGCAGCTGCACCCAACCAGTAGATATTTGTTGTGTTTCTTGTTGAACCTTGTTCCACTCTATATCAGTAACTAAATATTGACTGAAGTTGCACTTGAAGTTCAGCCTCTTATCCTATTTCAGCATTGCAGATGTGGGTCACTGGCTGTTCTGTTGGTAATTGAGGTCTCTTCCCTCTTTGTCACTCTCTCAGCACTTCCCATACTAAAAATGCACAGGAACTTCCAGGAAATTTTTACCTCTTACATACTAGAGTTGTCCCTAATTCTAATTCTGAACTGTGGACATTTCATGGGAGGCCAAACCAGGGAAACCCATGATAAAAAATAAGGTAATATAAAGCAAGTCAGTGAGGCCATTACTGTCTTTGGAAGCAGAGATTGCAACTCTACTGTTGTAGAGTACTGCCAAATCTGGGAAAGATGAAGGGAGGGATTTTACAGCAATGAATGACTAAGAAGACAGACGGTGCTTCCTAGACAGAAGGTAAAAGTAAGAGATCATTAAAATAAAAATGGAATATTGCAAATAACCCATTTGGCACCTGATATTTGTCAGAGAGATAAAGAGAAGAGCAGCAAGACATAGTGCTGTTGAGGAAGGATGAAAGAGGCAATTATTATCTGGATCATCACCTGGATTCCATGGAAATGACAATGAATTAAGTCTACTACCTATGTTACTTTAGAGGACACAGTAGAAAGGGGAAGAGCCTGAGGAAACAGGAATGCAAATTGAGAAATTCTTTTTAGCAGCAGTATGACTAACACAGTCAGGTTAAAACAAATTGGTTTTAACAGGTTATTTTTAATCCTTGTCAGTTCATCACATTCCTTTGCTACTGGGTGTACAGCTGAAGAATATAAAGGGTGTGGGAACATTAAACCAGGGACTAGAAGGAGGAGAAGGAAGAGCTAGGCTTTTTAAAATGGTGTTCTTATCAAGACCACTCTTCATCAGACTATAACTTTTCTGCATGCTGTGAAGCAGTCCACATTTCTTTCCATGATCAAAAGGCTAAAACCAATTCCTTCTCTGCCCCTACACAGAGAGATGAAAGATAAATTTGGAGTGGATAAGTCACTTGATGAGAACTTAGGGTGCAAAATACCTCTCCAGTTAAGAACATTTATCTTAATGATTTACTGCAGGTTTTTGGAAGGTTATCAGAAGCTCCTCATACAAATTATATATAAATGTTACAGTTGTTACTTGCAGAAGGACTTACTTAACCAATAGTGATTTTATCTTTCTGAAGCCCTTTCTTAAACTACAGAATGATCAAGTCTTTAGCAAAGCTGGGCTGGAAGACCTTACTACAGACATAAAGGAAGCAGTCAGGGGTCTACCTGAATATGAGGTTCTAATTCTCATGTTCTGAGGCAGCTGAACCATAGCAGATGTCGTGGGTATGAATTGTGTTTGGAACATCTGCCTTCTTCAAGGCTATCTGAGAACGAGGTTTTTTTCCCTTTCTGTGCTGTATCTTTTGATATACCTGGCAAATGCAACAACTCTGAACCATTAACCACTTGAATAGTATGTGTACTTGTTTCCCATAAAAGACAATGTTTTCTGTCTTGCTGACAACTGTTTGAACTAACCTGCCTCACTGCAGAAACATGCAAGTTTGTGAGAAATGTTTGCAGTCTTGGTTTTGCTGTACGAATGTAGGAACGACAATCACTATGTAAGAGTGAATTGGTGAAGAAATAACAAACAAAAATCTCTGTTTGGTCCTTAAATTTGTGGTAGAAACTACCTTCCCAAGGAGCTATGATAAATATCTTGGGAGACTGGAACAAATGAAAAGAATGAACTTTTGAATAGTCTCTGATGGAAAACAGTAATTTCCACCTATGACAGAGGACAGCAGGAGTCTTGAGAGAGAAAGAAAGGCCGACAATGCTGTCTATAAACAAAGTGTTGATGGAAGAGCAGTGACATGTAACTTCCTTGTAACAGGCCATACAAGGAGAAAAGTTGTACAGCACCACTCTATCAGGACATCCACTCAGCAGAGAACCATAAAAAACAGCAATTATTCAGCTGAAAACCCACAAGACCTCAGTTAACTGTTACCCAATGGAGTGACATCAGTAATATTGGCAGTGACCTTCTGCTTTAAGGGAGAAAGGGATAAAGTCTGCTGTAATTGGAACAGTAATGTCTATTAAAGTGATATTAAATTATGTTAGCATTGCAATTCTATTTGAGAACACAGAATGTTAAATGGCAGGACTTCTAAAACTCTACTATTACTATAGTCTTGCAAACAATTACAGAAGAGAATATATGTGATATGTGACTAGTCCTCATACAGTCTCATGAAGACAGTCACAAGAACAAATAGCATGAAATTTGTAGATCAGAAAAAACATAGAAGGAGGACATGACAATATAATGTAGAAGAAGCACATGTGTATTTGCGAAATATTGAATGGAGTCTGAGGGCTATATTCTATGTAAGAGAAAAATATTAGAAAGTCTTTAATTGTTTTTATGATTTCAAAATATCTACTGATACTGAAATGGACTTCCGCATTATTGAAGAACATTTCTAGGCAAGTGAAGACCCCACAACTGTTAAATTTTGTTTGTATGACCATATTTTTATAAGCATGTTCATAAACAGGAAGAAATCTGAAAAAATTATGTTAAATCATCCATAATAATTCTTGTTTTATGTTTTCTGCAAAATACAGTTCATGTTGACCATACACTGGGTAGCAGTGGGAAAGATATTTTTGTTTCAAGATATTGCAACATGGCTTTGATGCTATTAGTGCTAAATCCATCCCAACTTCAAGTGACAAAATCACAAAGATGAAAATATTGTGGAAACTTTAGCCCACTAGTGAGATAGCTGGTCTACATAAATCATATTCTACTGAATATCCTTTCCTTTGTTATCAACTTGAGATTCACCATTAGATCCATCAAATCTCTGATCTTCTGCCTGTTGGAACAGCTAATACACCATACACATTTAAAAATAAACAGATCAAAGGCCATTAATTTACTTAGCAGTGCTTCTTGTAGTGCTTCCTCTTTAACCCTTCTTCTGATCATCTTATCACACATAGGTTACATATTTTGTTCTGGTCCCTGATATAAATCAAACTTAAGTCCATTTCAGTAAAGAATGATACAAAAGAGATCAGTGCTATGTGCTGAGACAGACAGGCTGACTGTCTCAGCTGGCATAAACTGGTATAGTTGCAGGAGGGCTAAGTTATTTTACCCTAGATGGGAATCTCTTTATTGTGTCTCTCAGAATAGGCCTTTATTGAACCAAGCCCAAGGGGAGAAAGGGAGAGAAGAATGATGGAAAGGAGGAGACCAAAAGGTACGCAGGGCAGAAGTACACAAAACCCTCTTCCCCTATCACTGAGTACAAATTATTATACAAGCTGAGCCCCATATTGTATACTTCATTTACAGTAATTGTACAACAGCTGTATAATAGGTGTAGTTTAAGGTATGAGTGTTGCTCAGAGTGTAGCTTAAATGTCCACAGTGAGATGTGAATATGAATATGAATGGTCCTGACTGCATAGTAATTGGTGGTATTATGGGAGTGAATGGAAAAGCTACATATGGATGAATGGGTGGGGCTAGGGAAGGGCGCAGCTCGAGAGACTAATGGTAGATTTTATTTTCTCACATAGATGGCTTTTCCTTTAAATAATTAGCCAGCGGCAGTAGAAGCAAATGAAGAGAAAGAGAAGGAGACTAGTTTGGCACACTGAAGCTCTATACTCATTACATTAAATCATTCCAATTTCCCTCTCTTCACCCCACCTACCTAGACATTGATCCATCCACATTAAACTTGTAACAAGTTCAAGCCTGCATGGGGAAAAAGAAAAGGTTTTGAGAACGTGATAGCATTAGAGCTAAAGCATGGTTGTACCATATACCTT
This sequence comes from Cyanoderma ruficeps, assembly GCA_008694505.1. Classification (NCBI taxonomy): domain Eukaryota; kingdom Metazoa; phylum Chordata; class Aves; order Passeriformes; family Timaliidae; genus Cyanoderma; species Cyanoderma ruficeps. Next base: position 15,388,249 of record VZDJ01000782.1, on the reverse strand, counting down.
AGAACTCTAAAAAAAAAAAACCAGCCAAAAGACCCTGAAAAATAACCAGCCTGGAATGGAATCACTCTTTTTCACACATACTACTGGTTTATGTGTGTTGCTGTTAGGGTGTTAAAAATGAGAGGTGTATGCTGCTGTGCAGGAATGATTGATTAGTCAGGAGTCAGGGCTAAGAACAAAATTATATTTGTTCAGTTTTCATGTTTTGTTACAATAAAATTTGGAAAGCATTTTTCTGGTTTTGCTTGGGGGCTTTTCCCCATTATTTTTTCTTCATTATTTTTGTGAATTCAAGTGTGTGGCAATCTGTCCCTTTGATCCAACTGGTATGTAGTTATCAGCCAAATTATGAAATTTTGACTACTTGGGTGATTTGAACAATTTATTGCTATATCCAAAATTCTGTAAGTGCAAAGCAAGAACTACACTTCACAACACGAAAGCGATTTTCAAAATCTAGCAAATTATTTTGTGGTATCACAGGTAGCCACTTATATTGAAAGTCCATACGAACTCAGAGGCTGATCCTGCAGATGTTAGCACTTCAGAAAACTTGAATTCAGTGTGATTTGCTCACCCCAGTATATACATATCCATGACTGTTTGGGGATTCTCCCTCCAGCCGAAGCATATGAATCTGATTTTGCATTTTAGGTTGTAGTGCAAAGCTTTATAGTAAGAAGTAGCGAATTATAAAGCAATTAGAAACTGATTATATATCACATTAAGACAGAAAATATATTTTGTATTTAAAAACTGACAAGTTTGTGTTATGCATATTACTGATCCTCCAGGTCCTTGTCTTTTTGATGACCATTTTTTGTTTTGCCAAACACGATTTCCTAGAGAAGACATTAAAACCAGAAAGCCTAGTATTGCATCATGCCACCTATTTATAAAGTCTAAGGAATAAACACAGCAAAAATTAATTACAATTATTCATGTTCTTGAAAATGACAGTACATGTCAAGTAAGAAGGGTCACTATTGCTCACTTGTTTTTTAAGACAATCTTTGTTTACCTAGTTCCCAAGTGTTAAGAGCCAGTACGGTGCATTTGCATAGGATAACTAACATATACCACACCATTTTCACGTCTGCAAGTACACGTGAGTAACCGTAATTACACGTGACACCAATTACTCTATTACTTTGTATTAAATTATAATGGAAAATTCCACTAGAGAATTGAAGCCTAATTGCATCTTAATTTGCATATTTTTGCATATTAATTACATCTCAGATGAATAATAAATTTCAGCAGATTTTTAATTTATGCATAGACACAAAAACAAGTGGAGAAATAATTTACAAAAAAATACCAGCAACTATTACTTAGGGCATTCAACTAATTTTGCTTAGTTTAGCAAAACAAAACTTGGTTTGTTTAATATAGCATCTTTAGGCTGATTGCTGTTTATTGCACAATATGTCAGTTTTGAAGCACAGAGAGAAGCTGAGTCTTTTTAATAGAAAAAATAAATGTTAATTCAGAGCATTTTAAGTTGAGGGATTTTACATTTTTGAACAAAATGTTTGGAGGACATTGCTATTTAATTAATTTGAGAATGGGCTTAATTGTGATAGGTTTTTACTTATAAGACATCTTATTTCGCTGCATTTTTTAATGAAGGAATAAAAAATAGAATATTAAAAAAATCTTGATGAGGAGGTTTCTCTGTTAATCAAATGTGGAATGTTTTCCTGTTTAAAGACAGCGGTTAAGCCACTACAATTTTGATGACTATTAGTTTCAAACAAAGGGCAAAATTAAGGCCAGGAAATGTGTAACACTTTAAATCAACATATATTTAAATAATTCTGGTGGTATTCTGTTTATTTCAGAGTCATTTTATACACCAGAAAAATAGCTACATAGTCAAAATGCACAAAAAATCTTACTTAAACCTGCAAAGCTTTTCTTAACTTTAGACACAAAATAATCTAAGTTACTCCCATTAAATTCAGTTGGACTACTCATACAAAGTTAGGAAGGTAGGAAAAGGAAGAGTCAATAACAGTCTTTTCTCTTTTTGGCTCAGCAGTTCTCAAATCTTTATTAGAAAATAAATATATGTTTCGCATGTCTCTGTAAAATTTATTTAACAAAAAATAAAATTAACAGGACAAATTTCACAAAAAGGCTTTGCTTCCATAAATTTCAGCCACATTATCGACAGACTCACTGCTTTTCTAGTCTATAAAACTGAAGTCCCTTTATGCTGTCAATTCATCCCAAAGCCTAATCTGGTACGATGCCTTTTGTACCTGCTGCCGCAGTCAATCTGAGACTGCCTGCACAAAGAATAATTCTATTGATCATTTGCCAAATTGTACAAAGAGAATGGATGTCAATGCTCTAATAAATCAGGAGACTGTCAAGATGAATGAATATATTTGTCGTCTCTTTTGCTCCAAAAAAATTTTTAAAAGCCAACACAAAACCAGCAAACCTTAAAGAAGCTTATATTTTCTTATTCATTTTGTAGTTCTGCCACTGTAGGGTCTAAGCAAAACAGGAAGAGACTTTGTAATGTCCAAGAGTCCGCTATATGTATCTTCTGGTGCAGTAGTCTGGATTTTGCCAGTTGAAATGGCCTGAGAGATTGTAAAAATGAGTACCACATAGCATATGTTTACACTGTACCAGTTATGGATCGTTATTTTTACTTGTCAAGCAGGAATATGATGAATACTGAGCTATTCTTTTTGGTTTACAATGACACTTTTTAAAATTAATATATCCCTGGGAAAAGTTTTCTTTTTCTCTAGAAAGCACTGAACATAGCACATGAGCACATGTGTTCTTGTTGTGATGTCTATTGCTATCATGTCTCTGGTTTCTGGTATCAGGTGCCTGTCACTTGGTTCCATCTGCACAGCACACCAAATCCCATTAGTAGCACCATCTTTAGTACCCTTCTTGTTAAAAGTTAAAACAGTTTAGCTTTCAAAAATAGCATTCTAATGAGGAACGGGATTGTTCTTTTACGTTCTGAACATCCCATTTGGCAGGGTTCAGATAAGCAGAGGGAAATCGCGCTGAATGAACTGACGTGCGGCTATGGATCTTCAACTGTTAAACAATAGTTCCCTCTCATGGACGTTAGAAGCTACCGCAGTTTGCAAAATGTGGCTGGAGAGTGGCAGCATTTAAAATATATATATACATTTTTCTTCTTCCATGCACCAAACATGAGATATTTGCTTGCAGGAGAGAGGAAAAATGGNTTTTTTTTTTTTTCTTTTTTTTCCTTTTTTTTTTACTTTTTCTGTAAGGTATTTTAACTGGGAGAATACTTATCAGGAAGTTTGTAATAATATTTTTTTTATTCAGTCCTCACCATAACAGAAAAACTTAGCATTTCATCTCAATAAAGTACAAGTTAGTGTAAATAACTTGGTCAAATGAGATTATAACGGACCAGGTATTTTGTAGTTTTACTTAAGATCAGTCTTTGATATCTTGAGATTGGGTTTGATCCTGCAAGATATTAAATCCTGAGTCTCTCTTTAGAATCTGTAAATGTAAAATAAACCCTGTAATCTGCCTTGATATGAGGATTTTATTCCCAGAGCACCTTCTTTCTCCCTTGAATGATAACTGCAATATTTCAGGAAAAAGTTATCTACTTTTTCTTAAATTGGTGTTATTCAATTCTTGTGCTGCCTGATTCTGTAACATGAGGTTGCTTTTCCCCTTTCCAGTTAAGTACTACACAGGACATCACACAGAAAGCAGAAGATAATTTATCAGTTTATTTTCTGTATTTACATGTCCTAACAAAATGTCTTTTAATCCCCTGAAGATTTATTTGGGCTTTGAATGTTAACATTCTCCAGCTTTATTTTAGAAATAAGGACCAGCTGGGAACTGAAGCCTTACAGAGATATGTTTCAAAATCCTTGTGTTCTCTCTCTTTCAGAAAGCATAGTTCGATCAACCAGTTTAGCAAATGCTTATACAAAAGGCTGAGGACAGATGACAACTGACATTTTTCCTGGATACAATTTTCAGTTCTTGACCTACATGAAGACAAACAGGATATGCTACTCCTTACATTCCAAATTTATCTTGGTCCAAGATATTCTTGCAGCTGTTAACAAAAATTACTCTTAATTCCAGAATTGCAAAAGACATAACAAAGATTTTAGAATTTGGATGGAAACAGATATTATTTATATACTGAGTTATTCTAGCATCTTAAAATGTTTTGTAAAGATTTTTAAAAATCCAGCACAGCTGTCAAAATGAACTGGTTTTGAGGAGGGGATTCTATTGTGGCATATATGAAAATATTTTTGTTAATTTTCCAAAGTATAAGAAATTTGCAGGAAAAAAAAATATTTAATGTGAATTTCAAAATTGAAGTAATGAACATAATTTTAAAATCAGTCTCTCAAATACTTTTGACATTTGTAATATAATGTCATTACTGAATCTATGTAATGTTTGTATAAATATATTGTATGTACTAAATAAGAAAATACTAGTGAAAAAAGGCATGATTCTGAAAGCCACATCATAGGGCTGTGTACAGGCAGAAGATATTCATACAAAGGCTTGAGGAATAATTTCTATTGTTTGTTTATAAATCATGTAAGAAGGTTTGTCAATGCTTTTCCAAACTGCTTTATCCTTGTTCTGATTAACTCAAAATTAGAAGTTAATTCTTGGCTTCTTTTCAGAAGGTGAGCTCTAAGTATCAGTTCCCACATTTATATGATGTCGATGCCTGGCTTCAGGAAGATGAGTTAGAATAACAGCTCATCTCACACAGAAGTATCATACATATAACTGAATTCTAATTTCCCTCCTTTTTAACTCTAATTGCCCCATTTCACTGTGCTATGCACCTGTAAGACTAGACATAAATAGGCTTCTTTGAGGCTGTAATGGTAATTTTTGTCATCCCTGTCCACTTCAAGGAGCAACAGAAGATGTCTGTTTCTACTAGCAACAGAAAATGAAAAAGATGAATTGCAAATCTGAGGCAGCCATGCCTTGTTGTAGGCATGATCTTGTCCAAGTGACCAAGCTGGAGTGACCCCAATGAGTTCTAAAATTCAGCACTTGTCTGATATATTTCAACTTTAGGGTGTTGCTGTGTTTTCCTCAACTTTTGTATGTTAGATGCTAGGAATCTGTGTGTTTTGTCAGGTGAGAATGCTCATGTGCAATGCAATGTTTTGAAGGGTAAGCTGAATTTGCAATACAAAACATAAATCCATCAATTCTGGAGTCAAAAGTCTATAGCAGCCAAGTGTGACCTGTACAGTCCAGGACTGGTCACCAAGTCTAGACCAAAGTAGACCCAGGTCACAGATCCCCAACAGGAGTAGTAGTACCCTAGAAAATGGAGCTGCTCTTGTGTTTCTGCAGTGCATTAGATTAGGACCTGTAGCTGTAGGGTGGACTTTTCCATAGTAATCTTCTTTACCTCACAGAAACTGAATCTGCAGCTTTGACTGCACAGCACTCTCCTTATCCTGTTTGGACCACCTCAGCCTTCATCTGTGTGATTTTCTTTCCATAGTTGAGCATCCTGACTTTGAGTTAATATTGATCTGTCGTCTTTGGGGTTGCAAAAATTGCTTTTAACGCACTGCTGAGATGCGTGGTGTTGGGTCTGGTGTGAATAATATGACAATTACAGTTACATACTTATCCAGGTGCAGGAAAACAAAGGAAACTTTTAGTTAAACATCAGCATATAAGGCAGAAAATGATATAGAGATTTCAGGTAATCCTTTGCTTTCATTTATTGCTTTGGGGTATTTATATGTTTTACTTTCATATGTACTCAAAACAGTTTAGTACTATTTATATCATTCAGGAAAGCTTGGAAGTAGAAACAGGAGAAAGATGTTGAAATAAAACTGATCCATTTCTCTCCTTTACAAGCAGATGTAAAGAATCAAATCCGTGTGATAAACTGATTGCTGTAGTTGCCATGTGATTTTCTTTGACACTTTTTCACTTATTTACTTGCCAAGGAGAATGTAACAGGAAAACAGCACCTTTGTCCTATTTAGTTAGGGGTTTGGAAGGAATGCTCAAGGTATGAAAATATGAGTATCTCTCAAATGAGTGGATGTTACTTCAGTCTTCAGAGACCTTGGGTCTACTCTTTTCCTTAAATTAGTCTCTTATTCTTTATTCATAAGATTGCCATTTTCCATCCCTGCTCATGCTTTCAAATCTCAACTTTGAAAAGGCGAGATTTGCTGAGTCAGTCGCTTTAACTGGGGTGGCTCCATATTTTACTTTTCCCTGTAGTTTTTTTCTTTATAGCACCCATGAATGTTAATCAGGATGGGAAAGTATTGGGGAAATCCCAGCCTTTCTTTAAATCAGCAAACTATTAGCTGCAGAAGAAAAAGCGCAGTGTGATTTATAGCTGCCAAAACATTTTTGGGTTACTAAGCTGCTTACCATGTTCTTTGTCTCCTATCTGCTATATAAAAAGACTGTTTAAAAACTGTGTGAAAAATTTCAAAAACACCTTTAAAAGATTCCATTACTTAAAGTGATTTGGATAATTGTGTTCAATGGTAGCCATTATTTAAAAATATAATTAGTTGCTGAACTCAGAGAAGGAGGGAAATTTCTGCAGGTGTTTCTCATTATTTGCTATGCATACAAAATATCTGCATAAATTACCATTATTATTTCAATGTATACTAAGAGACAATAAAGCATTAGCAAGCAAAGGAAAATGTTGTTGACCCACAATCTGTGTTAGCAGCATAGTTTTGGCCTTCAGTGTTTTTGAGGCACATGTGCAACATCATTCAAGATTGAAATTACAATTTTGCACCTGTAACAACATTAAATATGTAACAAGAGTGTATCAGAAGGATATTGAAAATGCAAAGACATTAGGATTTTGTCTTTAGACAGCAGCATATGCTGGTGACTGTGCCACACAAAGCGAGCATTGATAGGCAGAACTTTTCATTCTATATTAAGGATTCAAGTAAAGAAAGTCATTCCATAAGGATCTAAGCCTCCAAGAATATATTTTTCAATTCATTGATGCTGCTACAGATGATTTGTATGTGAAGTGCAGAGACCAGTTGGGAACTTCTGACTTAAATTCTGGTTCTGAGCAAGACGTTCTGCAACTTTGTGAAAGTTTCTATTTCTTATTCTGTGAAATGGAGTAATAGTAATAATAAGAGATGAACAATAAGCAGAAAAAAAAAATCAAATTATCTGCTAGATCAGTAATTTTGAATATATGTATTCTTTATGAATACAAGTAAGAGGAAATTTCAGACAATCTTGAATTTCATAGAAATTTATTCAGTTTTAGAAACTTGAGTTATTCACTGCTTTATATGTTAGTTTTACAAAGAGCCCTCGTAAAAGTAAGCTTTGATTAGTTTACTGGAATGTTGACGTAAAAAGAAGCATTTACTCATTGCAATAAAAGTTTTATCTTTCCTATCTGAATGTGTTTTATTTTTGTCCTTTTGTTTCTAGATTGTTATCCAATAAAGGAGAAATGATAATAATCTGAAGTCAATGCATACCCATGAATAGTAAATAAATTAGTTCTCTCTTATTGATTTTGAATGCTTTGCGTCTTGTCACAGTAAGTGGTATTCATAACACCCCACCAGGTAGGAAGGACTACCTTGAAGGGAGGAAAAAGGTTTTCTCACAGTACACTCTCAGGATGGCATGGTCTCCACATCAAGACCTTTCTAACACTTCAAATCTCATAAATTGATGACGAACTTATGCTCTGAAGTATTTATGCTCTGAGAAGACTTTGCATTTTCCAATGTTTCATTTCAATAAGGGAGATGCAGTCTATCTGAGGCTCAAGTCCACAAAAAGTCTGGAAGGGCAAAGGTTCGTAACTAGAACTCCCAACAGAAAAGATTAATATGCTCTTCAATAAAACATTTGCCAGTTTTCACAATAGAACAGAATTTTTTTATTAGTTTTACAACCCCTTTAAAAAAAATTCAAAGGATAATCTGGTGGTAATTGACTTGCATTTCTTACTAGAAGAATGTGATATGTATAAATGCAAGATAACATAATGTAAATAAAAGACTTCAGGAAGATTGAAATGATGCAGAGGCTATCTGGATAGTAATAGATTTTGATGATCTCCATTCCTTATTCCTGGAATAATGCAAGACCTTGGACAAAGGCATATAGGAAGAGACTCAGCTTTTTGGAGAATTCTGCATTTGTGAGTCTCTAAAGTTCTCCCGTGAATTAAAGGAAGGAAATTGATATTTAAAGTCTCTAGGAAGCATCTTAATGATTAGGTTCAGAATCAATAGCAGAAAATTTAATGGTTGTATTATGTCTTATGGGAGTCAAAACATTTAATTTTTGAAAATCATTTGCATTGATAAGTAGTCATGTTAGAAATTTTTTAGTCATCTGCTGGTAATTCTAGACAGTTTATTCCATATACTTACCAGGTTTCAATGAGCATTGTCTTCTATTGAGCAGTACTCTTCTATCCTTAATATTCTAATTTCTCTTGCTTAATGTAAAATACATTCTCTTCTGAGTAGCTTGTTCCTTTGTGTTTGTTTTGATCTGTAAATTCTTTTTAATTTGAAAGGCCTGGTTTCTTTTTCTACTCTTCTTGGTGGTTTAACACAAAATGGGTAACAAATTGTTTATAATTAGTTGAAGTATGATTATCCAAAAGCATAACAGTTGCAAAATTTAAGTGAAGGAAAAGTAAGAATTCCAGAGGACATGACAAGTGTAAGGATACACTGTATAAAGGTATCTGGCCAGAATGACTATGCTGTGTGACAAAGACTGTCCATTTAGAAAGCCCCACATCTTTCATTTATCTAAAAACTAGCTCCATTTAAAGTATTGCATTTATAAAACTATTCTTCCTAAAAAAATCCTGTAACTTAAAATTCTATGTGGCATACTAATACTTTTAACCATTCAAGAGAATAGTGGGAGACTAGCCTTGAAATTTATAAGGACTCTGATCTCCATAATTTTGGTGGTGTATCACAGTAACACGAAGGAGCAGATTTATTCATTCTTTCTTCTGAGATTAAATGTAATTGGTTTAAAGAAATAATCATTCTTTTGTTTGAGTTTTATGCATTTCTTATGAAGAGCTAACACATTTTTCTCCAGTCTGACAAAGTATACGGTCTTTTATCCTCATTTCCCAGTGGATAAATGCTTTGTTAATTAATAAAGTATTATACTAGCACTTAGTGTCTGCATTTAACAGTGGAAGGATTTAATTCAGATTATGTTAATAGATTGTCTGCTTTATTTTTGCATTAATTACAACTTTTTCTGTGATATTGTCGTAAAAGAATTGTCCCTAGGAATACAGGGGGCTTGTTTGGATTATTTTTGTTTGACTATTATTTTGTGCTGAAATAATGCCTGTTACATACTTTTATTTATCCTATTAAGCTGGATGATTAATCATATACTTACAATTATAAAATTGCATATTCAACTTTTCTTCTGCTTCTCAGTTGTTTGCAAGTGTATCCTGATATATGCATCTGTATATAAGTATTTAAGCATGTACAAATAGCAAACAAATTTGTGAGTATCTTAGATTTTCTTGGTGCATTTTTTTCTGTTTATATGGCTTTCTTAATATCAGCTAAATCACATCCTACAGTTGCTAAAGAAAATGTATGAGATTTCTCGCCAAGCAAGATTGAGGAATGAGAAAAAATAATAACCAGAATGAAAAAAAAAATCACCATAAATATTTTGTAACAGTGTTGTAATTTTGTGCTTATTGCTGGATTGAGGTTGTCCAGAGAAATGTGTAAGGGCAGTGGCAGGTTTTTGCATCTAGTCAATAAGACACTGTATGTATGTGGGAAACGGAGGAGCTTCATGGAATTGTGATGTAGGACATTCTTAATTAGCCTTTACCTATGTTTATGTCTGTGGAATGAGAAAAGGAACCAGTTTCATTTTCAATACCTTTTGGCCACATTTCCTTGAAAGCAGAAATTATTTGTCACTATAGGAAAGCACATTGCATTATTTGGTTTTGTATTTCACCTCTAATGATAGAAAGAGGATCTCCTTGGTGGACACTTAAAATTAGTGAAACCTCATTGCATTCTGTGGGAGCCTGATCATACTGGCCTGTAAATAGAAAACATGTGACATTTTCAGAATACTCAAAACAAATATATATGTGACCTGGGGAATTAATTCTACATTAGATGTGTTTTAAAATATACTGCAATTAAAAATTTTTTTCTTCTCCATTTCCCAATAATTCTGCTGAACTGCCAATACATTGGTAATGAAGGACGCGCCTAGTTCTCTATTTAAACTCTTACTTATTCAGCTTGTGGTTCTTATTTTAAAATAAAAGGCTCTTTAAAGGCATAGAAATTTTTTAAAAATCTATCTGCAATGGTAACAAAGATAATTACTACATGTGCTTCATTCAAAATGTCTGAGGTACTAGAGATACATTAGAGGAGCTTCCAAGTTAGAACTTAGCCTAGGTGCCCCTGACTCAGAAGGCAAATAACTATCAGAGGTTTATCATCCTGCTATCCATGGCTTTTTTTTGGGTTTGGGGTTTTTTAATGATTACAAGTATTTCCAGCAAGTCTAAATAAATAAATAAATAAATAGATAGATAAATAAATAAATGTCTAATTTTCCTGTGTTTAAACTGATGGTCTATATATCACTATCTGATAGCAGGACATGATTCCCAGCCTTTCTCACGTATCCCTGCCGTGATACCACAATAGCTTAGAAGGCAGCCTCTGCACAGAGGTGTCCAGCCCTAGAAGAACTGAAGCTCTGCAGACAGGCATCAAGGGACATTGGCAAAACTACCTGCAGAAGCATACTCAGAGAGCTCACAGTGTGCTAGGACTTAACTAGACCTTTCTGTTGCTGCTTCCTCTATTGTATTCATCAAATTCACCTAGGAAAATAGATGAAAATAAAATGGCAAAAAAAATACAGATGCTTCTTCCAGTATTTGGCATCATGTAAGCCACCTCTACCGTCTAAATATCACTATGTTTATTTACTTTTCTGACCACACTCAAAAAAACCCTCAACTGAATGTTAGATAGAGACAAGTAAGTTCAGGCCTGGGTTGTCTTCTGACATTGGTGAATCTGAAAGAAATTGGTTTTTTTCAATTTTTAAGGCAGCAGTTTGTCTCTTAAGAGCTTATAGAATTTGGGAAGCATGATGAAGCTTTCAAAGGCATTTTTCTTGGGATCAGGAGCAGTGAATCATCCAGTAATCCCCATTACTATGATGTTTGCATTTTGAAAGGGTTCAAACTTGGAAATGAAACTGAAGTGGACGCTGCACTCCCCAATGCGTATTGGAAGAATCACCAAGTATTCACGTCAGATGTTCAGCAGCTACAGTTTTGCTTCACAGATCTGTTTCTGATCTATGGCAAAATTTGCCAATACAGACTTGGCCAACTGTATACCTCAGAGGATCTGCTAGCAACTGGATACACAGATTGTGGGAAAGAAGAATACCATGAGCAGAAAAGCTTGCCACTCAGTCCAAGTGGGAAATTTGTATTACAGAAAGGCTCTTAACCTTCTGCTCTTTTCCATGGGGATCAGTGATCCATGAGAAGACAATGTGGACAACATTGAATGTCTCCCAGTTTCCAGAACATACAACTCATGATGCTTCCGGGGCCTTTCCCCAGTCTGAAACCTGCCTGCTTCTGATGACATGGTCCTACCAGCTGCTCCTCCTTCATCTTGAAAACACTGCTAAAGCTGTAAGAAAAAGCAGAAGACATGGACAAGACTGACAACTACCAAGAGGAAGATGCTCAACTAACTAAAAGAAGGTCCCTCCCTTTTTTCATCACTGAAAAAAACAGGTACATAAGGGCAGCTTTACTCTCTTAATTTAGTGGTGTTGACTGAAGTGCTTACTTGAAAGAAAATCCAAAAAGCCCAGAAATTAATGGTATGAAGGTGACCTTCTGATAGTACAAACTCTAGTTTTTCTGTTGTACAGAACTGAGAAAACCAGAATGCATTTGTTCCTTGGAATGAGATAATGTTTTTAATTACTGTGAAATGCTTAGAGAAACCAGCAGACCGGTATTAGCAACTTTCACAGATAAGCAGGAATCTTTGTCATTAAGCATGTTAAAATTTGATGCAAACACATTGCTACCTTTAAAGTGGAACATTTTTCTTTATAAACCTCTAAATATTGTGATAGCTATCAGCTGCCATTCATTTCAGGACAGTGATGTAAAATGGCTGGAATTTCAGAAGCAAATCTGCAGAACCTATTATATTTTTGTAACATATTTGGAGGCCTTCCAAGCCACACTTTCAATATAAGACTAAGATGGGCAGTATCACTGGACTATTTTTTGATAATGCAGTTTAACAGTTTGTTTGGAAGGCCCTGGGCAATTTGATTAGTGCTGTTTGATGGAGCAGTGTCATCAGCATGAAGTGGAACAGTTCTGCTTGTAAGTGTCTGGCAGGAGATCCGAGTTTCTGAGCCTCATACCGGCATAAGCAATAAACAACATGTTATTGTATGCTCCATTTTATATTTTTATAGCTGAAGAAAATTAATAATGCATGAGCATCCAATAGGTCTCCATAAGACTCTGCCTTCAAAATAAAAATACAGACTACAGCTTGTGGTAGTATAAATGTCTCTACTTCATATCTGTGAGCACACTTTCCCGTCTCTCGGGGCAAGAAGAACCTGGGCTGAATTCTGGTCTTGCTGAAGTCAGAGCTCCATTAGACTCAGATGTGCCAGTGTCTCACCCTGGTTTGCAGTGGTGAATTGTGGCAATGTTGCTGCTCTAGAGACTACATCAGGTGCTGCTGCTGCTAGGCAGTGCAGATGGAGAACAATCCCTCTTTGTAATGCTCAGCTGCCCTTTTGTTCCCCCATGTCAGGGTTGCAGATACTGCATAGACTTTTCTCATCAGAGGATATATTTGAATTCAGATTTCCCTGTGCCTGTACTCTGAAAATTTGCCCTTTATCCTTTTCTTTTCTGCCAAGAAAAGTCCTCCAGATTATTATTCATCTGAAGCTGCAGAAGGAAGAGGTGCAATGGGGCTGTTGGCAGAAGAAGAGTTGATAGGGTCTGCCACTAACTGTGCTTTTTGGTCCAAAACTCTTGAAAACACATAAGAGCCGGACTGCTGGTTCCCATAGCAGAGCCAATGGTATGTGAACGTTGCTTATCTGAAACTTTGGGGTAGGGTTTTTTGGTTGATGCAAAACCAGAAAATGAAACACCTTGGAACTCAGTATTATGCCTCAATAACTAGATAAGATTATTACCAAAGTAATATTTGAAGTATTTTTAATTTGCATCCTGCAGACGAACCTTTCTTTGTTTCATGAGATGGAGTTGAAATGGCATGAACAGTTGAAGCCATTTTCTGGTCTTTATGATGCAGCTGCAGAAATCCTAGTTGTTTATCTGCAAATTATTGGATACTCTGTCATTGAATTAGATCAAATATTGCTTTTCACTTTGCCTTTCCCAGGATCTACACATTTTACAGCTGTAGTTGTGTGGTAAAAGATTTGGGTCTGTGAAGTGCAGCATTACTTTACAGTATACACATAACCAAAGTTAGGGTTAAATTGTCCAGAGTACCTAAAATCCCTGTTAATATTGGTTGTGAGGTAGACAAAAGTTACATTTAGCATAACAGTGGAGCAGTGTGGCTTGGTGATACCTAGTCTGGGGATGATGTCTGCCATGAAGACATACTTCCATGGTGTTTTGGACAAATATGAATACAAAAAGCATATTCTAGTTTTGGACTTCATATTGTGGCTGTGGTGTTTCTACTCTACTTTGTAGTGCTCTGAAACCTGATTTACTATATCGTATAAGGTAAATTAGAACAAATAAACTCAAAGCAAAGCCATAATCTAGAAATTCAGCCCCCTGTCACTGCCTCTGACAATGAGCCAGTCTTGCCTGTATAACTCACCATTACCAGAAGTCAGGCAGAATTCAGTTCATGGTATTATATAAAAACCGTAATTTTTCCTTCACGAGTGCTAGGCTCAAATTCCTTATTTATTTATTTATGTTTTGCTTAAAGAGCAATTATAAGCTGAAACCTAAGAGGTAGAGATTTAATTTTCATTTTTAGTGTTTGATTACACAGAGTGACACCTGATGGCTGCATAGAAGATTGTCTTTGCAATGCACATTGTGATAGATTAACAGATTTTCAAGCCAGAAGCATTCTATTAATGTGAGCCACCTGGAAATTTGCACTGGTCTTATAATTTCCTCAGGTAATTTTGGTCTAGCACAACCCAAGTGAAACAGTGTCATTCATGACCTGGAAACACAGTGAATTCTTCAACCTGTTAAAATGCTTGTGTAAAAGGATATAAATTGAATTAGTGCGGCCTTGACCTAGGGTGGTTAATGATCTAGGTAACTATTCTGGCCTCTGCTTTTCTGTATTGTCTGTTGTGGTTTTGTTTGACTAAAGCTACTAAGGTGCAGAAAATATATAACTTCCACGGGTAAGTTCTTCCATTGTTTATATAACTTTGTGATTAACAAATGAATGTATCTTGTTGGTTTATTTTCTCTTTGCACAAATTTGCTAGTTTTGGCTGATAATTTTGAAGCATAGATATTATCATGAGAGTTTTTCAGATAATATTGCTTCTTCTAAAGGTCATTGGGTGAAGAGATAGTGAGATGCTGCAGGGAAGGAGAGCTTGCTAGGTATATTCAGTGAAGACTAAAATTCCTCTTGCTTGCAATCGAAGAAAGGATTTAATAATTAAATGTAACTTGGGGGGTTTCCGTGTTTGCATTTGGTCTCTGTGGATGTACATTTGAAGCAGATCTAGTTGTCTTTCATGTGTTGCATGGATATTCACTAGGAGCAAAGTACCAATTTCTAGTAGGTCAACTCTGTATCAGTAGTCTAATATAATAAATTGCATTTCAAATTAGGGATTTAGTTTAAGTAAAAGAAAATTAAGCTCAAAAACAAGGCAATAAGTTGTAAAATCTGGTTAACTTCGTCTTTATGTAGTTAAAAGTCTGTCAGCTTCCGTGGTTAGTAAAATAGATTAAGTTTCTGTGCTCTTAAATATTATGGTACTTAAAATACTTCTTGGATTTTGTTATTGAAATTTTCTGAAGTTTTTAGTCAACATTAATAAACAATGGATGGAAGAGCATTTAAAAGTTAGATGACTTTAAATGTCAACTCTTTTGAACTCCGTGGGAAAAAAACCTTGGTCAATGCTTATAAGCTGTATTCCACTGCAAAAATTAAGAGAATACAATAAAAGACCCTTCACACAAAAAGTATATTTGCAGAAGTAGGGCCATGCTTTTCACATCCGTAGTTTCATGTTTCTTAATTTTTGGAGATTTTTATAAGTAGCTGTATGACAGCTTTTATGATAATATAGAGATCTGCAATGTTGATAAGGATTTAGAGTACTAAAGAGAGAAAGCAAACAAGATCAAAAATATGAGGGACAATGCCAAGTAGAGTCTTATAAAAAGGCTGCCTTTATAGCTCATCAGTGCAAATTTCTTGTCAAAATGCTCCTTGAGCTAAGTAAGGGTTACTTATTCATGTGAACACCTGACTTATAAAATCAATCAAGCACTGATATCAAAGATGTCTGGCTTATGCATCTATTCAGGTTGATGCTTCCATTAACTTAACTTCATACTCTAAAAGCGTATTTCATTTCTAAATATGCTGCGTATAACTCATTAACATCAGAGCCCCCAGCAGTAATTGCCTGAAAGTGAGTAAAGAAAATCGGAAAAGATGAAGAGCTGAATTGCCACTTAATGAAAGAAAAAAACCCCCACAGACAGACACTTAAATTGACTATCATACAGTAGCAAGTCTCCTCTCTATGGAAAACATTCAGACTGCATTTACAGTTCATGTTGAGATGTTTAAAAATGTGTTAAGTAATACTGAATACTACTTAAAAGCTCAATGTGCTTCTAGATGGAATTTTGCTCAGAAATTATGTTTGTTAATGATCTTTTCTTTGTGTTTACAATATTTTATGCTTCTTCACTCTACGTATTGTTGTTATGTCAGCCTTTAGAATGATCTTAAGAATGAAGTAAAACTCAATTTTTGAGAAGGTATGAAGTAGCAGAAATCTGTTTTTCAGAAAACTTCATTTCAGGCAAAACAAAACCACCACTTTCATTATCTGATTGACCTTTGGGAACTGAAGTCTTTTGAGTCCAAGGTAGGCCTGAGAACATGATTGGACACATTTCTTGCTTTTGGTCACTGTGTAACAGTGGGGATGGCTTCCCAGTGGAGTTTGTCAGTGTGGCTCCCCTGGCCATAATGGCTCCATTTGCCTTGGTGCAGCTGGATTGATTTCCATCAGCTGCAGATCTGTCTGGGAGTGTGCAGGGAGCTTTATGGAGGCAGGCAGACAGAAGCTTTAAATATTTTTACAGCATGAAGGCAAAAAAAGATGAGGAAAACTTTTGTCAGTTTATCAGGCTACAGAGATAAATGCTTGATTTGATTGTTATAATGCAGCACAAGGATGTCTTTGTGTGTGCACATCTAGAAGCTAGATGGAAACATTTTGCAGGAACTGTTGGTTTTGGATTGAAAACTAATTGTTGGTGCAATTTATATTGATTCCTCTGGTGCTTTTACTCCTGCTTTGTGACAAAAATTCCTTGTTTTCAAGACAGTTCTTCCAAATTCCTTCAGGTAGCTGTTGGGGAGAAGAAGATGATACAGCACACTGACATGGCTGAGCTCTAAATCCTTCACAACTCTTGCAGGGACTCAGTACAGGATGAGTATTTGTTGTTATTATCCTGGGAACTAACATTTCAGTTTAATAATGCAGCAAAATTTCTTTTAAAAATATCTATGTAGATATCATCAAAGTAGGAACTAAATATATAGGTACATATATGCTGTGTGCAAAGGGTGGATAGGGATGAAAACAACCACCAAGAAAACTGATCTACCACTGAGGTACAGAAGGATAGCATTTAGGAAGATCAGTGTTTCACTGGAGTAGTTATAGAGATTAATTTCTCCCTTTTGCTTTACAGTGTGTTATTCAAAGAGACTCCAGGTAGCAAGTTTTGTTTTGGATTTCTCTCATTTGAATCAAACTCTAAGCTTGACACAGTCACGATGGAGGAAAAAAAAAAACCCACCACTTTGCATGGCTGCTGAAGTTTTATTTTTAAAAATCCGGTATTTTCAAAATAACAGTTAAGTTTACTTTTTTACCTTAGCTATGAAATGAGGAAACAAGCTATTTATTTTCACACTGCACCTGTTTCTGAACACCTTCCAGTCAGGAACAATATGATTCCTGTCAGGCCACATGCCACTACTGGTATTTTATCTCCCTAGAATGAAAAACACAGATAGACTTTTCCCACACATATATAAGGTATTTTAGGTGTGCCAAAGCTGTGCAGCATGTCTTTAGCAGCAAAGGGAAGGTTGAAGGCTGATAAGCCTTTAAAGAAAGTACACAACAGCAGAGTTTTTTGTTGTTCTTTAGCCCTACAAAGACTAATTTTACAGTTTTCAATGTGCTCCAGCACAAGTGCAGTTTTTCTTCTTGCTTCTATCCCCACTAATTCCTATTAGGCCTAGTTAACAACTGTTGTCAGGGTAAGCACCTCTTCTGTATATATTTAATAAACTTTTCTTGGATTTAAATGTATTTTTAGTACTTCTCCACCTTGTGGTTTTATATCATACACATTCCAGAAATCCGTCTTTGGTAGTTCCCCCACTTTTTAGGCACATGTTGAGCAACTCTATTTTGGTAAACCATTATGGCTGGTTGCCAAAGCATAGGCACAAGAATGGGAGAAGTATGGCTTGCTCTGGGACCTGCACCCAAGGGTGGCCAGGTCTTGGTGATATATGTATTGTGGAGTGACATTTTGTAAAGACCTGATGGTACATGCTTCTATTGAGAAGGCAGAGCAAGTTTGTCACTGCTACCTCAATACTGTGTTGTTTCTGTGCCTGTTTCCCCTACCTCAATTGCATATTCATACTTTTGGGGATGGCATGGGAGATGTGGAGTGAGAAAGTACGACTGCTCCTGTGCACTGCTCTTCACAACAGACAAATGCCTGCCTGGACCTGTCCTAAAGGGTGCCATGGAAACAGGATCTGTTCCTCACCACAGTCTGGGCTCATGACCACATAACTTGTATCAGACAAGCATGAACTCAAGCATGAGGTTGGAGTCATCCTTAAAATCAATCCTGAAGTAGCCATAGTAACCACTCCACTAGTAGGGTGGAGTTTGCAAGAGCTACTTCATGCCTCAAAAATGTAAACAATGTTTGGTGTACCTTCCCTTAGTTGGTAGGATTTGTCTGTACACATCCTGAGATATCTTTTTCCAAGAATAGAGTCTCTACACAATAGAGAAAGATTAACAATTAATTTTACAGGAGATGAAAGTCCACAATGAGTGAAATACCAGGACTCAGATTAGGACTCAGATTTTTAATTTTTTTTTTTTATTGTCCTAATGGTCAGCCAAAAAACCTCTGCACTAATTATAAAGCTTATATAATTCTTTATGGCACTCATTAATCTAAATTGAAAATATGGCCACAAATTTGAATTCACTACAAATCTGTTACCTTTTGTTTTCATTATCATCTGCTGTTCTTCTATGCACACAAAAAAAATCTAATCTGAATGTCCAAATATTTCATAAGTACTTAGATGAGTAACACTCTTGCTTCCAAGGAAAACACAGTCTAATATGGAACAAAGCACAAGTAATTAGAGGACCAAAAAAAGATAACAAAAAGGAGATTTTAGATAACATAAATGGGATCCTGCTGCTTTCCCATGATATTTTTGCTTCATTCTGAAGTTGTCAGATACTAAGTGATAAATAAAATCTGTTATTTCCAACTGCTGCACAAGCATACCAGTTACAGTTTTCTGGGCTTTACTGTTGGACCTGTCTTTGTCATAATGGCTAAAGAGGTCAATTTTTAAATAAATAGTTTTGTTGTCAATTTGGAAAGTATTTTGCAATGGTGAATAAATGGAGAATTAAAATTTGGAAATGCTAGAGAATCTGGAATTGGAGCATTCAAGACCAACATCATTCATGGAGTAGAAAATGTGTGCCAGTGTACTTGCACAGTACAAGAAATATTGTGAGACAGGAAAAAAAATGTGGGTTCCAGAGGAGAAAGACTTGTAAGGGAATATTTTAGATAAAGACAAAACAGAATTAGAATTAGTAAATAAAGGTTAATATAGTGTATTTATCTTCACTGGGCAGTAGGAAATGACAGAGAAATATGGCAGATACCTCCCATACTGCCTGTGGAAGGCTGGCAGAAGAAACTCTGTTAATTGTGTGTTTTGAGGGTGAAAGTTTCGGTATTCAGAGGGACTGTACTCCAATCACTGTTAATCCTAAGATTAGGCTTGTTCCTGAGAGTTCAAGGCTCCAGTCTCTGATACTCACACAGATAGACACACAGCTATCTGACATGTTATCATTCACAGTTTAAGCTGCTTTATTTTTCTATATTTCTAAGCCACCTTAAAAAAAAAAATCTGATTATGTCTGTTTCTTTTCTTATTCTCAACTTTCAGAAACATCCAACACCAATTTTACGTGGTATCCTGTAAAGATCAAAAGCAAGCCCTGCCCAATCCTGCTTCACTTAAACACTAGGACTATGGTTGCAGTGCACAGATAGATGCACAGCAGACCTGACTGAGCTAGCAGACTTCACCAATTAATACATTTGTATAATTTGGCTTCTGTCATTAGTAACTGGTGAGAGATGTAACAACAAAGTGCAGGGTCAGTTTTTGTTATCATTGTCTTCTCACCCTTCCAATTACTCCCACCTTAAGGTGAGGCCCTTTCTTTTTGTACGACTCCCTCATCATTCACATAGCAAAGAGCAGGAGGAGGAAGAAAACCTGATGCTTAAACTTCTGGTGCTAGATGAAGTTGGTAGGGGTGAAATTTAAAAGGCCAGATTACGCTGAATGTCCATCTGCCTCCCTCGTCCTGTCAGGAATGCGCAGCCGCGGGTGTCCCGGCCTTGCTGGAGCGCCGCGCGGAGTTTCCCGGCGCGGGGTCCCGGCCGCAGTTCGGGTAGGGGGCCGCCAGGGGGCGGCCGTGCCACGCCGGTCACAGCCGCGGGAGCAAGCCCGGGGAAATCCGGGATGGAGCGGCCCTCGGCGTTACTCGGGAAGGAGCCGAGGGCGGGAGGGGGGAAAGTGCTGAAAGAACACCCACAGAAATGTTATAACAAGAACCCATGTGTGGTTGTTTTTTCCCTGGACCCCATTAACCAGAATCATTGCAACAAATTATCTGAGACAATATTTCAGGTGTGTGCAATAGGAATTTAATAGTTGTGAGGTGCAGCTTGTAACCCAAGATTTCTGAGTGGGATACTTGAATATGTGTTAAGCTTGCTGGTTCTCTGCTGGACAGCCTGTTTCTGTTACTGGCTTGGTTTTGTGCTTACAGTATGAAATAAAATTTGTCAGTTCTTGATTAATAAACAAGGCGTACACGAAGAATGATGCAATGAAACCAATTTAAACACCTGCTCCTTTGATTTAAAAATCATCAGTGCTGTACCTTTCAAGAGAGTTAACCTTATGCCTGAAGTGGATCAAAGTATTTCTTATAGTGCTGAAATGCAGTTTCTAGAGGTTAAATCCAGATATGAATTTCTGATTTGGGCTCATTCTTTTTATTTGTTGGATATGTGAAAGGCGATGCTAAGTAAAAAGTAAGGTAGGTGGATGTGAAAAAAAAAATAAAACAGTGAAGGAATTATTAAATAGCCATCTAAAAAATAATCCTCTGTGTTCTTCAAAAAAGGTTATGAATGAAGGATTCAGTGTATAAATACTAGTGAAATATTCTGTCTCTAAAGAGCAACAGTGTTGAAAATCTTATTTTAAGCCCTAGAAAATTTTGTTATGGAGTACTTTAGTGTTCAAAATACCTAATTTTGACAAGGAAAAACATCTAACACTAGATAAATTTAAAATTTTCACATTTGAAACAGAATAAGTTTTAAGGGACAAAAATGGTTTTGAGGTAATGAAACAAAGTATCAAGGCTTTGCATTTTTCCCATAGAAAATCAGATTCCAGAGGCTTTTATGGAAAGGGTTTTGTAATGTCCATTGGAAGAAAAAAAAAGTTCATTGTCATAATTGCTGTTGATTTCACTAACTGGGATTGTGAGATTAAACTTCTTACTAACTTTCTTCTCTCAGTTTTCAATCTGACAGTCAATATTCAGAATTCTTCCACTTATAATCTCAAAAAGTTCACTCCTTGTGTTAACAATGTCGTGGTTTGACCCTGGCCAAATGGCAGGCACCCAGAAAAGCCAGCCATCACTCCCCTCTGCAGCTGGACAGAGGAGAGAAAATTTAACCAAGGGTTCATGAGTTGAGATAAGAACCAGGAGAGATCACTCATCAAACGCCATCACAGGCAAAACAGGCTCAGCTTAGAGATGTGAAATGAATTTATTATTAGCAAACTCAGAGAAAGAGAATGAAAGTGAAACAAGCCCTTAAAAATACCTTCACCCCTAGCCCCTGTAGCTCCTCCTGCCCCTCCTTCTCCACTGACCTTGATGTCTGCAGAGTTGTTGTTCTCGCTCCACTCTTGTCTAGTCACATTTGAAACTGCACCACAGCTTTTATTTTGATTTCTTCTCAAATCTTTTAACACAGAGGCATTACCACCGTATCTAATCAGTCCAGCCTTGGCCAGCAGCCTGTCCATCTCTGGACCCACCAGCAATTGCCTCTGGTGTACGTGGGAGAAGCTTCTAGCAGCTTACCACAGGAGCCACCCTGTACCCCCCCCATTACCAAAAACCAGGCTGTGCAAATACACATAGCTACCCATAAAAGTGGGTGAAACACAAGAGGCCTGTGCTGAGTTTCTGAACTCTCACAGAATTGTGCCTTTTGGGCAAGCTCTTGCTGTCACACATCACAGTGGCAAAGTTGTTTCACTGAACAGTTTCACACTGTGTTTTCCTGTAGGTCACTTCTGGTCCCTTTATGCATGTGCTTATAATGGTGTTTTCTTGCTAATATCATCCAATGTCACATTTTTGGGTAGATTCTGAGGAAACACGTATGGCCAGCCCCATCCCACGCAAAAACGAGCAGGCTGGGTCTGAGTAAGAGATGGAATTATGTAAGTGTTCCCTCTTTATCTCTGAAGAAAACCACTGTAGGCTAAAGTAATTCTGTACAGATCCAGAAGTATGAAGTTCAATTATTGCAATTACACACCTGAAACAAAAAGTTCTTGAAATGACCTGGGGGATTGAGGGTTCAGTGTGGTAGATGATTAGATGCTAGACCAATCATGGTGATGTTTTGGTTCCTTAGAGAGCTAGTAATTTCAAAGTGAAAGCCTCTGTGTTTGGTGTTGCATTTACAAGTGATGTTATGCTTATACGTTGCAGTACAGCTTGATCCTCATACAACTGGCTGCCTACTTTGGAATTTGTGTGATTGCCTGGTGATTCATATATGTAATAGATGGAAGATTATGGCATATGCTTAATAAACTGATTATATATATAAAGTAGGAGATAAGACATTGTTTGGATTTTCTGAATCAAGCTGTTAGATGGCTAGAAAGTACTTGGTATTACAGCCAGGCTGTGATTTGGTGCCTTTCTTCCCCCAAAAGAGGATTTGCATTATTTTCTCTAGTTTTGATTAATCACACAAAACAAGCTGGTTATGTTAATATATGATGTGTTAATAAGACTCCATCCTGTTTTTTTTCATATTAAGTTCGTTTGTGCAGTGAGTGATAGGACTTTTAGATGGATTAAACCCATTCTTTCAAGATCCATTATTTGTTGGTTGTGATTTTTTAATTCAGATAAAAGAAGTTGTCTGATTCTATTACAGATATAGCACAAACCTGGTTTAAAACTAGTTGAGGGTAGTGGCAAAGTACTTTCCTACTGGGCTTAAGGTGTGCAGGAAACTCAAAATGGTCCGAACACCCTAGGAAAATCCCTAATTTCACTCTCCATCCTCTAAATCAGTATATTTTTCCTTTATAAACCATCATCTCTGTGGTACTGCACAGAGGAGTTGCATGCAGAACCACAAATAAATGTGGAGGGTGTGTGTGTTCATTGTGTTCTCTGTACAGTGCTTCTCTGTTGTGTAAAAAATATAAAGAATTTGTCCAATTACTGTGGCTCATTCCTGAGTTGAAGAGATCATATTTAATTAAAATGTGATAGAAATGTCTGTTTTATTTCAATTTGTGAGCAGAGAACAACTTTAAGAAACTGCACTGTGCAATGCCTCTGGCAGCAGAGGTGGCTTCAGAAATCCCTGTGTCACCAGACCTTGTGCCAGGGAACCCTGTCCCACACATTGTTCCGACACAGATTTTGGGAGGGCTACAATATAACCTGAATCAAAGGAAATAAAAAGGCTGGAAAAGACATTTGATTCTTGAAGGTTACTCTGAATCTAGAAGAATTTGCAGATCTGATTCATTGAGCAGCTACTAAATAAATTCTACCATCAAAAGTAAGAAGGCTAAAACTCTTCCGGGGAAGTTAGGAGCACCAAGGAAGGAACTTCTTAACTTGGTTTGATTTGTTTTAGGTTGCTTTTCTGTTTGTTTGCTGGTTGTAGTAGTAATGGATTTTTTTTTCTTAGATTATATGAGAGAAGGCAAAGATTTGCAGAATACTCTGCAGGTAGGAACATTGGAAACATTTATGTATGTTTCTAGATCCATTGCTAGCCAAGTTTGAAGCTTAAAATAAACTCTCTAGGCCAAGTATATAGATTACTTTTCTTTCTTACATCCCATTCCTTTTTCTTCCCCAAACTGTAACAAATTCTTAGATATCAAAGCAAGCATCACTGAGTTGCCCATTGAGCTACCAGCCTGGAGCTTTTGATCCAAAGGCTTCCTATGCTAACTTCAGTGAACTGGAGGACAAACTTGGCAGGCAGAAACTAAATTTATGTCACAAAGTAAGGCTACTTTCCATAAGTATAACCTTATCTTTTGAGTGCATGTACTCTTTCAATTAACAGTGAGAATTCTGCTCCTCCAGCAGTAGAGCACCAATTCTTACATGATAAGCTGGTTGTGAAACTGTTTTCTGAGAACTGGACTTGTGCAACAGAATCATGAAACATTAGTCATGACTGCTTCCAGGCTACTTTATGTCATTAGGAAATTGGTTTCTCTTATTTTTAATTCAGGCTATTTAGCAGTAGGTGGCATCCTACTTTAAGATTAGAGTGAACTGTAGACTTCCTAGCATGTGTTGTCACTCAGTCTAGAAAGTTCTTAGAATTTCTTTTCTATTTGTACTCGTGTGCAATATTACCAAGGCAGGACTTTTTTGGCTTAAACAGGAATGTGTATGAGTTCTGATGAGAATACTATGTACTGGAAACTTGCTAGTATCATGCAGTGAAAGTCCTAGTTGAAATTGAAATTGGAATTTGTTTTGCAAGACTGAAAGCAGACCTTTTTAAATCAGGAGAGATGAGCAAAATCAAATTATTAAAGGCTTTTCTGAGAAGCTGGATTGGTTTCAGCTTTCTCAGATGCTCATTGTGTTCTGTCTGCAGTACCAGTGGGAAGTGAAAATAATTAATCCTGAAAATTAGATTGAATGGCTGTTCAAAGCAATAAAAGGAAGGAAATTAATTTCTAGTATCGATACACTATCCTTAAGTCATCTCACTCAATATCACAAAGTGTCAGATTATGTGCTTAGGTAGAAGCTAGTAAAAAAAAACCAAAAAACTCAGATGTGTTTAATGGAAAAAATCTAAAACAAAGTTTTGAGAGGAAAAGAGTTAGTGATGGCTCTAAGTGATAATGCAGGAGGAAATTGGGGATGTGGATGGCAGCAGAATCAATCAGTAACTGAAGCTAGTTTTGTGAGCTCTTAATATGATTCACCAGAATCCCTGTGACTTGGATTAGCTATTCACTTTTCAGACTCAACAAAGGTTGTCAGAGCTGCTTTAGCAGCCTCTAAAAATGTTCCTAACTTCCTCTTCCTACCCCCCAATCCCCCTCTGAGGTTTTTGTATATAGAAATACACTTTCAGTAGAATTTAAGTATAGATTGCTGAGGTATCCCTGAAGAGTATTCTTTGAAATACCAGTGCTCACTTAGGTTTGAATGAGGACTACCAGGAGTAGGCAACATTTGAGACTCAGTGTCCTGAACTGTACCTCTTTTATTTTAGTATGTATTTATCTGTGTGGATTTGCCAGGACAGATTTACCTAACAACTGCTCATTCTCTTTCTCAGATGATAATTGTATCATGCTGAAAAGGAAGAATACTCAGTACTTAAATGGTTTTGTGTATCTGGCCCTTGTGATGCAAATAAGCAGCTTTTTTAATATTCAAAATCACATGGGTGCTCAACATAAAAAATATTTCATTTATTGTCTAATCTTTTCTCTTTAAGCTGATCACTTAGATTTTGCATAAGAGAGCAGCTCTGTTTTAATAAGTGGTAAAAGATTTAAGCCTTGTTAAATGTTCCATGAAAATGTACAAAGACATAAAAGATGTTTAAACATTAGTTTGATACGAATTGTGTATTTAACTTCATTATAATAACTCATTTGCTTAACATCATTCATGCACTTATGTAACCACCTGAATGTGGGCTGTGGAGAGACAAGTTTATTGAAAGAATTTTTATGGCACACACTTTCAACTCAGTATTTATATTTCTGAAAGGAAAATGTTACAGTAAAATGATAGATCTCGGGCCAATGCACCTTGGGTATTGCTATCTCTACAGTCCGCTTCATTACTGATGTCTTTGTGAAATATAGCACTTGCACATTCAATAATAAACAATAACACTGAGTTACATGCTGTTCTGTACTGCAGACAAAGTCTTGCTAATATTACAAAGAGTGTTCGGTGAATAGGAACAGTACTCCTCAAATAAAATAATATCTTCCTGTTTAGGTTTAGTTCTTACTAATTTACCATTCAAAATCTAATAGAAATGGGACATGGAAATTTCAGTATGTGTAGGCTGTATAAAAAGTGAGAATAATAATAAAGAAAATATAAAATGAGTTGCTGTGAGACAACACATCTTCAAAGCACATAACGGAGAACAAAACCCCAATTTTAGTGTCAATTTTATGTTTAGACCATAGCTGAGCATAAAACATATGTTTATCTTTTGCCATTTTCAACAGTTACATAATTGTTGAAACACTTTCTTTAGGTTTTTAAGGAAAGAGGATGGATTGTTGGCTTAACAACATCTAAATAAAACTGCTAAAAGAGATCCTTCTTCACTAAAAGAGTTCTCTGTATGTCTAAAACTTAGTTATTAAAGCCACAATACTGCCAAGTGAATTAACTAATCAAGTCTGAGTAGTATTATTTCTTTATTTTAGGGGGTTTGTTTTAAATGTTCATCTGATCTGGGTCCGTGACACCTGCAGTGACAGCAATAGATCCAGTGGGAGCTCACAAAATGTGTATGTTGTATAATGTTTAAAGCAAAGGACTGGAAGCTGTGTTGTATCTCCAGTGCCATCTGTATAATCATACCAGCAGAGACCTAGGCTTTTTGTCTATTCAGGACCTTTAAAACATATAAGTAATCAGGTCATGCTGTGGCTGGAGGCAAACATTGACCACAGTCCTGGAAAAATGCATGTTGAGAGTTTAATACTTGAGTATGCTTATCTTACAAAATACACTGCAGCAAGTGCTAAAGGTATTTCAGTTAATAGAGCTTAATGCTAAGCATATTACCAGTCCTATATTAGTATGTTTCAAATGTTCTGCTGAATTAGCTCTGGAGAACATTAAGCTTGTGCTTACAGTACTAGAGCATTGATTCCAAGTTCCTTTTCAGAAAAGTAAGTTTAGAAAAAAGGCACATGCTTACCTTAGCACAAGTTGTATTTGAAATATTTGCAAGTCATGTATAAGTGGGTCAAAATATGCTCATACAAGCTCCTTTTCCTGTAATTCAACCTGTAATCAGTAAAAATATTATTTTGAACAAATTCCTGCTATCACTCATCTCTGCTGTCTGCTGGCTTGTCCAGCACTGCCTGGGATGTTGATCCTTGGAGCAGCCTGGCTCACTCATATTTATCAAAATGGGCTGGATAAGCAAGGTGAGGGAATGATTACAGGGAGATATTAAGACTGAGGACAGGCAGAATGGGAGTCCTGATGGCTATAAATAATTTGCTTTCATGCACAGTGGAGGAGAAAGTGAGAACAGCCTCTCATGCCTCCATTGGGGCTTACAGAAAAAAACAAGTGATCTTCAGGAGGCGAAATTACAGAAAGCAAATAAACATTTTTGTAAATCCTCTAACTTTCCCACCTTCCTTTTTAAGTACCTAAAAACCTTTAAAAATTTGATCTTTAGTTGTTAGTACATTGAACTCCAGGTTCAAGGTACTCAGGTTTTACCTGACCATAATTGAAGTTTGAAGAGGCTGAACTGATCCTTGCCCTTTATCAATATGATATTGAGATCTCAACTGAGATATGAGCAGATTCTCTATGGTAATTCTCATAATTCTCTATTCTATTAGTCACAAAATGCCTTAGTAAAGATACAAATATTCCAAAGATAAACAAAGAGTAAATTGCAAAAATTATTTCACGTCTTCTTCAGAGTATGAAAATGTGGTAATATTTGATGTGAAATGCAATGGTTGTCTCTTTTGGCTTAAACAATGTGAAAATCCAAATGCAATCTTATGTTTTGTGCTATTTTAGGTAGGATAAGAGGCCCAAATATCAGAGGTGTTAGAATAAGTTTGTTACTATGTGAAATTGAATGAGATGAACTTTTAAGAGAAGGACATCAGTATTTAGCAGCCATGACAAATGTAGAATATTCATTCCAGAGTCTGGAATGAATATACAAATATACAAATATTCCAAATTTGGAAGACACATTCAGAGTTTTGAAATTAAATGTTTGTGAAGAACAACAGGATTAGTCAAAAGCTATTACAACAAATCTGAGAAACACAGTATAAATTCATGAACTTTGTGTGTCTTGTCAAAGAGGACAAAACTGCCAAAAGGCAGTTTGGCAGTTATTAGGTGACAACTTAGACTCTGTATTCTGTTTTTTCTCAGTTCTGTACAAGAAAAATACAAAAAAAAAAGATAGAATAAGGCAATAGGACTCCCCTTTTACTTATCTAATAACCCCCTATGGCCTGTTGACTGCCAAATGATTGGTTTTCTTGTTTACCATATGTTATATCAGTTATATCACTACAATCCTTGGATTTTTCAGCAGGCATTTTCATGGACTGTTCACTTATTATTTGTTATAATAATTCCTTTTGTCTTGTAACTTAAACAGCCCTCCTAAATCTTGGTTTCTGCAATAGTTATGATCAGGTTTCAGTTCTTTCCAAGTTGTTCAACTGTTCATTCTGCACATAGATTATCACAAAATATAAACAAAAAACTATACATTTTGACAATTATGTAGAAAATAGTGAAGTGCTTATTTCAACTGCTAAAAGAATAAAACAATCTAAAACTACTGAGTGAGTGATTATTCTCTACCCAGGGCAATAAACTCTAGAATGTTCCAGCTGTAAATTTATCTTTTTAACCATTTACAGAGCATAGATAATATCTGTTTTTTAACCTGTCTAGTAAATGTCAGACCTAAATTTCTAATTAAAAAAACCCAACTGTTTATGTTGCAGGAGGCTAGAAGTTTATTTGGAAAGTATATTTTAGCATTATTAAATTTACTTAGGAAAATTGTAAGCTAATACCAATGAGATAACATCATATACAGCATCTAAATGTTATTCTGTTTATATATAGCTTCAAACAAATTGGATGGTTTGAAATACCCAGCCCTTAATTTTCCATGTTCATCTTCTGACAGATGATCAGATAGTGGAGATATGCACACAAGTTAGTTCATAATGTTCATATATTTCTTAGTTCACTTAACTAAAGTTGTGATGCTTATTTTTGTGAGGCTTTTTATTCTTGTTTCTGAAGATAACCTGGTAGAACAACTTAACTAGAAAAATGATACTAAAAGGTGGGAAAAAGGATTCTGTCCAAACTTGAATTCCAAACTGAATGCTTCAGCCCACTCTGCATTTGATTCCACACTATTTGATCCCACTAAATTGCTAGATAGAATAGTTCCCACCTCTGCTCTTTGACACTAGATATATACGTGACAGTTATTGCAGATTTCTGTTCCTTAGTATGAAACAAATTAATTTAGTTTAAACCTTAATCTGAAGAGATTTTTAGTCCAAGCAGCAGAATATGATGCTATTTCTTGGAAAATAAATGTGATTCAGAACACCTCGGAAACGTTTTCCATGGCTGAGAAATCTCAAAACAATACTTATAAAATACCCATGGATTTTATATTGTTCAGTTATTATGAGCTCGGAAGAAGCTGTGAGCTTTTTTTCAGGACAATGGCTACATTATCTATTTTAATGTTTTAATTTCAGCTCTTCATGGGACAAAAAGTGCTGACACAAATTCTGTACTGAGCTTTAAACTGCACTGTAACAGCAAATGCCATCCTAGATAAAAGACTAGTCTTGAAAATTGTACCAAGAATATACCAACCAGTCTATGCAAAAAGGATAAGGATATTAATTCAACCTGACTAGGGAGTAGATTATACTATAAATAGGACTCTGAGGCTGCATCTACTGCAAGGCTGGTCATTTCCTACAAAATCCATTGCATGTATATATACCCTAATCCTGTAATATGATCCTCAGTCTAATCCTTACACCTACCTATTATGCCATACTAATTTTCCTATGCAGAGGGCTCTGCATACCTGAGGCTTTACTTGTTCAGATCAGAGAACTGCTTATAGATGAAACATATAAAAGTATAAAAATATTTTATACAGAAATTAAGCTAATAGAGGATTGACACACCTGAAATCCCAAATTCTTTGAAATATTGAAAAAAATTGGGACAGATCAAAATCTAAATAAAAACAACGATTCTTCAGGTTCAAAGTGTCATGCAGTCAATTTCGCAGTGTGTTTTGGAGCTGACTGGAGTTCATGATTCATTTCTTCAGACAAAGTCCAAAAATAATCTGCTTCTGCCCTGTTAGGGGTTTGCTGGAAGAAGAGCACACAAAAAGTGGAAGAATGTGATTGCAGCATAAAATTCCCCTTAATCCTAATTTCCACGTTCTCACAACTGTTTCAGTCACAGAAAAAATTGCTGTATTTTTCTTTTTTCTTTTCTTTCTTTTTTCCAGGCCTCTGCACGATTAAGCATTGCTTGAATCTTGCTGTTCATTCTTAGACCTGGTGTGCTTCCCACTCTTCTCTCCCTTGATTTCATCTCCTCCTACTTAAACCCTGTTTTGCCCGTTGTCACGTGCGTTGCACAACAGATTTAGTCTAAAGCTCTGTCCTGTGCCAAACTTGGCAACTTTTCACCTGTTAGATGTTTCCTTATCTGTCTAAAGGGATTTTGAAATCCTGTAATCCTGAAATTCTGTAGGATTTCTTTGCCAATTCTTTGCATTAGTCGTTGAGACTCTTTCTCAAAAACTTCTTTCCTGCTGTCTTCCTTCTCTATCCCTTTGCAGTGTTCCTCTTTGCAAATGTCTAACTCAAAGCACACGTTCAGGGAAGACACATTTATGAAAATCTCTCCAAAATAAAGGGAGTAAGATGTATGTTTTTCTAATAAGGGCGAAAACAGAGTAGCTTGTTTAATTTATTTGTGAAGATTTGGAGTATCTTCTAGATGGAGAAACATTACTTCTGACTACTGAAGTATCTACTGGTTCTTCTGTTTAAATGGCCTCATGAGAAGAACAACTAATGAAACTCTTATTAAGATGGGAAAGAAGTTGATGAGTTGAAGAAGATTAAAAAGCAAATCAATCAGTATTAAGGCTGATCTGTTACAGCCTTCATGGATCAAGTTAGACTCTTGTTCCTTAATTACTTACAGTTTAACTGCTGTCTGCAAAACTTGTTATATAGAAGTACGATTTTCTGCAAAGCAAAAGGTTGTAGAGGATTTCTTCTGTTTTAGGCATTTTCAATTTATTTTTAAACAATCATGCAATCGATTTAAGTGAGAAGAAAATTCAGGTTTCACTGGTATAATAGAAAAGTTATGTAACCTGAACTGTAGCTAACTAAAGTTTTATTTAAAATCTGTGGAACATATCACTTTTCTTACATATCTGAAAGGGTGTATGTATTGCATAGGTTTAAAACTATTATCTTGTCTAGTTGATGCAAGGATTCTTGAAGAAAGTCTAACCCACTTTAAATATTTTTTAAATTGGTATTGCTTTTTTTTTCCATGTCCCCTTCACTCCTTCTCCAATTAGAAAAGGTATTATTACATT
This sequence comes from Cyanoderma ruficeps, assembly GCA_008694505.1. Taxonomy (NCBI): domain Eukaryota; kingdom Metazoa; phylum Chordata; class Aves; order Passeriformes; family Timaliidae; genus Cyanoderma; species Cyanoderma ruficeps. Next base: position 15,356,769 of record VZDJ01000782.1, on the reverse strand, counting down.
CAGTGGTCTGGTAAATTTATTATTGCTTTATCTAACTCTTGGCAAAGCATTTGATGTTGGTGAGTCTATACTTATACTAATAAACCATCTTGGGTTTTTTAAAACCTATTTACACTTTATAGACAGGTATTTTGGAACTATAGTAATATATTTTAGAGTTAAACGTGTTTTTCTCTAACAATTTGGAAATTTTCTTAAGCTACTGCTTATGACATGTTAATGGTAGATCAAATACACTTATCTCTGTGATCATTGTATTTACGATCTTCCATGGCAAAGATTAAAAACCTCAAGATACCTTTAAAGTATATGTCAATTAAGGTCACTTACTATGTCTATTGAAGTAGAAGGTACGTTTGACCTGCTATAAGTATTAATCCTGAATCTTTTCTGTGTAAAACAATGCTAAAATAATTAAGTTCACATCCAGTTATTGTTTGGATATTATGAAAGATACTACAAAATACACTGATTATACTTATGTAAGGGCAAAACTTCAGTTTTCCCTGTTGGGAGTTTTCTAAAGCAAAACTTAACATCTGACTTCAAAACTTCTGCAAATCACAATTTGCCAATTGCACATTAGAAAAAATGTGCTGTTGCTGTTACTCTTAACACCCAAACAAGCCATATAATTGAGTGGCATTCATATTTACCATCAAAACACCTAAACATCAGAGAATTTTCACCTATGTCTCTCTAGGAGGATTTCTTTCGTAGATAAATTAGATGTCAGGCCTAATTTATATATTAATATAAAGGACTATTAAAAGTACATACATCACAGCACTAATCTTTATGTCTTTATGATATGAAGTGATTAGATATACTTGTTCATTATGAGCTTGGACATTTCTAATGTTTTTAACTTTTTTAGACATTAATCTTATATTTTAATATGAGATATTCACTTTTTAAAATGCAGTAAAATCTAAGAGAAAAGAAGGAATAAGACCCAGTAGTGCCACCCAGGCTTTTTATTAATGAATCCTCTGTCAAGACAATTGCAGTGAAAAAACTGAAGATGACATCTAATGAAGTACTATTCTGTTTCCTTTTGAGTTTTCTGTGTCTTGGTAGTCTTTCATGACTTGGAATGATTTATAACCAAGTTGCAGTCACTTCCTGCTCTCTTGTCACTTCATGGATGGTCACTAAAATCTTAATTCACATCAGCACCACAGCGCTGCTAGGGACCAGCATAGCTGTACTGCGTAATTCCTTCAGCATTATCTGTGGTGCTTTGCAAGTCAGAAATATCAATAAAGTAAAACCAGCTGGCATGTCTCATCCTGCTCTTTATTACACTGGTGCAAGTCAGGAAAAATATGCCTGAGTCATGCAAGTTATTTTGGTGATGTTAAAGAAGCTTAAACACAATATAAACTGTGCTCAAAAATATCAGGTAAGGACCAGAAGAAATTCTTTTAGATTGATCTGGTTTAAGGATTTTAAAATAAGTGTACTTACAAAGGAATTTGTTCTGCTTTTGGAGTTGCTTTTTAATAATGGTATTTAGAATGCAATCATGAAATTTAGATAGGTATTTCCCAGTGCTCAGGGGATATCTGTGTGGAAGCATGGTAGCACAATTTCTAATTAACTTGGAAGGATCTGTGGGAGGAATCGCTTTTTACGTCTGCATGTAGGAAGATGTTGTTTAAGGCTTAGGAGAAAAATCCCATACCTAGAGCTGTGCTTGTGATTATTCTGTATTCAAAGCATCCTTCTATGTCTCTTATACAATCAGTATCACCTCCTAAACTTTTAGACAGAGTTCTCCTTTATTTTCACTAAGCACAGTCTTGACTTGCAAATAATTCTGATATTGTACTCTTTGACTTCAAGCAGATAAATGGTAATGGATTACATTTCATAATGAAAATATTTTAAACTTTAGGTCATGAATAAGTGAAGGTCTGATATTACTATAAAGAATATTCTCAACAGCTATTTTGATATTCACTTAGTGAATTCGTTGCTTTTCAAAAGAAGGATTTAGAAAAAAATTAGCGCTCCTCATTAACAGGTGAACTGAATTGGCCACTTTTTTGAGATGTAGAATAATCTATAACATCCTTTAACATCAGCATTGCCTCTAATGCCGCAGTGAGGGTGAAAGTCTTATGGTGTCTTTCATACCCAGGAAATACAAAATAAGCCATTACAATGCCTCTATCTCTTCTGAATTTAGCTTTCTTTTTATCTTTATTTTACTACAACAATTTAAAGAAGAAAATTCTGTTCCTATTTAGTTTACTATAAGGTTTGTCACCAGAATTGTAGGGTAGCTATTTTATTTTACTTTTTATTTAACATCAGTAGTACTATTTTTATTGGGTTTGGCTTTAGTTTGCTGGGGATTTTGGTTTTGTTTTCTGATGAAAGCCAAACTCCCCTCAAAATACATATTGTTTATTCAGCTTTGGATGCTAATTCTGTGCATAGAGGTACATTTCTCCTTTATGCAATACTTTTTTCCAAAAAACAATGATTATTTTTTCCCCACATGATGGTGCTCAATTAATGTTAGAGCAACTGAATGTATTCTTAATTCCTTGTTGTTTGAAATGTGTTTCAGTAACTTTCTTAATGCTATCCCATCTCTTAAATAACAACTGCTAATTTGTTCCTGGGTTAATCAGAGGTTTTTGTGAAATTTTATGTGAACATTAACCATATCCACACAATCCTTGGTGAATTATGTTTTAGAAATTTTATGATATTAATTTTGAGATCTGATAGTCTGTTCACCATTGAACCTTTTTTTTTCCTTGTTTTATAACAGCTACCTTTTTCTTAATTCATTTTCTGCTTTGTAGAAAACAACAGACAACGTCCTCTCTCTTTATAAACCCAACGGACACATGAAACCTGGGTCTGTGAATGTATGAAGAGCTTTCTAACCATAAAAAACTGAATTAATATTGTATAAATCTTTAATCTACTTTGTTGAGCAATATGTATAATGTAATTAACCCTTACCCATGATTACCTATATATTTCAAAGGGAAATAAAAGCATAAATTGCAGTGTAATAAGATGGTGATATCAGTATAATTAAAATTTGTTCATCTACCACAGAGCTTTTTCAGTTCCTTAGCAAATGGCATGTCTCTGAACATTAGATTTGCATCCTTTAAACACCAGTACTAAGAAGAAATGAGGCTTTTGCCAAAATGTTTCATGGATGTCTCCTAGGAGCAGAGAAAAAGTGAGCTTTGAATCTTTAACTTTATTCGAAGTACCATCATGTATGTATTTTTCTGTTTGCTTGCAACTCCTTCCAGTTTATAGGAACTTTGTCTCCTCCTGAGCCAGAGATGCTGGCTTTGAATTTAAACATCAACCCAAACTGTCCCTTGTTTGTCAGAGTTTTAATTATGCAGCTCTGTTCTTGAAAAGTTCTGTTCTTGGCTTGAACACAACAAAAGGCAGGGGCCAGCATTTCTTGAAGAACAACAATCATTTATCAGGATAATATTCTTAACACGCACTACTTCAGACTAAATTAGCCTGTTCATGGCAGATGAACAGCAGGTTGCCATTATTTGCCATTTCCTAGTATTTTCAGGCTTTTTCATAATTCCTTTTTTTTCCACTGGATGCCAAGGTTAACAAACAAATAAGTGGGTGGCAATTTCAAGCACAAAAGTAAGCTGCAGGCAGTCCTTGTTAATTTGATTTTCGCTAGCTGCTTTCATTTGCGTAATTGTAGCAGGTAAGTTGAGGTCAAATGGTTATGTCAGGGAAGCAACTCCTAACATCTTGCTTTATGAGGTAACTCATGATATCATGGAATATTAATAACAAAATTTGGGAAAAGTTCTGTTGGTGAAATCATAAATAAAGAAAAGTTATGAGCAAAAATGCTGCAACATATTGCTCCTTGCATACATTCTGTGCAAAACTCTGCCCATGTCCACATTTCTAGGTAACAAGAAATAATATAGGTTATGCCATGCCTCACAATGTAATGTGCTATGTTGAGTGCCCAAGTAGCCGTGGATAAGTATGGGGAAATGTATGGCTGAGATTTTATTTATATACTGTTGAGTAATTTGAAGTGGCAAACCTTATTTTCTTTGACAGTCCTTCTGACCTAAACAGTAAACCCCTGAGTAAACTTCATTTGCAATCATTCAGGATGCTCATGGCATCCTCGAGAGTAGCAACAGTGCTGTTAGTCCTTAATTTCTCAGATTTGGTACTGTTTATCTGTAACTCTTATCTCTATATTTCTGGATATATTTATGCTTTTGAATTCAGCAAAATGCCCCACAGTGAAAAAGACAGGAATACGGGGAGTGGCCTATTTACTGAAATTGGATATAGATTTATACACAAAAACCAAAGTTAGATTCCAACTCTTGCTTTCCTGTCCTCGCCAGAAAAAATAAGTATTAAGTAGGCACTATGTCCAGATATCCCAGACATTAGGAATTAATACAGCAAAATTGAAAGCTGGTTTCTTGAAATGAGATAAAAATCACTTGAGTGTGTATTTTAATTTTCCCTAAACATTAAAAAAAAAATAATCAGTGACTATTCAGAGTCCCTAGTTGGCTCTTCATTTAAAGCTTAACAATAATTTTCCAGGACATGACTGCAAACTTTCAGCTGCTCCTTTTACCTCCTTTTTACATATGCTCAGCTTTTTTCTGCTTTTCTTATCTATTTCTTCTTCTTTGCTCACTAAAATTTCAGCCTGTTAAATTTGTCTGTTTTGAGCAACTTTAACCTTCTATGTTTCGCAGTTAACTCTCTGAAGTACCTATTAAGTACCTATACTCTCTGAAGTTTCTATTAAGGAGGATTACTCTTATGAGTGAAAGTCTCTAGAATATGATAAATACAAGTGCAAAATAGGATACTGTACTTCAATTTCTCATTTTCTGTAGTTTGAGGATTTTTATGTACATTATTTTTGTAACATATTTTATTAGTTCTACTTCAGAGGTATTTGAGTGGTTGCTTTGTGATACGTGGAACACAAACATATTTTTTAGGAGATTAATTGTTACCAATTGTTCATAGTACGTAGCCATTTCCATAACCAATTTATATCACATGCCATGATTGTGAATACTTGAAGCAAGCTTCCTTCTTCTTTCCTGAAGTTCTCTGAGATGAAGAGGCTTTCAGCATGTTCTCCTTATAAAGAATTTGGTATCCCTCCCTCTTGTGCATCAGCAGAATTTCCTTGTTGGTAGAGCTTTCACTGCCATTGCTATTGCATCCGCCTGGCCAGTGGTCCATTTCAACAACTAATTTGTGTTCACCCCTATCAACATGGAATATGCCATGTAACTCCTTTGACACACATCCATCTTTTCTGAGGTGTGTGTTTGCATAACTGGCATTTTTGTCCAAGTCCTAAGGTTTTATTAAAACATTTTTTGTCTCATGATTAAGAAATTTCCATGAGCTCTTCATAAAGCTCTAAACTTACTGAAGCTGTTATGTCATGCAGCCCTCAAAACACTATGATTACAGCTCAGACTTGGTGTGGCCATTTATGGGCTTGCAGACTTATTAGATCACAAATTGACTCCCCCGGAAAATTGTCACTTTTCCTTTTTGTAATGACCAAAAATTGAGAAATGCATTCATATGTTTAAAAGTATATATGAGCTTACTTCTCCTGACTGCCTGTAGCAGGACTAAGAATGAATTCCTTTCTCCTTCACTGTATCCCTACTTAAACGGTGTTTGGGCAGGCCATGGAAAAAATGCAAATTGAAACACAGTTGCAACAGACCAGCGACAACATAGGCAAGTCTTTCAAAGGTTTGAATTTACCTTAACAACATCTGTTGCGAAGCACTTTGTCAGAAATGAAAACCTGATTGTGCTTTTGAGGGTTTTCCAGATATTGAAACAGGATTTTCTTTATTTCACAAGTGAGTACATGTACTATCAAACCCAACTAGACAGAGCAACTAAATGGAAAACTATCCATAGAAATCAATTTTGTGACTCTGCTTCTATCAAATTGGAGGATATGACAATAATAATGAAAGTTTAAAATTGCTAGCATTCAGAATTAAAAATTGTATATTTTAAGGCTAAGGCTGGTGCTTATATACACTTTAAGGAGAAGGCTGACAGGAATTTGAAGATTATCATGTAGCAAGAAGCTGATAGTACTTTAAGATCTTGGAGACTTCCAAAGTACTGTGCAGGAAGTCTCTCAGTTCATGTGCTACTTCTGAAAACTGAAGGACCCTCCTGTCAGCTCTATATCAACTAGTTTCTGAGAGGCTTCTAGTACAAGGGCAACTGGACAGATTCATGATCTCAGCAAAATACTGTTGCATTCTTCAGAGCCAAGGTGAGGTTACCATGGGTAGGCTTTATATTGTGCTAGAAACCCTGTGCATCAGCATTTTCTGAGGTTCTGGGGTTTTTTTACGTTTCATTATATGCTGTAAAGAAAGACCCTTTTTTCTCTTTTGTAACCTCTCTCAGCGCTGCTTATACTAAAAAGTGGGAACCAAAGTCTTCTAACCATCTGGAGCAAGAGAGAATCCTTGATAAACAGGAATAGCAAAAAAAATACAAATAGCAGTACTGTAAAATAGCATAGGAACTCAGCAGGCTTCCTCTGCACAGTGACTTTGTAGATTAGGGAGTGTACTCCCACTTCTTTTCTCTAGGGACTCTTAGTCCTCAAAGAACATGGGGAAGTTTTGCCATTGCTGCTACAGTAAGTGAAATGACTGTACTATGGAGAGTTATCTGGCAGCATTTGAAGAGCCACGGTACCAGTCTGTGGAATGCCACTTCTTTATTGTTACATACTTATTTATTTGAACTTAGACCTTTTGGGCTAGGATGTGTATTAATTCTCTCTTTCTCTGGCAAAAAATAAAATTCAGGAATTTTTCCTGGAAGACTGTTGAAAGAATATTATAGGATGCATCAACAAGCACAGAAAAATGCCTATTCCTTAAATAAATGAAATAGCCTCAACATGCAAATGATGCCTGAGGCCACACAACTGGTGGAGCATTATCCATGTCCCAGTCTCACTCTCCAATGAGCATCTCCAGAGCCATTTGCTATCCATCAAGGGTGCATCCTTTCAGCAAAGTAAGAGCCCGTGCTTTATCCTGCGATATACTCATAAAACAGGGTCCCTGTGAGCTGAGATGCCTGGGACCCTTCTCAGGTGCTAGAGCCGAAATGTGTCTGAGTCGGCCGGGGGCGGAGGAGGCTCCGCAGCCGCCGGGGGCCGCCGGTCCCTGCGCTGCCCCGCCCCACCCGGCTCCGCTACAGGTGGATAAAGGTGGCTCTTCCCCAGCTCCCAGCTCTCCTCCAGCCCGTTTTCCCTCACGGCGGCTCTCCACAGGCGCCCCCCTCCCCCTTGCCTTCGGAGGGGTGCGGGGAGGGGGAGCGGGCGCTGCCGGCCGGGGTGGGGCTCCGCACCTGTGGGCAGCTCCCCGGGGCGGGAGCGCTCTGCGGGGCCGGGGCTGACGAGCGGGGGGCTCCCGGCGCCGGAGGCGGCGCGGCGGCATCCCCATCCTCCTTCTCCTCCCTATCCCTCTGCCTCCTCCCTCCCTGCCTTCCCCCGGGCGCCCTCTGCACTTTCTTCTCGAGCCACCCTCGTAGACAAACTTTGATGGGGAACCTCGCACCGCGCTGGAAAAATGCCGGTTATGAAGGGATTATTGGCACCCCAGAACACCTTCCTCGACACCATCGCCACCCGGTTTGACGGCACACGTGAGTCCGGGCTGGGGCTCCGGGGTCCCGGAGAAGGGGATGCACGGGGGGCATTGCGAGTACGGTGGGAGCTTCCTCTTCCCTCCCCTCCGCCTCCCGGGGGTTTCCCTGGTACCAGAAGCCGGCAATGAGGAGGGGGAGGCGAGGGAGCTCCCAACCTCTCCCGCTCTCCTGCCTGGCTTCTCTAAGCTTTGAGGGCGAGGAGGGCTCCAGATCCCCTCCGTCATCCATCCCCTGCGCGGAGGCTCGGAGGGGGCTGAAGCCCGGCTCCCTTGGAGGAAAGTTGTGCGCTGGACTGGGGCTTCCCCCGCGCCCCGGGCAGCCGAGAGACCGCCAGGGAACAGCATGCTCAGTGCCTGGGCAGGGCTTTGGTAGGAGATTTGGGGATTTTTTTTTTCTTAAGTATACCCCTGGCCTTGAGGGGGTACGAAATCTCCCTAAAAGCTGAATTTCTGTAAGTGGGGCTCAGCAGTGACAGCAGCTGTCGCAGGGCGTTGGTGAGGCAGGCAGGCAGGGACCAAGGCCCCTCGGCGGCGGCGCTGGCCGCGGCGGCGGCCCGGCTGCAGGACCACGGACAGGTCCCGGCTCAGGCTCCGCTCCCTCCCCGCCGCGCGCGGCTCCTCCCGCTCGGCCCCACCGGGCACCTGCCCCGGCCGGGCGCTGCCTTCCCCTGCACGGAGGGCGTGCTCCCCCTCCGGCCGTGGGGGAGGACCCGCCTGTATCCTGACTTTTGTTTCTTTAACGGGGCTTGCGCATACTAAGGCAAATAAAAGGAGCAGGGAGATTTGGGCCAAAACGGACTGCCCTCCCTTTAATTCTCTTTTAAGTCTAGACATCGATAGTGGAGAATAAGCAAACTCAGATTTGAGTTGCAGTTAGCTGTTTCTTGACTGAAGACATTGCTATCCAATTGGATTGATATCTTCTTGATTGAGTATAGGCATTTCCCCTATGGCTCAATTACTGTGTGATTAAGACAACTGAACTGTGATTACTGAATCAGTAAGTTGTAAAATGTCAAGAAAATGCTGCAGTCACAGAGATCAATTGCAGAGAAGCACAGAACTGTATTATAACTGCTCTGCTAGTCTGAGGATACACAGATAATTATGATCCAGGGTTGTGTGTAACTGATACTTCACTATAAAGCAATCACTCAAGACTACTCAAGATGTACCTTTAAATTCCTTTGACTACAGAACTCAAAGTCCTTTCCCCCCATCCTCCAACCTTTTATTTCTACAGAGTGTGTGGGTATTATTTACTGTGTATTGAAGCATGCGGCTCTTCTTAGAGTTTTGTTGCTGATACTGCCATTTGCCAGAAAAGCAGTTCTTGCTTTCTTTGTGCTCAGGACCCTCCCCCTTCACAATGGTTTCCTTTGAAAGGATGGAGCACACAGACCTGTACGCACAAACACTTCACATATTCTACGCTGTTCTTCAAAGATTCAATTTAGCAAGCTACATAAGTGATGTCTTCCAGGTCTCTTATTAAATAAAACACCAAATATGTCTAATCCCTATCTTCTCAGTGACACCAACAGGCAAGTGTGGTAGAAAGCTTATTAGCTGAATTCTATACCCAAACTGAGCTACCTTTTTAAGCCAATGATTTTACTGACCTTCATGAAGCGAAGGACTGACCTTTTCTTAAACAAAAAACAGACCCCACCGTCTTACATTGAAATTTAATGCTAACAGTTCATCTGCTTTCTCCCGGGATATAATTGATAAAGAATGTAATTACATGTTTAAGTTCACCAGAAAGTACAGCGCATTATCTATTTATTATTGTCAGTAAAATATTTCTTGTTAGTTAGTTTTCCAGAATTTGGCTTAAATATTAAACAGGTGTATTCTAGAAGCTGTCATTGTATGATTATTAGCATATGAAATATTCCAGAAAGATGTTTTATGAACTATGTGGTGTTACATCTAGAAAAACTTTGCAGGATGATACTATTCTATGGAAAACTGCTGACATATCTCTAAATATACAGAATAATATATCTCCTTTAGACTGTTAAAGTGATGAATCGACTTTGTGTCATCTGAAACAAAGTTTCAGAAATAGAAAGTATTTCAGTTCAGAAACAGCTCATCTACTTTGTTGCTTTGGAAATGCTAAATTTAAATATAAAACTAATGCTTCTTTAGCAAGACAAAAACATTCAAATAAAGAAGCACAGTTTTCCAAAATGTGTATGCATGTCTGACCATCAAGTAGAAAAATTAAGACCAATTTATTGTTCATTTAGATTGCCTATGTGCCTGGTATTCCTGAGCTTGCTCAGGTGGCTAAAGATAGAAGTAGTACCCATGGCTAATCCTTGCAGGAATCTGTCCCATGTTTTACTCGTTTTACAGGTGATACAATCTGTGCCAAGAGTAGGACTGATACGTGGCAGTGAACCTGAGGTTATGTTTCACAAACTTTGACCTCCCACATGATGATATTTAAATCTTAAAATACTGTCTCATGTCCAATGTCCTTTTTTTTTCTTTTTTGCTGTTGTTTTAATATAGTCTGTAGTTAACAGACCTCTTTTTAGTTTAAGCCTCTGGGAAGGATATATTATGTTGTCATCAGTGATAGACTAATCCACCAATGCATCTTTAATCCAGAAGAGGGATAATTCTAATTCCGGGCAAAAGTGCAAGAAGGGATTCCAGATAATATTAGCAAATATGCTTTGCTTTGCACGGAATTTTCAAAATTTCATTGACAGAACTTTTTAGACTATACTATTGCAGTGATTTAGGTCTAATTAGGAGTTGTAAACTACACTATGAAATACTGCGTATCTCAAAAAAATGTATAAAACAAGTTCTTGCCAGGTTTTTCAGCTGCTCAGAATTCTCCAGGTAGATATTTTACTTTTTGCAGTATGTTACACCTAAGTATTTCTTACATATAAAACCAATAATATATGCTAAAAAAAGCAGGTAGATTAATTTTGGGGTTACAATTAGCTGTGCAGGAGATTGCAGAGGTCTCCTGCAAGTTTCCCACTCCCTGTGTTGCACATGTGGAAGAGCAACATTAAAGGTTTTCTTCTCTGGACTTCCATGGCAGAGCTCTTGGCTCTGCCTATGTGCTGTTATACTGATACCTTCTTCCATCTCAAAAATATCTTTTTTGTTCCTGATATCTTAAGTTAATTTTTTCTCACAATGCTTTCCCCTCACCCCCCACTCCATCTGAAATGTAAACACCAAGTCATCCAAAGACTTTTTGCCACCTCTGTTAACAATGTGTTTATTGCCTACACGGAAAACAAGCGTAAGCATTTCCAGATGAGTGGTTTGTGGTTTAGGGGTTTTGGTTGGTTTAGTTTTGGTTTGCTTTTAAGATTTTTGAGACAAAATAGCATTTTCAAGTGTGAAAATATTTCAAATATAATCTATAATTAACCCCACCAGCAAATATTATGAAAACTAATGTCTGAAGTGAGTTATTTAACTTCAAGCTTTTGAATGGAAATTTTGCATATTGTTGCATCTTAATCCTATTTAGATTAGAGAAAGCATTTAGATATAGTTGCATGGTAGGAAAATGTGTTCTATTATTTTCATATGTATATATATATACACACACACATACATAAATATTCTGCATTCACTATTTATTTATTTAAATAGATTAAATTCACACCAAGGTGGTTGTGTCTGAAAATTTGTGAGAATTTCTAAGGGAACAAAGTTAACAGAGATTCAGCAAATAGCCTTATTAATTTGTATTTAAAAAAGGACAACAATTTTGTGTATGGTTATACCATGAAATGACAGCTGAATTTCTATAATTATCTCTTCTCTGTCATATGTGATCAGATTCCAAATTAAGTGTGTACTTCACATTCTTATTGACAATTTTACACTATCCATCTAACCTGAAGATCAAGCTGAGTAAATTTCTTCTTGCTCAGTGTCAATGGTGATAATTTGTTAATTCTCTATTTGCTGAACAACTTCTAAATTCAAATATATTTTCCAATTAAAATCATCTTCAAGTACTAACAAAAGGATCTTTGCACCTAAGCAGCAATTTTCATAACTGTTTGGGTTTTTGTTTTTTTTTCCTTCCTGATAAGATGGAATCACCTTTCTGATTGTTTAAGTTACCCTTAATTGAAAGGTACCCGATGAGAACATACAGATTTAAGCATACCAAATGTGATGTCAGCATACTTCTGCTGCCCCTGTGGGCAGAACCAGATTGTCTCTTTTGCATCATTGTCAGTTGCTACAGAGCTGAAAGACTTTGTATACAGCGATCTTTCCAGATTGCAGGGTCAGATTCCTCCCCCACTCTTTCCCAGCTACCCCCAGCACTTGCTTTTCTGTCTCATAAACAAACTGGTGATGTCTGCTAAGTTGAACCAATGAACTAACACTTTCTGCAACTTTGTTGTCAAATTCTGTCTCATTCAGTGTGAATCCTCCCTTCTCTACGCCAGTCAATGTGCTGCTTAATAGTATCACAGAAACTTCAAAAGCAGAAAAGTGCTTCTTTGCTGCCGGGGTTTTCCCTCAAACAGGCTCAAGGAATTGCAGTAGTGTCAGATGTAGGGAAGCAACAGCTGAGCTTCCAGGGGAAGGAAGCTTTTGATCAGACTCCAGGATCAGAATAGTCCACCTCACAAAGGCAAAATGTGCTCCAATTACAGACTGGGAGCAGAGTGGCTGGAAAGCTGCCCAGCAGAAAAGTACCTTGGGCTGCTGGGTAACAGGTGGCTGAACTTGAGCCAGTGTGTGTGCCCAGATGGCCAAGAAGGCCATTGGCATTCTGGCCTGGATCAGGAATCATGGGGCCAGAAGGACCAGGGCAGTGATCATAGCCCCATACATGGTACTGGTGAGGCTGCACCTTGGGTATAGTGTCCAGTTCTGGGCCCCTCAATTCAGGAAGGGCTGGTGAAGAGTCTGGAGAGAATGTCCTATGAGGAGCAGCTGAGGGAGCTGGGGTTGTTTAGCCTGGAGAAAAGGAGGCTTGGGGGAGACCTTATCACTCTCTCCAACTGCCTGAAAGGAGGCTGTAGCCAGGTGGGATTTGGTCTCTTCTCCCAGGCAACCAATGACAGGATGAGAGGACACAGTCCCAAGCTGTCCTAAGGGAAGTTCAGACTGGACATTAGAAATTCTTCACTGTCCCTGGAGGTGTGTAAGGAAAGACTGGACACAGCACTTGGTGTATACATGGTGGTGTTCAGTTGTAGGTTGGACTCGATGATCTCAGAGACCTTTTCCAACTGAGCTGATTCTGTGATTCTGTAAAATCCTGTGACCAAGGAAGGGTGACTCAAGCTATGATAAGCGCTGATCAAAGTCAAAGAGATTTCAAAGCAGTGACAGTGGAAAATCTGGTGGTCTGTCAAACTGTCCCTCTGAAGAAATAAGAGCAGGGAAACTGGTCTTGTTCTTTTTTGTAGAGATGAAGTGAGTTAGCCAAAGGGAAATTTCCAAACATACTTTTATTGTTGCTCCTATGTTAATACAGAATTGTTTAGTGCTTTTTTTCATATCCTTGAACAAGTAAATAATGTGGTGTTGTGAATTAATCATTTCTCACTGAAAAAAATATTGTCAACACTGGAAACAATATTGTCTGTTCTCAGCTCAGAGCTCCCCAAAAAGCAGACCTTGCTTTTCTCTACTTTTCTCTGAAAGAGGTGACCAGCATTGCACCTTGCTGTAGCTCCATTACTAAAAAAGGAAAATACGGTTTTTAATATAAACCAAGGGTTGGATGTTGGAACCTGTGTTGTGTTGTTGCTCAAAGTAACCAAGTGGCTAGATTAAGCAGCTACCTGGAAAATCTTTTCCTCTTCTTTTGGGACAAGTTTGAGGATGTAGAACTTCATAATTTAAGGTGAGTTTATCTGGTTATCTTTGCTTTCAGTAGTTACAGTAACTTCTGATTCTAACTTGAGCTGAAATTGGACCAGAAAGATGGAATTGGGAGGGCTTCAAGGCATCTTAAGACCATGTTTCTTAATTTTTGAGTTCTGGTCCTAATATCTGATTTAAACAAACAAGAATGTGTTCAGGCATTATTTTTAATGTGCAACTACTTTAAAATCATGACAAATGGTCGTTACCATATGTTTTATTCTGAATCCATGTTATTGCTAGTGAAAATACTGGTGTATTCAAATTCTTGGGTGATGGGCTCCTGTTTTTTGCTAGACAGAAATAAGACAGGATGATAATTCTGCAGTTCTTCCATTCAGAGCCTCTATAATTCAGTAATCACATTAATCTTGGACTAGTATTATTAAGTTGGACTAATAGCACACAGCATTGCTTCACAAATAAACCCTGTATTTGAATTCAAGGAAATCATTTGAGATTTAAGAGTTAAAATAGCTATTCAATAAGGGATTTTTTTTTCCTGAGTAACAAAAGAATATTATCTTCTGTATTGTTTTTGGGTAGAAACCTGATACACAGTGCAGTGATCAAAACAAATCTGTATATTTGAGATTACATATACATGAATGAATGTGTACTTTGTGTGAATGGAAGAAATTTTTAGTGTTTCTATACCTTAGATGATTATCTGAATTGCCACTAGAGAGTTTCTCTAAATGTCCCCTTTTTTCCTTCTCTAAACATATACTTCTTTTTTCTCTGTTTACACATTTCAGTGAGTAAATAGGTTTATCCTGAAAAGAGATTTCTCTTATTGTTATCATTACATTTGTACATTCAACTTCTATTTTATAATTTTTTTATTTTATGTGTGCAGGTAGCAATTTCATACACATTCCCAGTCTTTTTGGATGTAGAGGAAAGGTGCTCAAAGTATTTTTCAGGGCAATAAAGAATAAAGATACAACAAAAACACTGCTTCAAGTACATGTAAAGGTGTAAGCAAATAAATACTCATGAATATATTAAAATAAATCAGGCAAGATATGGGTTTACAGCACATTCACTGCTCCTAGTACTATTCTGAGGAAATGAATTTTTGAAAGAAAAGGTATTACATATGCTGTAGCCTGAAAAAGGTTAACAAGGGCAGTTGCTACAGCAGTTTTCCATTATCACAAGCAAGGTCATCTTACCTTGTGTTAAAGTGACTAAAAGAAAAAAGCAGGTAAGAAACAACCTGCACACAGAGTAATGTTGTTTCTTGCCCACTCAATCTAAAAATAAATAAATAAGAAATAAATTAAAAAGAAAGGGTGGCAAGGGAAGGAGGTGGAGGGAAGCAGAGGCACAGTGAGATGAAGAAGCAAACAAAACCTTCTCAAGTCTCGGAGAGGAGAGAGACTTCCTTAACAGTAAAAAAAATATATTCTTTTGGGCTTTATCTTGCCAAGAGCTTCTGGCTCCTTCTGTTTTCTGGGACTGATAGTAGTATTCAAAGACTTTGGAACAGGTGTTGTTCTTAAAATACTAGCTCATTCAACATTGAACTTGACATTAAATATTGTCTGAGCATCCCTTCAGCTTAATGCTGGCTGTCAATCATTTCATTTCTAGTACAGCTGAAGACAATTGTGTTATGGAGAAATATGTTGTCTTCCCTGTTGATCTTTTGAAGAGAAAACAGCTTCCAGTGTGCCAGCACTCAATTCCCTTTCTCCTCAGGTCTTACTTCTGATGACTAGGAGTCTAGGATTATTTTGCTTTTTTCTTTTTCTAAACCTATAGGATTAAAGAAGGATTCATCTGAGCAGAATAGGCCTGAAATTCATTGTTACAGCTTTTTTTTGGTGGCCTTTTCTTTTTGCCTTCCATCTCACTCAATAGCTAGTTATGATATGTGACTAGGCAACTTATTGCAAAGGTATGAAAGAGAACTCTGAGCTGGTCCTTTCATCATTTCTTTGATGTTTAGAATGAGAAAATTGTCCTTGGACAAATAGCTTGATTTTTTTTTTCCCCCTAAATGTCAGATAACTCCTGGACAAGTGATGAGTGTGTTATTGTGTAAGTTCTGCCTTTTCTCACATTTCAGTTAGGAATTCCTCACAATTTAGTTTAGAAATTTATAGTGATATGAAAAACAATGAGGAGACCATATTGTTTTAGAGAAAAATATTTTTGCAGGAAAAAAACAACCTTCTTTGTGGAAGATCAAAAGGACTCTTTGGAGACTAAAAAACCTTCAAAAGTCAATAATAATCACAGTGTATCAGTTGCAAGCTGTTTCGTCTTCTTTTTTTGTGTGTATTTTTTTAATGATTTAAATCAAAATACACAATATTTTAACCCACGTATTTATCTTTAATATATGGATTACATTTGTGAGATGATAAGACATTCACTAAATTTATTAGACTGGGTTGTTTCTTTATTGCATTGAAAGATCTTGAGGTTTGGAATTTGGACTTAACATTTTCTTTTTTTCACTTCCAGAACAGTGGGAAGAAAAATGCACCTCATAAAACCTGTAGTTACAGAATTATATGTTAGGGATTTAAATAATTAAATGTTCAATGTAGAAAAGAATAGTTAATAAATATTAATGAAAGGTCTTGAGCTACACATTTGCCAAGATTAAGGAAAACTAACAGGATCACTGATTTAGAGAGGAATATATACAGCTATAAGTTGTGTCTGCTTCAGTGCTGTAATTGTTGGGTGACAGCATGGGAGGAAAAAGCTGAGAGAATAGTGTGGTTATACACTGTATTTTGGGGGCCTTTTGAGGTCTTACTGTGAATTAATATTTGGGATTTTTAAAACATGGTTTTAATGGCCTTCTTTGAAGCAGAACTATGACTAAGCTATCTTCTTAGTCATGCTCAAGAGTTGCTTCTGCATTGGAAACAGAAACCAGGATGCATTAGAAATCCTGACTGTCTTTACTACCTCTTTGTATTTTTACAGGAATATTTACCCAAAGCTGTCAGTTTGTTTGGGTTTTTTTAATTCACATATATGAGATGTTTAGAGTTCACCAGGAGAGTGACTCTGCTGACACTGCCTTGCAGAGCACATACCTGAGAGTGGTTACAACAAGGCACTGTCCATGGATCTGTTGCCAGCAGCTTCCTGCTTGGAATTAGGCAGGTGATGCTCTTCCATTGTACTACACTGAGTAGTACATCAGTCGTGTGAATTCACTGCAGTGCAGTGTGAGATCACAGACAGGCTTCATCCTTTACACATTTACAGGTATGCCAAAGCTTGTGATGGTTAAAGCACACTTCCAGATTTTCTTCTGATATGGTGGAGGTTTGCATCCAACTATTTTCAGTTCCCTGCAAAAGTTTGACATTTTTCCCTCTGAATCAGTGAATTTTTTTTTCTTCAAATTCATTAGCAATTACAGTTAATTATTAATTAACTTATTTTTGTACCTGTCGAGAATAGCCATAAATGATGTCTGAATTTTGAAAAAGCAGTCTCTTATCCTTTAAGATGTACTAAGAACCTTTAAAAAACACAGATTATAAGCAACCTTAAGCACAAAATAGATTTTATTTTTTTTTTTTAAGTTTACTTACAGAATGAACTGGAGTGGTGATTGATTTTTAGAGGAAAGGGATAGTCCTGGGTTGTAAAGTGTGCAAGTGATCTTTGGCCAAGAAACAAAAAAAAGGAGGGAGCAGCTGTGAGGAAGCAGAGATGGATTGACTGATGGGATTGCTGAGTGAGCAGCAGGGATTGCTTTGGAATGAACCGAATGCTTCCCCACGCTGCGGATCGATCCCTGCAGCAGAGGCAGTGATCAACAACAGTCAGGATGGACAGGTGGAAATTACTGCAGGCATTTAAACACATCAGTCATAATTCTTACATAAATAAAACAGGCAGGTGTTGAGCTGTGTTCATACTACTGTCAGCAGGATCCAGATGGGGATTTGGGATTTTGGTTCCAATTACAACTCAGTGTTAATCATCAAATTAGATAGCGGGAGCAGTAACTTGGAGAAATGCAGAGTCTTTGCTGCCTCCATCCAGCTGGAGCTATCTGAATTGCAGTTTTTCCACCTTCTTTTGTCCTGATTAAATAAGACAATTAATTCTATATCAAAAATGTGCTTCCTTTTGTCACCAATAGCATCTTCAGAAAAGCAATTATCTATCTGGACATTTCAACACTTTCTATTTCAAATATGTTTATAAATAGAGAAACATATATGCAGGTGATAATCTACTTTAATTACAGAAGAAATCATGCTTCAAATGGGATAAATAGTTCATTTATTAATTTTTCTGCTGATGTGTGTCTCCTGGGAATAATTGCTTGAACTGCCAGGGGAGCTCCAGGCCTTCTGTTTGTGTCTTTTGTGGTGAATAATTGTAAAGTTGCTAATTTCTGCTGGTTTGGTTTTTTTTTTTTGGGGGGGGGGTATGCTTTTTAAACATAAATAATCACAACCTGATATTGTATCAATCTCACCTGGAATATATCAAATTACTGAAACAATAACTTTATATAGGTATGATCACTCAAAGAATAAGATGGAAATAAAACCAGACACTCTATGCAACAATAAGTCAGATGTGAAGTACAGGTAAATAGTTCAACTGACAGTCTCACACGTGACAAGCACAAGGAGTGTATCTTCCAGGGATGCAGCAGACTAAGTCCAGGGAAATAAAAGTAATCTACATAAATAAATAAATAAAATAATCTGGAATTATAGTAATTATTTTGCAGTTTAGCTTTATCCTTCATTTTAAAACAAGTTTCCTTTTTATGCATTCAGTATAGGCAAGGTCCTCTCACTGAAAGGAAGACAAAGGTTGGAAAGCCCAATAGTAGAAATACTGTGTGACCCACACCATGATGGATGGATCTTAATAAGCTGAGTTTTGGGAGCTGAGTGAATAATTACAAGTAAAGCTAAGAGGTTAGAATTAATTGGAAGAATATTATTAGGCTTCTCCCCAGCCTGATGTGGTTGATACGCCAGTTTTTTATGAACTGTCATTGAAAATAATGCTTCAGGTACTCTGTTAAAGGTTATGAGACATCTTCTGCCACCTTTACATATTCTGCTTCATGCTGGTGTGACTTTCTAAGAGAAGCAAGAATGAAGGAGGAGATTTTTTACATTTATAGCATGAAGGCATTGGCCTCTTACCTTTTCTATGCTCAGAAGTCTATAAAATTGATTGTTTGTATTTAATTAAGATGTACATAACTATTTATTCAATGAACTATTTTTCTAAAGTGAAGTTAATGAGAAAGAATCCTTGTAATGGTGTTTCTTAGTTTGATAGTAGCTGGTTTTCTAGCTATTAAATTTTGACATATTCTTGTGCTGAGAGCAGTGATTTTATTTAATCTGTTTTAATGCTTAGAGTATTGTAGCAATTTGCACAGCACTTGAATATTTTGGTGTTCATTTATCATGGCTAATTCATGGCTTCCAGGGAGAGTCTTTGAATGGCACAATAAACTAATAACAGAACAGTTTGCTCCTGAAAGCAGGTGTTTCTTGATAGATTTTTCATGCTTGGCAAGCAAAGTTTGTGGCAGTAAAATAATGCAGTGAGTGTTCTAATAGTTTGGCTGTGCAAAAACCCCAAATCCTTCCTTTTTGACAGACCAGTGTTTTCTTTGGCACATAATACAATGCCATCTTGGGCCATGTGACACAGAGTATCTCTGGGACTGGTGATGAAAATTTGGATGTCTTCCAGCCAGGTTCAGGCCACCTGCAGGGCTCACTGTTCTGCTGCAGGGAAGCACCAATACTTCTCTTGTTCTGGGAAACTCTTTTCCAGATAAGTCCTTGAATAACAAACCAAGTACCAGAGCTGGCATCTACATAAACAGGTCGGACACCTGACTGGAAAGGATCTAAATTACGGCGCTGTCTGACTGTCACAGGCCTGTGTGATGGGATTATGAGGCAAGAGTCAAGAGTTGCTCTCTGTATTAGCAAGAAAGTTAAAAAGGTCCCCAGAAATAAATCAAAATTTCCACAGAAATTTAATTTCTTTCTGGTAGCACTTCTGCCCCACACTAAGGGATATGTTTGTACACTTGTTATATCCTCAGTAGTTGCTACATGAATTTACACTTGCACTGAAAATTAAACACGTGCTGTTATTGAAAAAGACCAAACCAAAACATATTTCTGAAGAAAAAAAAAATCTTCAGTTTTTAATTATCTGAAATTTTGGATCAATCCTGAAATTTTATCAAGGTTTAAGCTTTAGAAGTAATTTTCAGTAGCCTTTTACGTTTTGTTACTAAAGAGATGTCATGATGACCAAAATAATTTCAAGATCTCTTGTAGCATCTAGGTAGTTCTGTTGTTAAAATATAGTGCTAGAGAACATAATAGCCACGGCTGAAGAGAAATAAAGAAATAAGAAAAGTGAAGGTTGTATCCTATTTTCAGAAGTGGAAATTACTATGAGAGTTACAGACACAAGACTTTCACCACTAAAAACTGCCCTTGCGCCTTATCTGTCTCATTCTTGCCATGAAAGGGACAGGTTTCACACCCTTAGTTCTTCCAGCATAGTTACTTTGGATTGTTGGATTATTGCACGTGAGAAGCGTATTTCCATCCTCACCCTGTGTTTCCAAAATTACTCTTATAAAATGATATTCTGACACCAAACTAGCTGGAAATGTTGAACTTGGCTTAAACTATAGTGATGACAAACAGGAAGGAGCAAAGCATGTAACTAGACAGTCTAGGCCACAGAAGCTCATCTTGCATTAGAAACAGAAAATATCTTGGTTTTTCTAATCTCGTAATGTTCTCAATCACAGACTTGGAAGAAATGAAAAGGATTTTTCACCACACAGGATTTGTGACAAACTACACTATGATGAAACAGCATGTCTGTAAAGAGCAATTCTATCTTTACTTGCAATGCATATCTTTCAGAACATTAATGCTCAGTCAGCAAGACAAAAACTTTTCATGTAAATGCGGTTTTAAAAGTCCAGGAAGAAAAAATGTTTCTCTAAAAATGTACTCTACTTTCTAAAAATTGTGCTAATGACACAGCTTTCAGACCAAAATCATAAAGCAAATTGCATAAATGTTTAAAAAGAGAAAAAAGCCTAAAACTAAAAGAGAAACCCAAACAAACTTACATCTGTGAAAATGTGGCAATAGTAAATTTATGTATTTTATCACATTGATATATTTTTATGTCAGAACTTCAGGATTGCAATATTAGGAAGCATCAAAAACAGAGTGGCTTTTACTATTATTAACTGCATCTTCTGAGGGACAAGTGATTTTGCTTTCAATCTACTGAAAGTAAAAATAGAACTACTATGAATACTCTAAGGTGTCATGGTATGTTTTCTTGTTTTCTAAACCACCAAGACCAGAACCTCCTGGCACTTCAACCAAACACACTTATTTGTTTTTTTCAATGTAGTATCATTCCATTCCAACTGGATGCCAGTGACCCAATCTGACTTTCTCCCAAGACAGCTCTTGACCCAGCTCAGATCAGTCGGAAAATTTCTCTTGCCATGTATGAGAGAGTTGTCCTTGAAGTGTGGGGGCATTCAGTTGCTTCCTCATTCACCAGACTAACTGTAAAAGTACTGGGAGTTTCTATTTCCATAAATAATGCATAGGTTCCATACTGTTTTGTGAGAACAACAGCACAAGCCCAAGTTCTTCTCTATAACTGAAATATAAAATCAGTGATGAGCAATGAAAACATTTAGACCCTAGCCCTGGACTGGTCACCTTTAATATGGAGTGAACATGGTACCAGTTTAAATGGACATCTAACAAATTTCTTTTGATAATATTTTCTCTTTGTTTTTTAATTAATAATTTTTGTTTCTTAATTTTACAAAGTCCTGAAATTCTAACATTTAATATTTGCTAAAGTATTAGATAAAATCTCTTCAGCTCTTACAAGTATATGAAAGGGATAAAAAAATGGTTCTATGTGTCAAAGAATCCTTGCTTACCCTTGCAGTTGAGCTGCTGTATGAATATTCTGTAATCCAATACAGTCAAGCTGACACTGAAATTTTGTGGAAATGGGGCACAAGTAATTTCTCTCCTGGCTGTTTTATAAAGCTTATTGTATCTCTTCTTCTCTGATAAATATTGCTGAATGTAGGCAGGGGATTTAATGTTGAGAAGAGAGGAGATGGGGAGAGCAATCTAAGGTGTATGGGAAACAGAGTAACTTAAGTCCTGTTTGCTTTATTACAAAAAGCAGTAGAACATTAAAACTTTCTTGAGAGATTCAGCAAGCATAGGCAATCTGTAGCAGTTCAAATATCACCCTTTATAACACTCTGAAAGAGACACCTAACTGATTCTGTATTGAAGCTTTCCAGTTTAAGGTTATTTTGGCTTCAGTAACCTAAAATAAATGTGATACATTAATTCTGAGTCTATTGCTGTGAGGGAAAGAATAAATCAGTTGAAATGCTCAGAAGATAGTCATATATGCTATTTGTCCTTCTTGCTATTTTAGACACGAGTTTTTTTTAGCACTGAAGACCTCTAAATGGTATAGTGAATGTGGCACTATTTTTCTTTCCTTAACTGGTTCAAGATATTTGCAGAATGGAGTACAGGAAAGTGCTTTTCTTTCTTTTGTCTGCAGAGGGAATCTTGCATTCCTAATCTTTAGTGCTTCTTGGATGCACTCTAATTAGAGGTCTAAAATAGACTGTATAACTCCCCTTCATAACTGCATAAAACTTATAAGAATCTTGTAATAGCTCCTCTCAAATCTCTCACATCTGGAAATAGTGAAACCAATTATATTTGAGAGTTGCCTTTTTCTGCTTTTATGGAAGGATCTTGCATAACACCCTCAGAATCACACTTCTAAGACAACTGATGGAGAAAATGAAAGAGCGGTCAAAAGAGGAGCCACCTAGTTTTTTGTCTTGCATTTTTTTTTCCATGCAGACAGACTTGAGTAATTTCAATAGAGATTACTGGCTAAGTGGAATAATTTATTTGCTTGAAACAATTTAGAAATAAATGATACTTAAATGAGTTTTCTAACAACATTCATTTTTTACACTGTTTCAGCTGAATCATATATTAACACACAAAATGAAGCAGCTGGAGATAGTTTTGACACTTGAGAAAAGACCCAAATTTATAGCCACAAATTTAACTCATCTGGGTACAAAGAATATTATTTTAGATATGCATGATGTCAGCAGCAGTCTTAATATGCACACAATATATTTTCTGATAATTAAGTCATTATTTGAGAACATATTCCATCATTTAATATCTTTAATATTGCTGAATACAGTTTTGGTTTTGCCTAAAAATGTACTTGAGGAGTATGAACTTAGCTGGTTTTATTATTAGAATTAAAGTCTGGTTGCTGTTTGTTTGGGTTGTTAAAATACTAAAATAATCACTAATGTAATGACCAGTGAATCACACATTGCAAGATACTCATAGTCTTTCATGCAGTCTTTTGTGGTTTTCCCCATGAAAACAATTTCTTCCTAAAATAACAACATTATCTGGCACGCAGTGTCTGAACATCATGTACTTACTATATTCTCTGTTGTTCTATGCAATGGTAAAAATTATTTTAAAGTAGTTTCCATATAAACTGAACCATTGATTTATAACACTTTATGCCATTAAGTATTTCAAGATAGTTTTATCCAATGTTAGGAAGACTTATGAAGTTATGAATTTATAACACAAAAATCAGCAGAACAGAAATACTTTTAAACATTCCTTCAGAGTTAATGATTGTAAAATGCCAGAGCTTTATCCTTAACAATGAAAAATAGGAGAGTTTGGTTGCTTTGGCCTGCATTCATACTTCCACACGTAGAATTGGGGTAATAAGGAACAAGTCCCCCTGACAGATCTCAAAATACAGGTACAAAATTATTTTATACATAATCATCCATCTCTGATGAGTCAGCATGTTATATATAGCTTGCAGTGCATTATTTTTTATAAAAGTGACTTCATTTTTGGAAATATAATTTTCAGATAAGTCTAAGGAATGAAGTCAATTTTAAACTAAAATTCTAAACGTCTGGAGGACCAAATGCTTCAGTGTCTTTATTAGGAAC
Source organism: Cyanoderma ruficeps (assembly GCA_008694505.1). Classification (NCBI taxonomy): domain Eukaryota; kingdom Metazoa; phylum Chordata; class Aves; order Passeriformes; family Timaliidae; genus Cyanoderma; species Cyanoderma ruficeps. The sequence goes on along the minus strand of VZDJ01000782.1, from coordinate 15,333,060 downwards.
ACACTTACTAAATGGATTGCCAGACATAGGAAAGGGACAGGCGGGTCCAGATGGTGTTTTCACCATCTGAAAAGTGTCCTTCTCTCCATTGATTAGAATACAGAAGTAAAGAATAAATGCCTGAAATTTGACAAGACAAAAGGGACCACTAGTGGTCTTTTTTCCCTGTGTTTAAATGGCCATACAGGCCACAGTTATGAAGTTCAATCATTGAAGACTAGTGATTATTTTAAATAAATGAATTTAAAATATATTTGTGCGTGTATACTATAGCAAGTTCTAATTGCTGCAGTGATTGAATTCAAAACCAGTTCAGAGAGAAAATTTCTTTCAAACAAACCAAGTTAATGTTGATACTTGAACTTAAGTCTGCTGGTTGTGTTTATTATCAATAGTAGGTTACATCTGCAGAGCAATGTATTGAAAGCTGTGTGCCAAATTAAAACTAGGAATGGCATTTCACAGGGTTGCTCTGATTTTACCCTAGGTCTGAACTTAATTCTGTTTCTAATGAAGCTAAATTGCAAATTAAAACCACTGTATTACCTTTGGCTTTCAGTACAGGGGTAAATAGAGTAGATGTAGAAACAGATGAACATGAGAAGCTGCCCACTCCAGGTTACAAGGGAACACAGGTGGGCCAGGAGCGACTGGGCTGTTGTTTGCCACTTACCTCATGTTAGTTTATAATCCTGTAGGCCTTTGGGAGACTACTGTGGAACAGAGCAGTCCTGTAACAATGTTTCACATAGTAATAATCAGGAAAAAACCCTCTTTCCCAGTAAACAGAAGGAGCTCTGTGCACCCACCAAGCCATAAGCCTTTTCAGAGTAGGCCCTCTCAGGCTGGAAATACTGGCTGCTTGCCGCTGTGTGCGCTCCTTCACTGTCCCTCAGTAACTTGCAAGCCCAGGCTCCAAAAAGGAAAGAGGGCAGAAAACATCACTCCACAGGTCAGATCTTTTAGGGATAGAATATTTTCCATGGAAATGTTATCCTCATCTCTCTTGATACTGCTTGCAGCTGTGCAAGGTGTTTTATTGCATAATGGGAAAATACACATGCAACAGGTTCATAAAAAGTATTTCATGTCTGTCCTTTCTAACATTATTATTACTTTAATTCAAACTAACATACACCATTGCCTCTTGTTAATGAGTTTGCATTAAAAATGAGGTGTGGTCCAAATACCTCATAAAAGTGGGGTTGGAGTTTTAAGGTCCTTTTGAACCCTAATCATTCTGTAGTTCTAATAGGTCTCCTATCCATCCTTTAATTTAGATAAATCCTGTATGTGTGATCCCTGTATGGTGTCTGTGGATTGTTTCACATTTGCTGGATGCATTACACCGACCAAAGAGACCTAGTTCCATGCAACTAGTTGGAGTGGGCATGAAGACAGGTGGAGTGGGCATGGAGACCTGGTTCATCCCTGGTCTGGAATGGCAGGAAGCATTGCTGACACTGTGCATGATGTCCTGTAGCAGCATGCCAGATCCAGTGAGACCACTGTGCACAGTAGACTGCATATCTGCAGTTTTCTGAAGGTGATGATCCACATGTTGCATTGGTGGTCTGGGTGTCCCACGGTCATGCTTTCTATCTTGCTCCTTCAGTAGGAAGTCCATGAGTCTTCCTTCTCTTTGTATATTGCACAAAAATATAGGAAATTAAATTCTTTCCAGGTAGAAAGACCGAGTGTGTATGAGGACAAAACAAGTTTAGATATCTGATAGTTCTAGGGGTGAATAGAACAGTAGCATTTTGGATGATTTAAGTTATACCTTCATTTTGGTTCCTGAGTAGTTACAAGGCTGAGTAAATAACAAAATTCCCTAAATCAATTTTCTTCCATTTTGAAATGAGACATCATGTACACCTATCTTGTGAGGGAGCTCTGAAGAATATTTAATGCTTTTAAAACATCCTGAAGATGTGCAATGACCTGCAAATATTGTCTATCATTCCTTAATTACTAAGAAATTATTCATTTCCCAAATCCATTAACACTGTAATTATTTTATCTTTTGGTTACTGCTCTGAATTAATGTTTTTTCAAAAAACCTATATCAATTAAACTTAAAAAAGATTTATTTTTTTTTTTAATCTGGTCCAACCTAAACCTCCTTTGGGGTGAGTGGCCAATGCCATGAGTGTCCCACCCCTGTTTGGAACAGTGGTAATGTTGTACTAATTTCCAGCTGCTGCTGCGATATGTCACCCAGAGAAAAATACTGACACTATGATATTGTTCATTTCACTCCAGCTTAACCGAAACTTTGGGTTTCTGTTATGATGCCAGTATTGTTTTGAGAAGATTTATGATTCTGTGTAGTTTCACGTTCTCCAGATACCATTGTCAAATTAATTGAAACAGAAACATGTTGCAGAAAAGGGTTTATTTCCACATTCTTTTCAAAGGTAATATATATGTCGCTATTGCTCATTAGCATTTTGTGCCTCAAATACTCTTCTTTTGTTTCCTTGTACGTTTTTTTCAATTGGAATTATCCATTCTTTCCTAATGCAATGTAATTTTTTTTTAAAATATCACAATAAGAAACAAATTATAAAGAATCCTTCTTTTCTTTTTTTTTTATCCTTTTTTTTCTACTAGGTACTTCACTGTCATTTTAAAGTTGTGGTACTTACATTTTCTTCCATTCTGTGTGTGAACCCTCCACACCCACTTTCTAGGGGTCAGAGTGACACATAGATGGGACAGATAAGGTAAATTAATAGCTGGAAGGCCAGAGCTTCTATTTGCTAAAGACTGTTGACCAGAAACATATATACGTTACTCTTTCAGAGATTCATTGTACAGAAATCCTACTATCATGAACCTATTAGCATGCCTGTTCCTGGAACTTTCATTTCCTTCCTTTCTTTCACTTCTGAAAGTCTCTTGTTTTGGTTTGTTTGGAGTTTTTTTGGGTTTTTTTTTTTGTTTTGTTTGTTTTACATCTATTTCGTACTATTCAGCGTATTTCTTCATTTTTATATTTCTTCATTTTTACCTTTTTCACTTTCCCGTAGAGACTGGGTGTACCTGGGCAGTGAAGAGCACAATCACAAATGCCCTCCTCTATGGCCCTCATTCTTTCCAGCTGTCTGGAAAGCTGACAGCTGGCTGCCACTCCAGCTGTTCTTCAGTTATCACATCCACTACTCTTCTTTAGGAAGAACTTAATTGTTTACTGGCTGATAAAGAAGGGTACTCAACCCTGCTGACTCCCAGCTTGTCAGGGGCCAGAGTTAAGTTTCTTCTTTTTTGTGCTATACGAGTTTTTTCAGGCCCACTCCTTAACTGTTTGTGTATAAATCATGGGAGCAGTGGCATTTTATCTCAATATATTCTTTAATATTTCACCAAAAGTAATCTTTGAAACATATAAAAACAAGGTCATATGTAATCTTAGCAAGAAAAATATCTTCTGAATTGTAAAGTAAATAATTATTTCGTGGGGATAAATTCCAGAAGTTCACATTTATTTAAATCTTCACCTTTAAACCCTGGGAGAAAGGAAAAGTATCTACAAGACATTATAGCTCAGCAGTAGCTTACTGTCCAGACTGAAATATTTAAAAGACTCCTACACCTATTTTCAGCCCAAAATATATATATAATAACTGATGACTAGTGAACGTTAAAGCAGGCAAGACAATAGGAGAAAATACCTTTTTTTAAAAAACAATACTATAAGTCTTGTTTGTCATTCATTTTTAATAATAGATGTCCATGTTATGTGCTGCAGTTTGTCCTGTTTCTTGAGCAATTTCATGCAGATTTTCAGATCAGGATGTGCCATAAATATCAGAGTATAAATAATCTCTCATTATACAGACATTTCATAAATAATGTACGGCTGTGAAAAGAGTGAGCAAGCATAACTTCTAAGGTACCGTTTTGAAACATTGATAAATATATGCAACAAAAATTTGTAAAATTTATTTCCAAATTGTAAAGCTACACACTGGTGTAGTAAGGAGATAATGTGCATGGTTAATACAGAGGAAAAAAAAGAGTATTTTCAGACACTGTAAGTTGTAAATACAGACTATAATTTTATTTTAATCTGTTGTAGTGCTGGGTGAGAATATTACTACACTGTTAGTAAATCAGCTGAGGAAAAGAGCTGATATATACCCCACTTCTGAAAATCATGATGTTAAGTAATGGTGCTCTGTGCAATAGTCTGTGAAAACTTTTTTGGGTGTATTATCGTCAGAGGATAAACATATCAAAATGCAAAACAATCATCTAAAAATTCTGCTCAATTATTGGTTAAAAATTCAACTTCAAATTTTCCTACTGTTATTGATTTATCACAGAACATAATTTTCTTTTCTGTGTGTGTGAATTTGAATCCTGAGTACTTCTCTGCAATTAACTAGTTTGATTTCTTAAGCATATTTTATATGTAGAATTTCTTTATGAAAACAATTCCTTTCCCTGTTATCTCTTCCAGTGATGATATGTACCATTCACGCCTGAAATTTTGTAGATTGTAGCACTTGCTCCCTGAAAACCCTTTGCTAATTTTAATAGTTTCTCTTCATTTTTGCATTTTTTGCTTTGAAAAAATACACAATTTAAAACTAGAGGCAGAGGCAAAAATATTTGGGCAATTTATTGTAAACAGAGTTGTAAGTTAAGTTTTCCTAAATATCACATATGATTATGTCTTAGAGTCTTTCAACTCTGTTAAATGACATGGAGATAACTGATTTTAGTAGAGAATAAGAAATGTTTAAATATCTTGCATTATGCATGTCATTAAGTAGGCATGTAATAATAGACTTTTATTTAATCAATTGCAGTTACCAGCAAATGATGTCTTGTCTAACTTCTGGCATAATACTGAGGAAAACTATGATCATGACATACTTTAATGACATGCAGGGCTCCAATTTTTTATTACTACAGGATCATTCCTCTTCCTTTTTCATGTGTGATTTGAATGGTAGGTCAGACATGCTTTTGAAAAGTGAAGCAGCACTCGACACCTTCTACTTTCCTGTACAGTCAGATTATCCATTTAGATTAGTTATAGTGTAGAAAAAACACTACAAAGTGATTCTGTTTATTAATAGTTTTTAAATGCTGAAAGGAGTAACAAAAACCAGCAAAAAGTGAAATTGCTCTTCTAAGTGTTTCCAAAAGCTTCAGCAAAAAAAAAAATCTTGACGTATGCGTGGCTCTTGAATATGACAGTATTTCTCTACCAGACAGTGCTATGCGTGCAAAATAGGGGGTGGGGGGGAACACTCATCTGGGATTGATTGCACTGAGAAGCACAGTGAAATCCTGCATTTTTAGAGAAAAAAAAAAAAAGTGTGACTCTCTGATTATTTTGTCAGAGAACAAATCCCTTGCCTATGTTCTGTGTCCCACTGGCTAGTTTTAAATTCTGCTCAGCAATTTGGTTCCTTTGATAAGTGGCCTTGTTATCACACTGACTTCTCTAACAAAGTTGTTTTTCTTTTTCTTCTTTATGCTTTATCATCACACCAAGTATCTTCCAGTCTTCTGTCTGTAGGGAGATTAAGAATAGGTTTCTGTATATATATCAGATCCCAAGGGAAAGAGGACGTCTTTGGGATGATAAATAACATTCTTTTGCTTAAATTTCTTGTGAAAACCCTGATTTAAGAAAGGACTGGAGCAAAAACTCGAGAGGAAATGTATGTCCAAATCTAGTGTCTTCATTTTTTTTCCTCTTCTTTTTTTTTTTCTTTAATTTCTGCTCCAGCAGAAAAGGAAGGACATTACATTAAGTGATGGACTTTTTTTTCTGGTTGTGACTCAAGCTTTTGGTTTACTAGATTATGTCTACTTAGCTTTTTTATTTTTGAAATGTGGACCTTCATAATATAGATAATACGTCCCTTTATTTCATCAAGAAAATGATAGATATTACTTTTGTGGCCATTAAGTGTCTATTTTTTTACCCCACAAATAGATGGTCCTTCTAATGTAGTTGCCTCTTGTGAACCTTTCCATGTTATTTAACTCAATAACCTTGGGTATTTCTCAGTTAGTCAGGGTTTGTATTGCTTTGACCATGATCACAATTTCATGTTTAGATATTTATTGTGTCTATATGTATATTTATGTATATTTCATAACTTCATTTTGTATAAAGGAATTTATATGAAACACTAGAAATGGGCCTGCGTAAATAATATATTTTTTATTTTGGGAAGCCTAATAGAGTTTAAAAACTAAAGAAACAAACAAAAAAATTTGGGGCTTTTGTGAAAAAGCTTCAAGGACTGTATCTATCTTAAATGCTTTGACAATATTTTGAAAAATTTTTCCCTATTCAGTCACAGTCTCTGGGCTGAAACCAACCACAAAATTCAACCAGTAAATGGTGTTAACTCAAATTTATGAAAACATGGTCCAGGGGGTACTTAACTTACAGTCTTGTTTGTAGTTTAGTTTTTGTTAGGCTTGGTTTCAGTTACAGAACATATCAGAATGAGTTTCCTGGCATATGCTGCATCCTAGGGTTATCTTCTGCACTGCGGTGTGTCTCAGTAATGATGGAATAACATCCCCACAGCAATTACACTAAGTAGTGTTGCCACTGTATTTAATACTCTCTTATCTATTTTAATACAGTAGAACAGGTGGAAATTGGAGGCAGCCTGCCATCAACACAGCAGCTCAGAGTGATGTTTTAGCATTTCTATGAGAGCTACATAGATGGTAGACAGATCGTAATAAATGCAAGTAATTATACAAAGTTTAAGGAACTCTGTCAAAGTGGAGATAAATCAATAACACAATGGTTGTTTTCTGCTTCAGATTTGTTAAAAAGATACAAAACTAGAGTCCTAAATGACAAACGACTCCTCAAACAGGAAACAATATTATGATTGGTTTTAGTCCATGAGGGAGGATTATTTGTTTCATTTAGATGTAGATACAAAGATTTGTTTAGAAAATGAACATGTGTATTTATGAATATATAACTTGGATTAGATGATATTTTTATAAATCCACTTTAAAACCCATATTTGTCATAATCTGTCACAAATATTCTGATTTGGTATGCAAACTTTAGAAGGAGGTGAAAAGTTTGTGAAATCAGACTTTAAAAATACAATTATTAGTAGTGGTCATAAATTGGTATCTTTAATTAGGTTCTAACTGCTGATAAGAATTACTATTATTTTCTTTTCTAGTCTGTCTATATTTTACAGTGATTTTCTTTTTTGTCTGAATATATGACATATATTTTCTGGTTTTGGAACAAAGTCTGTTTTAAATGATTTTAGGGGTTTTTTTTCTCTCATTCCCTTTCCATACAGTTGTGATTTTTGTGTCATACACTAGCCACTGCAATAGTAATTTGCCTCAGCACTCAAGCTAGCTCTTTAAAGCTCCTTCACAGAACTTTCCCTGTCAATATGTGGTGAAAGGGTCTATCTCAGCACACTGCTGCTTTCAAATTCAGCTTCAGCTTGAAGCATGCATGGCGTTTCTATAGAAAAGTACAAAACCTTCTCTCTAGGTCAAGTCTGCATTTCATGTATGATCTCAGCAAGCCAACTCTGCTGGAGAACAGTTTTAAATTAATTCTAGTTTCACTAATAATAACAACAGGGCCAGAGTCTGCAATCATTCCCTTCAGCCATGGTCTAATGGTTATTTCACAAACAGCCATGTCGATTTACAGTGTTTGTATTCTCTCGGGGGTGATTAGTGTCTTCACAGTGCAGCCAGTGTAGTGGATATTATTAGTGTTCTTGATACGTTTTTGTGCAAAATCAGCCAACATAGATTAATCTAATTTCTGCCTTCTTTGTAGCAAAGTGGTGAGGAATATTCAGGAGAAATATAGGGCAACTGGGACAGGAGTTTGTTGTTTCACCAGGTGAAGACAGATTCAAAGAGGAAGGCAGAAATTCAGTACTGATCATCTTATAATGGCTCTGTTTACTACATTATGCCACTAAGAACCCCTTTAATTTCAGTGGAGCCATTTTCTGGGCAAATATAACCTAACACAGAAATTATGAGGATGGGCAGTGGTGGTAAATTATATTTGTGGGACTTGGTTTCTCCCATTGTGGCCTCTTCCATTATTCCCAGTAGAATCCTGGAGGAAGGAAAATAGCTCTTTCTTTGGTGCTGCTCTTCTTCAGCAGAGGCAGGCAGGTAGTTAGAGAAAAATAGTAAGAAACAGCTGAAGCCTTGAGGAGTCCATTCTCTATCATACATCACAACTGTAGCTGAGGGGAAAAAAAAGAAAGCGATTGACTCATCTTTCTTTCCTATCCTCTATTTCCTTCCCTAAATCCCAAAGACAAAAGGGGATGGAAGCTAGGTTTTATATATTGGAAGGAACAGTTATTAAGCTCTCTGACCTATTTGGTGCAGAAGGAAAAATGCAGAATATGGCCCACTGATTTTTAAGTCTGAGGAAACAAGTAAATTAAATTTATTGTGGTTTTCACCCTGCTCTAATTACAACACCAAACACTTCAAATGTAGTTGTAACCAGATCTTTTTGCATATTCAGTGTAAATTAAAATAATCATCCTGATTATCTGACAAGATCTATGTAAAGTGATCATAAAATAGATGGAATACAGTATTAATTTTCTTACCATAATATGTTGTCTAAAACTGAAATGTTGTGGTCGCAGGAGTGATGTATGGGTAAATATTAATCTATGAACTTGATATTACTTTTCCATATCATGCTTGTAAGTCACAGGAAAGTACATGAAATATTTCATTCTGTCTTTTTCAGTCTTGAGCAGAAAGGTTATGAATCTGTGACCTGTCATTATGATCACTAATAACTGAAGACTGTAGTTAAGAAACTGTTTCTGAGGAAAGTAGTTCTAGCATACTGAGCTAAACTTGTAAGGGATTTTTTTAAAGATAGCTGAAAAAGTGAAATGAAAGGCATATTGGTTACACATAAATTTTAAAAGGATAAATAAGGGAATTAGTCATTTTCCCTTCAAGTGTTTGGATGTATCATCACAGAGAAGAATCTGGCTGTAGAATGATATAGTCATCTGAACTCTTCTTATTTAGGTTCCACATGGTATTTTAAAACCTTAGTGCTTTTTTTTGCTTATTTTTGTAGACATGCTCAGCATTAAAATAGTAGTGCTGAAAATTATTCTATTGGGCAAAACAAAGCTAGTTATGTCATTTTTCAGCTGACTAAAATGCTATTTAAAAAGTGAAAAGAATTATTTTACATAATGTAGACATTGTGATGCAGAAACTAACTACATTTTTTCCGTTGCCTTTATTACCTCCTTTAGCTCCTTCTCCATTTCATCCCAACCAGATTTTTTTCAGAGAAGTACAAAATCTAAATTTAAGGCACAGATTCTTCTATACCTGTCCTAAAATTACTGACTTAAAAAGGTAGGAATAAGGACTGACATATCTATTATGTTGAACAGCAGACTGTCAGCAATGATGTAGATGCAAAAGATGAAGGAGGAACAATAGAAAAATACATTAGGAATTACTGGCTTGTGGTGAATCTTTCATGTCAGTTTTATTTTGGTACAACTTAATTATTTTTCAGTGGAACTTGTTTACACAGTATTAGAATAAAATTTATTTTTAAATTTCTCTGTGAGTACTGAGTGAAATGCTTAAATCTGCAAACTGGCATGTAAGATGTTCATGCAAACAAGATTTTGTGTCTCTGAGTAAACATCTCTGCACATATTCTTAGGTTGACAGCATATGCAGCTATGGTTACAAGTATAATTAATGCAAATAGTAGACAAAGCACAGATATTCACAATTCCATTGAAGAAAATGGGAAATCTGTCTTCTGTTACCAGCAGGATTTAGCATGGTCAGGTTCCATTTAGTTTCTTGTTGACAGTGGCATCAGTCTCTGTTTCTCTTCATGTGTTGTCTGGGTCCTCCTGGCATAAGCAGAGGAAACTAGCAGCCACTGAAATACACCTGCTGGCAAGGAGAGGCAACAGCTACTGGAAACTGTCTTGGTAAAAGCATGAAACAGCATCATGAGGTGCCTAAGGTGTAATATCAGTGTGGTGCTTTGGGATTTTGAGATAGGGCACTGGATTTAAAGATTTTTCTAGGGTGTTATTTTGAGATGTTTTAAAAACTAAAAGCTTTACATTTTAGCTGAATTTTAGGAAGTTTTAATAGATAACTGAATTGTGTGTAAAGACTCTTGGTAGATTTTATTATCAGAAATTGTTAAGTTCGCATATTTTTCATCTTCCTAAAGCACCTAATATTAAAGACATATATATATAAATTTGTACACCTCTTCCTTCAACCAACATCATTAGCCAGTTCTTGCAGAATTGCTTCTGAGGAAAAAGAACATGACTCAGTTTAATATGAAAAATATGTTGTGCTGGCACAAGGAACACTGAACAGATAGATTTGAGTTACTACATCTTCTCCTACCATGCTATTAGAGCCAGGTGGAGAGAAACAAGTAAAATTGATTAATGTTTGCTCTTAGAGATAGTCTTTCCTAGCAGATGAGATATGAGAGACACATGCTAAATGTTACTTTTGATGAAACTTGCATCATAGTGTCAGATAATATGTATTTGCGATGGTGTCTGTCACTAGGAGACCTTGTATTCCAAACGGAGGAACAGACAAGGCTGAGCTGGGTTTTGTTTACAGGGGTCCCTTCAGAAGTTCTGTAGACTCAAGCATTGCCTTTCCAGTTCTGCAAGCATTAACAATCACTCCATTACACAGACCTCTTAAAAGACCTCTTATGTCAGGTCGTTTTTGAGGGGTTTTTTTGGCATTGACTAGTTAATTTAACACAACAAAATACTACGCAAATAAGAGATGAAACAATAACTGTACGAAGAATGAAGAGTCTTGCAGACATTATTTTGCTACCAGTCTTTAAAAGGTGTATTTGTGACATGCTGTCCTTACTGTTCTCCCTTTATATATCCATTTTTAAAAATATCTTTGAATTCTAGTGAGCCCTTTGAGAAATCCATAATTATAACTTTTATTAACTAGTGTCTTAAAAGATTTAGTATATTGAAAGAAGGAAAAATCCCTTGAAATATTTTCACATTATATAAAAATGTCTTGGGTTTGACTTTGAGACTATTCTTGTCTTTGAAAAAAATTGTGAGTGACTTTGACGGATTACATCACGCAGAAGAAAGAAAATATTATGTGGATTACAGATGATGGAAGGTATTCCCCACTGTAAGGAGGAGAAATGTCTAGAAAACAACCATTTCTGCCTCTCACCTACCTGTAATTTACTGACATGTAGTAAAGTACTGCCCAATGAAATATTTATAAGTGGGGGCTTTGGTCCAATGACTTTTTAAGGCAGTTTATGTGTTGACAGACTGATTGGTTTTAGCTGTTGATCAAGAAAAGATGCATTTTACACAAAGGCATGAAAACTCTGAACTGCTATGGATAACTGTGATTAAGCAAATGTTCTTGGAGAGGGTTGAGTAGAAAGGCACAAAGCCCTACAGTAACAGATCTAAATCGAATTTTAAGGGTCAATCCTTTCCCTAATGTCTTTCTGTTAGGGTAGCAGACCAATTTGGAAAAGAGGTGCTGACTTTCTAAAAGAAAAGTGAATAGTTTGACTGTCCAAGATTACTTCTGAAAACTCCTGTGACTGGTGATTCAGCCTGCAGCAAACATTGCTTGTCACAGACAGGGTTAGGCTGTGAAACAAGGGCAGTGTTCCACCAGCCCAGCTGTTGGAATATGCAACTTGCTATAAGCATTTTGTGTTTATTCCTCTGTGTATTTGAGGAAATATATATGGGAGATAAATGTGTGAGCACAATCCTGATGTATGTGTTTAATAAACATGGAGAACAGGATTGGATCATGCTAACTGAATGTTCCACTCCTGCTCCAGTTAGAAAAATGTTCCAACCCATAAGGGAAGAAATCTGCAGGAAATTGCTACCTAATTAGATCTTCCATTAATTTGTTCATTCCAGGCAAACCTTTCACTGTGCTTCCCTTATTAGCAATAGATTTTTTGACCATATGCAATAGAATTTGGTCTGGGTTTCAGCAAAAGATTTGGAACAGAAATCTCAGTCATGTCTTTAAGGTTCTTTCCTTGAAGGTATAAAATGAGATTTCTTCTGAATCCACATCTTTCTCATAAGCAAAGACTCACTAAGGAAAACATTAAGTTTAATCTATTGGTGTCTGTCAAACTCCCACAATTCTTCCTGTGTTATTAGCAGCTTCTTTTTAGAGTGTGCAAGATTAAAAAGACAAAGTTTAAGGTATCTTTTGTAATTGTTTTAAGTAAAATAACTTGCAAATGAAATAAACACACTAATAAACTGCACAGCTAAAGGAATTTTTTTTTTCTTTCCACTTTGGCTTTTGTTAATAATGATCACGTAACAAAGAATAATGTGAGGGACTGTGGTGTAACTGCTGAGTACTGAATGGTGACTGTACATGTGTGTGAGAAGATGAGCCTCTCTGTTATGTTGGCTAATACCGATTTAGGAGCTATAGGGTTAGAGAGAATCACTCCCTTTAAGAAAGAGGAATAAGGAGGTTTTGTGCAAGTCCAGTATGGGAATGGGTCTGTCTTTTCGTCAAGAGGGTGAAAATGAAAATATAAGTATGAATGACAATGTCAGATTTAACGACTACAAATACTAGAAGCAAATTTTTTTGTTTTAAGTAGATAACAAAATCTCTTCTGTCTGTCAGATATATGAGATATACATATGAGATATGTGTCTTACAATGAGCTAAAGAGTTTTGAAAAAGTATTGAGTTGGAATCACTAAGTTACAGTAATAACTGTGACAATTGGTATAAACTGTGATTTATACATTTGCTAAATTACTTTCTGTTTCTAGATAGTTAAGATTTGTCTAATTCTTCTTCATCTATGAAGAAAAAAAATTTCATTAGGATACTTTGAATTAGAATTTGGAATTTTCATCTTCCATCCCTAAATCAAATTCCTCTTCAAACTGTTTAATTTCTTCTAAGAATCATAAATACAATGAATTTCCGTGCTCACATGTCCTTAGTAGCAAGCAAGGATTTGTCATAGGTGAAGAACATTACATAGAATTGAACTATTTTAACATAAGTGGCAGCTATGCAGGCAAGTCAATTCATAAATATGAAATTACATTACATTTCAATGAAACATTTATTTTATGTGCTTGTGAGTAATTATACTTACTAGGAGATGATTTGTGACTGGAGAGGCATTTCCAAAAGCATAATTATTGTTAGAGTTTTTCCCAATTCTTGAGAGAAATAAAATCACATTGCTATTTTGAAATAGGAGACTCAGGAAGCTATGACAGTTATATCTTCAAATGAGTCTCCATGACAGAAATACCAGCTATATATTTCAGAAGTGTAGCACAAGAAAGTGGGAAAGAGCAGTTGCAGTAAATACAAATCCAAGCATATTTAAAGGGGACTGGCATACCTCTGTGAAGCTTGTAGTTTAAACAATTGGAAGAAAAAGAAACAGTATTATAAATGTACGAAATGACCTATATTTGTCATCATTAAAAGTATTTGGTCATAATTATCAGAGTGGAACAATGGATGCTCTTGCCTTGGTTTGCCAGTTTGGTTGCATTTGTCAAAACTGTCTCTAAAAATAATTCTGGAACAGTATAAACAACCTTTAAAAATAAATAGAAATCCTCTTCAATGTTATTATGCATTCAGGATTTCATTCAGTATTACAACATTTACTGTTAAGAATTCTGCATTGTGTTTATATGAAATGAGCACACTACCACCCCTCCTTCGTACCTTATGTACCATGGAGTGGAAAATTTTGCAGGATGCTTCTGATTTCTTAGCACCTGATAAGTTCTATGTTCAGTTTTTAGCATAAGATTTTAATGCTGCTGCTCTTGTTTCCAGATCATTTTCTGCCAAGGAAATGGAATGCAGGTCTGTAGGTACTTGCTTACAGAATCTTATCTACATCTGCTTTTACATGAATAATATCATGACTTCACTGAGTTGAAGGGAATAAGATTATTTTATTTTTGATTTATCCCTTTATGTACACTTACTGTTTTCCTAATTATCATGTAGTGTCTTGAAGGAAAATATAATGTTGCATAAAATCTTTCAGTCATTTAAATCTGAATTTTCTTGAAACATAAGGAAAAGAAGTAAAATGTCTGAGCATATCCACTTGAATGCATTAGTGTTTTTTCTAGATACTCTTTCATTATACTTTTTTTGACCTTTTTCTTTTCTAGATCAAGTCCCCATGCCTTTAGGGGTTGCTCTGTGGTGCCACATAGGTGTTGCTACTTTTCTGAACTTTGCTTGGGTCTTGTGGCTACTGCCTGATCTCAGCACCAAGGAAATTGCTTAAGGAAAGATATATGTAGACTTCTCTCATAATCAAGCTCACTGTAAATGTCTTCATTTAGGAGGATAGCATATATTATTGTCCCACTGAAGCATATTGCCCAATTCCCACTAGGCACATTCACAACATCATCTCAAATACACTTCAAATTTACTTACCAGGCAAAGAACTGGAAAAAAAAAATCAAGTGTTATTAAAAAAAAAAGTCACCTTAAACTTTCTTGTATTTTTCTAGGTATGTTTATTTTTTATGCTGAACATGAAATGCATATTCTCCATATGCATATCACAATTGACATATACTGGAGAATTTTACAGGATGCTTCTGACTTTGCAAGATAATTTACGTTGTTACAATTAATTTCCAGGGCGTTATTTGTAGTGGGTCTTCCTTATTTTGAAACAATACATGCTAAGGAAATTATGTGAGTCTGCATATGCAGAGGTATCACAGACCTGTCAGAGGAAAACAGCTCCAGGGAAAGTCATTCCATTGCATCCAGGTAGAGGGCAGGAGCTCAAGGCAGGTGTGACCCATTAATGAGTCAGGATGTTACATCAGGATGCTGAGGTATTTGCTCTCTTTTCCTCTGTTGCTGCTGTGGTCCACTTTGGCTTCTGTCGGGTTACTCTTGATCAAGTTCATCAGGGGCAGCTAAGACCCTATAGGTTCTTGGATTGGGTATTTGTCAGGTTGTAGAAGGTAGAATTCTTTCTATTGAGCACCTCAGACTATTTCCTAGAATGTCTCTATTTTTGGTGTGCTTGTGGGGGAAAAGAGATAGCAATGAGCCATACGTATCTGCCTGTTTTCTAAAAGTAATGCATTGGCCTTTCATGTCAGCAGAAATCATATGAAATTACTACAATGATGTAAGAATGTATTCGAAGTAAACATAAACCAGAAACGGAGCTGAAGATATCAGACATATTCAGTTACAGAACTTTTGCAGATAATTAAGGAAAATAAATTATCACAATTTTTGTCTGTTTCACTGGGAGTCATTTAATTCTGAAGATGGAGCAATCTCAATTTGTCCTGGGCTAACTGTTTGCAGAGTATGATTTATCCATATGCAACCTTCTCATTCTGAAAGTGCTGTTGTGGCCTTGATGTAAACTAAAGCAGTTTAAAGGATCTTTATGTGAACTTTTCAACACCTGCTGAAAATTAACATCACCTAGCTGAAATTTTCCATTTTATGCTCCCTTCAAACACCTTTTCTGTCTGGGATTGAAACCTGTAGCCTGTTGTTACTGACCCTGTTAATATTTTTTGAGAGTCAAGAGCCAAAAATTTGTCCGGCCAGCAGCAGCTAAAATCTGGCATCTTGTTGTAGACTGTATATTAATCTCATTCAAACACAAACAGGCGATTATCTTCCATAAATATTTTAGCTGAGAAATTAATTTTTGAAAGCTGTTTGCACTTATGCTCAGTCATAAACCATAAAATGCCTTTTCAATGATTTTCTTTTAAGGTTGAAGTCTTTCTAATCCAGTTGATCTAAAAATGTCATTGTTAAAAAACCCAGGCTTACAACAAACCTGTGAAAGGGTGCAGCCCCCAATCAGAGGGCTGAGGTAGAAACTTTCTGTTCAGTTTGTGTATCTTTATATTCCTTAAGTTGATGGTAAACTTACACTTTGTGATATATAACCAGAAGAAAGGGAATGGAACATATATGCAGATATGCCTGTAAATCCTAGTAATAAGCTTTACATGGATTTTATTTGCTTTAATTTCCTTTTCATTTTTGAACAGCAATATAACTTACACTGGCATTTCATTTCATTTTAGAGGATTCTTTATAGTCTTTCACTGAAGTCATTATTGCTATTCTACTCTTACATTGAAAGAAATTGTCGGCAAGGGTGGAATTAATTTCCTCCCTATAAATCTAGACTCATGATGACATTGAAAGAAGACTAACTTATAATAAGTAAGATTTGAGACCTTTTTTTAATTGCAATATTTCAAAATAATATCATAAGATACTAGAACTGCATTGAAATTTTTCAATATTAATTGCATGGATGTAAAGTTGTATCTCTAAGAAATTGGGTATGAATCATTAATTCACTGCTTTTTCATTCTAGGTTTAATTTTTTTGTTCTTAATTTAAAAAAATTTGACAAAACCAAACCCAAAACAAACAAACAAAATTTTTTAAAAAATGCCTATATTTTAGTCAGACTGCAAGTTTTACTGTTCATTAGGATTTTAAGATATACTTTATTTCACTAAAATTCCTAAAAGGTATAATGTTCAGCCAATAGTGAAAAGTGAGAGGCCTCAGAGCATGGTACACAATGTCCTGAGCTAACTGCAGAGTACGATTCATCCAACCTCTCTCTCCTCTTTGGCTTGTAGGTATAGACAGTTTCTGGTAGAGAAGACAGGTTTCAATTCAGGATGCTGGTGTATCTCATAAATGCCCTTACATGTTAAAACTATTTGAGGACAGAAAAGGAAATGTCTTTAAAGTGTGTTCTCAATAGCCAATATACTCTCTAGACTGTTGGGAAAGCCAAGATATTGTCAGTGAGCACAACCTGAAGTTTATTGTATGCTGTAGGTAACAGTGGGAAGCCAGGGGACAACCTGATCTTGTGTTACTTGTGGAACATGTGATGCTAAACAAATTTAAGGCATATTTTCTTTGTTCTGCTGTCTTCCTTTTGCCATATCTAACTGGTCCATAAACATAACTTCTTGTGCTCATCCTTATATATATGAGGTTTTTTTTGCATATAGTCCCTTAATTTACATACCAAAGCTCTAGGCTCTTTAAAGTCAATCTTTTAAATTAACTTCTTTTCAGACAACTTGGTACATAGCAAACAAGGCCATATATAGCTAGAATTGAGTCCATTGCCTTGTCAGGTCTCATACTTCCTGTAAGAAAACACTTTATGTAGGACCTGTTCTGCAAACAGTTTTACACAAGGGTACATTCAGAATTTCTGCCCCTATTTATAAACAACATGAATCATACAAGATGACTCATGAGACTGTGCTGGGTAAGTTTAGTCTGCTGGTTTTAGCTTAAGAAAAAAACCTAATTTATGTGCTTCCTTGGCAATGTGAGGCTGTGTGCTATGCTAGTGTGGAGTCTCCTGGATGAGAGGAATCAGGTATCCAGGCTGGGTAGGCATTTTTCTCCCCAAACACATCAGCCAATTACTATGAACTGGCAAGCTTGACCATGTATATTAGCTGGTGCTTCTCTATAGACTGCATTGAAGGCTTGTTCCAGGACAAAGTCACAGGTGACTTCGAGTCAGAGGATGTTTGAACCACTTTTGCATATACAGTGGAGTAGAGGAATCCTGAAATGTTTGTGCAGGTGTCTTCTGTAAACAAAAGCAGGCACAAAATGGAGCTTGACCTTTCAAAGGCTTGAATTTAAATTTGTTTTCAGTCTCAACAGTTTTTAAAACATTTCACCCTTTTAAAATTTGTTATCCAGATTTTCATAGACCATGGTTTACCTTCTAAAAGGGTAGTAGAGTGGAATAACAAATGGCAGCTGACCTCTGCTTTTCCATGACTTTTTTTGACTATCTTACATATGCTGCTCCTCTTATTTAAATATCCACCTTAAGTCAAAGCCATTGTCTCTCTTTATAATTAGTGGATATAAAAAGACAACTTCAGAGCATGATTCATTTGACTTCTTGTGACATCTACATTAAAACAGATGAATGGTGACCACCCATCGTCCCTCTATTTATAGAGGGAGACCAGATGTCTAGCTCAGATTTGAAGTATATTTAGTCAGGTGAGACTTCACCAAGGTCTAAAGAATGGAATTTTTTTAAAGTACAGTGAATATATACAGTCTACCTTTTCTTTCTTGTATGTGGTTTAGTGTCTGTTGTCTAGGTATCTCTGGGGAAAAAATAGCTTCAAAGATTCTGCTATACAAATATGTCAGAACATACTGTAATGTGGGTGGCAAGGGCATGGAATCCTGAAGTCTCTCTTTATAATACTTATTTCGTAACACGAGAATTGCAAACAATCCATATCAAGACTAATAAACGTTTAAATATTTGGTGTTTCTGTCTTAGATCTTGCAATAGATTTTGTGGTGCTTCCTGTCCTTATATTTAAGTGTCAGACTTGTGAAGGAGAAATAGGCATCTACAGTGGCAGCCATGTCACAGAAGGACATAATTTAAAAGAAAGATGGCTAAGATTTTCTTTTGTTCCAATTAATAGTACATTTGAAACTATGGTGGTGTCCGTCTTCTTAAAAACAAGGCAGCTTTTTCTCATGTACTCTTTAAAAAATTCAGTCTATTAGCATCTAGACAAAATTTCTGGGGAAAGAAAAATTAGGAGTGACTCAAACCCAAAATGTAGCACCTGAGAAGTTCCATCCAATGTCCTGGGATACTGGTGACTGTGGTCGGCTCAGTCACGCTCTGACTCAGTGGATGTTATCTTTCATGTGGAGTAGAAAGGACTGAGAGACAGAAATTGAATACATAATTCAATAATCCAGGTATTTACAGAGTCAACCCGTTTGGGATCAAATCCTGCAGGCTGGATAAGTGTCCAGTCTTGTTAATTTCTGATTACTGGTAAAAAAGAAGGAAGGCAACAAGGACAAAGATGCATGCAAAACTCATTTTCTACTCGGAAGAGGAGGCCCCTCATGTGGAACAAAATCTGTATTTCCAGACTATAGCATTTCTGACGAAATTGGTTCTCTGTTCTCAGGGTAGTCAGCTCCATGGAACTGTGAGTTTAAAGCCTAAATCTTGTGCAAGCTGGAAGTTATAATTGACAAACACTGTTGTGACTCTTTTACATATGCCTCATGTTGCCACTCAAGTTTATTCTCCTACAGTGTAATAAACTTGAATCACTGTATCTAGAGACCACTTTCAAAGCATTCTTAATAAATGCAGCCCTCCATACACATTGCTTTTAGATTGGAACTGGCAAGGTAGAATATATGATAAACGTATGCTTAGTTGATTAAAAAACTCTAATTTCATTCACACATAGAATGAAATCCAGAACAAATAAATGTCAGTTTTAGAGTAGAGTTTTTGTCTGCTTACAGCTCTTTATCTATAATGGGAAGTCTGCTCATTTAGAAGTATGCTGCCATGTAACTTATTGATATTTCTGCTTATATCACTCGTTTTAATTCAGATTATTGTTGCATTCCTACATATGTCTAGAGTGTGTTCAAGACAGGCAAATAAAGCTAGTTCTGGAGCACTAGTGAAGGATCTGGAGTGAGGGAGTTGAGGTTGTTTAGTCTGGAGAAAAGGAGGTTGTGGGGGGGACTTTATCACTCTCTACAACTGCCTGAAAGGAGGTTGTAGCCAGGTGGAGGTTGGTCTCTTCTCCCAGGTAACAAATGTCAGAACAATCAGAAAGGGACTCAAGATGCAACAAAGGACATTTAGATTGGATGTCAGGAAAGATGTCTTCACCAAAAGGCTTGATAAGCATTTGAATGGGGTGTACAGGGAAGTGGTAGAGTTACTATCCTTGGAGGTATTTAAAAGGCATGTAGGTGAGGCACTAAGGGGCTTGGTTTTGTGGTGGACTTGGCAATGATCAAATTAATGATCAAATTTGATTTTAGAACCTAAACGGTTCTATGATTCTAAGCTTTTATTAGCTGACTTGGAAAATATTGTTAAATAATTGGTAAGTAGTTGTTGCAAGTGACATAATGGCTGCTTAATTAATACATATTTCTGTCTATGCACTTGAAATTCAGTTTAGGCCAACTTCATTTATTCTATATGCTGTGTTTTTAATCTTGAGGTTGAGCAAAATGTCTTGGCTTAAAGCAAGTTATAAACTTCAGTCAGCTTTTCCCAGTCTTGATGAATCTCTTCAAGATATCAATCTTCTTGCAAGTCAGAGGAGTAGGTTAGTATTGGCAAGGAAAGCAGTCACAGGTCCTATGTCTATATCACAGATCTGTTGAGCTGTGTTAGTGGATTATACAGTTGGCTGTCAGGAAGGTTACCTACACTTTGCTCTCTGAAATTGTTATATTGCACGTTATAACTGGCTGCATAAATAGATCACAAACAATTAATTTCCAAGCTCAAAAATAATACACAAAGTCTAACTCCCACCTTCAATCTTCCATCTCATCTGTAGGTAGTACCTTTGCATCCTTTTTCAGTAATCTTTGACTGGGAATGTGGGACTAGCTATGGCTTGTACTGAGCTAGATAAATTAGTCAGAAAAACATAAATGAGAAAAATTAAAGAGGAGAAAGGGGAGATACTAGAAATCAGAGAAGTAAAATAAACATGAGAGGGAAAGAGCTATTAGTCCGTGCCATGTGACAAAATCCCAGAATTATCCTTTTCCCTAATATAATAATTCATATGAATTATTGAATTCAGTGGGGTTTTTTGGGGTATACTGAAACCTGTTTTTTTATAATTCAGTTTGGGCACTGATTCTCATGCACAAATCTACTATAATTGTTTCTGTGTTTTGATTAGTTTTGAATTTCATGTCTATTCAGTTTTATTTTACTTAAGTTCTGGTGAAAGATCAGATACTAAAATTGTAAAATAGTCTTTAATAATCAGACTTGTGGAATGAGTATTAAACAGTTTCCTCCAGCAGGCTCTGTATGCTGAAGCAGGGTCAGCTCAGACAGCAGTTTCATGAAGAAGCAGGTCACATAACAAAATCCATCAAATGTTCTCTTTTCTTTAAAAAGTCGTAATGAAGGTATGATTTTACTCTCTGAAGTCTCTTCATATTTCTGCTGTTAGTGATTTGCAGATAGATGCAATATTGCAGAGCTTTGACATTAATTAATCTTGAATTAACTTCTGGTCTGGTGTCAGGGAAAACTCTGATTTTGTTTCAGTTGTTATAGAGAAAAAAATGGGGATTTTTAAGGGATTGAATCAAGGGAGTAGATACTCAGTATGGAATTGCAGGGGAGATCTCAAAAGACACAAAAAATCCATTACAAACTTTACATAATGCTCTGTACATTAATGACTGGAAAAATCATATTATAAATAAAATCGCAACATTTGCAGAATGCTTTTATTCTCTTTGGAATGTCTTTTCTATGAAAAATCTTCTGAACAGTCTATTAATGCACTTCTAGAAAGATGCCATTGGCATTGCTTTTCTTTCATAGTTTATAAATATTCTAAGTGTATTAACTTATTAAGCAATTAGTCGTTTTGATACTATGGTAATTTCTCTCTTAAATAGAGATGAAAAATCTATCAATACACATTTCAAGCTTGTCGTATATTTTCAAATTGACAGTTGAATGCTATTTGGCACCCTTGTTTTGCAGGAAGAATGAATTTTAAGAATGGAACAACAAACTAAAAAATAGCAGGAGAATAGATAATGTAACATCTGTTGTAAAGTGGAATAAAACAGTTTATAACAGAGAGAATGTGGAAGTTTAGAAACAAATTCTATTTATTGACACTAAAACAGCAACCTAAAATTATTATTGCCTTCGCTGCTGTTTCACTGGTTCTCTTTTATAACAATATTACAATTTAATAAAATTGGTTAATTGCTAGATTGTGATCCTAAAATCACTGTCTCTCCTTCAGTATGGAGAGAAAATATTTTGTACAAAATGCAAATGAATATTATTGAAATGGGAATCTAATTTGCCAGCTGCCAGGGTAAAAGTGCTGGATTCAAATGAAATGTTTTTCAAAAGTACTAAAACTTAATCCAAGTTTCCAGATTTCCATCTCTTCTAGAATAAGATAAATTTATTACTGTTAAATGAGTTGCCCTGGAGATGCACCAGAGTAACTGAGAGCAGGGAGAATGAGATTTTAAAGATATATATCTCTAAAGATGAAGAGCTATATCTCTAAATTTGAAAGTGGAAAGAACATATATTGATTAAAATGGCATTAATTCCTTCTCATTATGAACTGTTTCTTTAGAGAATCAAGGAGAGGAAATGATGGTGCATATCAGGAAAGAGGTTTGGTTTGGTTCTCCCCTCCCACCTCGCTTCTTACCTTTACAATAAGTTGTAAAGTACATTTGAGTAGTACACGGAACCATGGATGTAAAGATGGATCATAGAATGGCTTGGGTTAGGTGAGACCTTGCAGTTCCTTTAGTTTTAACCCCCTTACCATGGGCAGGGTCACCTTTCATTAGACCGGGTTCTCAGAGTCCCATCCAACCTGGTCTTGAAATACATCCAGGAACGAGGCATCTACAGCTTCTCTTGGCAACCAGTTCCAGTATCTCATTTCTCTCTAATATCTAATAAAAACCTATATTCTTTCAGTTTGGACCCAGTCCCACTCATGTTGTCACTACATGCCCTTGTAAAAAGCCCCTCTCCATTTTTCTGTGGGCTCCCTGCAGGTGCTGGAAGGCCATAATTAGGTCACCTTGGATCCTTCTTTTTCCGGGTTGAACAATCCCAGTTCTTTCAGCCTTTACTTATAGGAGAGGTGTTTCATCCCTCTAATCATCTTGGTAGCCTACCTCAACAGGTCAATGTCCTTCCTGTGCTGGGGACCCCAGAACTGGGATGGATGCAGTACTCCAGGTGGGGTCTCACCAGAGCAGAGGGGGAGAATCACCTGCCTAGCCCTGCTGGCCCAGGATACAATTGTCTTTCTGGGCTGTAAGTGCACCTTGCTGGGTCATGTGCTCTCATCCAGCAGCACCCCAAGTCCTTCTGGACAGAGGTGCTCTCTGTTCATGCTCCAGCCTGTGTTGGTAGCATCATCCTGACCCAGGTGCAGTGCCTTGCTCTCAGTCCTGTCAAACCCCATGTGATTCCCAAGGCCCCACTTCTTGAGCCAGTCCAGCTTTCTCTGGATGGCATCCCATTCTTCAGGTATGCCAACTGCACAGCTTGGTGTCATCAGCAAATTTGCTTCATTCTTTTTCTGATAACATGATTTTGGTCTGCACACTCATGACTCCAAAGAGACATCATGGAAAACTGAAGAGGTTGCGCTTGAACAAGCTTTTGTCAGGATCCATTCAGCTGAATATTTTCAGTCGCATTCAGAATCTATTAAATGGAGAATAACTGTGGGAAGGAGAAGTATAGAATTTAACCTTGGCCTTGAGTTGCTAATATCACACAAGAATAACCTTTTTGTAATGTGTATTGTGACAGAAAAACAAGATGATATGAGACAGCTTTTGTGTACATTTGGAATCAAAGTAAAGAAAAAGAAAAAATGAGGGAGAAACAATAATAATAATGAGAGATAAAGGGGACTTCAGTGCCATTGCTCTCATAGCTGCTGTAAGAATCTTTTGAAGCATTGTAACTACAATTTACATATCCAGTCAATAGCAAGCTTGAGAGTTTCTATTCTAACTACTACTTTCTTAATATTACTTATAATTTTCATAATGCAATACTGTTGCATCATCTGAGTATTAAAATTCTGAGTGTTACAATTAATATAATAATGCAAACACTTCTCTTTGCCTTGATTCCAAGAAAACAAGATGTGTGCTGTGTTATTCTCTGTCAGTTCTCTTTCCCCAGAAAATAAACCTGGGAACTTGCTGGATGAATTGAAAAATATTAAGTTTGTGTAACTGGCCTGCAGAAGAAACAATCAGAAGCCATGGAAAGTATTTCAAGCCATTTATTTGGCTCTCATCACCTGAGAAGTTCGACTTGGGCTATAGCTTGAGATAAGGATCTCAAGAAGTAAGGGAAGAACTGGGGGAATCATGAGGGGAGCATGTAAGGAAAGCTGCAATAGAGAAAGTAGATTTAAGTACCATGGCATAAGGAAAGGAATGATGAAGATGCTCTTTTCACAGTGGACTGCAGTTACAAAGTCAGTGGCTAAGAGCTGCATATCTGTACACCTGATGATCCTATAGGATCTTTTCCAATCTAAACAATTATATGAGTCTATTTTTATACTCCCATTAAAGAAACCCAAAATTTTGTTTCACTGCTAATAATTAAGGAATGCCCATAAGTCACTTGCTGTAATTGTATTGTGAAAGGCGTCCTTGGGATTCCTTTTTCCTTGCAAATATACCTGAAATTTGAAATCAACTCTAGGGAACACAAGTGCAAAGCAGAAAGCTTGCATGCACCTCATTTTCCTTTCCAAACAAAGCTGGCCTGGACATTGTTCGGGTGAAAGCATCTGTAATTGTGCCAGTCAACCATCAGTAATTCTGTGTTCTGAGATAGGGCGCTGAACACAGTGGAACATCAATGGGGCACATCTGTCTCACAGCTGAGAAACAGGTTTCTTGTGAATTATCATCTTCCTGAAAAGTTTTATAGATTGTATATCAATCTTGTTATGAATGTGGTCTCTGTTTACTTGTGACTTTGCAGAGCAAAAACCCTTTTGGAAATGAAACACCTCAGTTATAAAAATAGGTTGTCATGATCAATACAAATCTTGCTTACATGTCCATGTAGCAACATAAGTGTATGTCTAGATATGGATTTTAATTTTTCTCTAAGATTTTTTTTTAGAAACAATTCATATCGGGTTTGGAAGTGAAATAAAATAAGTGGGCCATTTGTCTCTTCTGGTTTGGTTTGCGTTACAGAAAGTGAAAACTTACTCATTAGTTTCAACAGCTGAATAGGACTGGGTTAATCACCATCAGCTCCCACTTCTTCAGCATAACTGAGAGCAGTACCTGAAAATGTCTGGCATGTCAGTAAAAAATGGAGAAAGTAATAATCAGAAATTAAATATTCAAATAATTGCATAAAATATATTGAAAATGTGCATGTCACTGTATTTAATTGAAAATATGGTAACATGATACAGGAATATACTTGTAAAGAGAAATCTTTAATATTGCCTCTCTTTAGAGAGGAAGTTGTTAAATGTAAGTTTTATAGTTTCCTTCACTTCTTGTGGAAGCTGAAATATGTATAAAAGATTGTTAGGTAACTCGCTATTCTACTGTGGGCATGTAGCTGATAGAATAGTCTGGTTTAGTTGTATCTCTGGAGGGCAGGGATATGATCAAGGGACTCAAACTCTGAATGAGGCTACTCATTCTTCTCTAGGAAAGCCAAAATGGAAGAGAAAGATGTTCAGGAAGAAGATTAGTTGTAAAATGCTCAAAAGGAAAAGGTCCATGTGACTAACCTTTGTGCTATAAACTTTTAGTACTGTAGATGGAACATCAAGATCGTGTGGTTCTCAGATTCTTGCTTAATTCAAGTTTGAGGCAAATGCTATTCCTGTTCCACTCTCATTATTTCCTATCTCCTAAATCCAGTCAGAGACAGATACCATAGTAATCATAAAGCCCCTTTCCTGGGGATTCAGACCATGAAAGAAATAGCAACAATTCTGGGAATTGCAGTGGCAGTGGAGGCCAGAACAGGTGGGCAAATAGATAAGAAACGAGTTTGACCATTGTTTAAAACAGAGAGCCTAGATGACCTCTACAACTAAAGAAACTGCTGAGAGTGCCTCTGAAGAATGAAATTTAGTGTCTGTGGCATGGAATTTGGTCCTGTAAATGCCATTCATACATTACCAATTTACTCATTCATTGAAATGTGGGGATAAAAAGCCGGACTGAAAATCCTTTACTGAAATATCACCAGTGTATTACTTTCCAGAGCTCCCAACACATTCACTTTTCTTGCATGCTGCAAAAATGTTGGTTAATGCATCATTGAGGCTACATACTGAGAAGAACAAAAGCTTTGGGAAATGGTTTTCTTTATTTCTTTTCTTAATTGATTTTTTCCCTGTGTGCTGTTTTATATTTTCATTACCATGGTGCATGAAATGGTAAAAATATAGCTTATCCTTATTACCTTTGGGTTTTATACCTTATTACCTTTTTATTTTTATAAAGCCATTTTTCATAATGAAAATTAATTTACTTGAAACTTTGATTAAATTTTTATTTCATTTCAGTCTTAGTTTAAAGTGCATGCATGTATTTGAATAATTTTTGAAGGCATGCTCTTACAATTTAGAGATTATGTGGACAAGGTATTTTTAAAAGCAAATTTAAATGTTAATTAAAAGCTAGTTAGTAGTACTTCCAGAAAAACACTTAATACACTTCCTGTTTCTGAAGAACCCTTTGAAATATAGTCATTTAGTTGGTGGGCTAGAAACATCAAGAAACACTGCTCTGGGACAAGCCCAAAACTTAATTCTATGACAGTGCTTCAATTAATTTTGAAGGATTCTAATAAATCACACATTTTTATATAGTGAAAAATAAACTTCAAAGTATTGTTGTAAAAAATTGCCTTTTATGATGGCTTCAATAATAAAAATATCTTAATATCCAAAACTCACTGTTTATGCACTCTTCTCTTTGGAATGTCTTTAATGAAGTGGAGTGAGGAAGTGAAACTGAGAGGTTAACAGTCAGACCTGTGCAAACATCTGTATCCCATAGTGTCCTCTGGAAGCAGCAAGCCAATTATGTCAACGACTTTCCTGAATTCACCCCCTTTTTTTAATCAATTTTTCCCCCTATTTCTAATTTTTTCCCTCTCTGTTGCCTTCTTTAGTGTCTCTTAATTTAAATTTTGGTTCATGATTAAAGCAGCTTAGAGGGCTTTTTTAATTTTTGTGTGTGTACGCTCATAAAGCACCCTAGCACATAAGCATCTAACAAAATGCAAGTAGTAACACTGACAAAGGATAGGGAGTGCAATGGAAAAAGGAAAACTGTCTCCAGTAGCCACTCTGGAAAGCAGTGTCAGCATTCATTGAAGAGCTCTGGGAAGTTCTCTAGCACAGTGGTTGGCAGTGAGGTAGATGATTTTTCACCTGTTTTTTCTCTATTGCTATTCAATTTATCAGAACCTCCTTTAACCCTCCCACTTTTCATCGCTGGTTGTTATCATTAAATGAAGGCATCAGTGCCAATTGATGAATTAGCCATGAGTGATGTGTATTTATTACTTGTTAAGTTTGTGTATGCATGTTTTACAGGTTTACATTTATTCATACATAAATCAGTATTAATTACTTGCACGCGCTTTGTATTTTAGTTCTGTCTAACAAACTGATATTTTATGAAGTGAGATACAGAGGCAGTGGGAATGGAGGAGCCATTCTTAAACCAGTGTTAGATGCTTACTGTGAGAGGTCATCACTATTCAGCCTTGCAGGTGCAAAGCTGGGAGAAGTGTGATATAAGAACTTGAGTATGGGGAGAATAAAGGAAAAATAATACTACAGAGACTGAAAACTGCCCAAATAATGCAGGTAGAGGTTACAAAGCCATAATATTGCCAAGGCTGCAACTACAGTACCTAAGATACCACAAAACATTTGTTATTATTCCTGATGCAAATCCACTGTATCACGTTTTCTCTGCTTGTGTGAAGTTATTTGACTTTAAAGGTCGTGCTTCATACTTTTGTTTGGTTTTTTTTGACCAAGATTTGTAGATTTTTTGAAGCTTTGCCCAGAGTTTTCATTATTGCTATTGTAACTTAAGAAAATTAACTTAACTGTTTTGCACAGTCTGTGTATTTACCCTCTTTACTTACATTTACACGTATGGAGTGGTCTGAAGTGGAATAATTTTCCTGCATCACAATACAATCCACAAGTTCAGACACCTACTTCATGCACCTGATTCAATTAGTATAAAAAGAAAACCACCAAAACCAGCAACAAAAAAGTCCCTTTTTTTCTCTTTCCTCAGAGTAATTTCAAACTAAGAAATTAGTTCTACAGTATCTCACCTACAGATGTTCTTTGACATTTATTTGCAAGAAGGAAAGACACAGGCACGGTAAGGTGCACTTACTCAACATTTAGAGCCTGGCTGTGTAAATGTAGTACAGAGGTCATCTGATTTCTATCCTGGCTTGATGGGGATGTTACCCACTTCCTGGGCTTTAAGATAATGCTAGACTTGAAGGATTTTGATCACCACACCCTCCACACATGGTAAGTCCTTTTTCTGACTAACCCCTTGAAGATGTCACTTCCTACTATTCCAGTGGAGTCGAACCTCGTGATCCCAATACTGAGTTTGAGTTGGTTAAAGGAAAGGTTTTACACTGCTTCAGTGATTTGGCCACCTGTTTTGCAAATAGCATTTTTGCTGGTGTATATGATGCTGTTGGTTAAATTCTCCAACTGATTTTTAGTCTCTGAATTATTTTTTTACTTTCAAAACAGTATTTAAAGCAGCAATGAATTTCCACATTTATAACATCAGATTGCATAGGAAATGTGGCAGTATAATCATGTTGTAATTTATAGCTTTCTTGTACTTTTGGTGTTTTCAGTAAGTGTAATTTATGGAACCTTATTTCTGTACTTTTAGTATTTTTCTCTGTTTGCTCAGTGCCACTTTTACTTGATGAGCTAAAGATATAAATATCTGGCTTTCTACAAATTATTTCTAAACTCTCAGAATGAAGATGATTCTCTCTAGCATGAAAACTTTGCAACGAGATACAAGCACCTGCTGCCATTTGTGAAGATACTTTTCATCACTCTCTTCAGATTGGACTCCACAAAAACTAAGCAAGACTTCAACCTCCCATAGCAACACTGGAATTAGACAGCAGCATTCTTACACCCTTTTTTCTTGTGGAACAAAACAGTTGTGTTGATTTGTCTAGCAAGTATAGGACCAGAAACTGGGGTTTTTTTTTAACTTCAAAATATTTCGGATCAGTTAGAAGAATTTAGTTAAAAACTGTAGTGGAATTCGTATGTTTTGACTGATGGAATTCTCAGAAACATTACCTGGCTCCCTAATGATACTGAGTCACTGCAGTACAGTTAATAGATAACATTTTCCTGGGATTTTGGAGGTTTGGGACGTGCGTTAATTATTGAGCACTGGTCTATTGTTCTCCTGAGAGTCTCTTCTGTAAATAAGGTTTGGGTTTTTTATGTTTACGATGTTCTCTGGGGGAAAGAGGTGGGAAGGGGTATTGGTTTTGTTCCATGGCAGAATAAAACTTTTGCTTTATAAATGCCAAAGGTGGTTCTGTGCTGCTAAGTCTCTTTATTTCCAGTAAAAAAGAACTAGAAATAGAACAAAGTAAGCAGACACAAAAAGGTGTAGATTTGGATAACTATCTTCAGTCCTGTCATTATTTTGGTGCATTTCTTCTCTTATCTGCACTGTTTAAGTCCTTAGGGGTTCAGTTCAGTGAATTTTTTTATAGCAAGCTCCTCCTGTGTCAAATTTCTTTCATTGAGACAATACTTGGTCCAAAGTAGTTTTTTCCTCTTCTAAGGTAATCAAAGCCCTGGGAATTTCACTGTATATGTACTCCTTTACAGCAAAGAAGTTCCAGATGCTTTGTATCTTCAGATCATATTCATTTCTTCAGCCAAAATCTGGATTTTTCTCTAGAAGACAATCTTATGGCAGTGTTCACTTCAAGCCTTTGTGGTTCCCCAAGCAGCCTCTTCTATAATTGTTTGTATACCTTGAATAAATCAGGAGGTCCAAGCTGAGGTACTCCTGCTGTAAGCCATGCCAGTCCTTCAGGAGGTCCATAGAAATTTCATTATAAGAAATAATAGCTCATGTCTACTTCACACATCTGCTTTTCCATTAAAGTTATTCTACTTATTTATTTTACAACAAAACTCACCCTTCCACATATTTTCAGCATTTTTCCTCTGGATTTTTAATGAAATCATTCTCAGTTGAGAAATCCACTACAAGATAATTTGTTTTCCTTTGAATATGATAATTTAATCACCTTCTCACCTGCAACCTCCCTCTCATCCTTTTCCACCCTCAAAATATTCATTTTTTACAGATCTTGCTCAAGACAATGTATGAAATTCTTACAATATTTTTATTCAGAAAGTGTGAGTTTGGGATATACTGTGTAATTCTTTACAATAGTGCAGTATACAACTCTCTCCTCTGGAAATGGCATTTCCTGGACACTGTACATTATTTTATGAACCATTATTAATATGGTTTGTGTCAATTTTTCAGCAGAGCATTCTTGGAACAGACTTTCTTTTCCACTGCATTATTGCAGATTAATGTTGCTTCTCTGAGAAAACTGTATGCAAAAATTCTTGCTGTTTACAGAGAACTCATTTCACTGAAATAGACACAAGGGAGTCTGGCTTTTCTCCCCATTAAAATTAACTCAAGATTATCCTTTAATTTCAGGGATTGAGAGATAAGTATGTAAACTACAAACCTTTCAAAATGGTTACTTTTAAATTTCTGACACTTTAATATTGAAGTACAATAATTATAGGGGAAAAATCAATGCAGTAAAACACACCACTAGCTGTCATGAAATTGCCATGGGAGTCATAGGGGATTGTAAGTGACAGTGAAAAGCCCAGAAATTATGCATATGGGCTAGCATACATGAAAATCAGCTTTGAGCCTCTTTGAGTAACAACTTCAGGGTAGTGTAGCACTCGTATAAAATGGAAAAAGTTTCTTATTCAGAAAATGTAACAGCAATGTGTGATATCTGAACAGATAGTGGCTTTGACATTGCCATTTAGGTATCTGGCCTGTAAGAATGAAAATCATATGCAAAATAGAGGATGTTACATCACCGTCTGTGGAGCCCAAGTGCTGCATTAGGCAGATGGGGCTGAGGAAGGATGACCACTGTCCCTGTTGCCTTCAATTTAAAACTCAGATGTGGGTCTGGTTTTGTTCTGAGGATACATAACTTTTCTCAGGTGAGGAACCTTGCTATGAAATGACTCACTGTTACTAGAGGAGAATTAGTGTGTTTATGATTCATGCCTCACTGTAGTCTCTTCACAGGGCATGGCTTGGTCTGCTTCTTCCCTGGTCAATTCCAGGACTGCACATGGAATTTCTCCTCCTTCATTCTTGGGAATAATGGCTGAAAGTTCCCTTTGCTCAGCATGTGGACAGTAAATACCTTCTGGCCTTGAATGGTGGAAGCAAGTGGAAGGACCATAAGGATTTTCCACTCGCTTTGCACTGATATTTTTTTATACTTCTATATTGAAAATATTTGCTTTGTGTACGTACTGATAACATTCTTTTATATAGGATATATAGAATCTACAGAATTTTTTTTTTTTTAACATGGTCACTTTAAAAGGGAAACAAATTTCCATGAAATCTACTAATTTCAAAACCCTGGCAATTTAGCTGTGTATCCATGTATGTGGTCCTTTACTGCAAAACTCTCCAGATGCTTTGAGCCTTCCAGACCATATCTACTTCACTTCAAGTGATAAGATGCAACTTTACCAATGATAGGTAAATAGTCCTTGAAATCCACATCATCACATTGTAAAGAAATTCAGTTTCTTGTTTTCAGTATCGATGGTATCAAGATATTTTCCAAGCCCCTGAGCTACCACTCCACAATTAACACAGTCTCATAGGAGGAAAGGAGCATTAGATTTCAAAGAGCCAGGAAAATGATCTTTCAAATCCATTTCACACTGGCTTCAAGATGTGTTCTTCCTCTCAGTTGTGCAAGAATAATGTCTGGAAAACCTTTTATGCCTGTGTTCTTCCACTAGCTCTCTTAGCAGAATCTATAACATATGGCTGCTCATATATTGGACCACCAGAAGAAGTGCATACATTGAGTGCAAATATTCAAAGAGTTATCTACTGAAATAGCATTATATTTAAGTTCATCAGGCGTGTATGTAGTAAAGGCAAATGTAGAATACTAAACAAAACATTACAAAATGATGAAAATTTAGTATGCCTGTAAACTGAGCACCAATTGTGACATAGTGCTTGATACATCTGTAAACAAAACAGTTTTCAACTCCTTATTTCATTTCTACTTCAGATGAGTGATAAAGGAAGGTATGGACAGGATCACATTGATAAAGATTTGTTGATGATGTGACCCTTTGAAGATGTTTTTATTCAGGAAGAGTGTTGTCTGCAAACCTTTTTCTCAGTTGAACACTTGAAAGCAAGTCATGGTCCCAGGCTCTTAAATCACTGAGTGATATGACTTGAGTTTATGAGAACCCTATGTGTTAGTTTGATTTATAGTGATTCCATTTCTAAATTCCAGGTGAATTTTAAGCCAGTGGAACAGCTGGGAAAAAACCCAAACAGCAAATCAAATATAGCTGAGTTACACAAATGGTTCTTCTGCCTGGTGGATGAACTTAAAATTTCCATGTATTTTATTGGAGAAATTGCAAAACATGCTTCCCTTGGAAATGTGAACCTGTGCACCCTGCTGTGCAATGGGCACTCAGAGAATACACTGAACAGCAGCTGAACTCCTTCATGAGGGATATAGGGTTCAGTTCTGCCAGAAAACCAGGCACCCAGCGAGTAACTTCTGGATGACACTGCACATTGTCACAGCATTCTGGTGAATCATGAGTTACAGTGCCTCTTGATTGCTAATATGTTCATTTTTCTGATTTTTTTTTTCCCATTGCCATGTGCTGTTTTGCTTGCAGCACTTCAATGCCTATAAAACTGGCATGTAACTATTTGACATCTGCAATATAGCTTTTTTAGTTACATCTGCACTGTGCACTGCCAGCCACTGCACAATCAATAAAACAAATAAAGCTCATCAAATGGAATGAATTTTTTTACTAAAAAATAAAATTTTGTCAATATCAACAAAGTTTAAGTGTGGGAAAAGAAATATTTTGTTGCAACCTTGATTCAATTGACATATGTAAATTTGTAATT
This sequence comes from Cyanoderma ruficeps, assembly GCA_008694505.1. Taxonomy (NCBI): domain Eukaryota; kingdom Metazoa; phylum Chordata; class Aves; order Passeriformes; family Timaliidae; genus Cyanoderma; species Cyanoderma ruficeps. The sequence continues at coordinate 15,300,042 of VZDJ01000782.1, read as the reverse complement.
CCAGGTAAAGATAAAAGCAAAAGCTAGATGTACTTTAGACTAATTAATATTTCCCTCTGAGGAAAAGATGTAGAAGAATTTAAAAGTCATCTCTGCTGAAAGTTTTTCTCTTTTACTATAGTTCACCCTTTACAACTGCACCGATTGTTTATTTCAAAGGTGTTCTGTAATGATAAATGAGCAGTCACAGCAGTGCTATTATTTCAACAAAGTCCTTCTCAGTCTTATATTTTCGAGTTTAGTTGGATTTAAATGATATTGAGATTGGAAAAGCAATAGGAACATGCAAAAAGATTTCTAATGGAGCAACAAATGATTTTTTCCTCACTAAGATGCCAGAAGTCCATTTCACCATGAGGTTCACTATTGCTTTTGTTTCTCACTTTGTTTCTCTCTGATACAGTCTGGTTTTTTGATCTGCTTTCTTATAGGAATAGGTAATTTTACTGGTCATGCAGAAAGCTGCAGTAATTATTCCAGTATTGACCTGATGCTCTAATGGCAATGAAAGCTGGGTTTGGGATCGTTAAACACTGAGTCTCTTAAGTGGCTGAGGATCTTGTGTTTATCAATAAGACTGGGAAATGATTTAGCAACCAGATGCCCAAATTTTGCTTAGATATCTCCATGCTGAACTGCATTGCAGATTAACTCCTCTTGTAGCTATAAATACTGTATGCAGTAAAGCATTTTTACTGTCAGAATAAATATTATTGTAAATACAAAGTGAAAGGTTTATTTCTTAGCTGCTGAATTCAGAACTTTTCACATTGCTAGAAATTACTCCTGTCAGTTCAGGTCAAGTAGGAACTGTAGAGGCTCACCCCTTCAGCTGAGTCCATAGGGCTGGGTACTTCAAATACTGATTCATAACTCTAAATTTGTAGCTGCTACCCAATTTTATGAATCCTTGTAATGAAATGAGTAGGCCAATTAAATCAATTATAAAGGTTACAGTGAGTTACAGTGATAAGGTCTTCTGTTCATGAGTCCATACTTGTACTTCATAATGCAATAGTTTTACCTTTCACTGTACTACTATAAATTCATTGCAATATGAATTCATTTTTAGAGAAGAGTGGGAGGAATTATCAGTATAATCAGCTTTGTTGCTGACTTGCTTAGAACTAGATAAATCTTTCCCTCACATTAGTGACCCAGTCAGCTGTACTGAGATTTTTCAAGAGGAATTTTAATATCTAGAAGTGTATGCATTATAAAAATCATCTTGGTCTAAATCAGATTCATAAGACACTAGCTGGCAAATGATTTTGAGCTCTAATTAAATTCACTTGCACCTAAATGTGCTGACATAACGCTAAATGTTTTCATACACTACTTTAATCATTCAATTAATCAGTAATCTTAACTGTTAATGTGGTCATGTTCTCCGTCACGGTAATTTGCATGAACCTGGAATGAGATTTCCCTTGTTAAGGTGCCTGAGTACAAACTGTGGAATCAAATCTAAGCATAGTACATCCTTTCATCCAGAAGAATTGTGGACTGTTCTGCAATCTGTAGAGTAACTGTGTGAGTCACTGGCTCATTTAATGCAGCTTCTTTGATTGCTAAAGATTTTTTCTTTTGTAGGATTTTTTCTTCCTCTTTAATTCTTAAAAAATATAACATTTAAAATTAGAATGGCTGTTGGCTCTGCTCAGTTGCAAAAGAAGTCAGGTGTTCTCTTCATGAAAACTTCTGGACTTTGATCGAAAAGAACTGGGGAAGCACAATGATGAGATTTATAGTAGGCATAGCCACAGTATAAAAGGGAAAATCCCTTTGTCATTTTTTGCTAGATATGACAGTAGTATTCATGAAGGGAATGCAGGATATAAATTTAACACAGTGTCATTACAAACAGTCAGATAAATTTTGGGCAATAATTAGGAAGAAGAGTATTGCATAAAGCCTTTTTCTTTAATTATCTTGGTTCTAAAACTCTATCATGGGATGTTGCTGAATAAGATTCTCTGTATCAGATGGCATGAGATCTAAATTTCTGTTGCTCCAGTTATGATTTTTTGGTATCATATCATTAAAACAGGGTAACACTGTCTAAGCCTGTGATTGAAGGTATAGTTATCATGGTTCTGGTTTGTCCTATTTGATTGTCTCTGGCTTTATGCTGTGTTTCTGGCAGAGATTTCTGAAAACCACATGAGTCTTCCACTGATCAATGTCCTATCCTATCCAGTATGTTCTACTTCTGAAATGAAGGCAGGCATGCAGCCTCCTAATAGTTTTCCTTCAAACTTTCATGTGAAAAAGTAACTTGATCTTCATAGAAAATAAGCTTAAAGTGATAGAATCACAACTGAAAGAAGTCTGCTTTTAAATCATGCTGGCAAGCCGGGACCTCTCTCATATTCATCCATCTTTGCTGACTTGCTGCTAAAGCAAAGCCTCATGAATGTTGGATATTTTTTGTTTAGGCTTCTTTTCCCATCTTAGCAGAAGCATTTTAAATTATCTTTCGCACAACTCTCGCAGGCTTGGACAATCAAGTATTTCTATCCAAAGCTAATACATAAATATCCAATTTGAATTTCTTTTATTTATTTTGCAGAGACTTACAGTTTCTGAGCTGAAACCTAGGGTCAAAAGGTTAAAAAACATCCAGTCTGCCCAGTCTCTGGACTCTCTGGCAGTCGCATTCCCAGCTCAGAGACTTTCACTGCTGGGATCGGGGCCCCTTCCCTGTGTGTGGCTCCAGTGATCCCACAGGTGCCCGTTTGACTCCCTGCACACCCCACACTCACAGTCAGACCAGCTTTCCTTCCCCAGTCCACCCCAGCTTTCCCAGAGCAGAGCCTCAGATGGCTCTTTCCATAAAGCCAGTTATTCATGGCACAGCAACACAGAAACAGCCCCAGCTGGTGCCTCCAGGGAGGACCCTCGGCAAAGGAAACCTAAGGATTTTATACCCTTACAGTGTCTCCTCACACATCTCTCTCCTTAGTCCTCTGCTCCTGCTGTGTCTCCCAGAGTCTATCCACCCGGCTGGCACCACCCACCTTTGTGCCCTTTGCTAAGCAAAGGGTTGGCAGCTCATGGTCTCTTGCCTCAGGCTCCCACCAGCATCTCAGTCTGCATCTCAGTGTGCAGTTGGCAGACCGAGCTACCTGCACCAGATTTATTCCTCAGTCGTGCAAATCAGTTCTTTTTTACATAGATTTTCAGCAGTTCTACTGTTCCAAAGGCTCGGGATTACATCTTTCTCAGTAGATCGAGTATTTTGCTTGGATGTATTTTCTTATCTAAAAATAAAATAAAAAAGAAACAACCCACCTGATCAATAAAATAACTTAATATTTTGGCCAATGCATTGAAAGTGTAACACAGAATTCAACAACTTGTATATTTTTATGGCAATGTTGCAATTTGCACACAAACATATATCAAAATACACAGACAAACAGGTTTGTATTTCTCATTGCAACTTTCTACTACAAGTTCAAAAATAAGCAAATGTGTTGTCTTCCAGTCCATAAGTTTCTAAAAAGTTATTCTAAAGAAAATGTAATTTATATTACTCTATCTTTTAAAATCAACCAGTTATCATTGGAGATCATGATATTAAATGCTGGATTTTTTTATTTGTGTCACAAGTAAGACTAAATGATAGAAATTTCACCCTCAATACTTGTTTTTAAAAATATTTTATGGTGATTTACATACACAAGTAACAGCAAGTGATATTAAAGATTTGAAGTTACAAAACTATATTGCAGAACTAAACAAACTTTTTAAGTAAATATTAATCACTTATAAATGTTACTGAAAAATTAGATGATACATGTAATTACTGGCATCATGTTTCTTGGTCTTTTTTAATATGACAAGAATTTTTTCAACAAATTATTTAGATATGTCCTTTAGTGTGGGATTTAGGTGCATCTCTCACTATTTTATCTGAAATTCAAGCTCAAGAAGAACTGAAAATATAATTCTGATTGTATTTTCTTGGTGCTTTCCTGTGGTACTCAAAAAATTCAGTAAAATTAGGCTTACAAGCCTTATCGGACACCTGCTGATATTAAAAGAAAGATTTGCTGTTATTCTAGCTTGTGCTAGATTGGCATTTTTAAATAAACTGGTTTATTCCATAAATGTTAACATAACCACAATCGTTCTGGGTTTTTTTCAGTGTAAATGACAATAGACTTTGGCCACCTTGCATTTTTCATAAAATCGTGGTATGCTTGGTAAGCTCCAGTGTATTCCTGTTCATAGTGACATTCATTCACTACTGAACATCCTCTCTACCTTTTCTGTCCTCTCAGTCTTCCATATTCTGCTTCATACAATTCTCAACAATTAGACTTAAAAATACAAAACCTCACAACAGTCTTTGCATCACATAATTGCATCTTAAACAACAAAAACAGGGAAGTAAATTAATTTGCTAGCTACGGATGTATTTGGTATGAATGATCTGCTAGTCTTGCACCGTCACACTTTCATGATGCACTGCAAGCATATGATTTTAACTCTTTTGGCAGTGTGGGGATTTAGTTTTGTGTTGACAGGGGGAGCAGCATGTTAGTGCATGAATGGTAATGATACTTACTCCCCAGTTAGGCAAATAAAAATGACAGGTTAAGTCAAGCACTGCACTGAACCAGAATACATTTTAAAAACACAATATTTGGTAAATGGAAAAAGGCTGTTTTAACGTTACAATCATTTATTGAAAGAATGTAATTAAATTTGTACAAAACGTGGTTAACTGAAGGAAAGTCTTGAGAGAAAGTTGATCATTTAATAAACCTCCATTGTCTTTAAAATACTGAAATCAGTGTAAGAGTAGTATTTTATCCCTTGGGCAATTAAAGAGTAACATAACTGAAGTTGTTGGGACTTCACATTGTAGAACTCTTCTGATAGTTCAGACTGAAAACAGACTTATTTTTCCTCTATTTTAGTGCATGAATTCTATCCCTCCCTTCCCAATCATAAATAATATATCCCTGTATGGGGATTAGGAATATCAGCCTGAGTTTTCCATTAAAATGATTCATTTCTTTCTCTTTAAATTTATGAATATTTATCAAGGGATTATGGGTTAGTTAATAGTATTTCCCCTTAATACATACACATGAATTCACTTGCACATAAGTCTGAAAAATGAGAGGTATCTATCTTGGGACTAGACTGCTCCTAAGCTTCTGCTAGCAAGCTGTAAGGTAAATATTCTTTAACAAGCAATGGGTGAAAAGTAGTCTTTCCTCCCTCAATGTGAAATGTAGACAGATTCTGCCCATAAAACTTTTTTTTTCCTCTCACTTCAAGGAAACACAGACAAAAAACCTGTATGAGAAGTTTATATGTTGTCTGGAAAGGGTCTCCCTGATAGCTGAAAAGGACTGTAAAGAGCCAGAATTGTTGACATAGGCTGAAGATGAAGTTCTGAGGTACAAAGCCTCCTAAAACATTTCAGTGAGGGGTGAGAATGAGCTTTTAGGCTGCCAATAGGTTCAACTGTTAGATTTGCCACAGATTTGAAACCAAAATAGGACATGGATTTGGTTGGTTGATGCCCATGTCCATATGCTACTCTTGCATGTATCATACACAGTAGCTGCAGCTTAAACACACTGCAAAATTATAAAGAGCATTAAGTATAACAGAATGGTGAATCTTTGATGTCCCTGTTACATATGGAAGAAATATGGTGGGGCTCCAAAAGACAGGTGACTGATTATGGATGAAATCTTTTTTCCTCAAAACCAAAAACAAATGAAACAAAACCAACCAAACAAATAACAAAAATACCCCAACAAACTCAACCGCACCCCCATAAAAGACAAATAATTTTGTGTAGTCTAGAATGTCCCTAATTCCACAGAGCCTGGCATGTCACTCAACTGCTTTTAAGGATTCCTTTGCAAAATTATATAGAATAAATTAGTTTGCTGATATAGGTCAATGTTATCTTATTGAGACCATGGAGATTTTTGGTTTTTTTATGGTTTACCTGTGTATGTTCAGACTGCAGAGTAGTCTGAGTGGCAGCATAACATAACATTTGAAATTTCTCCAAAATTTTGATATTTGTCACCAGTCTTTAGTCAAGTGGTTGTTTTAATGTGTTGACATCCATCTCAGAGGCAGCTATCACAAAGTATTCCTTGAGGAGACCACGAGACAAACTGTACAAAGCCATAAAGAACTGTTGTATATAATCTGTGAACCACATCTGTGACTTAATTTCAGAATGATAGTCTGAAACCAGTAGTTAGATCCTTGTTTGAAGGCAGTTGAGACTTTGCTTTAAAACGTCTGTCAAGTTGTGCCCTCTTATGATGCTAAAGAAAGTACTACGTCAAGTGGTGAATTTAGAATTTAGACTTTAATTCATATTTTACTTTTTTGTTCTTCTGCAGATAGTAACTTCATCCTTGCAAATGCTCAGGTGGCTAAGGGATTCCCCATCGTTTACTGCTCCGATGGCTTCTGTGAGCTTGCTGGGTTTGCACGGACTGAAGTCATGCAGAAGAGCTGCAGCTGTAAATTTTTACTTGGTGCTGAAACAAATGAGCAGATGATTCTACAAATTGAGAAGTCATTGGAGGAAAAGACAGAATTTAAAGGAGAAATCATGTTCTATAAGAAGAATGGTGAGTCTTCCTTTCCTGTTCTATTAGTCATAAGGAATGAAACAGCATATCATATACAATGCATATAATGTTAATTTCTAAGTAATAATTTAGTGTGTCTATCATTCAAGCCTATGAGAGTAGATTTGAATAATGACGGTAAGGTACACATTGACACCATGTTTATATTGGTGTTATTGATTTTAAATAAATATGTTACAAAGCTGCAAAGAAGAAATTCAGGGTGCTAAACTGCATCGTAAGGCATTTCTTTGCACTCAGTATGACTCTGTTTTTAATTCTTTTTCTTATACCGAAGTTTTTACTTCTTATTGCTGAAGCTGCAATGAAAACATTCATATTCACCACAAGACAAGCTACATAAATTTTCAATGCCATCAGTAAAATACTCAGATATCTAAATGAGCCAAGTGATTTTTTCTCAATAGCTACTAGACATAAACACAATAATAATTATTTTCAAAAAGTGAAAAAATTGTGTTCAACTATGTATTGTCACATAAAGCTTTGCTGTGGCAAGGCATTTATACGGACAATTTCATAGTCAAGATGCATGAGGCACAGAAGACAGCAGCCCATGATGCAAACTCCCCAGCTTCTTTCATCTATATCAGGCTCCTTCAGTGTACTTATTCCATATATTTCTATTGCCAACTTCACGTGATCTTCAAACAGGTTACACAAAGTTTGAGATAATGACAGGATTTCAACCAGGGTAACAGGAGCTGAGTGATCCATGGACTCAGTGGATCCATGGGTGTTGAGTATCACTTTCTCTTTTATTATATGGCTAGAGTTTATAGGCATAAGTCTAAACCACATTTTTCTCACAGGTTTTCTCTTTTTCTGTCTTTATTAATGAAACATTTTTCTTTCAAATAATACTATTATTATATTCATTAAAAAGTTATTTTCCAGAAGTCATAACTGCATAATGACAACAAAGTGATTTGGAGTGTTAGGAGAAGGCAGCTTCAGTTTCACTCACAAAAATGAAGAAGAATGTTACTTAGGTGGCTTGTGTTCATGATAGCTGCTCTTCACAGTATGAAAGTTTGAAGTTAACCTGGAAGATCCTGCTAAATGTTTCCTCCTCTTGAATTTTTGGGGAGGCTTGGGGGTGTGTGAGGGTGTTTGGTTTTGTTTTTTAGCTTATAGAAGAGACTCAGACAGTTTCTTGAAATTGTTTCAGACAGGTTATTCAAATAAAATAGCTCCAAATTCTAAAACATGTCTGAAAACAGAGGGAAAATTGTTTTAACCTGGAAGGATAAGAGCTGTTTTTTCCAAGTATTCTATAGTAATAACTGGGCATGGAAAGAAGGTATTTCAAGGTATTTAAATCAAAGAATTAAAGCTAAGACATTTCATTTCATTGTCTTTGTCCTGAATGATAAATTGTGATTCCTTTGCATAATAAAGAGGTGCTTCAAATCTGTAATAGATATGATTAATACAGGCAGAAAGAGATTTCAGGTCAATTAGCAGAGAAGTAACTGAATCACAGATAAATAGATAAAGAGAAATTGTTAAAGCTAAAAGAATTCCCACTATCCATCCTACATTCATGCCTCTGTATAATTTGACTGGAAGCTTCCCTAATACATTTTCTAAATAGGAATAAATTTCCCTGACTGCCCATTATATTTTTCATTTTGATGTATTTTTGTACCACTGGGAAACACTGGTATTAAAACAACATGATAATTTCTTGTATAAAAGAAAATTTATCTTAAAAATAGTCTTGGTTTTTCAACAGAGCTACAAGGTGCAGGCACTAAATTTGGCAAACTGGAGCCATTTTAGCTACAGGTTTTTGTGTTTGGGCTGGGTTTGGGGATTTTTTCAGAGGAAAGATTGAACTTCAAGAAGGTGTTAAGCTTATTCAACTTTGTGCAGAAAAAGATTGTAAAAATATTCTAAGACATAAGAACTTTGGGAATAATATCCCTGAAAGGATTGTATGGATACATTCCAGTATGTCCAATATGGAAAATCACTGTTATTTGGGCTGGTATAATGCCAGGAACATAGGTCAGTGGGAGACATGTAGCTAGCAATGAATGTCTACTTATCACAGGGCCACTTTTCAATGTCCTCTTAGGGCTTTAGGGTGACAGAGAGGAACCCCCATCTGGCTTTGGGCTGCTATTTAGCACAGCCTTGCTTTGCAGGCATAACTACAAGACCAAACAAGCACTTCCAAGCCTCAGGGTTACTTCTGAGCTCATAGAATAGACTGATGTGCTTCAAAATACTTCTTGAAGTCTTAATAGTTAGTATAACACTATGATAAAAAATTACTATGAGTCACATGGATGTATGAATCCCATAACTTACTCTTGGTTTGTTCTTCTGGATTTGGTCTAAAATGTACATCTTATGTGTCCTGGTTTTTGGGGCGGACGTTCAAGGTTACAAAACTGAACATGCATCTATTCCTTAATTGTCACATTTTTCAATATTTTAAATTTGATTTAAACTTATTTCGAAGCTGGTTCAGTTTTTATCATTAAATTAGACTGTTCATTCTTAACAAGTAGCTTTGATCTGATTTTATTAAGCTTGAATATGGACCTTTTACAGTTATTTAACCATCATTAAAGAATTCACATAACACCTCTGCTCAGTAATTGTTAGTTAAAGGAATGATTGCTATAACTAAAGCAAACCCAGCAGTCCACATGCAATTTCACAGAAATTTCCACACTGCTCTGAGCTGATAGTGCAGCAAGAGTGGTGCAAGGAGTTGGGTAGGAAGCTGAGTAAAGTGGATTATCTGTCTGTGTTGGATGAACTGCAGCGCTTCATTGCCTTTGTCGTTTGGGTTTGGATTTCAAGAATGATGTTAAGCAGTTGTCCTCTGACCAGCCCTTCTGAGACCAGTAGAAGTGGATAAGAACTTTTTTCTATATGTGTTCTCATTTGGGAATTTTAATGAATTCTTAGGACAGGATAAACTGGTTGTAACTCCTCATCCCAAACATTTTCTGCCATGCTAGGAACCATGGCCACAGATACAGCAGCTTCAGAGAGAGATGTCTTTTGAAAATTCAACTCAAAATATACTTTTCATCATGGTTTCAGTATTTATTTTGGTTCCTCAGTCAGTTTCTTGCTTTTTCTTTGACAGAGCTATATTAGTTTCTTGAAGAGTATCAGAAAAGGAGACTATTAAAAGACAAGGAATTTTATGGTTGTTGCCTTCTTCAGAAAGTTTTAAAATTACATTGCTTAGGAGCTGATTTTTAAACTTTTTTTCCTGTTACTATTTCTACATTTTCTTTAAAACATCTGCAACAAATTAAGTTGTCAATTATGATAATGGAAATGCAAATTAACCTTTCGAAATTCAAGTGAGTTGTGAGAAAAATGTTCACTCCTGGATCTCTTGTTTAGAACAATCTAAAAGCAGTTGGACACTATGCTGTATGCTGAGGAACTATATTTAAATAAACCCTTCTTTTTCTCCCTGTCAGACTTTTTCTGAAATTTGTCAATAGCAAGTACAGGTAGTTAAATGAGGTGCTCACATTCCCTCAAACTGAAGTACAATTAAGCAGCTGTGTGGATTTGGTTCCTTTTTTGTTACAGCCTAAGATAATGCTACAGTAAGCCTTGTAATCAGTGACTTAGTCCAATCTAAGCTCTCCACCTTCAGTTGCTGAGAAGGGCACACCTTGGGTCCCCTACAACCCCATCAGATTTATTTCCTTTGGCTCAAAATTAGGTTAGTAGTGTTTGCAAAGAGGTCTGTGCTTACACACACAACCTTTTAAAACATGCAGTTGTTCCACAGCCTTTTTTCATTGAAAGGAAATTGGTCTCTTTCTGTGTATGTGTAAGTTGTGTGAAACACAGTGTAATCAGTAGTGGCCACTTGTGATTTATGGGCATTTGGGAGACTTCACTGTGGTGACCATCATTTCTGTGCACCCCAGAAAAAGGGCTGTTTGCACAAGCCTTTGTGCATAGTGAAAAATCCCCACTGTAAAAGGTCTGGAGCAAGTGGGTATTGCTGGGACTATCTTTACAAGATCCTTTAAGACTTGGGTGTAAGCAGAGTTTTCTTTATCTGTGGCAGTTAACCAGGATTCAAGAGACATTTAGTCAGCTTCTATGTGTACACTGATTTACACACTTTCTGGTTATGTCTTAGGCATGTTCCTTGTAGTTCTTGGTCCCTAAAAGTTTGGTAAGTAAATTGTAAGGTCAGGAAGATATGATGTATTTAATTTCTGTATTTATTTCTTCATTTATTACAAGTCAGTAAGATTAAATCAAGGTATTTTATCTCTTCTCATCATTGCATGAGAATATGTGTTTTGAAAAGGTTATATCCATATCTGGAAGGTCAGGATTAAGGTATTGTTTCAGATGGGCAGAATATGGGTAGAGAAAGCTCTTACTGAGCTACTGGAGTCATCAGGCAAAAGGGTGTTTGACGTCTGGGTGTAACAGTGTTCTCACATGAACAGCAATGACAGCCACAGGTAAATGAAATAAAGCTCAGGCCATGAGACATCATCCATTGCCCCTGCCACGTTTGTAGTTGAAAAGCGTGGCTAGAGAATAGCAAAGGTTATACAACATCATTTCTATTTAATTCATTCCTTGTGTTAAGAAAACAGAAAGCTTTTTTTAGACAAAGAGTTCTATGTTATTTAAAATTGTAGAAGAATTAGTTAATTATGAAGAAATTGAGGAGAAATTAATTTTTTTTTTAATGAAATAAAATTGGATTTTGCTCAAGCTTCTCTACAAAAAGTATTTTTCTTATTGCAGAAACGGTATCTGTTCTTTCCAACAAGAAGTTTAAACACATACTTTTAATGGCTGTCCAAAAATATTCTATAGCATTTTGAATCATGAGAGTTGCACGGTACCATGTTAAAATTAACTGGCTGCCTTCTTTAACAATGTCCTGAAATCCACCATGTCTTTTGGAAGCTAAGCCCAGCAGTAAGAAAAGGGGCATTTATTAGAATTTTCTGATTGTAGTAAAAAATTCTGTACAGAGACCTCCATTTTCTTGTGACTACTTTCTGCTACTTTCTAGTGACAAATTTCTACTTACTAATGTAGAGAAAGCCCCTTGACAAGTTGCTTGACAGACCAGTTTGTAGCAATGGGGCCTCACTGCTGCTTCACTGCTTCTGCTTCTCTGCCTTAAAAACGTCATCTAAAAATAAGAAAGTTAAAAAGCTTTTGTGGTAGGCTTGCTCACATTTGCTAAATTATAGTACAAAATACAGGAGGAGGGAAATAAGAAAAGCAAGCAACACTGAAAGATTAATCTGAAGGTAATATCTAATTGCTATTACCTGAGCCATAAAAAATAATTTTCAACTTTATAAAAGAAGAATTTTTCTTTTTTCTTTTGTCTTTTTGGGTTTTTTTAATTTATTTTTCTTTTTTTTCTGTTTTCTTACTCTTTTTCGCTTCCCCTTTCATATAACTCATTAATCATTAGGAAATTCCACTGATTTTTGGGAAATCTTCCTCTTTAAAAAGCAGTATAGAATATACATAGAAGGTAGGTCCTCTGTTTCACAGAAGAGGGAATTGTTGTCTCCTTTCTCTCCAAACCCTTCATTTGCTTGACCCATGGCTTCTGATGAAAGGTGATGTGTATTTATGAAATGTTTTGATGTTTTAGAGACAGTCCCTGCAGCAGAAGAGAAAGACAGAGCAGGCTTGTGCTCCTCCGTAGTGCCCGGGCTTAAACTCTACAGAGACCTGGGTGAAGTGGTCAACAAAAGCCTGAAAGAGAACAAAACAAGGGGGTCAATTTTAGTTAGAAGAAAAAGAAAAAAAAGAAAAGGCAGCAAAATCCCCTGTGTGCAATGTGATCTAAAGCATCTGAGACCTTTTTCTAGAATTTAATGAGACATCAACAAGACTGAAGCTTACGGACAGTGCTGATGCTTCCTTCTGATGGCGTTCACGGTGATATTGGCTAATAGCTTCTTTCAGTAGCAACATGATGTATTAAAAGCATAATTCACTGAGAAAAAGATTTGTTCTTCTAGAACCACGTTGATAGGTAAATAAATCTGTGTGAAATTTTGCTGTTACTTGTTATATTGCTAAAACATGGTGACCTTCACTGCTAACAGATGCAATTTGTTTCCACACAGCCACCCTGGGCTTGCAGCTGTACCTGCTATGAATGGCTGTTGGTGCTGCTGGATGGTTTTTGTTTGTTTGTTTGTTTTTAAAAGACTTTTCATTGTGCTTCTTTTTATACATCTATTTTTAGTAAGAGACATTAGTATACATTTTGCAGAAGGATGTTCATAAGACATCTCACTAGTCACCCTTCTCTTCAAATTTTTCTCATAATTTTATGGCCACACTGAGTCTGCCGCCTTTTATTTTTATGAGATTTAAATCAAGCTTTGGCTAAAAGCTGACTCGGGTGCCTGTTCTTCACGATGAATTAGGCTGTTCTTTGGATAAAGAAAGTTCAAAGTATCATTCCTCCAGTTGACCATATGGCTCTCTTCTGCTGACATTTCCTTATTTCGTCCCTGATCCCTAAATCCACCTTCTGGATTATGATGCAGACCATTTGCCACCTCCTGTGCTGATGCTGTGATGGGTTCTTGCTTTAGTTCCATAGTTTTTTGGAAGGTGGTAGAAGGCTTATGTTAGCACTGTCTACTGAACCCTCTCACTGATTTGGGTAGGGAATTGCATAAGCAGCTTGATTTTATAGAGCAGCTGAAAAACTAGGAGGTTAAAACCTGCTGCTTTCCAACTGGTGGGGTTGCTATCATTTGTTTCATTGGACAGGCTCAGAGACTGCTTACAGCATGTGCTCACATGGACTGAAGTGGTGAATTGGGAAGATTAATCCTCTCTACCATGTTACATAATTGCTCAGTGTGTGTTTCAAAACCCTGCCGTACAAAAACCCTCCAACCTGACAGGATGGAATTATCAGTTCAGATCCATGACTCAACTTCATCTCAGGTCCCAGAGTTAGCCCCCTCCTTCCAGAGAGGTGCCCATGGACTGCATATGAAGTATAGGTTCAAGTTCTTGAATCATGGCCTCAACAGAAAATCTATAAACTTGCTGAATAATATTAAAATTCTGAATAATATTAACAGATTGAACAAGGATTATAGACAAGTATTATAAAGCAAAATATTATCTGACCTACCTCTGTGGGAAAAGCACTGTGAAATAAATTGCACAGTTTCTAAAATGTAGCCTTTCAATATAAGTGAATGAGTAACCAGTAGAATCCCCTTTTTCTCCACGCCATGTCCTTAGAAAACTTTATGAATAAGCATGAGGTTGCAGCCAACACCTCTTCCAGTGCTGGAAGATCTCCCATTCTGCAGACTCCAGGCCTTCTCTTTCTAGGGGCTGCCACTGCCAGAGACACCAGAGTGAGGGTCACAAACATATTTTGCAGATATTTTACTTTTTATAATTTTCACTTTATTTTTGAAACTGAAAATGTGAAACTTTTCTTTTTAGGTATAGTGGTCTGTTTGGAGATCGCTGGGTTTTTTGCTTACAGTAAATTACATATTGTCTTTGAAGTCTCTCTTTTCAGATAATAAAATAATGATCTTAAAAGCAAAAGAATGTAATTTGAAAACATGGCTATGTTTAGGTGAATATGCACTTTAACTCCTTTGGATGTGAAAATATAAGATAGAAATTCAAAATAACAAATATGTTTTTATTCATATATATGTATCTCTACAAATATGTATGCAAATATATGTCCAGGCATACACAATGTATATGAGAGATCATCCTGTTTTAAAAAAAAATCTTGCCTTCTTTTCAGAAGTACATCCTGCAGTAGGCTGAAAAATCATATTTACTCCTGTGATTACATCTACATGTTGACTCTGAAAGTCCAAAAGGAATGACCATAGGCTATAAATACAGTTTTAACTATAGAATTTTAAAAATACAGTAATCAATGGAAAGCTAATTTGGCTTATTTGGAAATTGTTTGATTGAAAGCAATGAAGTGAAGACTAAACTGATCAGGAAGGGCCAAGCCTGACTATTTCTGAAGCAGTCGGTATGAAGATATTGAAGAAACTGTATTTTGTTTTGTTTTCTGTTGCTTTTGTTTGTTTTGGTTGGGTTATTTTTCATTTTAGCGAAAGATGTTGTATATTTGCCTATATAAATAGATTGTCTCAATTAGTACTTTCCCAGGAGTTAGTTGACAAATACTGAATGCCCTGCACTAATATAACTGTGACAAAGTAATTATCATTGGAGGGGGAGGGAAAGTAAGTTGCAGACAGATAATGTTTATGAGTCTACCCTGAAGCTTTTTCCGTTTAAACAGAATGCATCTCACTGACTTAACTGAGTTTTTAGATAATCCTCTGTGTTTTGCTAATTGTCATAACTGCAACCCAGTAAATGTATTACATCAGGGAAGTACTTATCTCCCTAAATGTCGTTTTCTTTTCTAATCTGGATGGAGATAGGAAAAGGAAATTAGGGCAGACAAAAAGAAAGTGGTACGCTTAAGGATAATGTATCTCACATGGCATTAAAAGGCATTGCTTAGTTCTCTGCTTTTGTTCAAGGAAAAAGCTCAGGGTAACTAGAGGATTTTGAAATGGTTTCATTAAGGAGGGAAGGTAGTGGAGCTGTATAAGGAGAGACCAGAAAGCTGAGTAAACAAAGCTTAAACTGTAGATGTGCTGGAGCTCTTAAATTAGTGTGCCTGAAACATTCACTGCAGACTGTACTAGGTGTTGCATACACACACTGCTCCACTAAGGCTGGAAAAGACATGCTCTCAAACTAGGAGCTGCCGTAACACCGACAGTCTGTGTCCAAAAAGTGACAAACAGGAACGTCAGGGCTGTTAATTAAGCTTGTCTCTGCTTAACATTGGAAATTTGCAGGAGAGGAAAGGACAGGAGATTGTTGTGTTGAGAAGGGTCTTCTCTTAGGATATCCTTTCCCTCTGTTCATCTCTCTCTCATGGCAACGATGGCAGAGAAAGTTAGACATGCTGGGCAATATCAATATGAGGCATATGACATACGAGGCACTGGATTACCTGGCAGCACAAGAAACTGAGCAGAGGTTGAAGCTGGGCACAGAAGAGGCTGGGAACACATGGAGGGATGGATTTATGTATCTCTGATGAGATGTAATAGATTTGAATAATTGCACATGGTACTCCGTAGGGTTTATAGAGGACTGGAGAGCTATTTTTAATAGGTTTTAAATCAACGCTACAGGATTAATAATTCCCTACTTATTCATACTGAAATACAAGTTTTGCTTTGTTATTAAAGTGTCTTACTATCATCTTTCATCTGCCAAATTCTTGGGACACAACTGTATTCTGCTTTGAGATAGAAATAAATTTTGGACTGGATCAATCTTGGATGCATTAATGGATTACAAATCCATTTTGGAATAAATTTACATTGACTGTGAAGAGACTTACTTCCAGGATACAAGCATGATCTGGTGGTCACACAGAAGTGGGGGAAACAAGTTCTTATGAAACAAACTCTTATGAAAATGTTAACACAACCACTTGTTCCCATATAAGTCAGCTTCATCATAGCCCATATGAGTTCTTAGTTTTGTGATTTTTTCTGACCAGAGAATGTCACCAGGTGTAGCAGATAAGCTGCAACCTGCAATAGCAGAATTCAAGAAAAAAAATTATAGATTTTATTAACTTATAAATTTGATTTTTTATGAATTTGATTTTTTATGGAGATGAATGAGGTGATAATTTGCTTAAAGCAGCAGAATTTTGCATTATCTGTCTTAGTTTATGACTGTTGAAGTTATTATACTTCCAACGGGGAAAGTATTTGAATTTATAGCTACAGTCTTCTTGCAGCTCCCTCCCTGTTAGTCCACTTGCAATTTTTTAAGCATTGTTTTCTTTGAACTTTGCTCTCCTCAACAAAATGTTGACATCTTGTCAAAACCACATAACTTTCAAAATTAACTGTTATCAATGAGGCTGGGAATTTTTGGGTAAGCTGAGGAGAAAGTTTGGTTTCCTGAGACAAAGTCTTTGGCAACCTGGTCTGTCACTCTTGAAATGGGAACTTTCTGTGGTGGAAAAATGGAAATTATTAGGCTCAAATATCTCTGGTGTTATGATGCCTCCAGAAGCAGGTTTATTTTGCTAATAATTAGTAACTTCCAATGAGACACTGTTGAAATACTGAGGATTTAGAATCAATCTTGTTGGCAAGTTATGGGAGCCACCTACATGAAAATATTTTTATCTTTGTCTTCTACGTAAATCCCTGAAAATAAGATGATGTGTTTTAATAGTTTCCTTTAAGGCTTGATTTGCATCTCCCTACAAGACCATTTAGTTTGCTAAGTCACCTACTTAAACAAAAAGAAATATTCCAGATTTATGATGGCTTGTGAAGCCTAATTCTGCTGTCTTATGCATATGTGTAATTATTCCTTGAAGAGCTATTGCTTTGTGCCGCAAGATTTTATCTCTAGTATGCAAACCATTTAAACTTTCTTTCTTTCTTCAGACACTTGGGCTCTTAGTCTAGGGACCATTACATTTGGTTAATTTGATATGTTATGTGCAGATTCAGAGCTTCACAAAAGAGCTTGATCCCTCTTCCTTGCACCACAGAGATGATGGAAGGGACAGTATAAACTGGATCATTGTCCCTCTGGAGTGCAGTGAGGCAAGAAAAGTCCTGAGGAATTGGAGGTCTGGAAGTGGATATAACCACACAAGTCAAAAAAAGTAAAAGGAAACCTTAAGCTTTTCTTCCTGGACAAAACTAATCCCATACTGTCAAGAGCAAAAGGAAACCATAGCTTGGCATGAGTAGCATTCATTCCAATTCTTTATTAGATTTCTTAATAAAAAAGTATTAAGTAAAATTTTAACAAGATGACTTCAGAGTTTATTTATTTTGTGAAAGAATTACATAAACTTTTAGCAGACCATCACCCCACGTCATATCTCAATTATGAAACTTCTGCAATACCCAAATATCCACAAAGATATTTCCATTCTTAGTGTTTCATTGGGCTCTGTCTGGGGTGGGCATGACTACAGATTACAAATTAGCATACGGTGAGTGCACACAGCTCATCGACAGAGCTAATGGTCTCAGTCTGTCTTGTGGTTTAAGCAGGCCTTATTTTCTAGTGAAAAGAGTGTTTGGTTTTGGAGGCTACTGGCATTCTAATGGCAGGGTTTTGTATAAAATCTCTCTTTTAAATGCCGTGGTCTGTTGACCCTTGTTTTGATTTCAGTCTGAGGACAGACTTGTAGCTGTCAAAACGAGGTAAGGTAGAACGGGTGGTTGAGAGAGAGACCATAAAGCACTCTCCTTTTTTTGTATGTATAAAAGGTGGACTATAGCCAAATTGCCTTGTGATAAGATTATGCTTCATTTGGTTTCTTTTCTCCTTCCCTGTGATGTGCTTATATAAGCCTTGAGGATATTAAAATATATTTTGACCCTTCGCTTCATAATGCAAGAGAGAGATTAGACTCTTTCTCCAAGAGTGGTGGCTTGAAGCAATAAAAAGAGTCTGTATATAAATAAACCTCCAAAAGAAATTTCTTTGATAGACGACTCTTGACAATACAGAAAACCTTTGTATGCACCATCTGAAGCAGGGAAGGAATTTCTGTCTCACAGATGACTGCATTCAAAAGAACTGTAACAAAATAGGGCACTGCTTTTTTTGATGAGGAGAAAGTTCTTCTTTCGGTTTATGGAATTATGTGATGCTGGCTTTCAGTAACAGCTATGTAACAGATTGCATTGCAGTTTATTTTTTTGAGGATGTTCCTCAATAGTGAGAGAGAGAGGTCTTCTTTACTTAGACCACAACTACCATCAGGAATGCAACCTTATATTGACTTAGTCCTGACCTAAAACAGATCATCTCACCTAGTACAAAAACAACTTCATATTCATTTGCTTCTTTCAGAGAAAAAGCAGAAAAAAACAAACAAAATAAAAATGCAAAAAACCCACCAAACTAACCAGCTCAGATTTAGGACTTCTAAAGATTCAGTATACAAATGCAGCCAGGACTGACAGCCACCATACATGGCATTAGCCTGGAACTCTTCAGGAGAGAAGTAGACAGTGCTTCTATTGGATGTGTGTTTTCTTTAGTGGCACACACCATATTTTATGCATGTTTGCTTTGCTTAGTCAAAATATTCAGATATATTTACAGACAAGGAGAATGAGAAAAACAAATGAAAGAAAACATGATTGAGAGAAACTAAATGATGACAGGATGTGGAACAATTTCAATGACCGGTGTTCAGTGACAAATATTCAGCTGTAAAGAATTCAAATGCTCTTTGATTATACAAAAGAGCCAAAGCATTAAACCATTAAATATTAAATCAATTTGTCTCTAATGATTAAGCATGTTGTAATAACTCACTTAAACCTACAAATCCATCATTTCAGACAATACTACTGTAACTGAGTCAGGTTTGTTTGAAATGGCTGATGTCTGCCTGAACTATCTTTCAGGCCTTAATGGCTGGTGTGTGTGTAGAAAAGACACATATCAATTGAAAAGAGTAAGATATACTTCCACTTCTGGAGGAGATGGCAACATTTTCTTAAAAGACCATTGGCCTTCTTGGTGGTGTTTAGAAGGAGTTGAGAGAGACTTCTTGCCCACCAAAACTACTGCTAGAATGCAGCCAGGTAGAAAGTAATTTTGGCATTAGGAATTTGACCAGTTTGGAAGTTATGATGGTATTTTGTAAAGACTTATGTTCCTTATTTTAAGCAGTAAAGTTTCTTAATGGTTCTTCTTATTGAATGGACCCCTTCAGACTGGGAAGGTGATGACTCTCTAAAACATTTCTGACAGCAGTGCTACTGAGCAGTTTTTACCAGAATTTCAATGCAGTCAAATCTGTAAAAAGAAAGAAGAATGGAGAATCAAAGTGGGAGAAAGAACAATAGAAATGTCTTGCTTCTGATTCTGACATAAGTTTTACTTTCTTTTAAAAGGACATCTTTTCTTGCTTTGTCTTCAAACCTCAAAATAAGAATATCTAAACCCAATACAAAGCCAGTCTGTTCTTTTCACAGGTTTTTCTGTCCTCCAGTTTTCTTTCCTCCTGTTCCGATTTCTCCCTGTCCCTTCCTCAAACAGCTTAAGTGGAAGTGCTGCCAGATTGCTGAACTAGTAATGTTAGTCTCAAAGCTGCCTGTGTGACTCTTGGAAAGTTTGATGGGGACAGAGAGGGCCAGATGAATTTCCTTTGAAGCAAATTTTTGTACCTTTAACTGTCTTGGTCCTTCAAAAGAAATGCTGCTCTTTCACCTATCATGCTCATCTACTGTGTTCAAAAGGCAGCCAGGGAACTTCCACTTTAAAATCAAAATTATAAAACTCAACTGTTAACTTCCTGTGCCCAATTTACATTTGTAAATGTCCAATTTACATTTGTAAATTCTTTTTCAAAACTGGAAACTTCAGAAGACAGCACAGCAGGAAGTGGATAATCTGTTTGCTGTTCCTAAGGAGCCCCCCAAAGCTCAGCTGATCATTTGGCAGTAGTCAGCTGGGGCAGCAGTGGTCCAGGGAGCTAGTCCTGTTTCTTTTTTATGAATTTAAGTATACTTTTGTTTGTAAATGAATGCTAAAAATAGTATGTTGTGAAGCAGCAGATTGTGGAACTGTAAAGACAGGTACAAAAAATAAATTTTAAACTCTTTAATGGTACTTATATCTCTTATAAATAATATTAGTAGGCTGTGGATGGAAGTAGTTAGCATTGATGCCTAAAACCTGAAAGAGACAAAAGTCTGGTACTGGGCTGAGTTACCCCAGAATGGATGGGAGTGGGATGTAGGGTGTTTGCATCTAGCCATTAAGTATTTTATTCTTCCAAGTGGTGTTGATAGGAAACTTATGAATTAAATTGGAATTGTCATTGGAATTGAATGTATCTTGCAAGCAGGACATGTGATGTAAACAGTAAGAATTTATTATAAACTTCATCCTTATGTAGCGGGTGTGGACAAAGAAGGGTTGACAAGAATTAAAAATATTGTCAAACTCAGTTTTGTCCAACTTCAGTCTCAAAAAGGTGAACATTAAAGAAATTAAAGAAAATGGCTGCTATTAATTTTAGAGATGATATCTGATATATCTCACTGTCTGTGGAATGAGTTTATTTCTATTCTAAGTCGGATATCTGATTAGTTTAAATATCTTTGAATTAGTAGAACGATGCTCTGACTATCAGGTCTTCTGTCAAGAGGTTTTAATGAGTATCAAGTCAGATGATTAAGGTAGAATGATTCTATAGCAGACATGAATGCTTCAGATGCCGAGTTAACAAAGTGAAAGCTATTCCAGGAAATAAGCAACATCAGTTGAGAGTTCAAAGGAAAGCATGGTTTCAGAGGAGCAAGCAGCTTCATTAAACTCTATTAATGATCCCTGTAGATAAATTTTGCATTTAAATTGATGTCCTGCCTCTGGAGAAAGCAGTATTACAGAGCTTCAACCAATGATGCAAAGTGATTTACATGAGCTGAACATCTGTGATTCCCTGACTACTGACCTCCTAAATAAGCAGTTCACATTTTTCCCCCCTCTTTCTGCTAAAGGACAGCTGTTTGAATTAAATTCATTCTTTATCCTTGCAGGGTCTTCATTCTGGTGCTTACTGGATATTGTTCCTATAAAGAATGAAAAAGGAGATGTAGTGCTCTTTCTGGCTTCTTTCAAAGACATAACAGACACAAAAGCGAAGATTGCTGCAGAAGACAAAAAGGAAGGTTTGTGTGAATTGTAAAAACATTGATAAGAACCAACAGTTATATGTTTTTAAGAACTGCAACTGCATGAGCATTCTCTCGTACACTATTCAATATAGAGACCTCCTAGTTTTCCAAAGAAGTTAATATATGACATGGAATCATAAATAATCTCTTTGGGTTTATTATTTACATATTGCTGCAGTTTCTGTAAAGATGGCATTGAGGAGACAGTATTCTGTCCTAAAAATTAAAATTGTTTTTATGTACCATGATTTAATTTATTTACTTTCAGGATTTACAGAGGTATAGTTTGGTGTTTTGGAACAGCTAGACCTTTTCAAAAGTTCCATCTCTGCATCTGATTTCAGCATGGCTGAGAGTAAATGAAGGCATTTTTCATACTTTCCAATAAGCAGAATTTAAAACAGCTTTAAAAATTATTTTGCCTATTGATAAGCATATATTTTCTTGTGTCATCTCATTTTCATTGCACTTTAAGTTATAAGACTTATTATGTCATCAGACTTATCCAATAGTATAAGAAATACATTCTCACTTTTATTTGCCTAGAAAAGGAAACTGCAAAGGTTCTTTTCCATGAATTTGGAAAATTGTCTTATGGGAATGGCTTACAACTGCCATAAAATAATTTTGATGGATAGTGTAATCGAGGTTTGCTAAATTTTGCTAACACAAAGCAAAATCAGTGTAGGAGGATGAAGGCTATGCAGTGAGCATCGACTTATGCATCAAAAGCAGTGAACTCATTCCACATTTGCATTTTCCAAAGGTATAGTGAACCAACACTTTAGTTTTGTAATTTTTCATTCTCAAAGGAACTGTTTAGAAAGAGTTTATCTGTAGACCCCAAGAGTAGCTCTCAGAATTCTTTAAAATCTCATTGGTGTTGAATTTCCTAACCTGGTACTACTCTGGGATCTATTTAAATGTTTGACCCCGTGGTAGCCATTGATCTCTGCATAACTCAAAAAGTACATAGTTACGGCCCTTAGAACACATTTACTCCTCATGGATTTCTAAAGTAGGGGAACAATTAATATTCAACTTTTTCTGGGTTTAAATGTTCATTTTTAAACAAAAAAAGTTATATTTCAATTACAGGGGTGCCTAATTCAGTATTCTTTTATGAAATTTTAGTACTTTAAACCATAAAGGCTCTCTTGTGCTGATTACTATTTATAGATCAACATTATGCTTACGATGTCTGCCTCTTGTGTACATTTGGACAAATAATTGCACCTTTTACTTGATTTTCAAGCCCTTAATATTAGAAGGTTTTGGGGAGGTGGGGAATTTTGCATCCTTCACTTTTTGCACTGAATATATTTGAAAATTTCTAAACTGGAAGACTGAAAAGTGGTTTTCAATTAGTACACAAGTACATTTTGCTGCTTTTCCATACATTCAATTTCAACCGATTGCTACTTCTTGAAATAAAAAAATAAAAGTATGAACAATATTTTACCTTGTTTCTCCTTAAGCCTCGGAAAACCTTACTCCTGTAAAAGTTTTAGAAAAGTAATTTGCTAAAACCTGATATGTGGAACCATGTAAGAGAGAGATTGTCAGAACATCTGAGCTCTAAAGACTAGTGATTTACTTACAACTGATGCAATTTTTCAGGATAGACTCAGTGAGAAATCACATTCAGAATGCCAGTGATGGCCTGAAATAGGTATGTTGCTGATCGCTTGCAAAATGTCAGCTATTGTTTATCTGATAAACATTTTGTAGCTGCATGGCTATTTTAGGATGGATTAAGATGGTCATTTGACGTGGTTTCATGTCAAATTACAAATCTAAGCAGATTTTAACTCTGCTGTGTGCTGACATAGGAATACATTTATGCAGGGCTACACTACACCAGCAAATGCCCATTCGATTGCTACAAACAATGAATATTGACACTTGGCTTTCTTCCATGATGTATTCTTTGGAGCGCCATCCTGAGACTTGGTTGTTCCACCCCTTCATACTAATTTTAAAACCATGACAATCATTTTATGTTATTAGCATCAGGGAAGCAGAAAGTGGAACTTAGTATAGGGCTTTGACAATTTCACCATTTTTTTAAAAAAAAGTGCGATAGCAAACAGGATTTAACCATTTATTCAAAATACTTTTTTTCAATTCAGCATTTAAATTTTGTGTGCATCCACTTGACTATATAAAAATAAATCTAGGGATATATCAGCTCTTTTTAATAACATTAAAATTCTTCCTATGCAGAGTGATTTGCTTATCCTCCAGTGGTGAATATCATCTCATTATTTTCAAAAAAGAATTCCCAGTACAATCTGTGTAACTCATTCAGTATCTGAATTTTCATATTGTTTAACTTCTAGAAGTAATGGGTGCTTCTTTACTTAACCCACAACTACCATCAGGAATGTACAATGCACCTTGTATTAACCAAAACTTGAGTTTTGTTTGGATGCATGAAAAATCTTTTTTAATGTTCAGAGATTGATTTATTTTTTCAAGGATTACTGAATTTTTCCTTTCAAAAATCAAATAGTTTTAAATTTGTAGTTAAAACTGAGCTATTGCTGCAAGGCAATTGCCATTATGCACAGTTTTCTATTGCCTTTTTAGCATATCTCTTGAGGTTAGACTGTGTATGGAAGGAGAACCTAGATACAAACATTCTCAGCGTGAAACTATTCTACCCATGCAAGGCCCCTTTATCAATGTTTTTTGTTTCAGTCTCTCTCTTCTGTTTTCTTCACAGAACTGACTTTTATAATTTGTATGGGTCATTAATAGTTGTATTCCATCTCACTTTAATTTCTAAACTCCTTAAAAAACTTTTCTAGCAAAATTCTTTCATGTTCCTTTTCTCCTAAGTCCGCCCCTTTGACATTCCACCAGCACTTTGTGGTAGCACACTGTCACTAATTGTGCCGCCAAAAGCTTTTCCAGACTCCTATTTCCTCAAGTCTTACCTACTTTTGATATCACCTGTTTCTTCTGTAAAATCTTGTTCTCCTTTTACTTTTACAATGACACCTTCCTGAACTTTACCTTCTGATTTTATGGCCTCTTTCTTCTTGTGCATGGTGTATTTACATTTGTAAATCTCAGGAGCCAATACTGTCTTTGATTTTCTGCAGACATTTTCTTATCTATTTTATCTCGTCTGTTCGCACAACTTCAGTTGGTCCTTTGTGCCAAGGTGCCTTGCAAAAGTCCACTTTTTTACCTTATTTTCCTTTACCCAGCACAAATGTCAGATGTCGTCTGTGACCTTTTCTTTTGAATGTGTCATTCTAAATACAAATTTAACAGGGCTTTTTTTCTGCTTTTCCTCAGTATAAAAGTTTCCAGTGAAAAGGGCCCTATTAACCGACGGGAGAAGCAGATTTTTTTCTAATTCTTTCATATAAGAAAATGGCAAAACGCACGCTCGAGAAATTTGACAGTCTTTAAGAAGTGCTATGACAGTCAGCAACTTTCACACTTCTTTTGGTTTGGGTTTGATTTTTAAGCCAATTTTACAACCTCATTAAAGGCTTCAGTTTTTCAGTATTGCTAATTTACTTTCAACAATACATGTTTGCCCTACCTGTAAGTTTACTGTAGAAATACTGTTTTCCGTCTGCCGAATAATATTTGTAATCATTTGCTACTGAAATGCAAATCACCACCTTTTCTTCCTAAAACTCTACACTTTAAGCAAATTGATGGTTTTTTCAATGTACAAGAAAAGGGGTTTTTTGGTTATTTTTTAAATAAACTGTTTCTTAAGCAGTTTTATGGGAGTTTTATTTTAGCATCCTAACTTACAATGAGCTACTTTGTTGGTAAACTAGTTCAAAGTTCCATTCTCTTTTTGGAGGAAGAGTGATTAAGCTGAAAATTCTATTCTCCAAATCTGGCCTTCAGTGTGGCGTGGCTGGGTTAGTGCTTTTTCATTTCTGCATGTGACATTTGGAATATTCTGGAATTTAGTGGCAATATGGGAATCCAGGTACAAAAATAATAAATTAAATTATTCGGTGACTACTTTTAGACCTTCAATCCGCACACTGATATGGAACAACTTAGGTTACATAGATGTAGAGTTCCACTGCTATAGTCACTGCTAAAATTCCCCTGATTAATTTGACTCATTCCACAAATCTTCCTTTAGCCTCTATTGGTAATCTACTTGCTTTTGTTTTGGTTTATTGTATTGTGAAATTTTTGCACTCTGTTTGAAACCAGTTAGTTATTTTAGGACAGATTTTCTCAACCATATTCCAGAATTATTATTAAAATGTGTGCAATGAACAGTAACCACAGAATCACACAATATTTGAGGTGGGAAGCTCTGGAGATTATCTGATCCAATTTCCCCTTCTCAAAGCAGGGTCAGATCAAATGGATTGCCCACAAACACATGCAGATATGTGCTCAATAGCATGAAAGATGGAGACTCCACAACTTATCTGGGCAGTCTGTTCCAGTGTTTGACCTGTCACAAAAGAAAAAAAAAAATAAAATTTTTTTTAAATAGAATTTCATGTTTTGGATTGGTCTGCCTGCTGGCAAAGATGCCTTCATTCTTGAAATAATGTGACTTAAAAGTTGGACTACACCTTCTGCCACCACAGATTAAACTAAATTCCATGTTATGGTTCAACTGTCTGGCTTTTTCTGGGTTTTCAGTAATCCTTAGTTCCATATGAATTTGTGAGGAGACAGATTTATTTTGATTATGCATCATTTGTTGGAGGGAGGAGTTGTTCTTTTCAGTGTGCCAGAAGTGAAATACCATGTGCCAAACATTTTACATTCCAGATTTTTTATGTTAAAAATGTCTATTTGGAGCAGCACAGGTCTCTTGTAAGAAATTCTGCAATATGCACTTTGATTTATTCTGCTTAATTGCTGTCTCAGTACTTCATGATTGTTCAAGCTACTGTAATGAATATTCAGGAGACAATTTTTTCATTTTAAAGCTTCTTATACCTGTCAGGAGGCAGTATGTTGGGATGAGGAACATAACTATACAGCCACCTAGACTCACAACAACCAAAGCAGTTGAAATTGTTTCAGGATGTACAGGCACCATGAACTTCTCTCAGTGGAGGAGGTGGGATAGAAGCAGAGTTTTGCCCTGATATTCCTGCTGCCCAAAGGAAGAACACATTGAGGAAGCCTTTACTCTTCAATGACTCGGTTACATCCTCCCTAGGATGACTTTGCTCCTGGATCACCACCAAAGTAAGAAGGGTCTGGAACTCTTCTGCCATCATTAAAGAGAAACTCCTTTCCTCCTGGTCTGTGGACAATGGTTTAAATACTTAGGGGACAAAAAAAGTGCCCTTCTCTCTCTGTTCCTTTTTGCATTTGTGAGCACGTAGATGCTCTCCCTGTCACCTTTTCACCTTCTTATCGAAGCAAATAAGTAGTATTTGAGCCTTGAGTCTTTAGAGACATATCAATCTTTGTAGCTCTTGCTTTAACCTTGCTCCAAGTGTTAAATGCACGGGGCAGTTCTATTCCAGCAGCTCTCAGAGAGGCACAGGGCATCTTCTGGTGATGAGGGAAAAGTGCCCTTTGTGATATATGTAGAATGAAAATGAGAAAAAAGAAAAGTAAAGTCTGATTCTTGAGAAAATGCAAAGGATCCAACTGTATTCTGGGATATCCTGGAAGGTTGAGGGAATATATATGTATAGCAAACAAAAAAAAGGTCATACTCACCAGTTCCTAGATAAATTTATGCCATTGGTTTCAGATTTTCCTTAGAAAACAAAGTCATCAAGGTGAGGGGAGAAGACAGAAGTTGTTTGTTTGGGTTTCTGTTTTGTTTGGTTTTTCATTTTGCTGGCAGATTGTTGGAAAGTGTCTTCAGACATTCCCTTTAAAGTTTGAAAACTCAGCCATGTAAGAGACAAGAAAAAGCATGGAAGAAACAGGGAATATATTCAGTACTTATGTTGCTGAAGAACTTTTCAGAGTTTTGTGTGTGTGGTAGGTGATTTTTTTACAAGTCAGGCCATTTACTACCTTCCTATATAATTTACAACCTTTCTTATTTCTATTGGAAAAATTCTGAAAAAGAAGAAATATCTTTAAAGTCTTTTACTGGCCTAGACACGGTCTGGTATCTTACATTTTAGTAAGAGACCAGGAGGACTAGAATGCATATTTCATGTGTACTTTGTGTTCAGAAACACATCTAGGAGGCCTTGGGCCATTTGCAGAACTTAACTGTAATTGCAGTTATAAGGCACGTAGTCCATGCTGTAGATCCTCAGAACAATTCTGAGGTTCTGTAAAAACACAGCAAGTAAGATCTATTCCAAGTGAGTTTTGCCTAGCTGTAGAAGACATGGGTTTACAACTATCTCTCCTGAATTGTATACTTAAAATTGTATAACTCACTGAGTCTAGGACCAGTCACCCTCAGAGCCTGAAAATCTCATTCCTTGAGGAATTAGCAGAGATACTTTCTGGGTCTTCCAATAACCACATGGAACATACACATACACAGACATCATAGGATTTTGAATTTATATATTTCTTAAGTTTAAAAACTATTTTTTTTTAAATCTATTCCCCTTCCCCCTGCTGTTTTAACTCAAGGCAAGTTACATTGACCACAAAACATTTTTATGGGTGACTTCTCTGGTTCTGTACTGTACATAAATCTATTAAGAAAACAAGTCTTCATTCTCAAAAGACATGCTTTCATTGCAAGATAGCAGTTATTCAGGTACATATATTACTATTTTCACTTGAGTCAGCAAGGTGTATTTTAATATCATCACCTGTGCAAATTTTTTTAAAATTATTTTTGCAATTAATTACTTTGAAATTATGATCATCTTTTTCTGAACAGAAACAACAAGGAAAAAATATCAATATAAAAAATATATGATTAAATCCATGGAATTAAAGGAAAAAAAACCCTCCAGTTCCAAGATATTATGTCCTTAAATACCACACACTTGTAGAGGAAGAAACATTAACATTTGCTGGAGAGAATGAAAAGTTTCTCAGTGGCTTAGGTGGTTGGCATTATTTAAGTTTCAGAGGGTCTCAAAAAATATTTTAAATATTCTCCTTATTATTACAGTTATTTTTTTGTTCATAATGATATATGAGCATATCACTGTCTCATGAACCTTGTGGGAATTTGTTGTGGGAAATGCAAAGTATTCCAGGAAAAAACAGTCACTTTAAAAACAGCTGGAAGTGAGTGATGACCCAGTTGTAAATTCAATGCTACATTTTATTCTGTAAGAACAGCACATGACCACTCACTTCAGTTGAATTAATAGACATATCTCAAATTTGATTGCATAATAAAAATGATAATTTTCCCATTTGTGAGACAATTCTAAAGTAGCAACAGAAGAAAGCTATCAAATAAAATATTTTTACGCAATTACGAAATAGCTATCTTTGAGTTGGAATATTTTACTTCATTATAAGAGTTCTATAACTTTTGGTGGTAGTATTAATAAATGAGAAAATCATTTAAAGTAATTCACTTTCAGAGTCCTTCTGCTCAAATACAGCCTATTGGAAGTTGAAGAAAGGTCTGTCTTCTGGAATTTTTTTTCCCAACTCTGAGTTTTATAAGATACACCCAGATGCAGGCATCTAAAAAGTAAAATTTATTTATTTATTTGGGGGTGTACTCTGATCAACCACCAAAATGGACGAGGAGAAAGAACCCTTCTTTTGGCTTTGTGTGTCTGTTTCCTCACCCCTTTTTATCTTCATAGCGGAAGAATAAGCAGACCAAAATGTGGTTAAGAATTTTTATCTCAAAAGCTGTTTAAAGGTCTTTCTAATTCATAAAGAACATTAATATGCATAATATTGCTTCTCTTCTCTTTCTGTTAAAAGCTGGATTTTCTCTGAAGGCATACTACTAAAATTATGATAATCATACTCTTGATTCTGTGCAAAATTGGCCCCTTTAAAAAATGTTTTGTAATAATGTTTACAGTATATAGCTGGTATGTGTGTTAGGTACATCTTTTTATTGAATCAATTAATCAGTTAACAGAATTAAAAAAGGTGCTAGAGGCTAGCCTACATCCACCTTACAGCAAACACTTTTGTGAATTGTTGGTTGCTATTGACAGAAAGAATGTGTCATACCACCAACAGAACTCCTGCAGCCTCTTACCCATGGTAGTGCTTTTACTCTGTCATTAATGCCAAAGAAGACTTTAAAGAAGACTTTTATAATTTTTCTCTTTATTGGCAACTGCTGGTGTGCTGTCCCTGAATAATAACTGAAAATTTGCTAGATTTTTAAAAGCCTGGGAAAAAATACCGGCTTTCCATATAATCTGGTTTTAGAGGTGGGTGTGGTTTTTTGGGTTTGTTTTGGTTTTTTTTGTTGTTGGTTTTTTTTTGTTGTTTTTTGGGGTTTTTTGTTTGTTTTTGGTGGGTTTGTTGTTGCTGTTGTTGTTGTGGTGGTGGTGGTGGTCATTCAGAGTTGTTTACCCCAGTTGTCTCCTTCAGAATTTCCTTGGTGGTTTGTTTTTCTTGAGGACTGCCTGTGAAATGTGTTTTGTGTCAATGATACTGGGTATCATTTAAAACCATCGTTTCTCCTGTAGACATCATTCTATTTATTTTATTGCACATGGGTTATTTGTGGGGGCCTATTCAAAGATCACATTTTCTGTTGTGGTATTCCTTACCTTATGAAGCAAGTGATGAGGGTTTCTCAAGACGTATTAAAAGGACAAAAAAACTTTATTGCACTTTTTACAGGAAGGCTATTATAAGCAGAGTTGTAAGACAAATGAATAATGGAAAAATTCTTTAACAAATCATTCACTGAACCCAGGTTCAGAAAGGAACAATTCAGTACTTATAAGATATTCCAGTGAAAACATCTCTCTGTGTGATTGGGCTGTGTAGTTGTGAGAGCATAAATATAAACACAGGAAAGGCAATGGGGGAGGTTTATTTCCTTGCCTGATTTCAGAACAGAGCAGCAGGAGAGATCACACAGGTACGACAGAATATCATTTTGTTTTGAGCAGGGAAGCGTCCAACCAGAATTAAAAACCACAGTGTTAATGTGGTTACTGTGCATTTTCACAGTCTTCCTTCCATAGTGTGCATGGAACAGCATCATGGATTTCTTTAGTCTGTCCATATCAGGATAACTTTTAGCAATGGAGTCCATTTGTTCTGTTCTACTCTGTTATTGGTGTTGTTATTGTTCAAAAGGAAATCTAGTTTACACATTCAAAATGATGCTATTTCTATGATAAATTTTCTTAGATGGGAGTTGGCATTACTTGCTGTTTCAACTCATGGTTGACTTTAATTTTGTAAACAATGAAATAAATGAAAAGTTCTTATCTACTCTGCCAATTTATTTGGTTCTATGATAAAATGCTAGTAGAATAAAAATTTTATCTTTTTATTCTTCATATTCGCCCTTGGCTTAGCTCTCAAAATAGCTAAGATGAAGTAATCTCATTATTTTATGGAATATATTTATAAAAGTCTACAGTACACTGTTAAATAAACCTAAAATAGAGAATTTTCACAGAAAACACACACAGTAGAGTCCATGTAAATCTGGAACTCACTGTTTTTCTTCAGGACTCTTTTTTGCAAAGTGTTTAAAGAGTTCTATAGCTGTATCATCTTTCCTACTTTTGCCCAGTTCAGGGTTATTGCACATTGTTGCAGGGAGACCCTGAGATAACGAGAGGTTGAGCCAGAGCAACATACGATCCGACCAATATGGTTAATCACACATTCTCCGTTTATTCAGCTTAAGATGGCAGGTTATATACAGTTCTATATAGTTTATAATTGGAGTAACATTTCTATTGGGATACAGCATAGAAAGAATGCAAACAAACACTGTTTAATTTTACTTTTAAGGTGGCTAAATGTGCCTACTAATAATTACTCTCAGTGACCTTCAGAAAACCCACTATCTAACAATGATACCTTAACACCTAATTTCTGCTGCGCCACAAGTAATTTCATCTGCGCAACAGGCTCCAGGGCCTCAAGGCCTTCAAGGCCAAGGCTCAGCCAGACAGGCCTCAGCTGGGTAGTTCACTGTTTTATTTAATGTCTCATTCTAAGTACAGAATGAGACTCTTTCTCTCAGAAAATCTGCTACAGCACATCATGACTTGAGATGGTCATATTTACACTCTTTGAAGAGGATAGTCAATGTGCCTGAATCAGTCTTACCCTAAGCCCAACAACCCCACCTACCAAGCAAACAGAACAGTGGTGGCAATCAAATAGTTGGGGCTGGAATACAATTTTGAGCATGGGGCTGAAATTCTTGTGAAAATATAAGGAAGCAGTGAAGACTCATGGTCCTGCCCCTAATCGTGAACCTGTCTTTCCTTGGCTACTGTACTGCAGAAATCCTGCTTAGTGATCCAGGTCTGCAGCCTCACAGCCTTTAGGATAACTCTGTCACATTGGTTGTTGGTAGAACCACCATCTCTGAATAAAGTTACTCAGTTTTGCATATGTTCCCATAACTAAACTCCTAGGCTTTACATCATCCCTCTCTATTTCATTAACATACTGCCAGTATGTGGGTAAATGTGCCAGTATGTGTACTGCCAGTGTTCTGGGTTAAATTTGAGAGGTGCAGGTCACTTTTATTCGTTTTCTATATTTTAGGTAAACACAAGCAAATGTCTTGGATTCTCCTGTGTCATATGAAACAGTAGATCTTAATTTTCTGGTTTCTGTCCATGCACACTTTTATTGAAAATTTTCAATGGTAATGACCCATTATCAGACTGGGAGATATTTACATACAAGAGTATGTTGTGTATGTATCACACCAGAGAAAACAGTAGGTTTTAATTAATAAATGAATGAGAAAGTGAAAGCAGTTCTTTTGAAGGAATACAAATTAATGCTATGAAGAATGAGGAAAAACTACCAAGGCTGAGATTTTTTTGTAAGTAAGATGCAAACTTTCTGGCCAGAGCAGGTTAGTTCATTTTGGTATTTGGAAAGAAATGGATTTCATGGTCTCTCTCCACAGGTTGTCTGCTATGGAGTGAGCATAGTGCTTCTGAGTCATATCAGGGTTACTCAGTAACAGCTGAGAGAATGGGGAGGTGCTGGTACAGCTGAGAACTGGAACAGAGAAGTGGTGAATGTTCCATCCCTAGAAGTGTCCAAGGCCAGGTCTGATGGGGCTTGGAGAAACAAGGTCTAGTAGAAGGTGTCCCTGCCCATGGCAAGAAGGTTGGAACCAGATGATCTTTAAGGTCTGTTCCAACCCAAACCATTCCATGATTCTATGACCCTTTAAATGTGCCAGACTTTACCAGGAGAATGAGATAATTATAAGCCATGAAGCATTTTGGACTCTATTTAATGCTATCCTCTGACTATTCTGATTCAGGAAGTAATTCTTCACCAAAAGCCTTATGAGCTTGGAACAGGCTGCCCAGGGAAGTGGTTGAGTCACCGCCCTTGAAAGTATTTGAAAGATGTGTCAGAGTGGCACCTGGGGACATGGTTTAGTGGTGGAGTTCACAATTAGTGATTGCAAATAGATGATCTTAAGGGTCTTTTCTAGGCCAAATTATTCTAGGTTTCGATGAATTGCTTTGAAGGAGAGCAGACATATATTTGGTGTCAATTTAGTCAGTAATGCTGACTTTCTAGTTCGGCATTGCTAGGGCAGCACATGTCTATGAAAGTTTGTCAGAAGTTGTCAGGGTTTATATTTCTGATTTATACCTAAGAAGTAGATCCTTTTTTTTCCAAAGGGAGAAGAAAAGAGTTATGCCTCCACTTTCTATTAACCTTAAGCGGATGATTGAAGCCTCATTTTCACACAACGGAAAAGACAAGAGTTGCAAAGACTTCTGTGTCTGATTGTGCTTTCTTTTACTGCAATCTTCCCTCAGAAGATTGTAAGAAGTCTTAAACTGTTAGGAGGCTAACGTTAAGCTTACAAAAGAGGTGTTGTGTTATTTTCTTGTCTTAGAAAATCTTTTGTAGTTGTCAGGTCTGATGGTTGTGGTATTATACTGATCTTCATTTGAAAGGAAAAAAAACCCAGAAGGACAGCAGTAAGAGTTAAAAAATATATTACCACTCTTTTCTGATAAAGGGGAGATAATACTAAATTGCAAGCATCCTTTTTAAGAGCTATCTTGGGGAGCAGATTACCATTACACAGGAAGGGATGTGTAGAAACACCAAGAAATAGACCCCAAAATCTGGGATTTTTCTAGAACAGGATTTCTCACTGTATTTGGGGAGATGAGAAATCCTTTTGATTTTAAGCACGGGGCAAAAATAAGCCAGTTGTATTAAAGTTACTTTCTGCTTATGCTTGATTTTGTTCTTGGGCCTTTTTTTTTTTTTCTAAGATCAGCCATGGAAAAAAATAAGAAGTCTGTCAGGTACCTAAAGTTTTGAAGAACCAGAGAGAAACAGATGGGAGTTCATAAAAAATGAGCTGTCTCTTCCAGAATAGTGAGCTGTGAACTGAGTATGACAAGAAAAGAGGGAAAGTTACAGAAAATAATCACAAACATGTAGAGGCACACCTGGTGAACAATGTAGTTTGCTAAGGCTCAGGATTGATTCCTTTCCTGCAGGCATTGGGAGGCCAGAAAGCAGGAGAATTTACAAATGTCATTCATTTATTTATGTTATAAGCTACTGACATGTGCTCTGATGGCATCTTATCTTCACAATAAACTCATTTTCTTTCACTTCTAATAACCATAAAAATTCTTTGGCCACTTCTGGTTACTAAGAAAATTATCTTCACAATAATAATATAATAATAATAATAATACATTCAAATTATCACTACACAATTAATGTAATGCTTTCCTTATTGATGCATGCTTTCTGTCCCCAGGAGTTGAGTGACTCCCAATAGTAACACAAAGGTAGCATTAATCCTTTGCAAATAGTGTCATCAGCATGTGATGGAAGTTTTGACTTGCTGTGAAAGTATGCAATTGGTGTGATTCTAAGTGCCATATCAAGTCCCACAGCCTGAGCAGGTTAGTGAGTACAACATCCTTAGTGACTGAAACACTGAACCTAGGTAAGACAGATGGAATCTGTGTACAGACAAAAAATTATCAGACTGCTGACACATAAAATTTAAAACCTTACAAGAAACCTGTCTTCATTTAAAGAGTGGATAGAAAGTGGAACTCTGTGTCAGTAAATATATGGGGGAAAAAAGACACAATAACTGAATATGTGTACATCGACTGTTTCCATAGTCTCATGGCATTCTGGAGAGAGATGGAGTTGTGGATAGCTTTCAGTTCAGTGCTCAACATATGAGAGAAAGGCACACCTGAGTTTAGGAGTTATAAAGAAGAAGCCTGAAGGCAGTATTACACCCTTGTATCAGGCAATCCTGTATCCATAGCTTGAAAGCTGCATGTCATTCTGCAAGTAGCTACTGAAAGGATACATTTAAAGAATATATTTCAAGTGGCATGGGTGATCTAGCTGAGGTAAAGAGAAGACTTCCAAGGTTGGCCAGAGGTAGAGAAATCCACTTCCATGCTGGAAGGGCCTTGTGTTGCTGGGGATGTTGAAAGTGCTCAAGGAAGCTCCCCCTGAAGGTACCAGGCCTGCCTTCTGAACGCAGTTCAGTGTGGGTCTCACGACATATCACATCACCAAGGCTGATTTATCTGCCAGGATGGATTACCTTGGGCTCTATAGGCTAAGGACAAGGACAGGTATTGGATATGGTGCAGCATGAGGATGAAGCCTGAAGCTAGAGCATCTCAAAAACATTGCTGGCCAGAAGCTCAAGAAAACCGTTTTCCCAGTGTGCCTCAGAAGCAGGTCTGAATCCAATTTTATTGACTGCTTTTTGGACACAGTACAGAAAACTGAGTGGCCTCATGCAACATGGCAGTTCAGGTAGAGAAAGGAAAAAAGAGAGGCCTGTAAATAGTTTTAAGGAGAATTTCAAAGTTATATGACAAAACCAGGCTACTATAGCTGAACAATTCTACAGTGAAAACCCAATTCAATTGACTTAAATTCATTTTTCCTCAGAGAAAGAGATAAACACTTTGTTATCACCCAGAATTTAAGAAGATTTAAAATTTAGTTTGGGTTTTAAGTGGTTTGATGATTGAAAGATTATTCTTTTTTACAAACAACATTAATTTAGTTGGGTCTTTTCTGAAATAATGTTTCTTGTTCTATTTTTCTTCATTGTAGCTGACATCAATATGTGCTGGAGATGGGAAAGTATGAGGCTTTTCCATCTGCCTCCTTCAACTTTTGAGTGGCTATTTGGCTTTGCAGTACACAGCTTTTCCCTTATTTTAAATTTTCTTTTTCCCTCTTCTCTTTACTGACAAGTTAAAAAAATCCTCAGCTTGCAAGTGCTCTTGCATGAATTACATGAAAACTTCTTTACTGAAAGTTTGGAAAATTTTTCCTCCTACACCTTTTGTTATGCATGGTTTTGTGCTGTTAAGCCAAAAATACATCAGTGTCCTATAATACAAATCTTTCTCACTTTTCTAGGCAGGTTTCAAGGAGTAGCTATTTTGCTTGCTTCTAAATTCTGGCTCTGCTAATTAGTTTTGTGTTTTGTTATTTTTTTTCCCCCCTTAATTTGTATGAGTTCAATTGACTTTAATCTTTAATTAAACCTCCTTGACAGACGGCTTCTTCCTTTAGACCCATAATTTCTTTTTTCTTAATCCTGACACATCACAAAAAGTCTGCTTTCATTTATTCTGGCATCAATTCACTGTAATTCCATCAGAGTGACTGGAATTACTTTGAATTTACTGCTCTATAAGCAAGAACAAAATTTGTTCCCATGATTGACAATTACAGACATCTGAATGGAGGTAAAAACCACAAACCTTTTCAAAATAATGTTCAGTCTTTACTCTTAATGGGTTTCATGTCACCAAGGAATATGTCAAGTGATTTTGCCAGTGACCATGTGGTGGGAAAAGAAATCTAAATGCATGAATGTAAGAATTGATTATTACTAATGAGCAAGCTTACAAATTAGCATATTCTGACATAATGGAAGCCTAGTACAAGTCAGACTCTCTGTTTTTAAAAATTACACCACAAGGGACATTTTTCTTTCTGTGAAGCGGGAGAAAGAGCAGGATCACCTCAAGGATATTTTTAGTGGTTACTTCTAGACATTCTTCCCTCTGGTCAGTAACGTCTACTTTGTGAAACAGCAGAGAGTACATTTTTCTTATCTATGAAATCATATGTTGCAATTACTTGCTTCTCATTTGTGTAATTTGACAATTAAAATTTTACAGTGGTTTTTATTTGTCCTTCAGGAGAGGGGGGGTTTTGTTTCTTTGCTGCAAAATATTAGGAAAAGGAAAGGTGTGCATAATATTTGCATTTCTACCAATGTCTGAAAAGTCGGTAGTTGAGGTCCCAAAGATTAAAGTGTTATTTCCTGATCTTTAATGGACTGTCGCTTCTGTTCAGCAGAAAAATGGAAAGGAGGAGGAAGAGCAGGATCACATTTTGAGTCGGCACGCAGACGGAGTAGAGCTGTCCTTTATCATATCTCTGGACATCTACAAAGAAGAGAGAAGAACAAATTAAAAATTAATAATGTAGGTGAAATTCTTCTCTTTCCCTTCACCCCCGCACCCCCCCTCCAAAAAAACCCTTTTTGCACTATCTTAAAAAAAAATTTGAAAGTGCTGTAAAAGATCAGTGAGTAGTTGAGAAACATCCTACTCATAATTTTACAGCAACAAGGATTAGAATGCTTCTCATTGAAGTATATTTTTGCCTACTGTGGTGTTTGTTACCATATAGCAAGATAGTGCATTTAATCGTAGTCTAAACAAAACATTTAATGCCATGAAAGCCACATTATAAAATTTCTCAGAATTTAGATTCCACAGGTTCTCAGAATTTTAGGTTCCAATTTACCTTGTCATCTCAATTATTTTATCTCAATTATTACTATTTGCCAAAAAAACCCCAAAAAATTAAGAGACTCAAGGTCTTACTCTAGCTGAAACTCTTAATTCTGTCAAGCTCCAAAAGGTCATACTTCATTTTGACAAGTTTTCATGTGGATTTCTCCAGCTCTATGCTGTGATATTTATCTTTTCATTTCCTAATTGAAGTTGTAATGTTTCTGTCTTCAAATTAATTCTGTATTCCCCCAGTAACTATAACTAATGAGTAAGTTCACACAACATGGTGTAAATATTGCTAACATTAAATCAAACCATAGGCAAACCAACAATATAACAACCGAATGATTTAAAGAAATGTTAATGAGAAAAAATAACTGTTCTGTTTCATGCAGTACAAATTAAGTCAGACAAACTTGGTATAGATTAAAGACATGAAAATATACAACTGGTATATATGTCATTAGACATACAGCCACTTCCATTGAATTTAAATATTACATGTTGAAAAATGATTAAATGTTGAAAAATGATTAAATTTTTTTTTTAATTTATGAATGTTTCATGTTGAAGAAGTATAATAATAAAAAGACCCCTGAAAAATATGACCAGGTCTGCCAGGGATATTTTCATTGTGTAGTTATATGATAATATTTTTAGGAACATTCATATGATAATAATTTTTAGGAACATGACTCTTAAATAGTTTTTAGGAACATGACTCTTAAATAGTTTTTGATGACTTACCTGTACTGTTTAAATACTAGTGCAGATGTTATTTTACCGTGTTAAAACATTTATTCTGAGATTAATTTACTAGCTTTAGTACTTGCATTTTTGGGGCTATGGATTGGAGATAATATGAGGAATGTTTTTCCATGATTAAAAAATGGGCTGACTCTAAGAACAGTGAGAATTTAGCTGCTTAAAATTCATTAATAAGAACCAAGAAGGTAATGACATCAGTATTTCAAAGGAAGCACAAAGAGAAAGGCTGTGACAGACAAGGCAAATGTAGTTAAGTCTGCGGTTATGCAGGTTTTGTCTTTTTAATTTCATAGTGAATAACTTCCAGATCAGAAGTAATCTTAGCTCGATGTATTCACAATATTGTTTCAGGAGGCTCTTTGTTACTGGAACAGCATTAACCAGGAGCACAGCAACAGTGATCAAGAATTTTGTTAGCAAATAATGCAAGACAGGTTATGTCCCACATGTTGCTTTTTAGAAGGGTAGATGTTTTTCGTTAAAGTTCTGAAAGGTGGAAGCTAAGAATTTCTACAGCTTACCACTGAAATGCTGGCTGCATAAAACAGTGGTAAGACACAGACTCAAGACAAAGCTTAGTCGAGTGACAAAGATAGTCAGCTCTGAAACCATATTATGGTAGATTAATAGTTTGATCTAGGTGAGGAGTGCAATTTTAAAGAAAATCAAAAAGTTATTCCTACTAATTGTGTTTTCATTCCCATGAACTGGATTCCTGCAGATGAAACTAAACCAGGAGAGGTGATCCAAGTTCTGGAGCTGTTCAATCCACAGGACCAGGCTAGAGACAGTCGGAAAGAACCTCCTCACAGCTCTGTGTATAAGATGTTTTTCTTCAACACCAGCTACTTCTTCCTATATGTTCCTATTTACAGTGCTATGTCTTTGTGTATACAAAGCTCTCACCTATCTGTCCAATCGAAAAACAGTGCTCTGCAGTGAGAATTAGTTCAACAGAGGAAGAAATAATTTGCCAGATGCGGTCCCCTCTTACACCATTTAATCTGTAACTTACTAGCCTTCTTCCTGCCTCAACATTCACAAAAGTTATTCCATGAACAGAACCATCAGTATAAATAAATGTGAGGTCTAGGTTAGAAAAAAAACCTAGCATTTGTTCTTGCCTGCATATGAGTATGTCATATGTTATTCTGATTTTTTTTACAAAAAACATCCACCACCTAAGGGGTGCGTTGCAAGAAACTCTTCTGTGTAATCAAATTATTGTTTTGTCTCATTTAATTTTTTTCTCTCTTTTTCAGAATGTTTTCATAGATAAACCAGCATTTCCAGAATACAAAGTTTCAGATGCAAAGAAATCCAAATTCATATTGCTGCATTTTAGCACTTTTAAAGCTGGCTGGGACTGGCTTATTTTACTGGCAACGTTTTATGTTGCTGTGACTGTACCTTACAATGTTTCCTTTATTGGCCATGATGAGCTGTCTACAACTCGAAGCACAACTGTCAGTGACATTGCAGTGGAAATTCTCTTTATCATCGGTAAGATATGTTTGGGGGTTGTTTGGGTTCTCTTTTCTGACATTGAGGATTTTCACAGAATGAATAATATTTTAGAAAAGGAAATAATCATTCCTTTCATGACTTTAAAGAAAATCAGTTTTAGCTGTATGGCTTGATATTTTGTCTGAACTTTAGATCACCTTTTTTTTTTGTCTTTTTTCCTTTAAATTGATTTGGGTAGCTCTGCTGTTACTCTAAAGGGACTTCTGTTTCCAAGGAAGATTGAAACCCATTGTTCCACCCTGGGGATGTCTAAAACCTTACCAGTATAGGGATGCACCCTGGAATTGCTACAGTTTTGTTCACAATCTATGGGGTTTGATCTTTTTTTTTTATTTATTTCACTCCTAGAAGAGTTATGCACCACAAGCTGAATAGTTTGGGTTTTTTTAAATATCAATGTAAGATTAAAACTTACACTGAAATAACACGGTACAATATCAATATGCTATATTGACAGCTGGGATAGAATTTGAGAGATTTGAGTTTGTCATCTGATCCATTCTCTAAACTTTTTATTTCCATGATCCATTTAATTCTGACATCCCTTAAGAATCAAAAAGGAAACAAGGTCATATCTAAAAATGGCTTTATATCAAAGAAATTTCTATATTTTTTGTAGTATCTTTTTTTTTCAGTTTATTTCTGAATACTGCAAAGAATCCCTGTATAGAGTCATACAGATTGTTCCCCAAGATTTTACTGTTATAATACCACTCAGTGTTGTCGCATTGATAAACCAGAACTCAGACCTGTTGCTACTTGCAGGTGAATAAGCTATTATTTTTAAGAAATAAGCCAAGTTGGGTATGTCTTTCTTGAGCATGAAAAGGGTTTGGATGGGTTCTGAGAGAGAAAGAGAACAAAAAACCCAATAAAATCATTTTCAGGTTTGAAACTTCTTTTCCACTTCCATCTTCCCTATTTTTTTGTGTAAAAATATAGCTTAGCTCAAACACTAAAAGCAACATTACAATCTTCTCTAGCAGAACTGAAGAAAATTGTAACACCATAAATACTAAGCAATAACTCAGAAGATATTCTTATAAAAGTTTTGAAGAGTTTATTCCATTTCCCTGTCACCTTTATTGTAGACAGTAAGACTGGTAGTTGACATGGATGATGGAAGAATCAGGTGTTATGATGAATAAGGATTTGTTTCATCCTTTGTTATTGTTTTGTCATTAGACTTAAGGTATAAATTTCTATTTTATGCTCACTATTAGATCTTGGTGGACTCCTTCACATTAATACAAACAATTCACATTCAAAGATTCTCAAGCACTGCAGTAAGAAACTTGCATTCTGCAATGCAGATCATCAAGGATCATCCTATGTCTTGAGTAAAAAGAGTGAGGTTTTGAGTCTATTCAGTCACAAATAATGTTAATTAAGTATACTAAATAAAATAATCTCACTTGAGATACCTGGGCAACTTTATAAAAAGAGTAGACTATATTTTGATACTGGTGTAAAGAACTGGTTTGTGTTAAAATGTGTATACAAGAGAATATAGTCTGTCTCTAACTGATTTATGTGCTGTAGTATTCATTTGAAACAAGACAGATGGTGAACTGCCCAGTGTTACTTTTCTGGTTATATATTTTGCTAGGAATATGGAGTCTTTATATCAGTAAGTCAAAAGCAAAACATCTCTATGACCAATAGAATAGTTGAGTAAGAAAAATAAAGCACAGAACATTTTCTGTAAATTTTATTTCATATTTTCCAGATAGACTTTTTGGTCTGTAGCCCAGGAAATCAAACTAAGGCTGTAAAATGTATTCAAAGAAATGTGTTTGGAGCACTAGAAGAGGCTTTGACTAATCATGTTACTGGTAACCACAAACTCTGTACTGTAGAATACCAA
This sequence comes from Cyanoderma ruficeps, assembly GCA_008694505.1. Taxonomy (NCBI): domain Eukaryota; kingdom Metazoa; phylum Chordata; class Aves; order Passeriformes; family Timaliidae; genus Cyanoderma; species Cyanoderma ruficeps. Next base: position 15,258,560 of record VZDJ01000782.1, on the reverse strand, counting down.
AATTCCTCCCCCAGAGTTTGAATAATGGCTCAATTTTCCCCAGAATAATTGTTTTCTAGAATTAATATCTGATTTAAATCTCCAGCTCTGAGGAAAGATTTATGGAGTATTTTCAAGACATTGTCATACTGTGTTTAAATCCCTGCAGTGAATTTAAAGAAAATAGTGTGTTTATGATCATCTCTCCAGAGTCTCTTGTCTGTTGAAATGCTGAATTAATATGTCTCAGAACATATATAACTATATTGAAATAGTAAGATTGACAGCATACTTAAATTTGAGCATAAGTTTCCTGGCATTTGTTCCACTGTGGCTCTGATAAGTACATCTTTGATGGATGATCTATGTGCTCTGAGAACAGTCAATGAGAAATGTTGAGAAAACTTCTTATGATGCCGCTGCCTCAGAAAGGAGTGGGGAGATCTGTCTGATACAGGATCCTCAGTTCTATTAGAGTTTTGTAATCACGGATTAAGGTATCACAAAAGTAGTCATGGATTGGAGAAATAGAGTCTATCTACTTTGATTTTATTCATATTTCTGAGAACATGGAGTAATATTCCTTTCATGAGCATAGCTTGCATAAACACTCATTTAGACTTGGCAAGGTCTTTGTTTTCAGCTGTGTTATCCAAGACTGACTATATTCTCAGGCATATGGTGTAACTCTTGGGGATGGTTCTGTGGATGACCAGGAACTGGACCTGATGATCCTTGCAGGTCCCTTCCAATTAAGCTTATTCTGTGATTCTGTGATGTGAGTCAACCTATGTTTAAGCATGATAAAAACACATATGGAAGTGTTCTTCGACTTGGGGTGTCTACAAGCAAGACCATTGATATGAATTAAATTATTTATGAGAAAAACATCTAGCTAGAGGTTTAACTGCTTTAGCCTTGAAAGTTCTCTAAAACACAGACAGGAGATAAACAATAATAACAGCCCATTTTGTGACATCTTCAGGGAAGGGGATGAAGACATAATCAGGTCTTCTCATATGAAACAAAATTTTTCACTTGATGTTTCCTGTGATAACTTGTGTGATGTTGTATTTGAGTGTACTTCCATGATCTGTTTCCCTTTTTTATGTATGCAAACCTTCTCTAACATCCCCCTGTAAATAAACCTCTTGCTTTCTCTAATGAAAGATAGACTAAAATTAGTTTAGTTTTAGAATTTTTTGATTGTCTTATGTATTCAAAAACCATTAAAAGGTGCAGAAAAAACTCATTAAAAATATCTTAAGAAGCGTTTTATCTGGTGAGGGCTATTATCTGTTTTATTGCACTATTTGCTCCAAAGTTTATGCCCCTGTATTTGTATAAACAGTAGCTGGGTCCTTCATTTTGGGATAGGTATGTCTGGGGGCCTGAATATCAATACTTCTAAGAAACGTAATGGAATTTAGTTACTTTTCAATAATATTTTTAAAGTTTTCTGTCTTCTGGAGAAAAAAGAGGAGGAGAACCTCTCACCAAGTTTATTCAATTTAATTAGTAATAACCTTCCAAATGCTTAACTTTTACTCTTCCATAACTATCCAGCGGAGTGTTTTTATTTCTGCAACAGGTTTTCAGATTCCAGTTTTCAGATATTGCCTTTCTTTATCTGCTTTGGTTTTTTAAAAAAATTATTGAACATCCTGATTAAAGAAAGAAATAATACCTGAGAATTTATCAGTTCTTTATTGTCTACTCACAGGACTATTTGACTAGGAGTCCTTCAACAGGAGTTGAGATCAATGCAATGGTTCAGTGAAAATATGCACAGGCTTTCTGGGTAATGGCAATGCATTGTCTGCTGAATAAGATCAAAATGGTCTGAGTATTTTTTGTCTAAGGTGGCCAGGAACAACTACAGAGAGAAAAGCTCAATTTTCTATTTGTGGATCATCTAGTTTTTAGTGGAAGACAAACACTGGATACTAATTGTGGCTATGAAGTTACACCTTTTATAAACAGACTGGAGAGTTATTTAAAGTGATTTCCTGCAGTATACTACTTTGCCACCTGTGGGGGAAAAAAACCCCATACCCATCCCTTCCTCCACTCTCCACACACACACTGGCATCTGAAGACTTGATCTGTGCCTTACACTTTCAAGAGAGAAAATTGATCTTGATTTACACTAAGATTTCCTCTCTTTTATGTATATTTCTCTCTCTCCCATTAAATATTATTTAATAAAGGGTTTTATCAGCAATTTCTGTTTCTAAATCAGTATGTTTAAAAGTGCTAAAGTTCTAATTTGTGTGGCATGACACTGTAGACTAAGGGGACTTCTGTGGCCATTAGTATCGATCACAAATGTAAATGACTCAAAATCTTTCAAAAAATTTGAATCATATGAACTCCTTGAGTCTCACACTCTTATTATGTAGAGACTAAAACTATGGTATAAACCTTGTAGAAATTCATATAATCATTCATGACTTACACAGTAATTCAAGGATACATATTATTGTACTGAAAATAATATATGTTGAATGAAATTTGTTGGAATAAGATGAGGAAGTATTAAATGCTATAAATTTTATTAGATTGCTTTAAAATGGAAGGCTTGCTTTCTTTTTTCTTTCCTCTTCTTATTTGTTATTATCATGATTATAATTTCCTATCTTTCCAAGTGCACAGAAGGTCATTTAAAATGATTTCTGTGTCTGGGGGACCTCACATCTAAGAGACCTTCTGCATTTTGAAAGAAATGGCAGTGTTTTGATTTTTTGAAAGTGTGGTTTCAGGCTGTAATACTCTAAAATTCAGGGAACGACCAAGGAAGAGGTTTGAAATTATCTCTGGGAATTTATTTCTAAGCAACAAATGGTGTCATCTGTGAATGCATATGAACAGAGCATATAAAAAGGGTCACATTGTTGATATACCTAATATTTGAAAGAGAAGGTCATAAAAATGTTCATGGTCTATGGATTACCCAGTAATGTGAAAGGAACAGTGCAAAATATTTATGCTGAAAAGCCACAGTAAGTTTCCTAAAGATTCTCTCTTTAGGAAGACCACTATAATGTTAAAGACCACTATAATGTTCAAAATTTTTCCAATAACCTTCCTTGCATACTTGTAAGGAGAAGAGATGCATGTCTGTGCACAAGATGCTGTTTCCAAGCACAGAATCATCAACCTCGACCTAAAGGAGAAAAGTGTAAGCCACAAGTGATTATTTCATAGAAGTATTTCTGTGTCACCAGGTAGATGCAGATAAATGTTATGTTAATGGAGGCACCCTGGAAATTTTACTTGTATTACCTCTGCTAACTCCTCTTCATTAGAGCTAAAATCAGACAAAAGTTGTATTTTTCACTTGCTATCCTAACATTGTCCAGTGGTAAGACAATGTTGTATTTTTCAATAAGATTAAAGCATTTTAGGTAGAAGTCTAGGTAATTTCCAAGGAAATTATTTAATACTTTATAGTTTACCACACGTCTTGTGAATTAGCACGTGGTCTTGTTTGTTTGTTTGTTTGTGTTTGTTTTTGTTTTCTGTTTTCCTTTTAAATTTTGGTTTTTGCATGATTTATGGCTATTTTCTATGTGAATTGCTGTCAGACTACATGGGGTAAGTTCTGAGAAAAATATTTCAGGTTTTCCCTTGGAACTGGTCAAAACCTGGAGGTGAATAAAGCAGTTATGTCACTGCCCACTGAATATTTTGCTGATTTGATCTTTGTTTTGTTTTCTGCAACCTTTGTGTGAAGTAAAATCTCCTCATGAAATGCCTAACAACTGTGGCTGCTTCACACAGCTTGAATATAGTGAAAAGTTACACCATTTGAATGATGTTTCTCCACTCTTTGGAAATTACTTTTTTCTGAGATATTTCTGCAGGTTCTATTAAGAAAATTGCCCAGGTAGAAACTTTCATACTTCTGCAGTCACACATACTAGCTTCTTTTCAAAGCAGAGCTAACAGTTCATTTTTCAGAAGTATTTCAAGTCCTTTGCTTTTTTCTCAAAACTCCAAAGTCTGTATCTTCCTTTGTAGAAAAGTCGATAAAATATATTTTAGCTATTCAATATGTTCAGGGATTGAGTCTGTTTCCAAAAGATACAGCATAGTTTATAAGAAAAAAAGTCTTTCCAGTTTAGTATGTTATTATAATGGTCATGATATGTGATACTTTTCTGGTGTGACAGCTACTATGGGACTGAGAATAGCTAATCACAGTTTAACACCCTCATAGTCAAAGAAAGCAACTAAAAAGGGCAAACTCCAAAGGCTAAAAGTCAAAGAAGCAGGAAAAAGAAATAACTCCCCTGTCTTGCCACTGGGGTGCTGGCCATTCATGTCCACAGCAGCTGAAGAATGGTATTTGATAGACCATTATTGCTGACCATGCCCTTCTGGAGGGAGTGACTTTTGTTATAAAAACTCCCATTCAAAAGCTGCCTTCAGATTTCTCTCTCTTATATATATATTAATGGATAATTTACCCAAGTAAAACAGTATTTCCACTTGGATGTAACTTCAATATCACATTACTTTCAACTGTAAGAACTAATAGTAAGGAAGAGCAAATCACTGTCAGTTATAGATGACTTTGGGGAGTCAGTTCTGCTATGATCCATCACACCCAAAAATGGATTTTCTTCCATCAAAATAACTGGAAATGTTTATTTGACAAATTTGAATGAAACAAAGCTGAGAACATACATCATACCACTGCCTTAGGACAGGGACTGTGCCACTCCTCATGTACTGTGCAGTGCTAAGTAACTTGGTGTCAAATGGCAAATAAACCCTTCTCACTGGAAAAGTTTGACTGCTAAAACATCTCAGTGTATTCAATTGTGACTTTAACAGCAAAAGGACTCTGAATTAAAGTTACTCCGTGCTAGCAGAAATCTTATTCAGAAGTCCATCACGTTCCATAACATCATGTGCATTGTGGTAAAGATTTCAAGAATTGGTAGCTTTTAACACTGTTCTTGTTGTTTATCTGGATTCCAGTCATCCAGACAAAGCCACAAGACTTCTAAAAAAGAGCTTCTTTCACTGGAGGTGTAATGTGGTTCTAAAATGTGTTTTCCATACTCTGCGACTGCCCACACAAACTAAATGGGGTTTTTTGCACAATAGTCTGAAGTGTTAGTGACCAGGAGAAAATTATATTTGGGGTTGTACCCAAAGGAAAATAGGAGGCAGAGCTTTATTTGATAGCCGTATTTTATGTTTTTAAATGTACAGTTGCTTAAGGGCCAATTCTAACCCCTTTCCATAATTTTCTTTAATGATAATGCTCCTCAATGAGATACTTTCTGTTTCTTCTGTTAAAGCAGTGGAAGACAAAAAATTTTCCTACTTAACACAACACCGTCCTTGTAGTACAATGATGGGTCTTGATATTCCATTTTAGATATCAAGTCCATTAGGATCTAGACATCATATCTTGGGATACTTAATGTCTTTAACTTCTAGCAGCATACAATTTGGTCCAACTTCTTCCTTCTCACTGTTACCTACATCAACACAATACACCTGAAATTTCAGTTATTTGTAGTTTTGTATGCTCTTTCAGCTCTCAAATATTCTGAAAAGGACTAGAAACATTTAGCATCTAGTTGAGTCTTAAATGGAAGATGTCATTTTTAACACATATATTAAAGAAATTATATTTAGATAAAGCATGTTTTCCTAAAGGACATCAGCTCTTCTTCAAAGACCTTAAAGATTCCACAACTCTATTTATTTACGGCTTGTAAACTACATATTTCTATTTTGGAGGGTTTTTTTCATCAACCTGCAGAATTGACATCTTGTTAAGTGTTTGGTTTTTAAAATATTGCTACCTCCTGACTCTGATTTCAGGCACAATTTAACATCTCATATGACACAACATTGCTTTGCTGCTTCATTCCAAAATTAGGTAAGAAGTATGTATTGAATACATCTGGATTTTTTACAAGATTAGTATTAGATTCTCTCATAATGACATGATGCTATTTACTTCAAAGGAACTAAAGTTTCCTATTAGTGCTTCTTTCCTAAAACCGCAATTTTCCTTCACCACTGATTTCTTTCTCAAATAGGTCTAAGGTTTTATTTTTTCAATTTTTCTATACTTTATATCAGTTATTACTTAGTATCTGTTCACAGTTTGATATAACTTCTAAAAAAGAAGAAAAAATACTGTTTCTCCAGCAGCTGCAATAGGCTTTTATTAAGGCATAATTTTGATTATATTATTTATATAGTATGTATTTTATTATATTTTTTATATTTATTATATAAAAATCCTACGTTTTAGTACTTAGTTTATTGGTACTTAACTTTTGCTGAGCTTTTTTTCTTGTAAGATTTATTTGATTTCATAATGGCTCAAGTTCTTCCACAATGGTATAAGGTGAGCATTACTTTTCCTACACGATTCCAATTCCACCTCCCTCACTTGATCGTGTCAGCCTCTGAAAGAAAATCATCAAGCTAATTGTGGTTATAGATGTCTGGAAGAAAGATGTTGAACTGAAAAATTACACTTCCACTTGAATAAATTGTTCCTAGGCAATTTGCTAGGAACTTCTATGTTTATCTCAGCAGTAGAATAGAAAAAATAAGAGTTTATGTGGGGACAGATAAATTGTTCTTCAAACAATATGGCACTTATATTTCCTGAAAACTTTCCTAAAAGCTCTCTGGACAGATTCTAATATCATTAGCCTTCTATGATTAAATAAAATTTGCTCAAACAATCAGATAGATGAAAGAGCCTGGACTTTAGGGAAAGTAGCTAAGGACAACCAATGTAAAATTGCATAAAGGAAAGTGAAAAAAAATACAAGAAATTAGAGACAAGTAAGTCATACCATCTAGAAGAGAGAAATGACGTAGAAAACTGTCTTCTCTGAAAATCAATGGGGTTAACATGGCTAAATCATCTAGTTCTCAAGCACAGGTTTGAGTGACTGCAGTCTAATAAAACATCACCACTTATATGTATGCCACTTGCCCTAAAGGCGCAGGATTTTTCAATTTCTTTTAGTTCCCAGTGGAAGACAGTTAAACTGAGGTATATTACATTGCATTTCCTGAAATTTAAGACTATGACATGGGCAGTTATTGAATCACCTGCCTAACCCTGAATTGTTATTCTGCTACAACTTGATCATATGTTTAATCCCAGCAGGATTTATTTTTTAAACAATCAAGCCTTAAGAGAGAAAAAAAAAAAAGTTGTCACAGGGAAATCAGCTGCTCCAGGTTAGATAATCCTGTTTATGGGTAAAGTGGCTCAGCTGGCCTCCAGATATCTATTTTTTAGCAGGGATTAGAAATTGAGATTATACAAAACACATATTGTGCTTTTAAAATTTTACAAGGGGCATTGTATTGGAAAACATCTTAATGATTAATAGGTTAGCTTGATGACTATCAGTTTGTGGCTTTTGTTCCTTTTATATCATTTAGGAGACAAATCTGCATTATGCATTAAGCAAATGCAAAAACCTCAATTTTTTCAACATAACTTTTTCCCTTTGTTGAACACCGGTTTGAATTGGTGTTTTCACTTTGTGAATGTGTCTGTGAATGTGTCACATAATAGAAATCTAGAAAGAGGCAACTTGCTCAAGGATGTAGCATCCTTGAGCATCAGAAAGAGCTTTAATCCAAGAGAGATCACCAGTTTCAAGACCTTATGAGCCTGCTTAGATTTCCCAGCTCTTTTATGCCCAGCTATGAAATAAATTGCCTTTTCTTAAGGAATCAAGCATTTCCAGGGTGTGGATTTCACACTGGAAGCTTGTGAAAAAGAAAATCGTCACCAATAGGTGCATAAAAGGCATTAGACCATCCAAATAAGGAAAGTAATTATTTAGAGCTTTCCAGTTATATCATGTTATTGGACAGAGATATTTGGAATGAAAATATCACAGACCCATGTAGTCATGATAATTACAGACTTGGAAGACTTTCAGGTAGTGATGGTCCCGGCGTTATGGTGTTTACTGCTGTGAATACTGTGTGGGAGCTTAATGGGAGCAAAATATATAAATAAATTAGAAACTGCAACTGTATATAGATAACAATCTTAAATTCATTCCATGGCTGAAAAAACTAGGGTTTGTTTTTATAAAACTGCATTTTCTATAATCCTTCAGTGCATCTTTGCATGAGTTTTAGAGATATCACATTTCTTACAACACTTTTTTTTTAAGGGACGTGTGCCCATACCTTACCAGTAGTGGAAATAACAGACTGAGAGAATCCATGCAGATGGAGCTAATTAGCTGTGGGATCTAACCATCAGGAAAATCACAGTCATGGTTTCACAAATTCACTGTTTATTATCTCTGCATGCACCTTAAGGACATAGTGTCCAAAGCGGCTTCTGTTTGTGTTGGGTTGGGTTGGTAGGGAAAGGTGATCAGTCTGCAGGGTAGAAAGAAGGGGGACTCAGAGGAACAGGATTCAAAAAGCAGAAAGCAATTGCATCAGCAGGGAACTGTGATCAGAGAGTGTGTGGAGCAGAAGCCCATTTTGCTACACAGTATGCAAGGGTGATGGGATTTCTAGTTCCAAGCCCCTTGAAGTTGGGAGATCGTGGGTTCTCCCTGTTGGGTGTTTTCAGGTCAAGTTTATCTTTGTGTTCAACAGGAAAAAAAAAAAAGAAAAAAAATAAATCGCTGCTTGGAAGACTGACAATCTTTGCTCAAGGTTCACACACAGCAGTGTAAAGAAATGAGTGGGGAAGGAAGAGATCATGACTGGCTTAAGACATTGGTGGTTGTTAACACAAGGTGTCTCTGTATTGAACACAGTATAAGACTTATGGAAAAGGCCATGTAGTTAAATTTAGTTATGCAGTTAAGTTTATTTAAAGACCTTTCTTAAAGTCAGTAGGATAGTCTAGACTTTATAATGAGCTTTAATTTGCTTGAATCCTGACTTTTTTATGTCTAATTTCAACTGAAATTGAATTATTTGACACAATAAGAACCCAAATTTTTCCTAATGAAGACTAGAATAAAGACATTTCACTCTTTTTTCCCCCTCTACATCAAGAAAAATGCAGTATTTTAGATATGTGCATGCTGTGCTGCAAGATGGGTGTAATGAGTTAAGCAGTTTGATGTTTTCTGCTGTTCCTCCCGCTTTAGTTTTAGCCAACTTTGTAATGACATTTCTCATGTCAGAGACATTATTTAAATGCTCTATTCTGCTTTCTTGAGCCCATGACATATGTGGCTCACAACACCAGTTAAAATGAAGCTTTCCCTATCTCATATTAAAAAAAAATTGCAATAAAGTATATTCAGAATTTTCTTTAGTAATAATCTTTGCTATTAATGTTTGGGTTTTGTGTAAAAAGAGGTGCTAAAGCACAAGAGAGGTTGCAGTCTTTGTCCCAGCCTGAAAGAAATATATCAAACACAGATTTAAATATGAAGTTTGCAGAGGCTGAAGTTTTTGTTAGAGCATACTTAAAGATAGTATATTCAAATGTATCTCTTGTAGAAAAAATTTAACTGCCTAATTATCCAAATATATTGGAGTCACTTCATATATGATTTAAGAATCAGCTCAGAGATTCAAGGTCCCAATTGCCTGGTTTACAGGTGTAAATTTACAATTGTTGTCCTGCATGTTGTAGGAAATGATTAAAACTCACTTCATCCCAGAGTGTTTGGAACAAACTCAGCACCAGACAAAACCATTAGTTTTGAAGCTCTTGAGTTATCTGGAATCTCTGAAGTTTTACATTATTGATGCATATGTTAAATTTCAGATTGTTCTTTCAATTGTCATCAGTTTGTAGAAGCTACTGCACAATAACATTAACAAACAATTTCTAAAATATTAAAGAATGCATTAGTATTTTCAGAAGACACTACTAGTGATAAGAAAATGTTTATTAAAGAAAAGGAAAAAGTCAGTCTTCCACTTTTTAAAAGAAATGCCCAAAATCTGTAGAATATTTAATTCCTAGAAATAATAAAATCTCTCAGAAGAAATGGTCATTTCTAAACTGATGTTAAAGGTTTTGTTGTCCTCTTAGAAGTTTTTTGCCTCAGGAGTTATTTTGTTGTTTTTTCCCTTACAGATTTCTCAGTAAGTACTTTAGCACAGCAGTTAAGCTGTAAATAAGATTGTCCAGATGAAGAAACTGTTTACACCCAAGTATAGCTCAGAAAGTTGTCAAGAAATACAAGATGGATTACACCTACTTCCCACCCTTTGGACTTTTATCTAATAAGCTGGATGCAGAAAGAAGCACGAAGCACTTAGCATTTCCTATTTTCTTTTTTTTTTCTTTTTTTTTTAATATAACTATTATGTGGGGCTATTGCCCTAACTTGCTTTGATAGGAAGGCAGAAAAGGATGCAGTGCATAAAAACCTCTAATCTCTTCAATCTTGAACAGTGAATTGCATATGCAATTGATAAGCCTTTGGTGTATTGGATGTACTTACATTTAAAGCAAGGATTTATCTCCTTTTCTGTTAAAACTTTAGTTGTTTCACAGATGCTAATGGGCAATAAATAAGCAAATACTTTTTCTGACTTTGATAACTACACTTTGGAGTTTGTAAGACAAATGAGAATGAGAAGTTTCAAAATACTAGTGATGCAAGTATCTTTATCTTCCTTATTTCTATGAAACAAATCTTTGTGAAGGTGTTCTATATGTGACTGGTGCTGCCATACTGATCTGGAAATGTGGCTAGTAACCAACTGTCTCTACCAGGCACCTGTGGAGTTAACCTCACCTCCTTGCTCATTACGAACCATGTGAAATTATGTTATATTCCAATCTTAATTGTATTATTGAAAATTTCATGACATTTTTGTAGCTTTAAGAATGCAGGGCCAGCTGAGACTACTTCATGAAGTAATCTAAAATGATTATATATCTGATTTTATTTATATGTTCTATTCAGCCTGAGGACCTGATCGAATGAAAACTTAGTTCCTAAACCAGAAACCAATTATAACCTGCATGACCTCAGTCTGTGTCCAATATGTGTCTAGCTCACTTTGTTTTACAGTATTGCATTAAATCCTAAAAAAATTGCAGGATCAGCACTGTGCCAAAAAACCTGAGAAATTCCCCAAAGATTTCATTAATTTATGAGTCTTGACTCTACGGGGTCAAAGGGGGAGAGTGGCCAAGGTCAGACTGTTAGAAACACCACAGGTTTATTACTAGCAAATTACAGGTTAACCAGTATGACAAATAATCACGGCAGGCTGTCCAGCTTCAAGCTGCAGGAGACCACATCAACATTTTCTGCTGGTAAAACCTGGCGAATTACTATTTTTCAGACTCAGAACATTAGAACTTGGGATTTTATCAAAATTTATCCTAAAGGAATCTTTTTCGATACCCCAAAGGAATGATCCAACATGATTTTCTCTGTGTGCTGAACCTCTTTCTCCTTCTCTTTGCCTCCCGTGTTGGGGGAAAAGATTGTTTCCTGTCTTCTTGCATATTATGGTTAGCAGGCTTGAAGAAAAGGTTTATGCAGTCTTAGTGTAGCCTACCTAAAGAACTTCTAGGGAGAAATGCAAATCAATCTCCTTTTTTCCCCTAAAGCTATCTTGCTGCAAAACACTAGCCTTAATGGTTGGCTACACTCTTTTCTGACACTGTAAAAGTTACACAAGTAGTTCTCAGAAACAGGGTGCATAGCTTGAGGACAGATTATAGTCTTTGTCTCGTAGGACATGAAAATAATTGAGACTTTATTGTCAAGACCTGAGTTTTTCTTCAAGTGCTAATGTGTTTTGGCAAGACACGTCAAAAGTATATCTCCTACTGAAAGATACACATCCTGGAATGTTAGATGGGAACATATAAAATACACAAGTCACCAAGCAATTCATATCACTTTTGTGATCTCCACCATAGCCCAAAAAGCCTTTTGTTCAAGTGTGTTCAGCACTTTTCAGTATATAAAAAGGTTATCCTTGAGGATGACATTTGTCATCTGTGCTGAATAGTTATCACTAAAAGAGCTTAAATCACATCTTTTTAATACAATAATTAGTGATATTTTAATTTCAAACTAAATGTAAATAAATTTTATGGACAAAAAGTAATACCTTTAGTTTTCTCATTTAGAAAAATGCCAATATTTGTACAGTTTAAAGATCAGTGTGTGTGGATGTTGCTTTTTAACTTAAACCTCTTTTTAAATCAGTGAGTGATAAATTTTTTAGACATTCTGTTTACTCCTTGAAAAGAATAATGCAGTCATTGGTTTAACTCCATGTATGCGCATCTCTTACCACTTATGGTTTTTTTGTTTCGGAATTAGATTATTCATCTGATATTTATGATGCAGAATAAAAACAACCAGCATTATAAGGGATTCCTGGTCTTGTGCCCAGGAATTAAGAAATCTCTGTCTCTGATTCTCTTTATTCTTTGTCAAGCAGATATTATTTTAAATTTCCGAACAACATATGTCAGCAAGTCTGGCCAAGTGATATTTGAAGCAAGATCTATTTGTATCCACTATGTGACTACATGGTTTATCATTGACTTAATTGCTGCACTTCCTTTTGATCTCCTTTATGCTTTCAACGTCACTGTGGTAAGTACTAACCTGTCTTCTTAACTGTTCTTTTTTTTGAGAGGGGTTTGTTGATATGAGGCTTTTTTTTCCAGATCTGGAGGTAAAAACTGAATTCACTAAAATACCTAGGTGTCTTTTACAACTTTGTGATGTATTTTCACCCCTGGCTGTATCAATTTTTTAATTCAATTATCTTTGCTTTGTAAACAGTTGCATCTATGTTAGCTTCATGTCTAATTACTGTACTCAAATACAGTTTGCTATGGCTTTTGCTCTCTTATGGTGCATAAACTCAGTGCTTAATTTTTCAAGACTCATAAATTTTTACTGTGGCAAACTAAATCATTGTTATGGTCAGCATATTTATTTAGCCAGGAATCCTCTTTCTCTTTACTTCTGGGAATTCAAGTGAGAAAATTACAGCACGACTGCTAATTTTTGTGTGTTCTAACATGTATTTCTTACAATTGTCATTCACTTTTGTTTCAACTCTTTTTTTCAACCCTGTTCAAACTCTTTTTTTTTTTAGGAATGTAGCAACATAAAGCTTAATCTGCTTTGAAAATGTTTGTTCTAAAATCAGGTGATGTCAAAATCATGATGGGTTACATTTGCATTGGCTTACTTGTGTTAAGACAAAGGTTTTTATTCTGGTAGTCCTATTGGATTTTGTATAGTAAGGATCTAATAAGCAAAATTTCAATAAACAAACAAGCAAATGATCCCCTCCCCAAAAAATGCAAACAACTCCTGCTCCTCTGAATCAGAAGATTTAGTTTTTGAAAAAAAAGTTGGCAGAGGTTTCTAAATTTTGTGGATTTTTGCCATAAATGACTAAAGTTTTCAGCTTTCCAGTTCCCAGAATTTTGATCTTTCATAAACAGATGCACTCATTCTCAATTTCATTAAAAGTGAGTTAAAAATAAGTACAGAGATGATAGGATAAACATATATCAGGAAAAAAAAACAAACCACCAAACCAAAATAGAAAAACACTAGTTAGGAAAGGTGCCATGTAAGGTATCATGTTTGATTTTATAATTTAATTCCATTTCCTTCAATTAACTCCCTTTTCATGTCATTTATTACATAAAGAACCATCAATCTAATGCTGGTGTAGATGCTTTTTAAAACCTGATAGTTAATAGTTTCACATTGTCCACTGTTTCTGTTGAAAGGCTTGTAATCTATTTAAATACATTACTATCTCAGTTTATCCTTTACACTCAAACCAAACAGTCAGCGCAATGCTGTTAGTTCAATTCCTATTAATAATTTTCGTTAAATTAACTGTGTTTACTTTTTCTGTCAATGAGAAAATTAAAAAATCTGAAAACAACATTTTGCTCCCACTGGAAGAACTACTAAGCTTTCCAAACTTAATTCTGGAAAATAAAGTACTATCCAAAGATTACTTTTACCATTAAAATGTCACAATATCAAAAATATTGCCATAATATGATTAATACACATCTCCTGTTGTACTTTTAAACTTTTTCCCTTAATAAGACCTCTGTACGATTCCTTGATGGGAACACAGTGCCTTACTCTACCATATCTCCTGTTGTGACAAGACTTGGCAACTGTTAATATAAACCTCAAGATAACAATGCCTTATCAACTGTTTCAAGAACGGGGGGAGGTGTTAATCACATTACACTGTTTTCAGACTTCATGATTTAATAAGCCATTTCCTCATGTCTGTTCTCAGATTTTCACTTCATCGACTTTCAGATGTTGCCTCAACAGAACGGTGAGAAGGGGCACCAGGGAGCCTCTCACTCCTTTGCTGCTCAGGCCCCGGCACAAAGGCCAAACCTTTAGGGATGCTCTAAATTCTCCAAGCTATAGGTATAGTGCCATACATACCTACGTATGTATGGCACATATATGTCATACCCCAGTTGGAGGTTGATGGAGCCAGAGTGCATGTAAATGCTGTGGAGTCTTTTTCTATCTTTGTATATATTTTGAAAGAAGCAAAAGTTAAACTGTATGAGTTGGCTCTGCTGCCTTTACACCTTTACCTGGATTCTTCCCTACCGTTAAAATCAGGGATTCTTTGGTAATCTGAGAGCATAGGCATATTCCTGCCTATCCTCAGCGCATGCCGTGACCCCAGCTCCTTCCATCCTTGTGTTCATCTGACATAAAGGATCCTTTAATTTGGGGAGATACGGTTTCAAATGTTGCCATAAAAACCAGGCCATTAAGCATTAGCTATAATGATTGAATTGCTGCTTTTTGAGTAACTATCAATAGTTGTAGAGCAAGAGTATAATTTTTTTGAGGAAAAATAACTAACCAGGTGAATGAAAAATGATTAAAAATCTCTCCCACTAGTCATTTCTTAAAATGTATCCCGTTTCTTCATTAATTATATTTTTTGTGTATGAGGTGAGTCTTCCAAGCAGAGAATTTCATCACTGGTTTGTAGCAAGTTTATTTTTTGTCAGCATTTCTCAGGACTATGCTGATTGAGTTTGTGTTAGTCCCTGATAAAATTCTGTCCCTGTGCTTTTGATGGAAAAAGGTTAACCCTGCTAGTCTAAAATGATTAACAAAACAGAAAATTTTGATGATTTTATATCTGTGGGCAAAGAAAAATCTATGCAGGCACAAGTATGAGTGCTGACTCCTTATTTTGTCTTCCTAAATTTGTGACATAGAAAAAGAAGCTGCCTGATGGCATTTTAGATCTTCCAATGACATATTGGGCACAATACCAGAAAAGCATTTGGCATAACTAATGAGAAAATTCAGTGTAAAACATGATTAATTACATCTGTGTTCAATTTTATGAAGAAATGATTTTATAATAGGGCAGTCCTTAGGCCCTAAAATAAAACCTGCTTCCACATTAAAAAGAATATTATGATACATGATTCACTGTCTTTATATCTGTAGCTAAACAAAAAATGGTCAGAATTTAGGCAAGACTGATAACTGGGAGGGCACACATATAATTGTAAAAGTCTTTTTGCCATTTCTTGTTTGCAGGAATCTAAAAACAAATAAATAATTTCACCAAAGCTATGATTATTTATTAGTAATGTTTTAGAACATAGATTCCCATGGGAAGATGACGGCTCCGATGTGTAGGTCATAGCATATATACAATCATTATATACAAAATCACTATCTAAATGTTTGTATGTTACTGCTAAACCTTGAAGAGTCAGTCATGAATAGGGACCCATTTATGTTATAAGTGCAAGAGAACCATATTTGGTTCAAACAAGCTGATGAGAGAGAAGAAAAGGAGACTTTGGGAAATGAATTACCACTGAAATAGAGCCAGTTGGTACAGTTTCATGGCAGTTAAGGAATAACTCTAAATTAAAGTTATATGATTGTAGAAATATAAAAATGGCAACTACTTCAAATATTTTGCATCCTTCTGCCATAGATTTGCAGATATTCTTGGGCTTAAGGCCACAAACATAACTAATTCTCTGTCACTGTAGATGGAGAATGACATAAGATGAGGGATTGAAATGCAAGAAACAACCTTGTAAATGTTTGCGTGCTTAAATGTCAGATCTTATTTTAACAATGTATTTTGAAAAAATGTCATATTTCTGTTAATTTTCTTTTTTTCCTTATTATGTACATGAGAAGCAATGTAAAGGTCCTTGAGAAAAAACATAACATTAAATAAGAGGCTGCAAATGCTGCCCTTTGAAGAGGCTCATGGGAGAATTACTTATGCACTACCAAAACTGTAGTGACAAAAAAATAATGCTTGTAGACCTCTTATTTTCTTCCTTACAGGTTTCCCACATACATAATTCCTGAGAGTGGAATGTAATCAATGAGTTAAGTCTTTGAACAAATCAAAAACACCTGATGTTACAGAATATATCACTCACCTCACATGTAGCTGTTGGTGAATGCACACCTATAAAATTTAGATTTCCGATTATTAGCTTTGGTAGCAGAAAGGTTGAGCTTCAGGATATTGTGCATTAGCAAAAGGATATTGATTGAGCTGTGTTTTTAGAGTTGCTTTTGAGAGAGCTCTTTACTGTGCTCTAGGAGTGCTGTAGCAAGACACGTCAAGTCTGATGTTACCTTCCTAGCTGCTGTGGGTTTCCTGTTAACCAGGCCTTAATCCTACTGTCTCATTAACGGAGGAAAAAAAAAAGCAGCTTACTGTTAATGAAAATTATGGCTATTTAATCTTAGACAAATACATTAAAACTGTTTGAATTCTAATTTGTATATTGTTTGCCCAACAGCTGAAACACAAACCAAGTACATTCCTTGCAAAACTGTGGGCTGTGCACAATATGGTATGGATGTAGATTGCAGGATGCTTTGGAAAGGTTGGGGTCATCCAGAGACTGCCCACTTTATGCTGGAGCTCCTCTAAGGCCAGAGCCATATACTTCGTGAACTGATGTATACTTAAGGTGTTGAGCATATTAAGTGCTGGTTTTGCCACATAAACTTGAAAGGCAATAATATTTTAGTTTTGTAATTTAAGAAACAGTTAGAATTTAGAAGATTAATGAAAGCTTTTTTGGACTACTACTTAGCGCAGAGAAGTAAAATATGCCCATGTTCCTGAACACAGGGTTAAACCTCAAGAAAATTTCTGAGCCTTCTCTAACTTGTCTGCTTTATTGTTGTGCAAAATATCTGCTATTTGTTATTGCCTATTCCGTGCTAACTTATAGGCTGGTTTCATCTCATACACAGTCAAATTAGGTCTGCTGTTAGCTGAAGATGAAAATCTTTGTGTGCTTGGAGATACTTACTTTGTGGTTTCATATTGCAAACAAATGATCTTTGGTCTGTTTGACAATTGTATTTCTCTTCTAGAGCTGGAAGAATTCATTTTTCACAAGCACAAACTTTTGAGCTAAATCTGAAAGAAGACTGCATAAAAAAAAAGACAGCAGAAAAGATTTAGTATTTCAATTTTGTTTGGTTTATATCAGAAATAGTAATTATGTATTTACACATCAAAATGTCACATTTCTTTTAAAGCATCTTCTTTGCTGTTCTCTGCTGTCTTAAGATTTAGTCTAGTCAGCTGTGCAGCTGAAGGAAGAGTGGGAAACATTTCATAGAGCTTTAGAATTTCCTTTCTTGAAACAAGAGACCTGTGTGATAGAAGTAAGCTGCTAAGTGGTTTTCTCTCTGTGTTCTCCCAGGTTTCCCTGGTCCACCTCCTGAAAACAGTGCGGCTTCTGCGCCTCTTGCGTCTCCTTCAGAAGCTGGACCGCTACTCCCAGCACAGCACAATTGTCCTCACCCTTCTCATGTCCATGTTTGCCTTGCTCGCTCACTGGATGGCCTGCATCTGGTATGTCATAGGGAAAAGGGAGATGGAACAGAATAACCCCCTCACTTGGGACATAGGTAAGTTCTTCCTTCCCACGTGTGCATATACGCACGTGTATATATTCGTAAATTAATGTTAACATATAAAAGTGCATGTGTAAGTCACTCAATATTTCAGGTTGTGTTCATTCTTACACTGTTATTTAGTGCTGTTTGTAGAGGGGAGACTGGCACTCTCTGAATTTCAGGTCAGTCTGAAGAAGAGGGTTAGAATTAAAATTAGTTGGAAAAAATAGGAGATCATTTTAGATTTTTAAGAGTGATTCAAAGTTTGGAAGTTTCAAGATCTGTATAGGAAATGGCTAGACAGATTGAGTAAAATAATAGATTAAACAACTCATCCTGGTTTTGCAAGTTAGGAAAATTCATGAACAAAAACATTCCCTCGAGTGTGCTGATTATTTCTTCCTATACATTGGAACAGATAGGCCCTGAAATGTCTTCAAGTTAAAAACTCCCTTTGGAATTATTGTTTAGAGGATCCACAGGCTTTGATTTTTGCAGAACAGATGAGGTGTTTATCAATGGAATGCTCAGTTTTGGTCCAATTTTTAGTTTCTACCCCAGCCTTCATTCTGATCTGAGTGTTCTACGTTAACTCTTCAAATTTTGTGCTTTTCATTTTTTGTAATGAAACATCTTCCATAAACATAGTTTATCTAAAGTGAGACAGTTTCCCAAGAGAAAAATATTCAGTTTGGAGGAAATAATGCAAACACCGGTGACCAAAGGCTCAGTGGTGTACATTCAAACTGCAGATTGCCCTGCTCTTATCTCCTTTAATTTCCTTGTTTTCTCTTACCCCCATAATTATATGTCTAAATATCACCTAATTATGATGAATCTGAGGGGAAAATGACAGTCATATAAAGGTGCTTGAACTCAGAAAAGTGAGGATACTGGATCAGGAAGAGAAAAAGAAGAAAGTCCAAGAAATACATGTTTCTAATTTTGCAATAGGTTACCTAAAGATTTGTGTTTTCTTATTCTGCTAAGTTGATTGTTGATTTGTCTTTTCATTTGTAAACCAGGTCTGTGACCTGCTGCTGATTCCTTATAGAGAGCAAACTTCTGACAGAAAAGACTGCAGCTCTAGGGGAGAGTATACAAAGAAAGCCCACTGTGCAAAAATTGGTCAAATACCACTAACAGAGAAACAAATCCAGATAATAATAATGATGATAATAGTGTCTCTCTGGTGGCAAGTAGCTCTGAAGGCACTTTGTCAGCTTATGTAGGCCACAAACAATAGCTGCTTTCAAAGCGTTCATTGCAGTCCAAATGGTGATGATGGGCTGCATCCTTGCTCCCTGGGTAGGGCTGTTGGCCATGCTCCCCATGCTCCATTTTCCTGAGGCAAGGCCACGTTCAGAAAACCCTCCTCATACACCCTGCAGCTCTCGGCATTTATTGCTATGAAAACATTAACCTTCACCCATCAGTTTTGTCTTTTCTTGGGCAACAGCGGTAATAACCAAATGTCCCAGCAACCTCCCTAGAACCAATCCCAGTTTAACTGGAACAGAGACATTTCCCAGAAGTCCCATTTGTGTCTCAGTGCAGAGGGTTTTATCTGGGTTATTACACAGTGATCATCTTCCAGTGGGCTTCCTAGGCCAGAACTGTTCCTCAGCAGCCCCTCACCACTAACTTACCTCAACCTGTGACAATCAGGGACATTCCTGGGACAGCTGTAGGTAGTGCATTTCCACATTGGATGGGCCAAAGCACTCAGTGGTGTGTGCTCTCAGACTTTCACTACATGGAAAAAGGGTTTTCCTATTGGGCTTACAGACAGGCATTTTTTTAGGGTTTTTCTTTCCTAAAGGTGTGAGTTTGCATTTTTGCTTGGAAGGCTATTCCACCACCTTCCAGGATGGTCTCTAAAATATTTAGATGCTATAAATTTATAATAAAAATTAGACTGCAATGACTCTTGTAATGCTCTTACAGAGATTAGTTCTAGAGCTAAGTTAAATAATTTATAGCTTTGGGGATTTGTTTGAATTTTTTTGTTTGTTTGGGGCTTTTTTAAGTGAAATGGTTTTAAAATGTTAAAGTATTAGATGCTGGTTTAAAGAAAAGACCTCAGGAAATTCCAGATATCTGTCGTGAAGCTGTTGTTTTGCAAGGACCACTCCAGCACTGACAAAATTTCTGGTTAAGCCTATGAGCCACATATATGACCAAAAAAATTTAGATTATGTAACTTTTTCAATCAGTACTAATTCTATTGCTCTCCACATGCAAACTACTTGCTGATGAAACACAATGAAATTAAGTCTTGGTCCTCTCTGTATCTTTTGCTATTCTGGTGATCGTATGTAGCCAGCCTTTCTTTGTCATTTAAGAAAACTTCAAATGACAAGTTCACTACACCTCATAGCATCCACAGTGGGGATATTTTCAGGGGAGAATGGTAGGTGTAATTTAGAGTATGAGTGATTAAGCAAAGTAAAATGAGGCCTGGAAATCATTATAAATCATAAGCAAATAATGCACACAGGAGAAATCTTGCTTGGAGTATAATTAAGGTAGTATTGCTGTAAGACACTGAGGATATTCCATAAGGAAGACGTCAGCTGAAAAATTTGTGCTGTTTTGGAGAGCATGTAAAAGAGATTTCTTACCGCAGGCAAAGCAGTAGAATATGATCCTTACTAATTTCAAACCAGAACTGGAGACTCAAGTTACCATCAATGCATGATACACAAAGTTGATTCCAGCCATTAAGAGACTTTGTAATGGAAAACATTATAAAATGCTATGCAAAAATTATAATCCCTATACTTTTTTAACTAAAGGAAATGTGTCTCTTCCTTGAAAATTTTACTTTTTATTCTTCACTGGAATGTCTCAGGTGATGTCCACTTGAAAACTGAGTATGGCACCATGAGTATGAAAGCTGCAATGTATGGAACAGCTGAAATATAGGAATGGGTTTGTTCTAAGAAAGGAAAATGATGTCTGGAATGGAAAGAATATTAATTGGCTTTTCATGTTTGCTGCTATTTTTGGGGGGAGAGGCAGAGGGAGAAAAAAGCTATTAGCTTTTGCCTACTCCATTTAGCTCTTCCTCAGAAAGCCTGTAGCACAGATCTCAAGACTGAGGTTTGCTAACATTTAAAGCAGACATTTTAAAGCTGCAATACTGTTAACATAATACTTTGAACCTTGCTGTGCCATCAGATATGCACCATAGCCCAGATCTAGCAACATTTGCTTCTGTGTATCTATTTCTCTAGCTAATTTAACAAATGTGGTGCTTAATTTACATTTGAATTGGGGCAATGGGAGTGATAACATTGTTTCTATGAAAATACCCAGAACTGAAAATGGCATTTGCTTTGTTCGTCCTGCACGTAACTGTAAGCCTTTATTTCACTTTTTGTCCTTATTCAGGCAACATTCCCATTGCAAATAATTTAAAAACGTGGTTACATTTACAAATTTAGCCACGTGGTTGCACAGTGAGAAAGGTGAAGTGTCTGGGTCTATTATGGGTGAACTGTCATGACGTGGAGGCATTGGGACATAATGTTAAAAACTGGGTCTCTTCCTTAGCTCTACTCTTGCTAGATTTAACTGATCACACGATTTGGAAGATGCACAGCATGGGCACTGCTTTTAGATGCTGGAAACCTTTACCTCAGCAAGTTCTCCCATCTTAGGAAAGAGTTGTTCCATGTGCAGCATTTTGACTCTAATGTCTGATAAAACCACAGCTCCTGGACACATCATTCCCACCCACTAGGTGGGTGTACCACTACCAGGCAGTGGTACAGTTCTTGTCCTGCTTTTCCCTTCTAGCATTTTCAGGTTCTTCTCTGTTCCATTTCACCTTGCTCCTCTCATTTGTTTTCTTTGGTGAAACAGATGTCTCCCTGAAACATGGAATGATCTTAATCAAGCTGTAAAAATAAGGTTAATTTTCTGTTACCTGACATGGAATAGAAGCTAAACTGTGTGTAAGTTCCCAGCTGATCCTAACACTCCAATTCCATTAGCTCCCATTTCTATAGTTTAACTGTCATCAGATGTAGCCATGGGCTCTTTATTTGCTGATTGCTCTTTTGTATTAATATATACTGAGCTAATCCTCTTAAAGATCTTACTAAATATGAGAAAATTATTTTTCTACCTGTCTCTACAGGAAACAGATTATATTGAAAATATTTCCTGTTGCTGAAGGCATTCATTCTGTGAGAACCATGTGAGCTGTTGAAACCCAACTGTCTTGAGTGTAGCGTGGAGATTAGGAGAGGGCCAAGAGTCAGGATGCTGGTTCCCTTAGATAATCAAAACTGTCAGATATAATTTGTGCCACTGTCCCAAAAAAACCATTCCTTCCTGTCCACCGGAAATTTAGCTGCAACTTTTTCTTAGTCCTACAGTAACACAACATTCTGGCTATGGAGGCGTTGTTATCAATGCANACAAAAGCAAACAAACAAACAAAAACCCCCACCAAAACAAACCCTGTGTTTTTATAGTTAATAAATATTTTCATTGGAATAAACTTTAAAATCAGGCCTTTTAAAGGGCATTGTTCTACAGCTATTTAAATCTTTATTTCAGTTGAATACTTCAAGTTTCATCTCAGGTGTCTACTCATTTTCTACTAGTTTTTTGATGTACAGCACCTTTGAAAACAAGAACTCAATTGTGACTGAACCACATACTCTGCAATATAAAACTTCCCACACACACTTTGTTTACCACACTCTTGCAGTCAGAGCCTTTAAAAGGATTCGGATGCTGACTCCCAGTGAATGCTCACAATTAGCTGTCAGTGGCAAAGTTAGGTACAGAAAAAGGTGCTCAGCACCTGAGTGGTGCCAGTAGAAAATGCTGAAAATAAGACTGCACCTTCAGGGCCTTTCAGTCAGGTATTATATGTCCATGCTGGGCTGAAGAACAGCCTGAATTCACAAAACTACCTTCTCCACTGAGTTCTACAGTAAATATAGATTCAGGGACAAGGTGACTGGAAGATCCCCACTTGGTGGAGATAGGAGAGAATCTCCAAGTGTCTTAATTATATAAAGACTGTGGTGCTTCTTGCCCAATGCAGAAGTTGACTGAAATGGGTTTTCCAAAATGCAGGTGTCCTACGTCTTACATGCAAACTTCAGGTTAAAATCTTGAGCTCAGGTTCCTAAATTCTGTCCAAGTCCTTTGTGGTCCCCAGGCAGCTTCACTTATGTCAGAATTCTGTAAGTCAGTATCAAGCTAGAATACCCATTAAGAGAGAGATTTACCTGTAATTCTCTTGAGTTTCAACAGCCTGGGAAGTTTTAGTGCCAGGAAGCTTTTTCCTAATTTATGCTAAGAAAGCAGAGGCAGCTGGTTTTAGTTTTCATAAGGTCCTGAGCAATTTTGCCAGGAATTTTGAAGGTACAAATTTAAGCATATCCTTGACAATAGATACTTTTGGCGTTGGTATGTTTATGCAGGTTAAAACTCAAGCTATTCTCTTTTCAGAAGTAAGACTATTTTTAGGTATGTGTGCATCTGCAAGTTTTTCCACAAATATTGTATGTTAGTGAACTAACAAGTTCCTGGTGCTCTTAGACCCAGCATAACCATTGGGTAAATAATAATAGAAATCATATCAGAAAAATCCATGTCATTACTTCCATTCTTGATCAGTACAATACATAATTTGTCAAAGCAATGATTAACTTTTGACTCCTAGTGTTTTCATGTTATACTAACTCTCAGAATATACTGTAGAAGCAGGTAAACATGAATGTATTTTTGCAAAGCAAAATTACTTAAATTGGTAGACATGACAGAAGATTTGGTATGAAAGTTGAGATAGAGGCTTGGTGTTTATTTTTCTTTATTTTTATATATGAATTGTCTTCACTTCTAATGATCTTAGATCATTCCAGTTTTGTCCCTGTACATTTCTTTCTGCTAAAGTATTAAAAACTTGAGTTTGAATGTGACATGAGCACTTCTTTTAAAATCTAAGCATTCAAAATACATTTTAAAAATTTGAAAAATAATGTTGTTTTCAAAATGTGTGATTATCAACCTGTTTTTGAACCCTCTGAGACTCATGTTTGCAATATATTCTTAGCGATGACCAGGAACTTAGTTTCAAAAACAAATACGAAAACAGAGATTTTTGTGTGATCACAAATCTCCAGGTAGTGGGGCTGTCAGGAAAGCCAGCTAACAGAAGACACATGGTAAAACTGTAGTGCTAAGGAATGATCAGGTTTTGGACCCAGATGATGGAAATTCTTGGTGCATGCAGGTCCGTGTACCTGCTTCTGCATTCCAGACCTATCTTCTGGAGTTTGAGCCTGGACTTGCATCAAAAAAGCTTCCAGTAATTTCAACAAATGTTCAGCTTATGAAGAGCTAGTACTAATGAACTACAACTGGAGTCTTGGGAAAGGCTGCAGCTGGCACCTGCTCTCGTGCTGTCTGGCAGATGGCAAGGTTCGGCACAGGTGCCCAGCACGCCCTGCTCTGCTTTAGTGGGAACAGCAGTGCAGTTTGTTTTGTGGCACTGTAAGAACAAAGTGAATCCTCCTCACTGCCAGAAGGAGTACTGGTAAATTTCCAAGGATCTCAGCCAAGTGAATTGTGTTCTACTGTAAAATATTGGTCTGGTTTCACTACTCCAAACACACATCCATTAGGTTAGAACTGACACGTGTAGATTTATGAATCCTTGCGCAGAACAAGAAAGAACATCATGCTGACTACACTGCATAACACATCATTCCCTAGCAGTGATCAGTTGTTTGCTTCAGTCTGCCACCTCTCTACCTGAATGTTTGATTTTAATTTCTCTTCTGGTCTGCTTCATTATGTTCTCAATTATCAATTTTCTTCATTTTTTGTCATTAGTTATAACAGAATCCGTTCCTCTGGAACTGTGGTCCTTTCTGGTTTTGAAGAGGCTTCTTTAAGGAAAATAATTTAAAAAATATACTTATGTCATGCATGAGTGCTGGTACGTTCAATTTAGTAAAATAAATTTTAATGATCTGTTGACCTGAAGTACCTGTATTGAAGATCCATTGTTGTGTGGAATAGAAATATCTGTATATTCACCTGTGTGGTTTTTTGGTGGTTTTTTGTGGGGAGCAGGGCTGAAAATTCTAATTAATACTTGAAGAAAATGGTTAACACTCTTGTGAAGTATTTTGGGGTATCAGTATCTGAGATACTCAGCCAACTAGTTTAAGTGGTTTCTTGCAGCACTATATAAAATAATTAGCCCCTGGAGTGTCATATAGAAATAATAAATAAGAATAAACTAGACAACCAAAACAAGATGATCACTTTGAAGCTATGAAGCTTTTCAAAGTACTCATCTTATGAATTACTACAAACAGTACTTATTACATTGCACATACTTTGAAAAAGACAGGAATATACCAAAATTCTGAATCATTACATAGTGATGGAACACTCTAAAGCAGTTCAAACAGAAAATTTTAAACCCAGGAGGATATCTAACATTGGAATGCTTTTAAATAATTTTACTGCCTTTTTTGATCCTTAAAAGTTTTACTCTTCTGTGAAAGTAATGCTTTTATTGTACACGCAGTGTGTAAATTTTCCATGAATTGAAGTTCACAGTATCTAACCTTGTTAGAACAAATACACATAAAATCATTAAAATCATGAAGAAATTAGAATTACTGTACTATGTATTTCAAAGCAACCAAAAAATCTTTAAATAAAGTCTGCTGGCTATCTTACCTGAATGGTGAAAATAATTCTGACATAAAATACTATATATGAGGCCAAACTTGGAGAAGTTTGTGATGTAAAATATCAATGAAAGAAAACTTTTTTTCTCTCTAATTAGGGTAGACTTTTGAATAAGGTAGAAATAAGAGAAAATCCATCTGGTTTTGAAGAGATCCTATTTGCAGATAAACATAGCTATTCGTTATTTTTAATACAATAAAAGCAGAGGTACGTAGTATTTTCTGTGTCAGACAGTCTA
This sequence comes from Cyanoderma ruficeps, assembly GCA_008694505.1. Lineage (NCBI taxonomy): Eukaryota > Metazoa > Chordata > Aves > Passeriformes > Timaliidae > Cyanoderma > Cyanoderma ruficeps. The sequence continues at coordinate 15,232,691 of VZDJ01000782.1, read as the reverse complement.
TTAGATTAGACAAAGAGAAATTTAACTGCTGCAAGGGAGTTTTATGTGCAAAACTGTAATCACCAGAACATATGTGGGAAGTATGTGTGGAAATCCGTCTGCACATGGTAAAGACCTACACTTACAAATTAAGGTCTTGGAAAAGCTTATCTGAAACCCTGGCCCTGCTGTTTTGCCTGTTTTATGTTCAATACATATTATATAAATAAATACAAAGCATATATCAATATACTTTCTACAATGGGTTTTCTTTATTAAAATCACTCATTTCAGAGCAGTGTATACTGGACCTTGTCAGGATTTAAAATATAAATTTATGTTTTAAAATATTAATAGAAATTAAATTTGTGGAAATTATTCAATTTTCTATTTGTAAACTCAAACCAGTGTTCTTGAAGTGCAGGTGTGTGAAACTAAAATATTTATTGAGCTGAACTGAAACATTCCTTTTGCATTTAGATTATCATCAATTTGTATTTTAGCTGCTCTGGGCCTTAGTAAGTCTTCCCTGCTGTTCTTTCTTATAGTCTCAGTTCCTTGATTAAACCGTATTTTCCTTTACACATTGTACTTTGCCTTCTGATTGAACCATTTTAAGCAATCACCAAATACCCCAGGACTGAGATACCCTATTGGATTTGAAACCCAGAAAAAAAAATAAAAAACAGACATGAAAGTAGTTTATTAAATGGAGTGTGAAATTTTTACATCATTTTCAGTACATTTCCAAGATTTTGTAAGTAGTAAAAAAAATTTTGGACAGTTTTTAAGTCAAAGTTAAAAATCTGGCATGCGGACAAAGCCCCTGAGATGTGGCAAATTGTCCTGCTGCATTGAACCACAGATTACCTAGGTATCATTTATTAATTCTACAAAGTAGTTTTTATGCCAGTGGAAAAGCTGTACCTGGACCAATTTTTGCAACCATGATAGAAATTCTCAGTGCCATATGTAGGGGGAAAATCTGCCTAGTAAACACCCCAGAAGAGGGGATACTCCCAAGAGGTACAATAGTGCCAGGATCTTTCCACGTGGCTTCTGTAACGGGAAGACCAGAGAGTATAATTTATTGCAAGCTGAAGATATTGTGCATAGAAGCTCTGTTCAATTTGAAGTTACATCAGAGTCTTTAACCCTTAACTGCTGTACTTGGAACCGTAGAACTCTTGGCTGCAGAGAGCCTCTGGGGTTTATTTAAACCAGTCAGATAGTTGAACCAGGACTATCACATGCAGTAAATCTGGTCAAACATGGTTTGCTCCATCCAAGTCCTGAAAACCTTGGTTGGGTAGCTTGTTCTAGGGTTACGCTATTCTCCTCTGAGAGCTTTGTACAGTTTCCTAAAACATTAGTGTCTTATACACATTGGTGCAACAGGAAGTTCTATTAGGACTCCTTAGAAATTTCTACTTCAGTTTTAAAGCTCATGGCTTTAAAAAACTGTAACTTTTCAATCCAGTTTAAACCCACAAAGCCTTTGCTATGTATTTTGAAATCTTTCCAGCAGCTGCTTCAAGAGGTGATTGGACTGTCTCCCAGCCCCATCTCATATATAGAGACCCTAGGATGCTAGAAGGCCATGTCGCCTTCCAAAGACATCCCAGAATGACTAAAATAGCTTTGCTTTGCTTTTCTTTTGTAACACAAGCATGCCTTAAATTTTTAATCTAGAGATGTCCTTTGCATATATTCCTATTTTCTATTTATCCTTTTTCCTCTGCCCTTTACCAGAGCAGGTGCTTGATAAAAGAAGGATTTTCTTCATGTAAAGTTTTACACAAGCCACATTCTGTAAAAGTAATTATACCTAATTATTTTAAATTGTTTTTCATTGTCAGGTTTAAGAGACCTGGAGATAAAAATGCTAATGCTTAGGATTCCCTTATGTCACACACTTCAAAAAGACCTGTCATGCCTGCAGACACAGATGTATTATTTCAGAACTGCATCAACTTTAAAAATGTAGTATGTTTCCATTAAGACACCAGCTCTCTTCTTTATTTTTTACTCTTTAAATCAAGCAAGCCCTTATTACACTGCAAATTCTTGGTGGGTTTTTTTTTATCTTTAGATATAATCTAGAGTAAAATATCCCCTGTTGTTGATCTCCGCCTCACAAAAGCTAAATATGTTTGGATCTAGACTTCCTTGATTCAAGTGGCACATAATAAAAAAAAAGAATTGAAAAATGTTACTTATGCTGTAGAATCAAGGAATAAAAAACTAAGACAAAGCAAGAGCAAATAAAGTGCTAATGCCATTTATCATACAGCTGCCTGTCAGAGGCAAGTCCCTGTACAACACAGTGGCTCCTTTGATAAGAACACAGGTTAGAATGTTTAGACAATGCTGTAAAATCAATGGAGCAAACAAGGAGAAAATTGTAGTGAGGGTTAACACACTCAGCTGTTGTCTAACCAGCATGGATGTTATTAATATAGAAGACAAGGAGAAATGGATGTCATGTAGTCTGCAGCAGTCTATAGTGACCCAAACTGAGCTCCATACTATCACTGTCGTCTCCTGTGTGATTATGCAGGCCAGTCAGATGGAAATTAGCATGGTTTTATTGCAATTCTACAATTAACCTTTCATTTGCACTTAGACCTACAAAAGGAAACAGTTTCTCTGCTGAGGCTTCTGCCTCTGCTTGGCTGAGTTAGGGGACTGCATTTGAACAGGTAGTAGGTGCTGAAAGTTGGCTTGATTTCTGGAGTGGGGAACATGGCAGGAAAGGGAAGGTATCACCTGCCAGGGACCACTTCTGCCATTACTCAGATTTAAAAAAACGAGTCTGGGAGTAAATAGCTCTACTCTTGCAGACTGCTGGCAGTTAGACAGAATGAAAATATAAAATATGTGTAGCATATTGCACTGCTTTTCTAAAAAATATAGTCCTCTTGATAGCTTGCTCTTGCAAATAAACAATACCTTTTTTAAATAAAGATTTTAAGATATTGATTACCACTGTCATTGCCTCCATGAAAATTTATTTGCATATTATGAGTCAGAAGTTTAATATATTAGCTCTTAGGACTGAGATTTTTGTCATAAGAACTGAAATACTTTATTCTGTATTTCTCTGATGGTGAAACCTGAGCAGGTGAGAACAGCAGGGTAGAGGTGAGATTAATTTACCAACTATGCCATGCTGCGCACATTTAGACATGAAGTATTGAGAGCAACTTTAAAACTTGCATTCTACAAGGCTTTATTGTGTGGGAGACTTTGGTCTATTTTGATAATAAAGGTTTCATTTTAAAGTCATAAGTATTGCTTATGGAAGAGAGTGCTTATTTCTTTAAAAAGACATGAATAGCCTGCCTAAACCTTTTTGGCATGACTTGGCCTCCAAACACATAAAGCTGCGAAACAGGTTTCTAACTCTTTAGCTGACACCATAAAAAACCCCACTCATTACCCTAAATTTTATTGCAGGAACACCTGGATGCTACTTATAGGTCAAGGCCCTCATCTCTATTGCTGAATTAACACAGGATAAAAAGGCTGCTCTTGCCCAAGAGGATATTACTGTCTAAATATAAGATAAGAAAAGCTCTAACAGATGGGTACAGACTGATGGAGCTCAGGGAACCAAAGAGGGCATAGATGGACGTGCTCTTTGCACTGAATGGACCACCAGCACAAATGTGTCTAATTCCAAACTTAGCTGCAAGGCATTTAATACCCTGGAAAAGGACAGTAACAGCCACTTTGCCTAAGAAGCAGTAATGTTAAATACTGAAACTCTACAGTGACACTGTGGGCATTTCCTTAAAGATGATGATATTCCCATGTTTCATATACTTCTGATTATGGCCTTAAAATTTTATTTCTCAAATTACCTATAGGTTTAGATTTGTATGTTTTACCTGTAATCTAAAATTAAATTATGATTATACTATATTACCAAAAAAGTAGTTAACTTACTTACACTAGTAATTTTTTTTTTTTGGTGTAAGAACCCTAGGAAAATATACTGTGGAGAACAAAGCAAGATAATTTTTTTTAAAAATGGAAAGGTGTTTTTCTTCACTCCAAATATGTTAATGGCATTGGAGCTGTTTGTAAATTATTCCTAGTAAAAATAAAAATTTTAATAAAAATAGTCAGCTGTACTAAGTGCTTTACATGTATTGTCTGTTACTGTCACAGGAAGTTAATATTGAAAATTTCTGCATCTTCTCCTTTCTTTGGACCTGATGATCTCCAAGGTCTTTTCCAATCTAATTGATTCTGTGATTCTGTGATTCAGTGGTGGGGGGAAGAGACAATAAACCGCTGACTTGCAAAGGCAAGAGGGATTTAAATCGCCCACATATTCAAATACAGCCATCTGACAAATTACTGTTGAGAAGAGTGGTACTAGCTTATCACACAGAAGAGTTTCAAGAACATTCCTTTTCTAAATTTACTGACTCTTTGATAAATGAGGCTGAAAGAAGTTATGACTTAGTTCTGCAGGAGTGCAGGTGCACTGACCATGTACACTGGAGCTTCTTTGCAACAGTAAGTCTAAACGTTTAGAGAACTATCATAAAATATCAAGAGGAATGAGTTCCTTGCAGGTCTGCTGAGTCAGCTCTTAAAATCCTTATACAGAGCTCTTATATGTAATATAGACAGGTCTCTACCTTGGAATGAATGTATCTCTACTGTAAAGGGAATCTTTATTACATTATACTGTGAGACTAGTGCAGAGGTATATTGGAGTCTTCCTCATAAATATGAGGAACAGATGTGTCTGATTTGTTTAGCCATCCACAGAATACCTGCTGCATGTCTCAGAGATGAAACCTGCAGCCTCATAAGGCAGCAAGGCAGCAATGCAGGGTGAGAGGGACAACTCATTCAGACCCTTATGGAGGTGATAACCTCTGTGATCCTGCAGGGCATTAGCTGGTTTTTTTGGAGACTGTCTTGGAGCTCTGCCCAAAGAGATATCTCCCTTCAGTACCACTCCTTTATTTCTTCTTTCACCAGAATAAATTCTACTTGTAGGTATGAAGTAACTTCTCTGGAAAGACAATATTTTGCCACATGGTGGAGAAGAAATATAAATAGCTAATTCACATGAATTACCTACCAACTTTAAGAAGCATCTAGGGCTCTGACTGTGAAACTTTATCTGGGCTCTTCTTCATGGATTTCTCACAGTAGGGGAAAAACTAAAAGCGCAAAAATTTATTTTGCAGACAAAAAAAGATAGGACATCATCTAGAAATTTTAAGAGTTAATGCACCTACTATAGTTAGATTCTGGCTAGAAATGTGCAGGGCCTGAAATGTGTGAAGCTGTTGGTAATTCATGTACACTTTTTTTTGTAGAGTGCTTATGTAGCATTTTGCATTAGGTGGAAAATATGCTTAACTCCAGGCTGTTCTAACTTGTTGCTAACTAAATATTTTAAAATATAGCTTTCCAAGATTGTTTTCTAATAAAATGCTATCATTGCAAATATTTAATATCAGGCCTTTTGCTCTACTATTTTTAAGCCATGAAAGTGCCCAGGAGTGATCAGTCAGAGGCTTTGGGAATTGTATTATAATTCTTATGGTACCTTCAATGGGGTGGATTTCAAGCCTCCCATAAAAAGTATCTCTCCTTGCACTTATGGCTTCCCAAAATGAAAATGTAAATTATTTAAAAGACCACACCTTGGTGATGACAAGAAACTACTTCCTACAAGGAAGTTTTCTCCATATCTCAAAGGTCGTATCAATGTTACCATGAGAAAAGGGAAATGCTACTTTTTTATTGTAAGTAGTAATACTTGCAATTTAGAGTTGAATTTTATTAGATAATAAGGCAAAATTTTCAGGTTTTCAGCACTTCTATGGGCTCAGCTGTGTTTTTCTTGTTGTAAGGAACATTGCAGTTAGATCTTTATCCTTTTTTAATTCCTTCATTGAGCTCCTCTTCCTACTGAAAATACTTAGTTCATTGAGTATGTCACCATGAAATCTTCATTTTCATTGAGAACAATGGCTCAATATCTTGTTATGAGTTTGTTGAGTTAGATGAGTTAAAGCTCTGCAAAATGTAATTTTTTATGCTACCTTCTGAGTATACATTCAATTAGAAATAAAACAGCCAATTTATTTACAAAGAGTATTAGTCAGCCTCATAAAAGGATTCCCCTTTCAAATGAAATTAACTTTCGGTAGACCTTACAGATGTTAAGCTTGTATCTAAAACCGCTCTAACTCAACAAGTTATGCAAAAACAAGGGGGGTTTGAGGTGTTTGCTTTTTTCCTTATTGTCTGTGATGTGCACATTCATCAAGTAAATGTATATAAACTTTTATATATGTCTGTAGAAAATCTTGTGTAGTTTTCATCAAAGTAATATCCACATATATCATTTTGGTACTTGAAAATCTACTTAACCAGAGGTTGAGTGTAATCTGTTTGCACAAATTTAACATAGGTTAATGTTAAATTTCATTACCTGGATTAGCTGATGCAATTAATGCACCAGAAGTTTACCAGGGATTATGACTTTAACATAGAAAAATGGAGGGAAATACTAAAATGGACAAAAATTAGATTTAAAAGTGTACAGATAATGGGTTTCAATGATAAGAGAAAGGCAATGCTATGATCTGTGGAGAGCAGACACCCCTGCCTTGCATTGATCCAAAGCACTAATCCCCATCCTTGCTGTATGCATGGCAGTTCCAGGTCAGCACAGCTGGTGTCTGGGCTCTACTCCCAGGGTCACATAGGGCAGCCTTGAGTCCTCTACCACATGGACTTCATTTACAGGCATTTGAGATAAAGCCGTGTTTCATATAGTCCAAGTTAAACCTGTTTCTTTTCTATGTCATGGTAAAAATTTCCCTTCAAAAAATTTGAATACTGCACTGGGTGCCCCTTTACTCCTGTAACACTACCACTCTTGTTCATACCCATATTATGTCTTTCTAGTTTAAGGAAAAAAAAATTATAAAGAATATACTCTGAAAAGGACCATATTTTACAAAGCTAAAAATAAGAGGTATTTTGAATAAATTATTTTGATACTTATTTTAACATTTTTAAGCAGTCTCAGTACTTGAGAAATATGTTATTGTCTTTATCATATTTGTTTTCTTTCTCATTTTAGGTGTCCACTCTTTGCAGGAAAGTGTGTTAGCAGAATAAAGACCAAGGGAACTAGATTAATGCTAATTATTCCTGAACTGTCCTGTAGCCATTACGGTTATGTCTGTTGTACTAATATTGAAATAATTCTAGTTTAAATTTCATGCATTGCTAATTAATTTTACTTATCCTGAATACCAGCTAATTTTCTTCAAATATGTGCCTCTTGGCCAGAGCTGTTGCTTTGTACCCTGTACTTCTTGATATATCATATAGACACACCTCTGGTTTCCTCTTGCACAGATAATGGTTATTTATTGTCTTCATTTTGAAAAAAGCGTAAACTCGTGTCCTATATTTTACTAGTGTGCAATTCTGCCATTTGAGCACGTGTGCTGTAGCTGTGTTTTCACACACTCAGAACCTCCAACCGTGTCACATGTTCAGCACTGTGTCTTGTTGGGGTTTATTTTTGTATTGGGGGCGGGGCTAGTACTTTTTTTTCCCCCCTAATTTTTGTGAAAGGAAACCTGATTCCTATTCTATTTATTGACTCAGTCCAATAAGATCTGGCACATTTAGTGTCCTCCAGAAGCAGTGGTTAAAGGTATGATTGCTCTTCTCATCTCTGGGTTCTTTAATCCTAAAACCATCTGCTGTGGTACCTGGGAGCCTCCTCTAACATGACAAGCAAAGCTCCACCTTAAATCAAACCTGTAAACAAATGATCAGATTTTGTGACAATGGAAGAGTAGCAGCAACATTCCACAGGGTAAAATAGTAGGAATGGTGCTGTTTGCTCTATTAATAGTCTGGGGAAAACCTAGAAATGTTTTAGCAGAGAAAAGTTGCACGTGTCAAAAACATTTTGGCTAGAGAGGGATAAAAAAGACTTTGAAGCTCTTGTGAAGAACCTGAGTAATCACCAGGAGAACGGAGGCAATGATTACTCAATAATGCAGTCACACACACAGGAAGAAGTCAAATGATTTCATCTTCTAATACACCTTTATATTCTGAATGTGTTATGTCAGTCAGCAACATCTAGAGAGTAACTGTGCAAAATTCTTTGCAAGCAATCTTAAAAGCGAAGCTAATGTTTTAATGTCTAATGAATGGCAATTAGGTTTTGATAGAGGAAAATGTATTCATTATGCTTTTATAAAAAAATCTCATCTCAAATACAATACAGGCTCTGGTCTCCCCTCCTCAAATGAACTTTAACTATGATACATTCTGAAGAAGCTGCACAGACAGTTGAGGGAAGTGATTTGGACATCTAAAATCACAGAAACTGAAATCACAGGTGCTTTTATCTAAAAAGAAAGAAATTCATCTACTTGCTCTCTCTTAGCAACTGTTCTGCCTTAAGGTTTATTTTGTGAAGGTTAAGACAAAGAACATAGAGATGGATAGAGCTGAAAATCTTGGTTCACTGAGATCAATAGAAACTTGGATCATTTTCCCCCATTTAAAATGGAAATATGAGATGTTTATTTGCAGATCAGAGGGTGCTGCTGTGTGATGAAAGGGTGGTGTGCTTTGTTGTGCAAACCTACAGCTCCTGGCTGCCTGGCTCTAGATCTGAAATTAGGAGCTATCAGCAGTGTTCAGGGACTACTGCAGTGGGAACCAACACAGTTCTCAGGCTACATGGAGATTTTAATCTAAAAATTCCTTCCAGTGATGAAGGATCTAATTTCTCTTGTATAGTTTTTATCTTCTCTTTAATGACCCTAAACTGCAACACACATTAGTAGTCATAAGATAGCGACTTCTGTGCTGAAACTTATAATCTATTTATAGCAGAAGGCTGCATGTGCTCCAGTTCAGGACATTTTTTTATTATTATTTCTTTTCAGTGGAGTGAAAAGCAACACTCAGCCTCAGACATACTCCTTGACAATGATCCTTGCTAAAGACAATACACAGTGTCCTTTAGTTAACTCCAGCATTTCTCACTACATATTCTATTTCTCTACTATCAGCAGAGTATAGCTTACTCTCTCTCCTCACTAGCATCAAAGGGCCAAGCATGGTCTGGCCCTGAATGAGTCTTAAATACCGTTTAAACATTAAAAAAAAGTGGTTGTGTGAGAGCAGATAGGATTTTCTACCTTCACATTTCCCCTGGGAATACTTGAAGTCCCTAAATTTGATGTGGAATCATAGCTGAGAGAAGCTCAGCCTTTGTCTAATACTTTTCTTTTTTAGCATCATAACTGCTACTCAGACATTCAGGGGTGCTCTGAGAGGTACTCCTTATCCACAGCTCTTTATTCTTCCTGACACTGTAGTGCAGAATAAACCAGAGACTTTTGATCTATTTTTTTTAACTGGAAAAGAAAATGTTTCTCTTATTTTTAAAGTAAGTGCTATAGTTAATTAATTCATTAGAAAGTGCAACTAATTTCTAAGTTTTTGAAGTACCGGAGAGTATTTTGGTATGTTAAGTGTCTGTCATAATAGGAAAATCTAAGTAGTTGAATAGAATGAAGCTGCAATTTATAGGGAGTGTATATACTCAATGCAGAGAAAGCACCAAGCCAGGGGAAGGACTGATTTTCTGTATGTCTAGTAAATGAAATAATGTGGTTTACATCCAGTTAAAAAGTATATAATTTGTGGAGGTTCAAATGCTTTTTTAGGCTTCTGATGACACTTGAGCACTTCCCAGATATAAGTAAATGAAACTCAATACACATTCTTAAAGCAATTTTCAAAGTAGCCTAATGGAGCTAGATATCCAATTCCTATTGACTTTTCCAATGGGACTTGATTACTTAAGTTCTCTTTTTCCCTTTGAAAGGCCTTCCTCTTAATTATGCTAATTGGCGCTTTAAAACGTTTTCAAAGTCAGAGAGTTTTACCAAGACAATGCTAATTCTGAACCAGACAAGATTCATAACGCTAAATTCTAGGAAGCTCCTTCTGACTACAAGGTATATTTATTTTTCTCTTCTTCCCTGAGGGCAGAAATTAATTACTCAAGCTTGCCAGGGAATCTGCTGAGAGCTGTTACCTGCAGAAACTGAAAAGGAAAAGGCATTAGACAGTGATGCTACCTCATGACTATTTCCATTGCCTGATGAGTGTTTACACCCAACTGTATCTTGCCTCTACTCTGAAACTGAAAAAAAAAAATGCAGTGCTATCAACAAATATGAGAAGTACAGTTGATCTGGAAGATATTGCAGCATTTTATATATTCTGGCTGAAACACCACTTGATATATTTTTTTCAAAAGTTCCTGATTAGAATAATCTCTGCCAGCCAAAATAGAAATAAGAAGCTGTAATCATGGTCTTATCTACAAGTCAGAGGAATTTATTTTTGGGGTTTTCCCTTTCAGACAAACATTTTTTCTTCTAAATCTCTAAATAAATTTACTTCATAGGTTTTCTTTACATTGTGGACATTATTTTAGCAATAATTAAGGATTGCTAATCTTTGCTCACTGCTACTGGTTTAGCTCAGTGATAAGCCATATATCCTACTGAGGGGATGATTTATCTGACTTTCAATTATACCACAGAACTAGACGCTGAATATTGAATTCATGTCAAATACTGGTATCTTGGCCAGAAGTGTTTGCTAGAAATTGTAAAATAATTATATTGGTATTTTGGTAGTAGAATTTTTGTAGAAATATTGTAAAGATTTCTACTAATTAACACAAAGTAGACTCTTATTTTTGTACCTCACTTTTACTAGCCTTATAAATCCTTTAGGAACAATGATGTTTCAGTAGGGTTGGATGAAAACCTTGAACATAAAGTGAATTGTAAAGGAGAAACCAACTCACATGTATCTCTCAGTTAAAGAGTGCAGTCATCCACCTTTCCTGGATAGCACTGGAAATGCATGAAAAGTGAGAAAAGTGGAAATACACAGGCTGAGAATCAGTGGCTTTTAGAACACTCCAAGGCAGGAAATGTTCTCCTAAAAGGCATATCAGTTACAGTTCTTTAAAATAACTTATTTATTTCAGTTTTGCAACTGAAACAATCTTGAGCTTATCTTGAACTTTATGATTGCATTACTTTACATTAGATTTAGATTGACCTTTTTTTAACTTTGTCTCCTCTCTGTCAGAGATTTTCTTGGGTTTTTATTCTATGTTCTTTAATGATTGTGATGACATTCCCTACTATAGAAATATAGGAATTAAGTCTGCCGTATAAAGGACCATGCTACTGTTGGGGAAATGTGGTGTAATCTCAGAAAAATAGTAGTGCACAGAGGGCTGGTATTGACTCAGCTAGGCTTCTCTTTTTTTCCCCCCATTTTGCTCTGCTTTCATTATAAATAATTGAGAGCCATAAATATAAAATAGCCCCACCTGATTAATATCCAGGCAAAATCAAGGATATTTTCATACGCTTTCTTGTCCGTAGGCAAGGTGAAACATCCTACTCAGTACTGCCATCATATGACAATGCAGATTGATTCCATTTATGCTTTCGATCAAGTTCCCTGTCCTACACAGTGTGGATCAGCTGGCTCATGGCCAGTCTTTGCTCTGCCATTACCCAGCCCTTCTGGCTGAGCTTTCTGTGCAGGACAGCATGTCAGAAAGCATGGACCTGGGCACCAGAGCAACCATGGGTTCAGCAGGTCTACTCTAGGTGCTAAATTCCTACAGAGTTTTTTCCCAACTTAATTGGAAGTGCTGGGACAGATACTTTAAATCTACCCCTTACTTTTGCAGACATTCTCTGCAATGAGATTTCCCCCAGTTCATTTTTGGATTTGTTGAAGTGTATGCTGACTGAAGTCATCAGGAGAGAGAATAATCTTCAGGAGGTGATTCAGTCTGTCAGGTCCCAGCTTACAAAAGGGGGACCCCCAAACAATTTTTCCGAAAAAACCTCTGTCTGTCAGGAGTATTTTCTTTTGCCAGTTCTCCCTGTATACCGAAGAAAGATTCCCAATCTCCCAAGCAAGCTGTTTAGCAGGCAAAACTGAGAACAAAAATAGATTTTTATCCTTTTTTCCCCAATCTTGATTTTTGTGAAGCTTTGTGTTTATGTAATTCGTTCAGGTTGTGTTTTCCAGCTGCATATTTTTTTTCTGCATTGTTACTTTGGGGTTGTCATGTTGTTTTTTTTCAAATATCTGAGGCAGTAGCTAATTCTGCTTTCTCTGGCACACATAGACTCGTTTATCAAAATGAAAGGAAAGATTAAATGAACAATTTAGAAAATACTTACTGAAGCATGTTTCAAAAATTAATTCTAGTTTGTAAGTTATGTTTAGGTCTTTGAATCTTTTCTACTGTAAAAAGAAACATGTGAAAAGCTCTGAATATGTAATTACTATTATAATGATTTAGTCTTAGAATGTCAAAAAGCTTTCCAAGCATTAATTAATTGAAAGAATCAAAGGATGTTGCATTGTTGCTGCAGTGCTATTAGGTGAAGTTTTTTTTTTAGTGACTTAATGGATTTTATAAATTATCTAATTAGACCTGCAATATGCAATTCAAAACCACTTGATTTCAATGCATAAATTCAATTTTTATAATAAAAAATCGTACATAAAAATAAATATCACAGACACACAATACTCAATGTGCTGCATAAACTCACGCAGTTTAATGCTCTTTTTATTCTTGGAATTGTGTGAAGAATATAATGTCTTTTAAGTAGATTTCGGGGGGTTTCTGGAACTGTTTTCTTATTAACATGTATTGTTTTCATGGTGGTGTCAGTATTACTTAAAAGTAACTCTTTTTATGCTTTGTTTTTCAGGTTGGCTTCATGAGCTAGGAAAACGAATTGAATCTCCTTATTATGAGAATAATACACTAGGAGGCCCATCAATCAGAAGTGCCTATATAGCTGCCCTGTATTTCACTCTCAGCAGCCTCACCAGTGTTGGCTTTGGAAATGTTTCAGCCAATACCGATGCTGAAAAGATCTTCTCCATTTGCACAATGCTGATTGGGGGTAGGTACAATTAATGTCATTTAAAACGTTTTCAAGGAGTAGGAAAAAAGTCAAATAAAAGCTGAAAATTTGCTAGGTTTCTTAAAAGAAACCCCAAGCAAACACAGTGGAAAGCTTAATAAATTTAATTTTAAATGGCAAAAGAAGGAAACAACTTTGTTTGGCTTACACTAGACAAACTCTCTTAGGCAGACATATTTCTAACCTTTTGTTCACTAATGGTGACAAAAGACAGTGTCACCCACTGAAATGCAAGTTCACGTTATTAACAGTGGAAGTGGCCCGCCATGTGTTGGGGATTTCGGGTGTAGCAGACACTTTTCCAGACAGCCAGGTATGATGTGCACATCCGCTGCAGTTCCACCCCCACAGCAGCCCTGGGAATGGTGATGAGGGGAGTTGGGCAGCCTCCAGGACAAAGTGTCTGTGAGCTGGTATCCTCATCTGAAGGACCAGAACAGAGAGAAAGAGAGACAGGAGTAAGCCAGGAGACTGTTTGGTGAGCCATAGGATTAAAGAAAAAAAAAGGCACTTCAATTATCATTGACAAAAATTTGATTCAGGTTTGAATCAGAATGCTTTTTTTTTTTTGGTCATATTTAGAGCTTTTAGTAACATTTATGCTGATTACCTAGTTGTACTGTCAGAGTAAGCCACATGCTCATTCGTGGTCCCCGTCCTTCTGCTGAGGCACCTGAGTACAACAAGTTGAGATTTGTAAGCAAAGACCTTTAGAGAAAGCACTGGAAGCTCTGTCTTTACATTCATCTTCCTCCCACACAAAATAGGCTGTGCTATTTCATAACGTGTACACAATACAGCTCAAAGATGTCACACTGGCCATGAAGGATAAAAACAAGTCACTGCAAGAGTACTCTGTCCTCCCTTTTTCTTTCTGCTGGCTTAGTTGCTCTGGAAATACTAGTAGATGTTCTTCCAGGGCTAGTCAGTAAAGCCCTGGTTGTCAGCTTTGCTGAATAAATTCTTCTGGGCAACAATAAATTGGAAACCTGACGCTTGAAAGCCAGGGAATATGATGAATTACCTGTAAACTATATATTTGCAGCATTAAGTGGCAAAAGAGTGGTTCAATGAATAATTTTCATTTTCCTCAGTCCTGAAAATGAGAGGCAATATTATAACGAATCATCCAAGATACAAATTTTTTTGGACAATGTCACAAAACCACAAGCAGTTCATTAATTTCTTTCAGTGGTTGCATAAAATTACTGTGATCTGTGTTCTTTGGGGCTTTCACTACATAAAATCTGTTAGAGTAAAAGAAGGAATTTTCATTTCTATCAAGAAATCAAAAGATCGCCTATGTAAGGCAGTGATGAACATTTAATTCACTTTAATATGGCAGAGCTTTCATAAATATAATAGAGTAGATATAGAAGTATTCTATACATTTATTTAGTTCAGCTATAACAATTTCACTTTTGTTTCTTGTAATATGCTTGTACATTGAATAAATTGTGAAGAACTAGTCAGCTGAGTGGAGTAAGAGGGAACTGACAACTGAAAGGTGAAGTTGCTTATAGACAAGCAGGTAGGAGAATGGATCTATATCTGCAGAGGTCCAGTGAACAAGATATGTCCAGGTAAAAAAAGCAGAGCAGGCTGATTTGCTGGTATTTCCTTGAGGAATTGTATTTTAGACACTAGTGAGAAAACTTGAAGAAGTTAGAATGATACTGTGAAGACTGGTGAGTGTACCTTAGAAAACTCTGTTAGGAATTAAGTGCTAATCTGTATCCTTAGGGATATTATACCTTCTCATTTCTTAAAACCCGTTTTAGTGTATCTTCTTGGATGATATTTAATTTTAAAATTCCCCAATGGAAAGTGATGTTCTGAGAAAAATTCGTGTAAGTTGTTCAGACTTTTGACCAAGCCGTTAGTTAATGAAATTTCAGGTGTGATGGATAGGATGACCAAGTTTATCAGCAGTTTTTCTGTATCTCTTTAATGTATGGCACTACAAACTGAAAAAATTAATTAAATTTACTTAAACCTTGAAAAAGTTGAAGACAGAAAAAAAAAAGTGTAAACATAACAAATAAATAGCATATAGAATACATTTTTAATATTTACTGGCCTCTTAGCATTAACTTTTATTTTGCATAAATTTGAAATTTAAATTTTTAACAAGTCATGTTCTGAAGATAAAACATCTTGTTCAATACAGGATGTCTTCTTAAAGTTGGAAAGAAAATTTACTTATTAAAATGTAACCAGAATTCCTAGAATACCCAGCATCTGTAAAATATTAATCAGATCTGCCCTCCAGCAGGTGACCATACCATGTTCTGTCTTGTACTCTCCATGTCCTTTCAGCAAAAAATGTGTATTTTTTTTATTTAAGAGGTTGGAGACCTACTCTAGTAGCTCCAGTCCTATCTGAGATCAGAGATGTTCCTCTGGTCCCTAAGCAACTAAAATGTGACTTAAAATATCTATTAAAATAAAGGCCACTTTATGAAATACAGTTCCTAGAAGTTTTGAGCTTGTCCTACTTGAGTTTAGACAGAGGCGTAATAGGTTTCCTGCAGAAAGTAGGGTAACTGTATGATTATTTGATAAAGAATTCCAATGCCTGTCACAGCCAAGAATAGCTTGTCATTAGGAGAAGCAGTTGCCTTCCAATGCATATAGGCAACGACAGATTCTACCATAATAATAAAATTCTGGATGATATTTGTGCCTATAATAACATCACTGAGATCTCTACATTGACCAGCTCCTAATCTTGGAGTCTGATGAGGGACTTACATCACAAGGGAGTCTTACATTTGCATTCATACACCACCTAACGTTTTATCCCTCCCCCCATTTAAACTGATTATCCTTAAACAGGTTACACTATTTCTTTAACCTGTTTATCTGTGTCTGGCTGAATTGTTTCAGACCTAGCTGTCATATTTCTAATATAATATCCTATATCTAGAATTACACCAGTCCCTCACATTTTGTTGCTCTAGCTTCTGACATGAATGACTTAGCAGTTCTCTGTGCCATCATGAAAATAACTGATTATTTTTAGAAATAAATTTCCAGTTAGGCTTACTATTCTTACTACATCCATAATCCTTTTCTATCTGCTATTTCTACACTGCAGTTCTTTATCCGTTTTTCTGCGCTCCCTTCACAATAAGGACATAGCTATTGTTCCTAGCTCCTTTGCATTTTTCTCAGGCTGTAAAAGTTTTCTCTCTTCAAACTACAGAATTTTCTCTCTCTTCCTCCTATTCCCCCTTGTCTTTTCTCACTCTCATTGGACTTCTATAAAGTGAAGTACAAGGTCATATACAAGGTCAACAACTTGTCTTGTTTGTACACCAATTCCTTTGTCACTCTGAGAAATCCATCTGCTTTCTTTCAAGCAATATAAAAACAGATGTCTCTTTAGAGAAATAGTAAAGATTTTAGCAATTTTTATAAAATAAACAATTTGTAGATGTCTATACATCAGATCAATATCACATAACAGACAATTTAGCAGTGATTTTTCCAATTCAAATCGGCAAACACATTTCTCCACAGACAAACCCAGATGACCTATATCTGTAAATATTTCTTCAATTTTGCTTCTGGTCTTTTTATTCCCAAACCAATAACTAATTGCAGACAAACTCCAGGATGTCAGAACAGTTTTAACCATATTTGACCTTGTCAAGCAACACAAGAAGTCAGATTGTCTCTTTGGATGTTTTTTTAAACCTGAATTCCTGCTTTACAATGGAGTCTTTTTTCTGACTTTTTTAAAAATACAACCTCATTCTGCTACACATGGTCTCCGTTAGTAATTTTTTTTATTTATGTGAGGTCTCTGAAATCCATTACATTCTCTGTAGTTTCCAACTGACCATTTGAGTCTAGTTTTCATATAGATTATTAGCACCTCATTATTTTCTGAGCATACCTGCCTACATGCATTCCTTCCTGTACTTTTTTACAAAGGTCTGTAGTGACAGGACAAGTGGGAATGGTTCAAACTGAAAGAGAGGAGTTTAGATTAGATATTGGGAGAAATTCTTTACTATGAAGGTGGTGAGGCAGAGGAAGCTGTTGCTCAGGGAAATTGTGGATGCCCCAGCCCTGACAGTGTTCAAGGCCAGGTTGGATGAGGCTTTGAGCAACCCGGTCTAGTGAAAGGCATCCCTGCCCATGACAGGGGAGTTGGAATGAGATGATCTTTAAGGTTCCTTCCAACACAAACCATTCAATGATTCTATGGTTCTATGTTCTGTTTTCCTTTTCTCCTGGACCATGAACTTAATTTGACTTAATTCTTTTGTTAGATACCCTGACTAGATAGAATGAGTTGTTGTTCTACCCTGTCCCATGACAGTGACTTGTAGTGTATCAAACACCAGAAATTAATAATCATATTAATGTCACAGTATTAATATACCATTACTGAAGGAGTCTTATATTTAAAAGATTTCTTATATCTTTCAATCAGGAAATTTTTGCTCTGTGAAGATGCTGTACATTTTCTGTGTTGACATTTATTGATCAACAAATCAGTCCACATTGCATGTAATTTCTATACTTCCTAGCTCTGATGCACGCCTTGGTGTTTGGCAATGTGACTGCCATAATTCAAAGGATGTACTCCAGATGGTCCCTTTATCACACAAGAACCAAGGATTTGAAGGACTTTATACGGGTCCATCACCTGCCACAGCAGCTAAAGCAAAGGATGCTTGAATATTTCCAAACCACGTGGTCTGTCAATAATGGAATTGATTCCAATGAGGTAACCAAATGATGGGGAATTGTGTTTGATTATTTTGACTATGAACTATGACTATGAGTCAAGGAGGGGGATATTTTTTTTTTATGATGCTGTTTTTTGTGTGAAGTTATATACCAAAGAAACCATGCCTAAAAATAAACTTGGATTATCCCAGGAAGAGGGTACACTGTTGAACAAGCAGGTTTAAGACATCAAAAAAGGTAAAATTCAGTCCTCTGTGATTCTCAAATGCTGAAGAAGCATTCATCAGAAATCTTTTAGATGATGCCAGCAGAAATTCTGTAATGGGCCGTTCTGTCTTCCACTAAACAAAATATCTACATGGGGATTTTAGGTCCTTTTTAAAGGAGGGACTATGATGCCCTTTCCTTCCTTTTTCATCTTATTTATTGCAGTAGTGTAAAGAAGTGATTTAGCCTGATTTTATATGTTATCTATATCACCACATTTTTAAATATTGCAGAGTGTAACTTGAGAGTGAAATCAAAAGACAGACTTCTGGTGGTGTCTGTGCTTGCTTGTTTCAAATTGCTTATCCAGGTTATGCATTACTGTACTGCAGGAGAAATAATGGCTTTTCTCTGCTGGAGTGTTATTTGGATGG
Organism: Cyanoderma ruficeps; assembly: GCA_008694505.1. NCBI lineage: Eukaryota > Metazoa > Chordata > Aves > Passeriformes > Timaliidae > Cyanoderma > Cyanoderma ruficeps. The sequence continues at coordinate 15,214,285 of VZDJ01000782.1, read as the reverse complement.
AGCACTCCCTTCAGGTTTCTTGTTATCTGTGTTATAAAACTCAGTGGTCTCTAAAGATAATGTGGAAATAAGCAGAAAGATTTGGGGTTTGGAACGTTCTTTTCCTGAGAAATTCTTTTTGTGTTGCGCACAGCACAAAGAATGGGATTTTCAACAGCATCTTAGCAACAGAAGGAGCTTAGTAAGATTTACAAAGGTACAAAAATTACTTAGATGTCAAAGCTTTCCTAGATGTGATTAATGCTCACCTTCAGCTTTTGTACCTTCTGTACCTTTAGTCACACTAAAAGTGAGTGACTGCTGTACTACAACCGCAGCTCCTGGAGAGACCATCAGTCTTTCATTATTTCCCACCTATGGCTAAAATACCTTGTCTGAGCCCACCTGGTCAAGCAATGGCTGATTGCATTGTTCAGATGTCACATCCCCTCAAACTACAAACAAAACTGTATTTGTGGGCTTGCAGCTTGAAAGGAAAAAGTGAGACTTCATGGTCTTTTAGTTTCCATTGAACATGCACCTTGCTCCTTTCCCAGCCCTCCTTCAGTGTCCAGTTACATTATTAAAAAATGAAAATAGCAAGAACAAAAACACATTCAAGGCAGGCTTTTCTTTTTTTAGTTATTCCTCTTTCACTAGTTTAACTATAGAAGAAGTAATTGCATATTGATAAATTTTATAGAATGCTCTGCTTTCATTGTATATCTCACTGGATACCATGGTATATCTGAGCAGCCTACTGTGTTCTACCAACAGAAGGACTTGGACAAACTTAAATTGTGCATTAGAAGGCATTTGTACAGTTTTGTTGACCTTTTTTTCCTGTTTGTTTTTTTTTTCTTCTTGGTTTGTTGGTTTTGTTGTTGTTTTGTTTGGGTTTTTTTCGGGGGGAGGGTTGTTTGTTTGCTTTGGTGAGGCTTTTGGGGGGTGGGGTGGTAGTAAAAAGGCATATATTTATTCAAGTTTTTCCAGGAATTTATTTGTGTTAAAATTTCTTGAAATAACATGTCTCATCAAGGGGATAAGAAAAATCAAAGGGAAGTATTTGCAGCAGTATGACATGTGCAGCACCACTAAATGAGGCCACTTCTGCAAATGTGGAAACAAATAATTTTACATTTTTTCTCTTTTTCATCATTTTTTTCCTTCTTTTGGACAGCTTTTAAAAGACTTCCCAGATGAACTGCGTTCAGACATCACCATGCACTTGAACAAGGAGATTTTGCAGCTCTCCCTTTTCGAGTGTGCCAGTCGTGGTTGCCTCAGGTCTCTGTCCCTGCACATCAAAACCTCCTTCTGTGCTCCTGGGGAATACCTCCTCCGGCAGGGAGATGCCCTGCAAGCGATCTACTTTGTGTGCTCAGGTTCCATGGAAGTCCTGAAGGACAGCACTGTGCTGGCAATCCTTGGTATGTTCACAGTCATAGACTCAGAATGGTCCTCCACCGTAAGAGAACTTTCACTACTAGCTGGTGGCTTAGTGCGTCCTAATTGTCTGATGAGAAAGAATTTGTTTAATTTTACTCTTCAATTCCTATTCTATGTACACTCCTATTTTATTTTTTTTTTGTTTAAACTTCTTTATATTTTAACCTAAGAACCTTTCAATTGCCAGACTGTTAGCTGTGCAAATTCCACTTCTGTCTTCCTTATATTTATTCCCTCTTCTTTTCATGTAAAGAGGCTTGCAAGCTTTTGACACAAATTGCTACTTTCTGCTATAAATGGTGATGGTATTGACAGCTCAAAGAACATTGGTCATCAGTTCCTAAATCTTCTATGAAAATTAGTGGCTGAGCAATGCTCCCACTAATGCTCCCAAATGAAAAAAAGCAATATGAGCCTACTTTCATTCCTTGGCTCTTGCCTACCAACACCCCTTGCAGAAAAGCCATGTGGTGAAGAACAAGCATTGTTGGCTCTGCTCCCCCAAGCTACTTCATCCTAACTGATGCTGTCTGCAGTCATCTGAGTATATTGGAACTGAGGAAGGCCAGAAATTCTGTTCTAAAAAATTTTTAGGTTTTGTTTGCAAGATGACTGTTTTTATCCATTGAGGATTAAGCATCTCTATCTATAAATTTCTGTGATTTGCCTCAGTCTAATGCCTACTAAAGAAATTCTCTTTATCTTCAGCTAAAGGATGATCAGACCTGTCTCAGTTAATGTTTATAAAGTTTTTTGGCAAATAAAATATAAAATTTTGCTCTAAAAGTAGAGAATTATTTTATTATGATTTTAATATCTCTTTAGACTTAAATGTATTCTTCTCTCTAATAACTTTTAATAGTCTTATAAAACAGAGTCAAAAAGAACATTTCTGGTTTTGCTTTCCTTCCTGTTTTGTGGGACAACACTAGACTGTTGATAATGGAAGCTTCTGGTCTTCTGTAATTGAATTTCCTTTCTTTTACTAGAATGCATTTGATTGGTCTTTTTTTAGAATATAAATGTGATACAGGTCCTATTTGTTTCAGAACTCTTTAATTCTATTAGCTGACAGTCCACATCACTCCGTCACTTGTTTGTTTCTAAGAAATTTAAGAATTTCTTGATTTCATTGGATCACATAGATCAAAGATAAAAAATATGACTTATAATAAAACATAAGCTAAGAGCCAGCAAAAGTTCAAGAAGTACTTGCATTGGAACAATGATTTCATTAATGATTCCATCTTCAGGCACTTCTGAAAACGTTAATTAAACATCATTGTGTAATGGTGACAATCAAAACAATAAGAGATTACTGCATTTCTGAAAGAAGTTAATGAAATCATAATGCAAAAAGCATAAACATAATGCAATGAAATAATGTTTTGTTACAGTGGATGGGAGTGTCATCATTTAAACCTAATTAACACCAGCAGAAAGTGAATGCATCAAATGTGTAGGTCCCCATAAGAAATTGTGTTACTGATGTCATGTAAATCCAAGACAGCAGCGAATATTTTATAATTCTGTCCTGATTCTAATTCTAGTGGATTAGTTTTTGTTTACTGAACCATTCTCACTAACAAGCAGTGCAGCAAGAACTCAGTGAAATGCTCTCATTAAATACATCTTTGCTTCCTCTAGAGATTATTACTTTATCTCTAATAATGATGGTTAGGATATATTCTATGGGAATATATGTTTTAATATGAGTTATGTACTGTTTGAGCATATATCTTTGATTTATTTAAAATATTAGCCATAAGTTATTTTAAAAATATCCATTATGAGAATATTTATAACTTTGACTGCATGTCCCTGATTTACTGATAAACAGATGTGTCTGTGAGAAACATTTATATATAAGCTTGTTAGCCAATTAAAGAAGAAAGAAAAGAGCTGCTAAGAATAGCTTAAATGATTCTGTTATGTAACAAATGTCGACATTCAAGGTAGAATCATTTAATCACTCCATTAATTCTTCATGAAACTTCAGGTTACTACCTACAGCCTTTGCTGCATGATTTTCATTTGAAAAAGAAACATATATTAGCACTACCAGAACAACTGTAGTATCTTTAAGCCTGAAATTACTTCAAAATTTTAACTATGATCAAATAAAAACCTAATATTTTTCCAAAACGTTTATGCAGTATTGATACCGATACTGTTCATATATCTAAAAAGTTTCTAATTAAGATGTTCAAGGATCAGCTTTGGTATATTTGAAATATTCTTTCCCTTGTCCACATTGTTGCCAGCAATAAATTAACACTGCCAGCCCCTTGCTTAATATAATGGAAGAAATCTAAGAAATTGTTGATATTTACAGCAAAATGTAAAAGTGTATTACTGCTTAGATTTACACTATATTTTATTATGTAGCAATACATGTCGTGATGAGCAATGACAGCTATTATTGTTACCAATCAAATTTCTCTTTCCCAGATTGACCTTAGCTCATATCAGTTCTCATTTATACTGAGATTTTTAAGAGACCCCAAATAAGCGTTGATATGCATATTCCTAGCATAGGAGATAATTTCTCCCTACCCTGAGTTTATAAGTACTTTTGAGAAAGTTGTTCAAGTTCCACATAAATAAGAAAAAAAATATTTTAAGGTGATTTTAAAATTATATTTTAAAGTGTAAAACCATCCTATTTAAGAAAGTTCAGGGATGGTTAGCTGATTTGTTTAACTTATCCTAAAAGCTGACTAATTCCTGTGTAATATACAGCTGGAATCACATGCTGGGTGGATTTTCCAATGTGACAGTCTTAATTTATTATTTATTAATCACAGAATAATGTAAGATTGAAGGGACCTTCAGACCTTCAGAAGCTCCCCAACTTAAACCTGCTTAAAACAGGGCAAATTTGTCTCAGATTCCTCGGAGCTATGTTCAGACACATTTTGAACATCTCCAAGGGCTTTCATTTCCTGATTTTTAATGACAATTTTATTTGTTACACCCTTTGCCCAGTACATCTTGTTGCCCTGTGCACTCTGAACAGTTTAACTGTTTTCTCTACAATTTTCTGCTTAGCTGTGGAGGACAGTAATAATATCCTTCCTTTGCCTTCTCTTCATAAGATGGAGCAATACCCTGTTTTTTTCAGCCTTTTCTCATAAATTTTATTCTTTAGTCCCTGATTCTTGGTAGCATGTTTTGCACTCACTCTAATATGTCACTATTCCATCTTGTACTGGTAATTTCCTGGGACTTGCTGGCTCCACTCTTGCTAATGCTGCACAGGAGGTCCTTGAACTTCTTTGCTGCTGGCTCATGTTCAGCTCATCCACAAGGAGCCCCAGGGCCCTTCCTGCAGAGCTGCTGTCCAGCTGGTCAGTTCCCAGTCCATACTTCTGTAGGGAAGATTTTCATCCCAGGTATGGGACTTGGCATTTGGTTTTGTCAAACTTGATATTCCTAACAGCCATTTTGTCTTTCATTGAGGTTGCCCTAAAGAGCAGCTTTGTCGTTCAGCATATCAACCAACTCCCCCAGTTTGGTACTGCCCATGACTTACGGAGAATGCACTCCATCACACTGTACAGGTCGTTAATGAAGACCATCTGCTTTAACTTTTGGGGAAAACCTCTGGTTCAATGGCTCTGCTTTGGAACTTACACCTCAGATCAGATGTTCATGGAAACTTTCAGTTGTAACATTTTTGAGGTCCTCAATATGTGGTCAATTGAAGTTTTTAATACGACTAGCATTCTAAGTCTTGCCCATAAATGAAAAAAAAAAAAAAAAAGGCAGCAGAAGAATTTCTTCTTAACACATTTTTTTCTTCTCAACAGAAATGCTAAAATGCTACCTAAACACCTGCATGTTTCAAGACACCCACAAAAATGCCTGACAACAGCTTTATGAAAAATAAATGCACCTGCTGTTAGTTACTAGTGTAAATCTTCATTTTATACATATTTACTTTATTGCTCCCTTAAATAAGCCAGTTACCTGTCTGGAAATTAGTTTTTGTACCTGCAATTAATTGTGTATAAGTTTGCACCTGCAAAAAAAGGGGAAAAAAATAGTCTATGATCCTTTAGCATGTTGTTAATTTAACAAGGCATTTGTAACAATGGGATTTCAGGTTCAGGGGTAGCAATTATATTAAACATCTTTATGATTCAAAAAAAGAAGTAAAGAATTTATGCTTTGAAGATAATTATTTTTTATTCTCTTTTAGGTAAAGGAGATTTAATTGGAGCAAACCTATCAATTAGGGATCAAGTTATTAAAACAAACGCAGATGTTAAAGCTCTAACGTACTGTGACCTCCAATGTATTATACTCAAAGGTCTCTTTGAAGTGCTCGACCTTTACCCAGAGTATGCTCACAAATTTGTTGAAGACATCCAGCATGATCTCACTTACAATCTAAGAGAAGGCCATGAAAGTGATGTAAGTATCTTTAAAGGTCTCTGCAGTTATTCTAATCTTTCAGGTGTTTCTCATACCTTAGTCATTTCTTATCATTTTGTCACAATAAAGAAATAATTCACAGATTATGTTAAAGGAACTGCTGATTCCATTTGTTTGATAATTCAGATATTACCCACATGAATTTTTTTATCAGTTAGTCAGATCATAAACATTGAACAACCTCTCTGCTTCTCATTTTCCATGACAAGCATCATCCGTGAGAGAAAATTATATTTTTGTTAATATTTTGGTTTATGTCTAAAAATAATTTATAGTTATATAAACTATTTGTCCAAATAAAGGCTTTTAGCCATACCTTTTCTAGAAGCTCATGTGCCAGCCTAATGAACATTAATTTCATACATCATTGGTTATCAGTTTAAGAATGTTGTCACACACACTGAAAATGAAAAACAGTTGTTTCTCATACACTGCAATTAAAATGTGTTTTTCTACTTAAACGAATACTTTATTTTGGGAAAAAAAAAGGCAAAAGAAACAAAAACCCCAAACGAAAACAAACCAAGAAGAAATTCCAGATAAAGCACTCCAGAAAGGCTTCAGTACTTTCACTGATATTATATAGAAAATATGTATATTTGGATTTTAATAGTGAAAAGCTTTTATGACATCTTTTTTTTTCTGACTTTATCATGTGAATGCTCAAAGACAGTCATAGCCAAACTTTCAAGCTGATTTTTAACAGTTCAGGTGTTTGTCTTTGTTTTGTGCTTCCCCTAACAAAGAGAGAAGTAACTTTGGAAAAACATGTATTTTCTCTAGGATACTCTCAAGACAGGGAACAAATATAATACCAAGGAAGAGTGCACCAAAGTACTTTTCAGTGCAAAACTCCAATGAGTTTGATACATGGGCTGATTTTTCTACATAGCTTCCTATTAGGTGTACTTTGGTGCCAGTGTTTCCACAGCAACACTCTATTAAACCATTGCAGCAGAAAGGAGTCCATATATAAGTGTGTACTTCTGGAGAGGAAAATAACCAGGATATCTCATTTGTTTGTCTCTTGAAATGTCTCCAAGCTTCCTGCTACTGAAAACAGCAGCTGAGAGTACACAGCTGTTCTGAGAGCCTGGTGATTAGTTTGTGTAACACACTTCCCTTGGGGAGGAATGTTGGATCTGAAAAGGAGTAAAACTCCATGTAAAGATAGGGTTTGAAGAAGATTGCATTCCCCACTGCAGTTTTGTCATGGAACTTGATGGATCCCTACAATGTGTTACTTCATGCTTTTCTGTATGGTGACAAATCTGAGGATTACCCTCTCAGCTGCATTCACTTTTTATAAATTCAGGGACAACTCTTCCCAATTAAAGTCAGCTGGGTGATGTACAGACACGCTGCTGAGAGCAAGCCTACAGCAGCCTTGGAGGTGAGTGTTTCTCAGGCTCTCTGAAGAGGATGGGTAAAGTAATGTGGGACACATCCAAGTAGCTTTTCTGCTTTAAAGCAGAAAATACTTAGAGCATTTTTTAGTATATGCTGTATTTTCATTGTATAATCTGTTACCTTAAAATTAAAGGAAAAAATATCCTGACATGGAGTAGCATCCAGTATCCTAGGGGATAAACAGAATCCAGGACAGATTATGAGTGTTACTTTTGCCTACATCCTCTGCTCAATTATGCCCTCTGCTACTATCTCTTGCAGTAAAACATCTCACTCCTTTTCCAACCATTTTACTCACCAAAAAGGATAAACAGCATAAATAAGGCAGCCAAAAACTGTATCACCACAAAAACAGGGCTTAACAAATGAGGACAAATATCTATGTCAGTAGCAAGTGTGCCTGGTCAACCACTCACTTTACTTCAGCAGGAAAATACCCTGTCTTTGCTTAAGCTGGAAAATACTTTTGAACAGAAATAATTGGAGTTATCTGATGGTTGCTCTCAGAGAAAAGTAAGAAGAAAGTTTTCAGATGTACAGTTTGTGGGTATGTTGATATGACTTCTCACTTCTTTTTGTTTTTTTTTTTAAATACAGCCCTTGGGAATGGTGTTATGGGAGAGTTTGTCAGCCAGGCCACTGTATTTGGATTCTGCAGCTTTATGGAATTTTTGGATTTGGAGAATTTTCCATAGTTAAACAGTAGACCTATTCATTTGAATAGTCTGTTTCTCACTTTCTCTTTCTTGGATGCTTTAAATGACTGTAAATCTGTAGCTGGATGTAAATTTAATAATTCTTAAAATGAATAACCAGCACTATTTAAGGTCAGGGGAACTGCAGGGTGAAATAACATGAATTTCCCCACTATGACTTGTCAACTTTCAGTCTTGAACTAAAACGTTATTGCGTTTTCAGTCAAAGTCCACAAAATCTACTGTAGGTTGAAGAATTATTAAAACTTTAAGCCCGCATTAAAAAGCTGAGAATGAATAAGAATTTAGTCCTGGTGGTACACTATCCCCTTTGCACCTTCGTTGTGCTGATTAAAATTGAATCAGAGATTTGAACTGAATTAGAAACGTGGGAAAAAAGAGGTCAGAAGTCATCTGTAGTGTCCTTTTCCTGAAGTGTCAAAATCAGATACTTGGCACTAGATTATGATTCTTCCTTACTTACACACACAAAAAGGAAACATTTAAAATTTGTTTTCTTGGTTCATTTGTAAGGGAATATAACAATATGCTTCATCTGCACTAAACTCCAAGTAAGGTGTAACTGTGAAAAAAGCTCAAGGACTTCCATAGTTGTGTCTCTTTTCAGTAAAAGGAGGAGATGTGACCAGGTTTCCCAGTAACAAGTAGAAACTGTGGTTGTCTGGTTATAGACTGATTGAAAGCCTTGTTTAGCAATCTTGGAAGAAAAGCCCAGATTTTAAGTGTAGGAGCAGACAACTGTTTCAGGATCTAATGAGTAAAAGGAAGAGAAACAGACACAAAATCAGAGAGAGAGAGTTTGAATGTTTCCTCATGATAACTCTTAAGCCAGGAATTGCTAAGTAATTTATTATTAAAACCATTAATGTGTATTCAGCCACACTGGCAGTGCTATTTGGCCATCTTTTCATACATTTTCATCACAGCAAGATATATAAATTAGGAGAAGAGACTTTTTATTGATTTTGCATATTCTGCCCCTTGCTTTGTTTGTTCACTTTTGATCAATAAACTGATAACTGTGTTTGCAAATGTATTCAAATATTTGAGGACATTTAGAAAATACTAATTTTTTCTGGTACCTGGAACTGTGACATTAAAACAATTCAGCCATGTCAATCAATTTTTCTTGGTCTGCGACCGTGTTGTCATAGTAAGGAAATAGTTTGCTGAGTGACACAGATTTTGACATATGCCTCACACTATCTGTATAATTTTTCACTATGAATTACAGATTGCATATGTATTAGGCAGTGAGAGTGTCCCATATCTGATTTGATAAATCTAAGCACTCAGAAGAAGGTTCTTAAAACATACATGGATACATTAATATGAAAGAAACTGGAATTTATTTTGTTATCCACCAGCCCTGGAAAAGGTGTTATTTGAGGCATTTAGAGAGTAAATGCAGTAGCAGCTGTTCCTAACTCTGAATTATCCCATGAAGAACTCAGAATAAGTAAATGTTTGGACAATATCTTTGTCGGTTTTGTGAGATTTTATTGTTTTCTGATTATTTCTTATGTCCATGCAGAAGAATTTACAGTGTAGACAGCATCATTTAGATTTTAAAAAAAAAAGAAAAATAAAAAACCAAAACAAACCACAAAAGAACCCCCGGGCCCCCAAACAGCAAAACAATGGACCACAAGAACCATCCAAAAATCAAACCACAGGCTGGTTAGAGTCACACTGATAAAAAGAACAAGAAGCCTCCTTGACACCTACAGTGTTAAGTTATAATTAAGTCCCAAAGGAAGACAAGGCACATGCAGGCACAATCTTTGTCTCACTAAAGTTCTATTGATGTGAGTCATTTTCAAAAAGAAGAGGTTATATTCCTGAACAGTCGAAAATCTTTGTTTGTAGGTAGGAACTTGAAACTAAAAAGAATCTCCTTTTCTTTTTGTGGACTTAAACGTAGTGTTGTGGCTCCTACAAAAGCTTTCCTTCCTCTCTCCCAAAAGATACAGCTATTCTCTAAAGTGAAATCACTCAGTTTGTGAGACGCAAGAAAGGATTGATTCCATCAGTGCATCGCAATGTAATTGAAACATAATGCCAAGGTTTTGTGAAAATGTGGTAGATTCCTTCTCCAGTGGGGAGCATGGAATCTCACCGCACCCTAGCCATGCTCCTTGCTAATAAAATAAATAAATAGAAAAATACATTTTAAAAGGCAATCTAGCAACCAAGAAGCAATAAACCAAAGGATCTCACCCCCCCTTCCCTCTGAAAAGTATTGTCTGACAAAATAGAGATTAATTCTTGTCCTTTAGAGAGGCTGGTGTTTAGAATTTATTAAATTTTAATGAGCGAGTTGTGAGGAATTTTTAATATAATAAAGCTCAGGTTGTTATTAGCAATATCTAAGAAATTACAAGAGATGCTCCTCATTTTCTATTGGAAAATCTGACAGCAGAACAAATCAATTGTTTGTAAAGGTGAAAGTAGCTCTAAGCTCTGGAGCATACAATAGAGGGCACAGCTTGGGAAGAAAAACATCTTCAAATGCTTATCTAAAATGTACTGAGCTTTCTGGTTTGTTCTAGCTAAGCCTTAAGTAAGTATTTCAAAAGCATGTAAGTAATTCCTCTTGGTGCCATTTTAACTGCTTGTTTGAAGACTTTTATCTTTCTTTTTTCTAACTGTTGGCATTGCCCTTGCAGTCAGAAAAGGAATAGCAAAAAAATTTTGAATGCAAGTGCAAAATTCAGATTAAATCCTGCCTTGCCACTGCTTGGTTTTCAGCTACTGGGTTATATATTTGGCATGTATTCATTCTTACCGCTTTAGTTATGCTTTCTCTAGATCTAGATTTCTACCACAGGTCATCTGAATTTATGAATATTGCTTTCCAATATAGCAATAACATTTTCTATTAGATATTTGATTATGAATCAGCAATGAAAATGGTGTGAAATTTCTGATTTTTTAATGCATCAATTGCATAGTAAATAGTATTTCACTTTAAAGAAACAAATAAATTATCCTATTTGCTACTCTATAAATATTAAGGAAAAAATAAGCCTTTTTTTAAAGTAGCTTTTAATCTTGGCAAGTTTTGTAAGCTAAGAAAACGTGATAGAAACTTCAGTCACAAGATTGTTTATTGATGAGTTTAACTTCCAAAGGAAAAAGAAATCTTATTTCATGGGTATTACCTATGTTTTTATAATAAAAGTCATGCATTGAAAAAACAAATTTCCAAATCAGGTCTTACTGCACTGCCATATTTAGTCACTGTTCCTCTACTCCAGCCTAGATCATAGTTCATCCTGCATGCTGTCGGACAATCACAAGTTGCAAAATATTTTTAATAATAAGTAATTTTCATAGAACATTTCCCAAATAATTCCAACCAGCTTTTTAATGGAGGAGATGGTTTTGTCACCCCACCCAGCAGCTGTGTAAAATGAAAAAGTCAAAAAGTAAAATTAAAAAAGTCAACCAGTCCTACTTTAACAGTAGAGCTGAATAACTTTGAAGAAAACTTGTAATTTTAAAATATTCTTAGAGTATATTAAACACCCATCTTTTTCAGTAGTTTGTCTGGCAGAGGATCATGTATTATTATTGCATTGTAACTTACTGGGGTTTATTGTCAGTAAGTATAAAGCTTGCAGAATAAGAGACCAATCAGTGGCAGTTTTTGTGTTTCTATACAAAAATTATTGCAACAGGTAGAATATAGAATTGGATAAATTACCTAGAGCAGTGGAAGTCTAATACTTTATGATTATTCAGAAAAAGAAAAACAAACAACTAAAATAATTTTTAAACTGTGAACCAACTGTTTGTGATCTTTCTCTGTATTCCATATACACATGGCTCCCTTTGCTTTACTTCTGGGAGAAGCCCTAAGTTACTGATGGCTGAACAGCCACTGCTTCTGCCCAAAAGACACCAAATACTAATTTTTCCTTTATACCTCTTGATATGAAGTGGAGTCTGCAAAATTCTCAACTTCCCAGTGATTATAGTGTAGGAATGAAGGTGCTCCTCATGCTGTCAAAAAGTGAACTAATTTTAAAACAGGTAACATATAATTAACTTTGATTCCTGATATGTTCATTGAAGTAGGTCTCTTATCTGCCTCTGTGCGTGGACTACTCTCCAATTAGGGTTGCTCTCAAATATTACTCAGGGCTCTCACGTTTTACAAGCTACTCAGAGTTTTCATTTGTACTTCTGAGATGACCTGGAATATGTTTTCCTTCTTCACACACACTCTCTCTCTCTTCCTTTTCACAAAAAAATTACTCTATTGCTGAACAAGACAGCACTTGCACAATGTCATTTAGACAGATCAGCTTTATTCTTATGGAACAAGTTATGCAGCTGTACATGGGTGTGAGCACTGGCAAAAAACAAAAATCAGAGCAGTTAATTCACCTGTTTTATACTTCATTTATGATATTAAATGGATGAGATGTATTTTGAGAATGGACTCTGTCTAAAAGCCCTCTGCCAGATATTTCACAGGTCTCCAACCTGTGTTTGTGACAATAAGCATGTTTTGGTGGATATTTGGCAATTCAGTTGGATGCTAGTTTCAAACAAGGAAATCTGCTGTAATAGCCTCCTCCCTGTGCAGGGTTACAGCCAGTCCTTCCTGCAGACCCTCAGCCTGACAATTAACTGCTTCACTTACTATGGAAGCAAGGCTGACCTGGAGCTACAGTGTAGGCCAGGTGTGATGCCATTTTTTGTAGTCTGGTAGCTCATAACTCTTGTTTATAGCAGTTACTGGTGAGCCTGGTGTGTGGTGCCTCTGAGCCATCTCTTCCCCCCAGTACCCCTCAAGATAATGACCTCACTCGTGTTTCTAATATGCTCTTCAATATGGTAGGCTGCTGAGAAATAATGCAACAAGGAAACATGTAATTCAAAAAAGACAGGCTGGTTTGCCTTTTTCTTTTCTTTCCTAATATCTTTACCTAAAGAATCTTTTTTCACTAATAATCTCCTGTTTCATTTCTGTAGCCTTCTGTTATTCTAATATTTTTGAAAATAACAACACAGACACCGACACTGTCTGGTTTTGTCTCTAGTAATTTATTCTTCTGATTTGTGGTCATTTTCCAGTTAGGAGATTCCTCCCACCACAACTTACTTGAGCAATTATGTAATCTTTTCCAATATTTTTTTCATTTGTTGTTGTATTTGTATAAATACAAGTTTATTGTATTTCCCATTTTACAGCTAAAGCACGTGGACAATTCACTGTAAGTGCAAATCACAAAGGATATGGAAAAAGGACAAACAGGAGGGGAGGAAATTAACCTATTTACATTAGTCTGGGACTATATATGTGGCCCATCCCCAAATTCCAACTCTTACTTTTCTGAATGGATTAAGAGACAGGAATTATGAGCTTTACTTTATTTATTAAAAGCTTTACATTACTTATTAAAAGATTTTCACAAGTAGACCTTAGCACTCTCTTGACAAATACAAAAATAATTTCATGATAACTAGAATTAACATGTTTAAATAAGTGATAAAATTTTACTTCTAATTTTAGCTTTTGAGTCTTTTTGAACAGTCTCCATTCCCATTCATTTCACTTCCTGGGATTATTACATTCTGCATCAGATTATAAAGCTTAACCCGAGGGCAGCACATTGAAAAAAATCCAGGCTAGCAAAGCAGCTTATTGATGTTTTTAGACTGTTATATGAGGAGGGTATAAAACACTGTGTCAAACAGAATTTTAGACAGGAAAAGCTCCTGGCTTTCAGAGTATTGCCTTAGAATCTAACCATATTTCTATTTTAATTAGACAGGCATGCTAGAGGATAACTTTTTTCCAATGTCTCAATGTGCCTTAGGGAACATGATAATATAACTTTTACAATATTAATATTATCTTTGTCTCTGCACTGTAAAAAATGGAAAATAGAATTAATCTTAATATAGATAAATTTTAAAATTATATCAATTTGGTAAGTGGATTGATTTTTTTTTTTCATTATTCATCTTTTTTGTGTTGATATAGCACTGATCTGTTGGGGACCTTAAATTTAGAAGCGTTTTTACAACAGCTTGTCCTTTTATTATTCTTGGTATTATAGGACTAATTAATGAAGGAAATGATAGTACCACAATGTCTTCTACAAAAACATTAATTCTGAGGGCATAGACTACCTTGATATATAATGTTCATGTCAGAGTGGCTTTGTGGTGAAGTTCCTACATGACTCTGACTCGCAGAGGCATTGTAACCTCAGGACACATGCTGAAATGTGTGAAACTAAATGTAGTGTAGTCTTTGAGAAAAATGTCTATAATCTGTGCAAGTTGTGTATCAAACTGGCATTTTACATTGATATAAGTGTATGTTCTCAGTTTCATTGAGCTGGTAATGTTTTTAGTGCAACTTTTCTTTACATATCATAGAACATAGAATAGCGAAGCTTGGAAAGGACCTCTGAAGGTCATCTACACCCACCACTCTGCTCAAAAATATGAAAGCATGTGAAAACAAAAATCATGTATAAATGCAGTAAAAGTTTTTATTGATATCAAAAATAATATATCTGCATATTTTCCTTTTTAATTGTCTATACTTTCACCCAGTAAAACCAGAACTACGAAACCTGCCTACAATAAGTACAAATACAGATATGCCGAAAATAGATTTGATACTCAAGATATATATTACGTTATATGATTACAATCATGTGTTATTTACCACACCAGTGAAAATTTTCAATGATGTGGCAAATAATAACAGGATTGTAATAAGAAATAGATACATACATTTTATACATATGTACTGTATATGCAGTACAGTACTGGATAGATAGTAAGTGTTCAGAGACAGAGTCCATTGGTAATCACACTGTGGTCAGTGTTCATTCCATCATTGTCCAAAATTCATATTTGATGTCTATGACCAGGTTTGGTTTTATTTATGTTATGCTACTTCAAACAATTCAAACAATTTTCTTAAAAATTCTCCACGGATATATTGTCTTCCTCAGGGAGGCACTTTCTAGCGCTCATCCTACTCATTTGCCCTGTGAGTGCTGACGAAACACCTGGCCAACACTGGGAATATGTAGAAATAGGCAATTGGTAGTAATAAAATTAACTGGAGAATATTCTTCAATATCCACTTCATTGTCCCCCTGTTTCCTTTTCAAGAGCTTCTCTGAAGTTAGATATACAGACTTACATAAATACTAGTATGAAATTTCATTCAAAGATAAAGCTAACAATCCAAACACAACCTCTTCACAATATCTACAGCCTCCAGCTGAGGAGTCTAACTGAATATCAATACTGGGCAAATCATGCAAATATTTATCAGCCCGTTCAAAACCTTAGAGCTGCTTGAAGTTAAGCATGTAAGTTTTATTGGTTTGAAAGGTGTTAGCCTTTATTGCAGTTACTATTATGTAAGTCTTTATTTGACTGTAATCAAACTGCAGGAGTATTAAAAAGCTTTTTCCACTGTATCTTTTTTCTGCAGTAATCTGAAAGCTTTTCCAAAAATACAACCTGCCAGACAGTACAGTCAGTGCCAGGTCTATTGTCTATATTGTCTATTTTAACAATTCTTCCTTTTGTCTTCTTTTCATCTTATTGATACACTGTTCTTTTTTCTTTTTTTTTTTTTTNTTTTTTTTTAATTCTTACTGGTACAGACTTGCTATGAAAGATGCATTTTCAGAGCAGTTGAGACCCTAATTTCTTCTCCTGCTTTGGGGTGCAGTAGAGGAATGTAAGCATATTAAAAGTAAAAATTACTAAGTATACCATCCCATTTATTTTTTCTTAATGTGGCACAAGTTACAGAGATGTTAGTTTTTTGTTTCTGTAGTATCTGTTTAATAAGAAATGCAATACATCCTGTATTGCTAATGAAACAATTAAAGCATATTTTTTTAAAAATTAATTCACGCAGTGAAGTTAACATTAAGGTTTTAAAGAAATTTATGAAAAGTAAACTTTTAACACGAAAAATAAAAGCTCATGTGAGAATTTTGCATTCAAGAAAGTATTAATTTGCAAAAAAAAAAAAAAACTACCAAAGCTAACCACAGGCAGCCAGTTACAGAACATTTGTAACAACTTCACAAGTTAATTACAAAGAAACAAAACATTCAGGACAGCAACTTAACAGGAGATTGCAGAGCTCATGGCAATTCACAGTTACTGTCTCCCTAGGACAAAACCCCAGTGACAGATCTGCTGTTCAACTCTTGCTGCTAACTCAATGTACTCTATATTGTAAGAAGGATCAGAGAATGCTGAAAACATCTGCTCCCACGAAATACTCTTTCTTTATCTGTCCATTAAGCAAGGATGAGCGATAAGAATAACCCTGAGAAAAGATGGGAACAAGGCAATGAACAATAGAAAGCCTTAAAAAGAAAAGCTAAACAAGAAAAAACACAAAGGGTGTGTGGATGGCAAATTGCTCAGCATAAAACAATTATATCTAACAAGTTCTTTGTGAGTGATTGACTCTTTTGTGATTTAGAGGACTTGTGATATTTCATTAAAATTTTTCTGATTACAGAAAACTGAGACTTGAGCACATGTGAGGCATTAAGTTTTGCAGCAGTACAATAATCTCTTGTTATGTACTTGTATCTTTTCCATTACCATACAGTAAATTTCCAAAGAATTGGACATCTGGCGCGCATTCTTGGGCTTTTTTCCCACATTAACAGTGCACCTAAATGGGCTTTTCCCATTTTCAAATGCTGACTAAGAACATTAATACTTCAGTTTGATTTCAAATCCTTTCCCAAAAAATATATTTTATCCTTTTGACTCCTCAACATAAAGAATTATTCATGCATTTTAGTACAAAAGATTACAAGAAAGTAAGTGAAATTATGTTTCTATTTTTTATTCCTACTT
This sequence comes from Cyanoderma ruficeps, assembly GCA_008694505.1. NCBI lineage: Eukaryota > Metazoa > Chordata > Aves > Passeriformes > Timaliidae > Cyanoderma > Cyanoderma ruficeps. The sequence continues at coordinate 15,197,411 of VZDJ01000782.1, read as the reverse complement.
TTTGTGAAGGCAACAAGAACCAGACCAGCAAACACTGACAACATTCTACTGAGCCCCAGCATGCAAACTTACTGACTTGACATATAATGTATTAGCCTCCAATTTAGCTGTGTCTCTATATTTTTCTTTTCAGGGTTTTATCATTGGAATTCATCTTGTGTTATTGTACAGATAATTACCTGTGTTGGCCATAGTTCCTGGTAGAGATTCTTTATAAATGACTACTGCCTCTTGACACTGAAAAAAATTTCAGATCGCTGGCTTTCAACAGCAAACCACTAGTGTTTTCAGATGGAGAAAAACAGTCTTCTTTTGCTTGTAATAAACAATGTTAAGGATTATTGAATTTTTTAAATCTGTGCATTAAGATATTAAAAAATTGGAAAAGTATAGATTTTTGATTCCATACATGGAAGAATTTTATAGCAGTCTTCTTTTGGTACATGATCTATTATTGTTTTCTCATGTAAAATTAAATTTAATAGCTGGTTTCACAAGACACGAAGAGACACCAGGGATGAAATCAAAAATTTAATTAGACTCTTTGAAAGTATTTCACATAACTCATGTTAACATCAATCTTTCTGTTTTTTTCTCAATGCATAGCAAGTTAAATATCTGTTTTTTTTCTTTCAGCAGTCCTTATCCTTTAAGACCTGTACTTCTTTTAAAAGAAGGCAGGCATATGAGGTATTCAGCACACTCTTTGCAAAGGAAAAAATAGAGCATTTTATAGAAGACTGCATTAGTGTGTTGCCCTAAATAAAACGTTTTAGTGTCCTAGAAACTAGGGCAACACCTCCTAATTATTTACTCTGATATTACATTTTTACAAAGATAAAGCTACGTGCATAATGAAGACTATTAATTTACTACACTTTGGCTTTGTCCAAGTTCTTGTTCATCTTTTCTCTTTGAGACTGGGGGAAGAGAAAGAGAGGAGGAACTGGAACAAGTTTAGAAGAAAAACCCTTGACAATTCCCTCTGGGCACAGATTAGTTTCTTTTGCCAATTTTCAGCTACTAAGCCATAAAGCCCAGTCCCCTGTTGTGTGTGTAGGACAGGCTGTGCAAAGTTACAAGCAGCAAGTATGTTTGCAGCATATTTATGCAGCAACAATTCCAACACTCTTTACCGTGGATTTTGTGCTATGGAAAAAGATAGTTTATAGGCCCATAGTTTATTTTTAAAGTATCAATATTTTTAGACTGAAACTGTCCCCAGTGGGTTAAAGGAGCTAGTTTGGGGAAACAGAAGTCTGATAAGCAGCTTCTCACATCACATGCTCCGTGTTAGTACTTACCCTTCTGTTCTGTTACACAGCCTCCAGAGAACACTCCCTCCCCTCTTTGCAAAAAGCAACCTGCCTTCAAAAACTCCTTTACCCTTCTCTTGGGAAGGTCACAAGGCAGCAAAGTGCTGCCTCTGACCCCATTTGCTGTGCAGCCAGTTTCCCCCTGCTGCAGTGACCAAGCCAGGGTAACAGAGCAGAGAGGGATCCATGGGTGACTGTGGCTCCTGTGCTGAGGAGCAGCAGGGAGGTCCAGAAGAAAGGGCACTGTGCTAGCAACCGGTCATGCAGCTTAAAACCCACATAATAGTCTCTTTGTCTACGTTTTCAAGATGTACAGTCAGAATTAACATGTATTCAAGAGGAGAAAATGTAGCAGATTTTCTGAGAGAAAAAGGGCACGATCTGTATTTAGAATATGACGGCGAACTACTCAGCTGAAGCCGGCCTGGCCTTGAGGCCCTGAGGCCTTGAAGCCTGTTGCGCAGTTAAAATTACTTGTGGCGCAGCAGAAATTAGATGTTAAGGTAGTAATGTGAGATAGTGATTTTTCTAGACGTCACTGAGTGCAATTATTAGTGGTCATGCTTTAGCCACCTTAGGAATAAGTTAAGCAGTGTATGTTTGCATTTTCCTTTGTGCTATATGCCAATGAAAGTGTCGCTTTAACTCTAAACTATAGAGAACGGTATATTACCTGCCATTTTAAGCAGAATAAACGGAGAACGTGTGATTAACCATATTGGTTGGACCTGCGTTGCTCTCGGCTCAACCTCTCATTATTTTTGGGGGTTTCCTTGTTTCAGGAAAAAACCAACGTCAAAACAAAAAGCGAGGGAAATCTTCAGCCACGTTACAAATTACAAATGACAAGTCACTTCTAAAGCTTTCAGCAGAAAAACGCATACTTTCTGAGATGTTTCTTGTGAAGCTGCTAATATTTGGGATTTGCCTGGAATTTTAATTAAGGCTGCTATTTAACATTCCTACTGTACTTGTGCCTAGAAGCCAAGCAAACTGATGCCCCAAAATTCTGGGCACAATCTTAAACTAATATTTTAAAAATATATGCAAAGCAACCCAGTAGAACTTCTTAATTCTGACTTTAATATTTCAGCACATTTCTAATTTCTTCATCCTGAATCTTAAAGATACTGATTCTTCAGTTGTCACAGGTTACAATGCAACTTGTGGTGTATCTGACATTTCATTCTCTGCTAATATCATCCAGCACTTTATCTAACGCAGTAAGAACACAGCAGTTATTTTGTTTACATAGCCTAATTATTGCAGTTGCTCTGTTTGGCAGTTATTAGAGCGTTATTGCTACATTTAATGATACACCTGCTACTGGCTTTGCTGCTATGCAGTAGGATTTCTGCTTATGAAAACTTAAATATTCTGTATTTGTATATTGTACCACTACCAGTATTACTACGAAACAGTTTTTAGGTTAACCTGAAAGACTTGGAACAACAACAAAAAAAAAGAATTTAAAAAATTACACACAATTATTGTTTTCAAATCTGTACCTAAAATTTGAATATCTAGGAGATCTGGAGACTTTTGTTAAAAAAACTGAGAAATTCAAATTACTTTCAGAAATGCCTAACTTGTACCTATGTTTAGAGAAAAATAAATTGACTGATGAGTTAAGCACTTCTTGCCTTGATATGTGGGTGTAGGAAAGCTGAAAATAATTGCTCAAAATTTTACCTGGAGATAAATATGTTTATATAATACAGTATATATGCTGCCAGAGACCTGCCCACAGTCAAGATGTGGACATTCAAATAAACATGAGTATTTTCCCAACAGATATTACTCAGCAGTTCCAGTGGATTTTATTAGAATTAGTAACTCTTGAAAGTTGCATAATATTTTCTTCTTCCTTTTCTTTTGTTTTACTTTCTGTGTAATTCAAGAAAAGAAAATATTATGGTCTTGAATAGGTTAGACACCTCTCTCTTAGGACTACCCTGCTCCTACTTGCTTCAGTCTCACCACTGCTTTGGAAAATTCCTCAAAGATGCTGGAGATACTTAGTTCATCTTCACAGACTAGGCTGGCACAGGAGCTAAAGCTAAGCAGGGCCAAAGTAGAGGATTTGTTCCTGCACTTCCATCAAACCAGCACAGAAATCTACCAGGCATGCTTTCACACATCTACATTTGCTCACAGATTTGGAGTCTTGATCTACTTCTTTATTAAAGTAAAATATTACTTTTTTTATTAACTCACTTTTTATTTAGGATGAAACGACTTTTTTCTCCCACAGCACCTGTTTGCAAGGATTATCCTTAGTTCAGTGTTATATCACCATTTAATTTAATACAGCCATTTTATCATGAGTGTCTTTTCATGTATTGGCATAAATGTTTTAGATATTTGTATCCTGTTGGAAGCCAAACTGTGCAGATGTACGTATTTCCTACCTTTTTGGTTTGTTTTTTTCCAGGTAATATCAAAATTATCCAACAAGCCTACACTATCCCAGGTATGTTGATCATATTTTAACTATGCAAAACTTCACTTTGAACATTCACATAATTATAACGAGAACAAAGCTTGAAAACTCCTTCCTTTCCTTCTTAAAAACAGATTTCAGTTTTTTCAGAATAAGAATTTGAATAGCATCCTGCAGATAGTTCTGCCACTGCCCATTTTATGAGTAACAGCTTCTGATCTTTTTTTCCCAGGTCCTAAATTTGAATATCCTCTTATAGCAAATACATTTTTGGCTACATAAATACATGGCTACCCAAGCCAAAGTTTTGAGTATGGGTAACACTCATTCTCTATAGAGTATAGGCAGTATCAGTGCCAGGTCCTGTGCAATTTGATCATCATGACAGCCTTTGAATGACTGCTATAGTTGCCAACAAGGCTTTTCTATTTTTTTAAAGACATGCTTTCTGACACAATTTAGAATTCTTACCTCTACAATATACCTCAAATGAAAAGTTCCCAGTTCACTAAATCTGTCAGCATATACCAAGAGAAAAGCATACATTCAATTAAAGTGTGCTGTAACACACAGCAAAATTAAACCTATGCTGCAAAAGATTTAGACAGATGCTAATAGGGGCTTAGAATATTTGGATAAATTCCCCAAATCTGTATTTCCACCCAGCCAATCTGACTTGGCCTGAATGTGAGAAATCTGACTATGTAGGGTTATCTGAGGTTTTCTATCTAAAACTAACAGTGCCTTAATCAAGCTTGATTAAGAGGAGTAGCCTGTTAAAAAAAAAAAAAAAAACTAAAAAAAACAACTCTCTTTGAAAACATGAAGTTGCCTTTTGCTTGTTAATTTGACCTGGAACTTGAGCCTGCCTTAGGCCATTCAGCTACTACCAACCCAGTAAGTTGTACCATGGGAATAAATGGAACTATTTCTGAATTAAGGTCTGATCCTGTCTATGTTGGCATGTGCCAGCACTCATGATCAGCATACCTTGTTACCACGAAAAAATAACATTAATCTCCTACACTGTGCTTTCACTAGTAAACTACAGAACCCAGGTCTGTGTTGCCTCTAAATTTCCATAGTTCCAACATCAAGCATCCAAATTGCATTTTTTCCAGAACCAGATGTAGCTCTGCTTTCTGATGACTCAGTTCTGAAGCTGGAACTGTCACACTAATGGTGCATTGATGGGACTTTGAATGAGCTGATAAGTCTGTCTACCATCCCAGCAATGACTTCATTTAGAGAGCATTGGATGTGAGCTGCGCTGGTGTAAATGCCATCTATAATATATAAAAGGTTCCATATGAAAATGGTATTGAGTTACTAGCCTCAGATCTTTTCTGTGAAGCACCAAGATTCTTGTAGCATAACATTCAAAAAATAATGCCTCAGAGAAACAAAATTAATCTTCTCAAATGTACATATAGCAAATGGTTTGTTAAGAACTAGCCATGTTCTCTTTCTTGGTAACAAAACATACTGCAGTGAGTTTGCTGACTGTGTCACGAGTGACCTTTTGTAATTTGTTTGTATTTTTCTTGTGTCTGCACATATAGCCATAGCTGAGGCTACGGATGAGCTCCAAAAGAGCTCTCTCTAATGAGAAATGAAAGCTGTGTTAGGTTTGGATTTGTTCCAGAATGAACACCAGAAAAAATGTGCTTCTGCAACACCAGGCTCTGAATTTTATGCTAGTATGTATTATTTTGTCATTTTAGACAGAGCTCAAGGGAAATGGAAACATAAAGAAGAGACTCTCTTCAATTGTGGAAGATGAAGATGAGGAAGAGGAGGGAGAAGAAGAAAGCAGCACCCTTTCAACAATTGATACACGAAGCACAAATAGCTCTCAGCAGAAGAAGACTACAAGCAGTAAAAGCCACCTAGGGAGAAACCTGAAGCAGCTGGCCTCAGGAACTGTGCCCTTTCATTCCCCCATCCGTGCTTGCAGCTCAAACCCCTCAAGAGCCAAACATGAAACAGAGCTCCATTACTACTCCAGAAGGAAGGAAAAAAACCTTAAATTGTACCTGTCAGCACTGACCACCAGTGGCCCACCAGATCTGAGCCCAAGGTAATAGATATGAATGGTCATTTTTTTCTCTGTCATGTATTTCCTGTTAAAAATATCATGATTTTGACACTATAAGAGTTATTATAAACTATTAAAGAATAGTTTATACTTCTGTTCATCCCACATTACTGTAGGAACCATTGCACACTATGCAGAATGTTATTACTTTACAACTTTATTGAAACTAAAGTATTTTTACCCTTAAAAAAGGCAGTTAAAAAATTAGCAACTACAAAAATGGTTATTTAAATAGTCTGGCCTTATGGAATCATTTTGTCTATAATATTCATTCCCACAATAACACTATGAAACATTCTGAGTCCATCAGAGATACAAAAATTTAGGAAGCAAATAGATGAAATTATAGCATAGCCATGAAAATACAAAAAGTTAGTGGAGTAGAGAACTATAATGGAAAACAATTACCTAGCTATTTTTGAAAATATTTAGAGGGTTTTTTTCATTAGAGACAGAAAATCTGATAATGAAAGTTATACAGAGTTTAGCAAATTCGTTTTGCTCTGTCTTTTGACATAAACAAGCATGGTATAAGTTTATTGAGGTACGACTAGTGTGCAATTTAAAATATTTCTTTTTTATTATTATTTGTACACTACTTACAAGTGATTTATGTAAGTTGTTTCTAGATTGATGCAGTGCAATTCCAGTTTTAGGACCAGTTCTTTAGAGAAATCACGTACATAGATACAAGGAGATGCAGTAGTTCATCTTCCAGATTGAGTTTTGTCTTCTATAAATTGAAGTGGTTTACATGTCCAAGCACTTGCTTTATTCATTAGAGGCAGAGTGGAAGTTTCAGGAACTTGTCATTGCAAATGTGAAATAGCCACAGCTTGAGCCATATTTGTTTAACTCTGTCAAAGCATCAGTCCTAGAGATGCAATCATAAAAAGGACATGGAAGATTATACAGAAACCTTTCCCCCTCATAATATATTTTATTGGTACAGACACATTTCAAATAGCAGCGGGATACAAAACAATTTTAGTTTTTTCATAAAATCATAGAACTCACAGAATCCTTTAGGTTGGAAAATACCTCCAAGATCGAGTCCAACCTTTGACGAAACACCACTATGCCAGCCATAGCACTATGTGATATTTTCTCATTTGTTTTCTAGGTCTTATATGAATTTGGTTCAGTCAGCTATGAGTAAAGGTCATTATCATTCATATAATAAGTGGTAATTCAGGGAAAAACTGATTTTTATATTTTCTGCTGAAATGTAGTCTTGCTCGTTATTTCTGTGAACTTATGCAGCCAGACATTGGCACCCAAGGCTGAAAAAGGAAATACGAAAAAGTTATGTTTAAATATATTATTTCCTGTTTCCATTCATAACTTTATAACTGCAGACTAATCCTGTTAATAGGCTGGAAAATTGGCCCAAGATGTATGTTTTTCAGCCTTTTTTTTTCCCCCCAGACAAAACATTTTCATGTTATCCCCTAGAATGGGCTTATATTATTAGAATATTTAAACTGGCAAGTTAATACCACTTTAAAAAATAGTCTTAAGTGTTTCTTTGCAAGCGTTAAGGAGAAAATACGAACTTAATTAAAATCCTCATTTATACATCGTGTTGGCAAAGGAAGGCAAGGGAAAGCCAAGACTCTGGTTGAAATATCCAGTCAGTGCTGTTCTGAGGTGTATAACCAAAGTTTCTTAAGAAAATTCTGCTGTGGATGTTTTCTAGAGGAAACTAACTAGAATTTTTTACAGGTACTTCAGGTTCTTTCTTTGTGCCCCACAGTGAAAGCAAGAAAGCCCAGAGAATGGGTCAAATTTTTAAAGAGCTCTTAGTGCAAGGAACAGAAGCTAGAATTGTGATTTCTAGAATAGAGCCCCGGTCTTCCCAATTGCTTTTTGGGTACTGCCTATTAAGTGGAAGAGCATGAAAAGAAGAAAATGTAAGTGATAATAAAGGCAGCCCTAGGAGGAGGCATTTATTTAATTGATTCTCCTCATACCCACACAGAGGAGTGTACTCTAGCCCTAAGCAACTGGATAGAAGAGGTCACATTTTAATCTTTTTTGGCTTCTAGGAGTGGAGTTTTCTGTTTTCAGGAGAAAATTCAGGGCTGTACAGTAGCTGATTCAGAGAGGGATGAGGCTTACCAATTGCCTTTGTCCCCTCATGTTTTCAATTTACTAGGTTATGTAGTTCCCCAGCCAGTTCCTTGTACATGAATAAGCATATTGCACATTACATATTTCCCACATAGAAGCCTGGCACTCGACAACTAGGTATTTTTGGTAATGTAATTTCCTTTTAGTCTGAATCTTTAAACAATATAAAGAATGTAGCATCTATAAATTCCAAGTCACATGTGAGTAAGCTTTCTTCCGTGTGCTTTAAAGGCGGTTAAAATATTACCATTTTGTATAATTAGAAACCTCTACAAAAGTGATATTGGTGTTTAAAAATTGCCTTTTGAAGCAGTGAGGCCAAATGGCAGAGGTCAGAGTTACATGGGTCTTTCAAGCCAAATACATCTCTGTGTTGTCTGTTCCTTCTTTCTCCAAGCATTTCCAGTCAAGAAGTTTTCCTTAAAATATCTTTATTAGATGAAAAGTCTAATTTCCATGATCACAAATTTATCCCCAATGACCGAGAGGTTGAAAACTTTCTATCTTAGCCCTTCCAGATTAGTATTTAACTCATCTGTCTACTGTTAGACAAAATATGAAGCTTGTTCCCGGACAAAATGAGAAGCTGATGCTTCGTATGAGTCAACAGACAGTTGCATGATTCTCTTTCATTGGCTTCAAAAAAGTTCTCTTTATAGCACAATTTATTTTAACTGAGAACAGAAAATATTCATAATTATATATTTTTAATACTGTGTATTGATCCCTCCAATACTGGTTTTCTATTCTTTGCATGCAGAACTTGATTACTGTATAAAAGACTGCTTCTCTTTTTTTTCCTTTGGCTTTCTTGACACTGCAAATTAGAGATAGCTGCTATGCATGGGTAGAAATAACTGGGGAAAAAACCTTTTCCAGTAGTCAGATCCAATGCCATTATCAATGTAACTGGGACACTGCAGATCTGGTCTGCACATCTTCCTATATCAAATTTGCAAACAAGATTTCCCTGCCTGAGCTAGTTCATTTTAAAGAAATTGAGAATAACTATTTGCATGGAAATGACACTTTTGACTGAAGTTTACAGAGATGTTTTCATAAATTTATTATGTTCAGGCTTAGGCTCTGCCTGAGTAAACCTAATATAAGAGCCTGATTATGTGCAGGGAGATTTTAGCTCCACAAGAGCATAGTGAAGCATCTTTAGGTTGTGCAGAAGAAAGAATAGAAACAGATTACTGTAGATATGAAAAGCAAACTATAGTCCATGTAGTTTTAAATTGGACCCAGAATATGCAGCAAAAGTCATGAAAATTTTGAAACATCAGTTAATTATACTTGGCCTCACATTCCTTCCATTATCAGTAATTATAATTTTTAGTGACACACAAGAAGTTATGCCAATATAATAGGTTCTGCTTTTCTCTAAACTTAATGTTGTGAAAGATTTACCATTGTTTAAAAATGTGCCCTTTAGGAGTAATTTTTACAACATAATTACGAACATGATGTTTATGAAACCGCTCCATTACTCCAATTTTTCTCAACAGAATTGTTGATGGGATTGAGGACGGAAACCATAATGAAGAAAGCCAAACCTTTGACTTTAGCTCTGATCAGCTCAGGCAGGAATCCAGGTTATCTCCTACAACTGGAGGTGAGTGTTGCCTGGGAAAATCACTTTGTAGAGAAAATAGTTTTCATAACTGCTTTTTGTTCCCCTTTGTTTCTTTGATCCTCGCTAGTGGCATAAATAGATTAAACATATATTTGTACTCTCAGTACCACAATTGTAAAAAATACAGCAAAGTCCCAAAGATAATCTGTTTTATTCCTGTTAACAGACAGTCATGATAAAACAGCTTGTGGAGGGAACTGGCTTTTCATGCATTATGCTTTACCAGAAGAATTGTAGAATCTGCCTCATGCTCCCAAACCTTTGTTCATGGAAGGCACCAAACACAAGGACAAAATTGAACATAAAAACATTCTAATAGCAAACTGAAAAAAAATGCAAGTCTTAAATAAGAAACAAAGAAACAAAAAAACCCCAACAAAAGCTCAATTCATTAAGACCCGTATGTCAACCTGGCTCTTAACATTTTTAAAGATATTTAGAGAAGTGGAGGGGTGGGGTGTGGAAGTACGTAGATTTTTAAGAGTTAAAACCTTGAATAACAAGGGGTTTTAGGAAACCTTAAATGGCCTACAGCCTGAAAAGGTTGAAGTAGCACCACAAAGCAATAGAACTTGTCAAGATAGCGGGGAAAAAAGATTCAAAAAAAGACAGAGGGACTGTTTCCAACATCCCCTCTTTTAGAATAAACAGTCCCCCACATAGCTAAGTACCTTCATCATGTGGGAATGAGGACGTATAATGCTTCTCTTAAAGGCTGTCATGTTGATGGCACCAGGGTTGTTATTTTAATTCCTTTCAGGTCCAGAGTGAAGAGAGCAGTATGGATTTTATTAATTGCACTTCTCTCAAACATTATACAATGAACATTAAACACATGGTTTAATTTTCATTCTAGCCAACTGCAAAACAGGTTTAAATTTAAAGCATTGGTTAAGTGCAAGAATAGTATTATCATTTCCAAGTGATTAAACTCATTTACATGGATTTGAATTATTTTCAGAGGCTGAAATTGGTGCTGCTGTGCTCGTTATCAAAGCAGAAGAGACCAAACAGCAGATCAGCAGGCTTAATAATGAGGTAACAAGATTTTGTGGGGGTTGAAGGATATTAACAATGGTTCAAGGAATGCTGGAGAAGATTCAGGAATATGATAATTGTGTTACAAATGAGTTTACAAAACTGCATGAGGTTCCTACGTGTAGGGCAGCTTGGGGCTTTTAACTCATTGTCAGGTTAATTTTCTACATGGAAACTACATAAATTTTTGTGTCACATGCTAGGGCTAAAACCAAAGTGGGGATTTCGGATTTAATCTCTTCTGGGTATGCCTCTATTTGTCTCATTCCTCTCATTTATTTCCCCAAGTTTCTTCTACCAGATTTTTTTTCTTGATGCGTGTTGTGCTTTTGGAGAATTTCCTTGTAAGAAATGCAATTCCATTCATGTTCAAATTTACATTAAATGATTCAAATCACTGTACTTGTGTTCTGTTTAGGATGAAAGAGAACTTCATCCCTTTCTGCTCAAGCAATATGACCTGAAGAATGTAGGGCCAATAGCGTTCAGTGGTGCTTTCTATTCCTCCCTTTTAATAATTTCAAACCTGTAATCAACTAATCAATCCAACACTAAGGAGATGTTCAGTGGTTAAACTGTTTCATTTACACAGCCCTGGCAGTACTTTAGCCAACAGGAGTAAAGAACCAGACTAACTTCACAGTTGTACTGCAAGACTAAAATCTGTTTCTAGCCTACTCTGATTTTCAATGTGAAAAGATTAGACACAATTCGTTATACTTCCACATGAGGAAACATTTAAATAAGTCCCACCAAATAGTGTCACTTCTTCCCTGAGCTCTTTGCTTACCAGAAATGTCAAGTTTTATTTTTATTTTTGCTCCTTTACTGTGTACATTTAATCTAGGTATTATTTCCCACTTATAATGTATGGGGTTTGTAAACCTCTTTCATCCTGAGTAGGATTCCCTTGGTTAGATAAATATCCTAAGCTAAGACTGCATGCATGGTTGATTAGTTACTATACTAAATCATTTCATTTGTATGTCAAACTGTAGAGTTCAGACAAGTCTCACGACCCTTTGACTATGGGTCATGAAAAACTATGGGTTTTTATAGGACTTGGTCAAAGAACTCAAGAAAAACTTCAAGAACTCAAGAAAAACTTCAAGATGTTCATTGACACCACCATCATGATAGAAAATTATATTTCTTACGTAATGACTTTGAAACACACAAGTCATATTGATTCATCCCTTTTGAGGGCAGTAATTTTTAAAATAGGAGGATGTATTATGTGGCTATCTGCAAGAGGCAATTGGAAAATATATCATGGTGACAGATGTTCCAAGGCAGGCATCTTGTGCATTAAATAAACATTTCAACTGGAACAGTTCTCAGCTTCTCGTGCTTTTCTGGTGAAAAGTGATAAATAAATAAATCTTGGAGCAGGGTAATATGTAAATCAAAAAAAGAAAAACATCTCCAAATATTCAAGGTCATTTCTCTCCACAAACAATTTTAATTTTGTCCTAATAATATTATCTGAGCAAAACGTTATGCCACTTCTTTGTTCACATTAACATAACACAGGCAGTAGGACTAGATTTAGATTTCATAGGTAATATTCTGGGCTCGAAGCCCAGAGATGGATGGGTATCCTCCAAGTCCTCCCATGGATCAAAAAGCTGCACAACTGAAAGGCTGCTTAATTGCATATTCTACATGTACTCAAACATGCCCCAGCTGGAATTTCTGAAGTGATAGTATGGAATTGGTGCTTACCCAAACGAGCCTCTGGGTAGCTTTGCTGATCCACAGGAGCTGCTGCTTGGAGTTTTCTGTTGTTGTATTAAGTACAGAATATTTGTAGACCCAGTGCTTTAATCATTCCATCATTTGATGATGACCAGTAACGGGAACTTATCACTGATGCTGCAGCAGACTACTGGCGGTAGTTAAAATACCAGCAGAGTCAGAAACAAAGTTCTCTATTAAAGACATGCAGTCTCCTCCTGGTAAAGAAAAAATGAGGAAACAGGTCACAAGTAGCCAGCAGCAGTAAACACTGTCATTAATACATTTTCCAGTGGAGATCAGAAATCACTCAATGAATGCAAAAATAACTGCTTTCATGAAAGACAATTGTATCACAACAGTTCACTAGTTGGCTTAGAAACATTTCAGCTGTTCATAGGGGAAAAAAGACGTGTCTTTCCATTCAGACTTTCAATACAGTCTCGTGTTAGCAAAGCAAGGCAAAAAGTTACCCCAGAGAAAAAACTACAAAATTAGCTATATCTAGTTTAGAAATACAGCTGCGATCTTGGCAGTATTTTAGGTATATGGCATTCGCTGCATAATTCAAATGCCATTTCATTTACCTAAGAGAGTAACAGAAGTCAGTGCCTTGGTTTCACTTCTCAGATTTTTAACTTTAGTAGTAATGGATGCAGACTTCCTGTAAGGCGAGTAGTCTCCAGAGTCAGCACAGTCAATGTGAGACAAATATGAACACAGCCCTCATTGCTGTTGTACAGCTCCATGGTTTGGCTGCTCAGCTAGTTAACCACCTTTTCACTTCCTCACCTAACTTCACTGCTCATTGAGCCTGCATGAATTCAAGCTGATACAGGAATTTCCTTTCAGTTCAGTATTGCAAAGTAGAGTGGAATAGGACTACTTTATCTCCTACCATGTTTTTCCCTTCCATTTAGACTAAATAATCACTGAATAAAGCAGGCATGACATTAATTATCATTCAGTATGTGGCAGATGAGAACTAAGGTTCAGGTTCTTGTGCTGGTAAAAACAGAGTTATTTAAGAAATAGTTTCAAGATTAGGTTACTGGATATCTATCAGCATTGAGCATTTGCTGAGCTGGAGAAAGCTTGATTCAAAGTCCTGCTACAAACTAGGCAGAGCAAGAATTCAGGAAGAGTATTCTGCCTTACGAGTCTGTGTTGTTCCTTTGCAGCGGTCTGTACACCTGACCTGGTCTTTCCAATGCATTTGTCTGCAAAGGCTGATCAAATGAGTGTATCTGAACATTGAGCGTATTTTCAGAGGCACCATTTACCTGATGCAATCATAGATAACTACTAAGGAGCCCACAAAGTAAAAATATGAAACCACTAAGCAGATTTTCTGAGGTATACAGATGGCCAAGACATCTAGATTAAAGTGCCTGCCTATCACTGTCAATTGCCTGTATCTTATTAGGCTTTTAACTCTCTACCATTTGAATGCCACTGTATGAAAGGAGCAGAGAAACATTTTCACGTTGATTTAGTTTGAAAAAGCCCAAACCTGAATTATTTAAAACAGACCAGTTAAAATGAGAAAAATACCCAATATTTAGTCATATTTTCCCCCCTAATCACATGTACACATTCTCCATCCAAAAACATGGGTACATGATTTTGAGCTCAGATCAAAAGGCCATCTCATGCAGTGCATGAAGACAAACTCAGATTGCTTTGTCATGTCCCCTGGTTTCCTCCTATGCAACTCAGCTTCAGCGCAGCCTCCCTCAGCTTCAGAAATCTGGGGGCTGATTCCATGCTTTACCACATTAGTAGATCCCACAATTACAGTACTAAAACAGTATAATGAACACAGTACTCACATTTCTCCCATTCAACAGAAAAACAAACAAACATGAGGAAATATGAATAGGGTCAGGTTTTGAGCTAGATAATTGCCTTCTATTTAGCTCCACATTGGAACACTTAGTGGAAATTCAGCTATTTTTAATTTCAGCTTTTTTAAATGTAAGTACTTAAAATACTCTAAGCATCTGGCACTTATGCAGAACAGAGAAAATATATTTGCAGGGATATTTAACTTTCATCCCTCAAAAGGAAAAATCCTTAACAAATATGTTTATTTTCCAAATCATAAACTTTATACATATATTATTTTAAAATGTATTTCGAATCCAGCTGCCAAAAATTAATCCCATTCTCCTCTCAATACAGAATAAAAGAATTTTTAATATTAAAAATATATGCAAATGATAATCAAGGCCACTAAAGAAAATCTGGTGAAGCTAATCAGGTTTTCAGTTTTACATAGGGGATATACTGCTAAAGTTCAATTTGTGACTTGAGAGTTCATACAATGAACTCACTTGACTTAGAGTAATTAAATACATGTTCTTCTTAACAAATTCATAACTATATTATCACATGAGAGAAATTACTTTGCAGCAAGGCTATCCCAGTGATTTGGTCTGTAAAATATCTTTCAATCAAGAAAAATGTGGCAAAAAGTGAACTAAATGACATTTATAGATCATTAAAACTATAAAAACAAATCTATCCAGTTTGGATTTTAGCCATGTAAATTTCACATTAAAATCAAGACATAAAATCAAGTATCATTTCTCTGAAAAAATAAAAGCTTTCTAAACAATACATGCAGAGTAAATGCTCTTTACCTACTGAGGTTTTAAAAAATGTATCTTCTCTTTTAGCACTGATGTACATGTTTCCAAAGAACTTCTACCTTGTTTTGTCTCTCTACTCTCATACTTTGGCAGCTGTAGAGAAACCTTTCCAGTTAACTTTTTTCTCCTTTTAATGTTATTTTAATAGGTATTGGCTGATGAAGATAAGAAATAGTTGATGCTCTAAACCTCAGATTATATTTTTTTAAGCAGAACACACTGCATGTACATGGTGTAAGTCCCATATGCTGTGATGTGTCCCTTGCACTTTTCCTTGGTGGAAAGGCACCTGAGACAAAGGAATTAACCAAGAAGCATCCATGCAGCATACAAATCAACTGGACACCAAAACCTGACCTCAAATTTGAATAAAAAACATTATTACCATGACAGATTATGAGGCTTGCCCAGTTAATCGCTAACATGCATTTCAAAATGATCCTGTACTCATAAGATCTATTTTCTCAATATCTAAATTCAATGCCTGTGAGTAAACAAGTTCATAAGTTCACTTCTTTTTCTTTTTTGCCTAGAAGATCATAAGAAAAAGTTGACTGGTGTTCTCCTTCTAAAGTCAATTTATTCTGGAAACATGATATTCCAACAGATCTCAACAAACCAAATTCCTTTTAATTTTCTTTGCCCATTACATTTTCTAAAAACTCTTCATTGGTATCATTTTCTTTTGAATTGTCTTTGGTGACATAATTGAAGTCACTGACAAAGTACACAATCTCAAGCAGCCTTAGTAACTCCTTGTGAAGAGAATCCCCTCCTGGAGTTCAATTAAAGAAAACACACTCTTTTCATCCTGGAAGTATGACCAATGCCCACAAAGTGTCATTCAGCAGAACTCCATAGACATTTTTCTATAATACTCTGCATAGGCAGAATATTATACTCATGCGTCTTTTTTTTTCAGATGTAATGTTTAACATTTATTTTTCTTGAATTGCATATCACTGATATTTAAAAGTGAACATAAATTTCATTTAGACATTAAAAATAAACATTAAATAAAACCAGATCAGGATAAGGTGCTAAAAAGAATATCTTAAAATGTCCATGGATGATGGCAAACTATTGTTCATAAATCATTCCTATCATGTAAGAATCCAGCTTATGGTGATTATGTCCCCTTCACATTTTCTAGTGGTTCTAGAAGAATGTCAGGTAGACAGCACAATCTTAGAAGTCTTCTGACAAGATGTATATTACATCTAAAGTTTCTTCTTATACTTTAAAACAGCTTTTCAGTTAAAGAAGAGAATTATAGTTTTGCCATGGTTTATTCTTAAGAAACATAATGTTGCCTGTTCTCTTGTAACTGTTCCTTTAGATGCTTATAGAAATTTTCTGCTTAATATTTTTGCCCTATATCATACATACTACCTCAGGCTTGCTTTCATCAGAACATATTGCCAGTTCTCCTCTCCCAGCCACCTGGGATTTCCACAATCCTCGATTTTCTCTCAATCAATAGCTAGTCAGTCAGTTTATCTCTGGTAGTTTTCGAATTCCTTGAAGCAGTAATTTCCAAACCTGATTTTCTTATTGCCAGCATTATGCTGACACCATCTTGATTCTTTGCCAGCCTGAAGGCAGAGTCCACATCCAACAATCATAAAATCATGAAATGGCTTGTTTTGGAAAGGTCCTTAAAGATCATCTAGTTCCAACCCCTGTGCCATGGGCAGGGACACCTGCCACTAGACCAGGTTGCTCAGAGCCTCATCCAACCTGGCCTTGAACATCTCGAGGGATGGGGCACCCACAGCTTTCCTGTGGAATCTGTTCCAGTGCCTCATCACACTCACTATAAAGAATTTCTTCCTAATATTTAAACAAAATCTGCTGTCTTTCAGTTTGAAGACATTCCCCCTCGTGCTGTCACTACATGCTCTTGTAAATGATCCCTCTCCATCTTTCTTGTAGCCTCCCTTCAGGTACTGGAAGGCTTCAATTAGGTTATTTCAAAGCCTTCCTTTTTCCAGGCTGAAAATTCCCAATTCTCTTAGCCTTTCCTTGTAGGACAGGTGCTCCATACTTCCAGTCAACTTTCCTCTCCTGCCCCTCTGCCTCCCCTCTTCTTCCCCCCAATGAAGACTCACTCTCAAAGAAGAGCTGCAAATTATTATTACAACTGCACTTTGGGAACGCCTTTTCTAGACTGAATTTCATGGGACCCCTGTTAACTTGAATGTGTTTCACTAATCTAGTCCTTTATACTTTTTGTCATTTATCCTTATGTGTTTAATAGCAATAATCTTGGTGTCCTAATTCACCCAGACAAATTGGCCACTGGAACTACCAAAGAGCTAGCTAGAGAGTCAGCAGACAAATGACCAATTTTCCTATTCCTACAGGGTAAAGCCAATTGCACAACCTTCCAGATTCCTGGATTTATTTCACTGAAACTAAATCATCATATCATTGCACAAATCCTATAGATTTAATCTGAACTCAGATTAGCTGCACGGGATTTTTTTTTCCCTTCTGCAACTAGCTTTGTTTCTAAAGCCATTAAATCAGAAACGTCTGTCACCATAATACCAATGGCCACAGAGTTGCTGATAGATCATCAGTGAAGAGCCTCTCTCTATTCAATTCTCATTTCATTCATTCAACAACACAGTCAGTAATAAACCAAATACCAGCAGTTAGTCAATATGAACCTTCAAAGGCAACTCATTCTAGCTGAAAATCTCCCTGGTTTAATGAAAAACCGGAATAGAAGAAGCCATGAAAGACCAAGCAAGGGAATAGAGAAGCTGCCATACGCAGTGCGAGCCAGGCAGCTCCTCCGCTATGCCAAAATATAGCTTACATTTCTCAAGAAGCCAATATTCATCTTCATTTCTTTGGGTGCTCAGAAAGAGTCATAGTGGGAAGATATCTGTGTCTGAAGTTTGAATTTCAAAAGGCAGTAAACACAGAGAAAAATATGCACAAATCAGAATCAGCTTCTAATCAGAAAAAAAGTCTTATTCCAGATTTATCCAGGAACAGTGATGAGAGCAAGGCATTCCAGTTGAAAATTTGTCCTTAAAACATTATATATTGGAATATATAATGGAAACCAAAGAAATCTGTTTAGCCATTTAAACAAAGCAATTAGCACATCATCATCCTTCCTCACATCATTCCTACATAACTATGCAGAACAAAATAGTCAAAATGCTCAACAGTTTAATAATAGTAGTAGAGAAAAATAGTCTTTCTTCTGAAATTGTCAAAGCAATCTGAAAATACAAAATACATCTACTAAAACTTTTATTTTAACCTCTATTTTGGATATATTCTTTCCTGTGAACATAGTCTACTAAAAAGGCATCAGCACATTGCTTTCAACCAGTCTGAGAAGCACCTCTTGATACTTGATGCTAAATCTGTGTAAAACCCAGTTTCTACATGCAGAAAAATTGCAGTATCTTTTTCAAATCCTAGCAAGTGTTAAGGCAGCATTTCAAGTATATTTGGGGTCTCAGGGATAATTTTAAAGCTGTCTGCCTAGTGCAGCACAAACTATTTGTACCAGTAGCTGTTTTGCCTAGCAATAATCAGTGAACTCCTGAGAAGAGTGCCACCTTACCAGCATGCCAGGAATCAGCCCTCTTTCCTCAGGAGGAAACTGTACTGCTTTCAATTTCTCTTTCATAGACTTAAAATTCCTTTAAGTTTTAATCCCAATTCTTTTGCACTTTCTCAAACACTGTGAAACTAATAGTACTGATAAATTGTTTTCACCCCTGTTACACCTTTTTATTTGCATCTGGTCTGGCATCTCTCCACAGTATAAAAAGAATAGCATAAACAGTGTAAAATTGGCAGGAACACTGATAGTATGCTATGCATGCATAGAACTATAATAATACAGAGACAGATGATAACTTATAGTGATATAAATCCTGGAGCTTTAATCTTGTAATCTTGTAATTGTAAAATCCTGAAAGCTACATCATTTTTTGTCTATGTTTGTCTATGTTTTGTCTTTGGACCTCCAGAATAGGTCCAAACAGATCTTACTAACTGGAAGTGGTGAATTAAGTTTGGCATAACTACTCTGAATATCACACGACTGGAAACCACTAAAGCCTACTTTATAGGGGTTTGTCAGGTAAATTCCTGTGTTGGTGCAAGAGCAAATTTATGAGGAGACAACACTCTATAAACTGGTTGATATATCAAAAATAGAGTATTTGGGCACTAGAGCAAGTTGTAATTAACAGAAACTCAGGGCTGAAACAAGTGCTGATGCTGGGATTGATTTTTGCTGTATTTTCTTAATGAATTGGCAAAAGAAACATGATAAATGGTGATTAAACTTCTAAAAAGCTCATGACTGATGAGAAATGGAAAACAAAAACATGGATCAAACCAAACAAGGCATTTTAAATTTGTGGATATTTTCACACAGCGTTCATGGTTTAGATAACGTACGTACTCATAAGGTAGTGTCAATATTTCTATTTTCACACCTGCAGAAAGCCCTGAAAAAGTGATGCAAGTTGGGAAATTATACACAGAAAATCATTGCTGTACCCACAAGGTGTAGGGTCCAGTGATGATCCTAAAAAGAACTGATGACCACTGAATCTAGATAGCCATGAGTTTAATTGTCTGTCTTCCCCCATTTTTCCCAAAAAAACTTTTGGAGGTTTTGCAATATCATCTTCTAGGGTCCAACAGAACACAGGAGTTCTTGTGAAGTTGATTTGTCCAGAAATCTCACTGATTTCTTACAGTCTGATGGTACTGAAGAACCTTCACTGGCTGCTCTGACCGTACAGGAAGCCTATTTAAAACACTTTGGCTAAATATTTTAATTTCTCACATTAACTGAAGTTACCAGGCATTTAAAACTTAATTTCTGCTGGCAGAAGGGGAACTCATGGCATTTTCTATCTCCCATGACTCAATTAGACAACAAGGCAGGAAGAAAGAGAGGTGCAGAGACACAGAGATCCTGTCACCTACCACTCAAGAGTCTCCTCCCCTTAAGGGTTTTCTCTCCAGAGGCAGTGTGATCATTGCAAAACTTAAACAGTATTTTGGGTTTGACCTCTAAGCTCAGAGAAAAATAAATAGATCTGTAGAGATCTAATAGAGCTGTATTAGAGCTGCATTGTATCAGATGGAGCTGTATTGGAGCTTCCTACTTTCTTCTCTAAATTACTTTATAATTATTGTGCCTGTAGTAACACAATAAAACTCAGCCTGAAATATATTTCCAGCAAATTTCTTCAGAGCTTTCCTGCCAGAACAATGAAATTTAGTCTGTGTAGGTCATCTAAGCAGTGGTGTCTTTACATGAGGCTTGAAGACAAACGTGAAGCCATTTCTTTTTTTCAACAGAGTAGCATCAGTATGAGAAACTCTATTTATAATTATAATGACAGCGCTTTGACCTAAAATAGATGGATAGCTATCATGGACACAAATTTAATTTCTCCCCTTTGAAATTTGAGTGGGTTACTTTGTATGAGTACTCTGAGTGGGTTACTTGTATGTTTGAGCTAGACTTTTCATTACCCAGAACATCCTTATAAAGACCTAAAAAATGTCCCCATTAAATGCCAGTCAATTTTAAAACACAAATTCAGAACTTGCCAATCTGATCCCCACCCAAAACAGTAGTGTTGAGGAAAGACTTCATGTACTTTATGAAACCAAATGGATGCTACCAGTAATTTCAGCATTTAAGAAAAATGGTCTAATAAAAAAATCTAATTATTCCTTTTGCACATGCACCAGGGAAATCATTGCAATGGATTACCATCTGTGATACTTACCAACTTTCAAGCGTACACAAATGCACATGGAAACAAACTGTTTCACAATCTCTTATATTTTTTAAATAATTAAAGGTACCTAGTGGGTATTAGAGTTTCCAGTTCCCCCCCCCCTTTTTTTTTTGTTTTTAGTAGTAGTGCACAAGATTTTCATATAACTACTATTTGCATCCAACAACTTAGAGTATGGATTTTTTTAAACTATGAAGACAGCAGTATACTTCACACGTATTTGTAAATGAGACCTCATTTTTATGTGATTCAACAGTATGAAATTGTTTAATAAGAAAGTTTTATGGTTTAAAATATTTAACAATTGATCAAGAAAATACTGATGTCATAGAGCATCTGGAAATCATCTCAGTTCTCACCCTATTACCATATTTTATATACAGACAATCATTTGAAATCAGGTGGATTAAAGTAGCTGGAAGGGTTATTTCCCACACATAGAGCAGCAGAGTGCATTTCTTTAGTGTAGAGACACTGTGTCTAAGATCAAAGTTGCTATTGCTAGAAAGAAAAGAGGGATGTATGTGCATATTTTAGGCATGGTGCATGAATAAATACTGTGATATTTTGCCATTTCACAACAGATGACAACTTTAAGTCAAGAAGTCTCACAATTACGTAAGGATATGAAAAATGTGGTGCACCTTCTGGAAAACCTGCTCACGTCCCAGAAGCCCCCAGGATTCTGTGCTGTGCACAGCATATCTCGAAGTCCCACACTGGATAGTCTGCAGTCTCGAGTGGCTTGGACTACACATCAGCCTTGCTCGCACATGCAACCTGGGAACTTCATTTGCACCAAAGCACAAGTTTGTCGTGGAAACACACTATGTGACATTTGGAATACAGATCTGTCTTCTGTAGGCAGCAGTCCCCAAAGGACTGAACCCAACCTGCAAAATTCTATGGATGGTGAACTTTATTATACAACAGGCCTTCAAAATTCCCCTTCCCAGTATCAGGTAATTCAGAAAGACAATCTGCAATTCTTAAGATGCACCTCTCCCCATTCAGACACTACCCTGACTCCTCTTCAGTCTATTTCAGCAACCCTTTCTCCTTCAGTATGCTCTTCATCAGAGACATCACTACACCTAGTGCTGCCCAGCAGGTCAGAGGAAGGGAGCTTTAGCCAAGGAGCAATCAGCTCACTAAGCCTTGAGAACCTACCGGGATCGTGGGACCTGGAAGGAACAGCCGGAGTAACTTCTGCACAGACTCCAGATTTCCCAATAGACAATGTGACAAGCACAAGGGATGTTAAAGATAAAGATTGCCAAGCCATAGATGTATGAGAAACAGTGAACAAAGCATGTTCCACTGCTGCCAGTTTTAAATTTAGAGAGTACTGCATGACTGCTTTATTTGATCTCTGTTTTGGCGATCATGGAGACTTACAAACATGAAAATTCAGACTTATAAAAAGTAAGAAAAGGTAAAGTGGGTTCATACTATAGGAAAAACAATAAATTTCTAGATTCTAGAAGCATGTTGCAAAAACATTTTGAATACAGATATAACTTGTCTGTTTGGCAGACTTTTGTGATAGTCCAAAGACCCTGAGGGTCAGAGCAGCTGGAAGTCTAGCACAAAGAACTGTCATGGGTGGCTTTTGTTCATTGAAGCAAAGGTTTTCCCTGAGTGTCTGACTGTTGTTCCCAAACAATATCTATGGCACTGTTTGCTTCAGGTGATTGTGGATCCTGCTGGTCTTTTTGTCAGTTCTGTGAAGGCAAAGGGACAATATTCGCTGCATGTCATCTAGACAATCAACCAAATAGAGCTGCTAGAGAGTGCTTAGTTGTTGCACGTTATTTGTCATGTAAATGAAACCTCTTAATTTATCTAAAAATACTATTTTTATATACTTGGTATGAAACATGTACCTAAAAATTATTTAAAATATTTATAAAGAGAATAAGAGCTTGGTTTCATTTTGGTAAAAGCTTGCAGTTTTAACAAGAAATGCACTACCATCATGTATTAGATCAAATACTATTTATTGTTAAGGTCTCATGTAGTTTACAAATGGCTTCCCTTTTATGTGCATGCAATTTGCAATGAATGTACTCATTCTGGTGGAATACAAATAAATTAAGGTATTATTTTAATTAAAAAAATAAAAGAGCTGGAATGTTGTATCCTATAATAAGGCATCACTACTTAATAAGTGAGTTTTTATACTGATAACATTAAGTACTCCTGGTTTGTGTTTTAGTATTACACTGTCATTGGTATTACCAAGTCAACTGTTTAGGGGCTTTATGTCTGGTAAGAAAATTAAAGGGTATGAAAACCAATGAGCAAACTGAGGAATATTAAAGGAGAGAATTACAATTTTAGTAAGTCTGAATCAAAGAAATAAGATTAAAATAATTATTTATTAATTGATATTTTTGTTTCATCTCTAAAAGCTAACTTTGAAGTTTAGTCAGAAAATTTTTAAAAAGAGATACTATAGGTTTGGCAAGTTATTTATTTCAAAATCTGACTTAATGCCCCCCCCAATTTTTTTTTTCTGGTATATTATGTACCAGAAACACATTGCTAAAGTGCAACACCAAAGCTACAGGTCTGCATTGGAATTTTAATTTTTATATACAAGGATGTGGAGCATGCATCCTATTTACAGATCCTTTATCAAGCTTTCCTTAAAAAAAACAAACTTACAAGCCAAAATCAATGTCCTAAAATGGATAAGTAAATTTAGTTACATTTAATAATTAATGCAAACTGATGGTTATCAAAATAATTTTTACAGGGCACATATTTAGATTTAACCTCCTTAAGAGGTTATTTTCCTGATTTTTTAATAAAATCTACAAAGATGGAATGTATTTTAACATTTGGCTCTGTGTGGGACACAAACCCCAGCTGGTAGTCTGTGCCCAACTTACATCCTTTCCAAAGATTTTGCTGCTGGTACAAATTAAGGATAAAGTGTCATCTCCCATTTTGGGCTGCCTGAATTTTGCCAGTGTGTCTACACCTCATTCAGTGTGAGTGTTTATATACAGAGTTTCTTTCTTACTCTCTATTCCAATTTTTACTTAGTTTAAGGTTAACTAGAGAAGTGCGGATTAAATAAAGAATATCCCAGAATTAAAAATAAATAAAGTATTAATAGTAGCAAATACAGTAGCAAGTACAGGTCTATGGAATTTCTGCAAACAATCCTGGTTCACCTTCAGCCGTCTGCTGTCGTCCACCCCTCTTCAACACTGGGCGGGAGGCTGGGAGAGGCTGCCTGCTCCCCACTCCCAGGGCAGGAGCCCCACCTCACCTCAGCACCCTATAGCCACAGTCCTCTCCTGTCCTCACCACAGGGCACAGCTGCTAGTTCCCTGGGATGCATGGGCACATGCTGCACAGCTGTCCACAAATCCTGATTCCTCAGCCTACCATATTCCAGCTATTGACTGAGAATGCACCAACGCACCATGCCGGGTTCCCAATATTATTTAACAATTTCCATTACACATATAATTTGACAGAAGCATTTGCTTTCTTATTTTATGACAAATAAACCCTTGTGTACATAAATTAAGATTTTGGGTTTTTTTTTATTTTCCAGTATAAACACTGGTGTCATGAGATTAAAACCAGATGTTTTGTCCTGGAGTTTTTGTGTCAGTTTTGTATGAAAGTTTAAAAAGCTCAGTGGAAACATAAAAAAAATCTCTTTGCATACACAGCCTCAGCATTACTGTTGTACATTTAATTCTCAAATTAAAAAAAAAATGCATGTGTAGTAATTATGAATAAATAGCACCAGGATATCTGTCCTAAGTGGTTTCTTCTTCTGCAATTGTCAAATACATCCCAAACAAAGCGGACAAACACTATACCATTTGTATTGGCTATAGTTTCAAGGAACACAGCCAAATTGCAGAGATTCTGTAAGACAGGCATCACAAAAGTGAGTACACTGCCTTCCAGGGAAAGAAGGAACTTCAGACAAGGCAACTTCAGAGACAGTTCAACATGGAAAGCAAAAGCTGTGTATGCAAGCAAAGCAAAGCAAGGAATGAATTCACTGGTTCCCGTAGGCAGCGGGTGTTCAGCCACCTCCAGGAGGGCAGGGCTCAGTCATGCGTAACTCTGACTTGGGAAGACAAATGCCATCACTCCAAATGTCCCTCCCTGCTTTCTTCTTCCTCCAGCTTTAATATGCTCAGGATAACACCATATGGTATGGAATGTCCCTTGGGTAAGTTGGGGTCAGCTGTCCTGGCTGTGTCCCCTCCAACTTCCTGAGCACCCCCAGCCCCCTCACTGGACAGTGAGGGGATGAATAGAAAAGGCCTTGGCTCTGTGTAAGCCCTGCTCAGCAGTAACAAAAACTTTTCCATCACCCTGTTTCAGCAGAAATTTAAACCATAGTCCCATACCAGCTGCTGTGAAGAGCTGGTATGAAGAGCTGTGTGAAGCAAATTAAAAATCCCAGCACACCTGGCCAAAATCAAGTAAGGAAAGAGGAAGGTCCTGAAGGGTTGTGCTATTTTAAACTCCCTGACACCATCATAGTATGAAAATCCCAGGAAAAGCATTCTACAAGCAGCGTTTGTTGAAAAGTATCTGCAACCTGTGCAAAAAATTTCAGTTTTGAAGGTGAAATGACAATTCACAGGGACAAATGTGAAGGCACATGCTTTTGGAATAGAACAGTATCCAAGCAGGATTACCATGGACATAATAATTCTATGCACAGAGTGGTCATTGAGGATATCTGAGATTAAAGCAACAACCACTGTAATACTTACGTTACCTTCAAAAGACTCTCAGTATGAAAATCAATACAAGCACCCCACACCCTAACACCCAACCACCTGGTTCAGACAATTGAATTTATTATTTTTTAAACTAAGCTTTAAAAAACTGAAAAAAAAATGGTTTCCATTAAGGATTGTCCCTCTCATCTAATTCTATATCAGTTTGCTTCCTAAATTTGCTACATTTTCTTCCTTTCTTGCATTTACCACCATTGTCAGTTTCTTCTTCTGTACAGTAACTTTACTTTTTTCTCCTCTCTATTTATGTCCCCATCTTTTTTTCTCACTTATTCAGTTTTATATCCTCTCTCTAACTCCATCAAACTCAACCATGTCTTTGACTTCCTGGTAACTTTTCTATTAAGAATCATCCTAAGCCTGCCACTAACAAACTAAATGGTTTCTGAACTCAGTCATGCAATAGGACACCATATTTTGTCCTTGTCAAGACTCAAGCAGTAAACCACTGGACTCTAACCAAAATCTCCTGCATTGTTATATTCTCACAATGCTGCAGTTGCTTTCACTGAGGATGGGGAAAAGAATGGAAAACAAAAAAGATGCACTGGAAAACAAACAAACAAAAATACCAAAAGTAGGAAATTTGTCTTCTGCTTCAGATACATCATTAAAGATACGTATTTGTCTTGTGTCCATGGTATCTCCTAGATTCAATTTAAGAAATACAGCTTATCACAAGTTCTACAAATACTTATCATTTTTTCACGAATCATAACCAGCTCTTGTGATAACCTTGCTTTGACCATTGGCTGGTTATCTACCACAAATAGCTTACTCTAATTAGTCCTTCTGCTAACTGCACATGAGATTTCAATAAATTTCCCTTTGTGGGGCAATTTTGTAACACACTGTGTCAACAACCTGCCTGGTAGCTTATAAAAAATCCTGTGTTTCACAAATGAAGTCTTGGGATGAAACAAACTGTTCCCAACATTTCTGGATCTTCTTTCCTTAACTTAAAAGCACACAGTCCTCATATGGCTCTCAGTGGGATGCACTTTAGATATTTTCTGCTGCTGGGTCTACCATAAAAAATGCACAGTCACATTCCCATGTTCTAGAAAAACACTTCTAACTATTTACCTCAGCCTTAGAAGAATGAGGCTATAGCCGGTGATTTAGGCTGCAGCTGAGTAAGAAATAAGAAAAGGATAAGGGCTGGTGTTTGATTTTCTGGATCCCTCCCCTATCTCAATAACAGGAATTTGCCCAGCTGTCATCAATTCCAGCAGCCTGCATGATACTGAATCCTTGCTTCACTCAGAAAATCAAGGAGTTTATCACAAGAAATCTAAGCTCATCTCATTCATTATCTGCAATTTGTCAAAATAGTTAGATACTAGTAAAAAATAATTCACATCTACATGTTTGTTAGATAATGCCACATGCAAAATCAGTTTTAGCCCTTCCAAGCAAGTTAATGATGTTTAAGAGTTGAAACACTCATGTCAGTCAGAACTTGGAACCACAAAAGCTGTGCAAGAAGAAAAGCAGTACCTTCCTCTTTCAAATTATTTTAAATTTTATGATTTAGTATGGATCCTTACATTTGTGCTTTCATGATGTGTTTTAAGTCTATGCATTTATTTCCAAGAGATTGACACTTGAATTTATTCTCTCTTCACAGATCTTCTGGAACCCACTGATTTTTTTGCTGTGGTAAATCCAAAGGTCTTATACATGACTAAGAAATGGAAAGGTAAAAAAAAAAAAAAAAGTGAAGATCTTTATCTTCAATGACACTGAATTTTACAAATCATGCATTACAATTGTAAATGGCTATATGTATTTAACCATAGAGCAAAATATCAACAGAATTAATATGACATACAACAAATGCTTCCACCAACAGGCTTCTAATAAATATTTCCTCAGTTTTCAAATTTTATTACCCTAGATGCTCTGTTATCAACTTCACATACTCAAATTTCACTGATAGGGTCCCCAAAAGAGCTACAACTTCCGACAACTATTTGAATTAATTTTCTTTTTTAAATGTCTTTCTTTGATCGATTACATTGATTTCTCTCAAAATGTAAAGTGGTGCAAGAGTTAACACTGTCATAAATGACAGCTGTAGGAACAGCTGCATAGACTTGCAGTTTTGCCTGTTGAAGAGAGTTTCCTTGGTAACCCTCGTGATGCCTCAGAGTCCTTTGTGCAGAAGAATCTTAGGGTCTTAGAAAACAATGGTGAAAATTTTAAGTAAATCAAAGAGCAAGAGAAGACTTCTTAGGGAAATGTGCAAATATAAAGAAGAACTTTTTTCAAAATTAAAAGTTCATAGGCCTTCACATATAACATCCACATATCAGAATTCTTAGAACAGTCAATGCAAATTTCCAGAAGTCTAAGTGCCCTTTATCTGCACTTAAAATTCACATTTCATATGTAGTGGATAATGTTATATGTATATATTCACCCTGTCCTGGCCTACATTGTAACTGTTCTGATTCTTTATTTTCAATGTAGTCTACCTCTGACTTCTTTGTAAGATTAGATTATGGTCTTCTTCTGCTCACCCTAATACAATACAAAAAAACTGGTGTAGTAGTAACTAAAAATCCACATATTTGGAAGGGTTTTGCCTTCATGAGACACTTCAAAGATTTTGCTTCCTGTTCAAAAAATCAAAGCTTCCTTCAAGAAGAAGGAGATTAAAAAAACCCACTCAGTGTTAACCTTCCTATGTGCAAACAATCAAATCCCACGCACCAGTCCCTTTTTGACTCTGCAGTCAGACACAGGACAAAAACAGCAGCATCCTGAGACAAATTGGAAGCACAAGCCTCAACAGGCGGTAACGTTGCAGACTAATTATGCCTTGTTAAAGGCCAGCATTGTCAATCATTTACTTCCTGAGTTTCCTTACATGATTTTTTAACTTAACACATATATCTGGTGCTGCTGGATTTCATTTCCTCACCCCTGCGCAGCAATGATCCACAGAAATAAAGCTCATACTTTTACTAGAAAAATGCCATTATTTCAGTAACCATGCAAATAGCTTGTAAGCAGAATTTTAAAGCCTGTAGTATGCAAGATTTCTTGCATTATACTTGTTTATGGGAAAGGAAAATGATAACCACATGAAAGAAAATATTTTTAATTTCACCCACAGTAGTCTGAAATTATATTCCAAAAGTAAATAGCAGAAATCTCTTCTGTGCCTTTGCTTGCAACGAAATTGTGGGAGGCAAGGACAAGACACGGGACATAGGAGCAACATTACCGACACAGACATTCCCTGAATGCTACAATAGCCCATAACATCATTTTTAAATGTTACTGATTTATGATCATGAGTCATGATTTATGTTACTGAGTCATGATTGTCAAGCAGCTTAAATGTGTTTAAAGACATGCAATCAACTGCTTATTTTTTCCCATATAGAATTACCAGTTTGTGTTACAGATTGAGCCACAGAATCTCTGATGAATGTATATAGAGAGTGTAAAAATAGTTACTGGCACTTGTACCACAATCATAGAGAAAGCAAAAATTCCCCGCCTCTCCAAAAACATGAAAAGCTTTTTTAAGAGAAGAAAATTGCTGCTTTGTCTTTCATAAAACATTTTACTTGTATTGGGTTTGCCTGGCCAGGTTTTGATAACAAGGGCTACAGGGGGGCTTCTGTGAGAAGCTGTCAGAAGCTTCCTCCATGTCCAGCAGAGCCAATGCCAGCCAGCTCCAGGATGGACCTCCAATGGCCAAGGCTGGGCCAACCAGAAACGGTGGGAACACTTCTGTGATAAACAATTTAAAAAGAAGGAACAAAAAAATTCTCACATAGATGTAATTGCAGCCAAAGAAAAGCAGGGTAAGGATATGTGAGAGGAACAGCTCTGCAGACACCAAGGTCAGTGGAGGTGCTCCAGGCATTGTAGCTGAAGTTTCCCTGGAGCCTGTGGTGAAACCATGGTGAAGCAGCTGTACCCCTGCAGCCCATGGAGGTCAACAGGGATGCAGAGGTCCACCTGCAGCTATGAGGGAGACCCACACTGGAATAAGCTCCTGGCAGAGACCTGCAGACCCAAGGGCAGAGTAACTCACACTGGGGCAGGTTTCCTGGTAGGACTTGTGACCCTGTGGGACACCTGGGTTGGACCCAGCTGTGCCTGAGGGACTGCACTCCATGTAAATATGACCCACATTATAGCAGTTCATGGAGAATTGCTGCTTGTGAGATGGACTCACTTTGGAGAAGTTCATGGAGAACTGTCTCCCAGAGGGAACGCACACTGGTGCAGGGGAAAGATTCCTCTCCCTGAGCAGCAGAAGGAAAAATGTGAAGTGAACTGATCATAGCCCTGCCTCCCTGCACTGCTGAAGGGGAGGAGGTAGAGCTGGGAAGGCGGAAGGGGAGTCAGAAAGATGTGTTAAGGTTTGTTTTTACTTATTATCCTGCTCTGATTTTGATAGTAAGACATTCATATAATATCCCAAAATTGAGTCTCTTTTACCTGTTGAGTGATCTCAGACCTTATCTCAATCCATGAGCCCTTCTTTATATTTTTGCTTCCCTGTCCAGATGCAGAAGGGAGAGATAGAGAAGCTTTGGAGGATGTTTGGCATAGAGGGTCACCCAACTATACTTTTTTGGGGCTGAAACCCAGGAACATAAGGGTTTTGAGAAAAGGATGGTAATTGAGAGAGGTAAAATGAACTCTGGCTCAGCCAGACCCAATGCAATCCTTAATACTCTCCTTCAGGACCAAATTCTCAGCAGTACTGAATATAGGGCATCCAAGGTGATAAACTGCCTATTCCTAATGCATACCAATATGTAAATGTAGTGTTCTTTCAAATGTTGGTAAGAACAGAGTTTTTGAGCAACCAGCTGTTATGAAAAGCTGGTATCTATATATCTACTTACTAGCAGAACAATGAAAGAGGAGAATCATAAAACCCCTCAGGGACATTTGACAATATCCTTACCAGAGCCATAGTACAGCACAGCCTTTTGAAGCATTGGTCGCCCTTTGCTTCAATAAGAAAATTGTATTTGAAAATAAATGGCATCATATGGAGCTTAGTTTAGCAATTATTCACATTGCAGTAGAAACTGGAGCACCTAAAAGAGTTCAGGGGTCTGTTGTATTCACCACAGTATATGGAGATAATACAAAGTTCAGAGAGCTTTCAACCTAACAAAAAAGGGAGTTCCACAAAAAGAAAAACGAGCATGAAAAATTTATCCAAGGTCCCACAATGGCTTGCAGGGAGGCAGGAGCAGAACAGCTGGCTGCCTGAGCATGGGTCTCTCTGCCCAGCCAGGAGGCAGCAGGCAGGGGTGGACTCCCTGCCTGCCCTGCTGCCCAGCAGTGGTGGAGCAGTGTGAGCTGCACCAGGAAACAGAGCCCTAGGAGAGCAGAATGTTTCCAAGCATAAATGCTAAAGGATTCCCAGGACTATGCTCTGTAAGAAATAAAAGTACCTATAAACAAGACATATGGGAGGCTTGTCTGTGGCGAGGGCTGTATAGCACAGCAGTTTCTGTAACTGAACTTATTAAGTTTCTGAAATCAGGTGCTTGAATTATGCCAGCCAGTTTGATAATAAATTAGCCTCTTTATGTGTGCAAGGTGGAATAAAAGGAAGGTCTCTGAAGGCCTTGCGTAAGGTTTATATCACACCTGCAACACCAGGTTAGCAAGAGCAGCACAGCAGCCCTTTCCCTTAACCTGCCGTCAGACATAAAAATCACATCTGAAAAATACCTACCCATGAGGATAAAGTTTGCCTCAGTCAAGTATTTTCAGGGAAAAGGAGGCAGACTGTGTTCCAGCAATATGCAGGACATCTGCTGACTCTGCATGAACAGCTGCACAAGCTGCACTGCTGCTACAGTCAACCTTGCAACCACAGGCCGCCAAGTCTTTGAGAGGCATTTTACATCCTGTGCTTTCACTTCTTCTACACCTTTTCCCCCAATCATTGTGCAAGCAATCTTCCAACCCTAGGCCCTATCTGATACCAGAAATAAATTATAAACCAGATAAACTATAAATCTGATACCAGAAATAAACCCACTATAACTTGGGAAACACTGTAATAAAAATTAAACAAACTGGGGAAAGAAAGGAAAAATTATGTTTGGTGTTGCCTCCCAGCATAGTCTTTGTAGGACTTAATATCCACTGAAACACTCAACAAGGTAAGGAAAAAGCTGGCAGCTTTGGGAATGGGAACAGGCTCTCCTCACATCAGCAGCAGTTAGGTCCTTTACAGTTATTTACAGCCAAATTTCAAGTTTAAAATTTGAACAAATTCCATATTGTTAACAGAGTTGGATAATTCAGTGTTTAACTAATTTGGCAGGTGATGCTGAATAGGCTGATGTAGACACAAATTCTTGTGTGGATGAAGATGTTAAAACTGGAACCTGCCTCTAAAAACATTGTTCTTTTTCGAGGCATAGGGAGTTTAGATATTTTGTTGTCTCTTTGAAGGAAAGCAAACCCTACTCCGCATTCATATCCTTCAGCAATTAGGTTCAACTAACTTCAGATTGTCATATGCATATCAATTCAGACTTTTATTTTCCATTTAATTTAAACTCTCTACATGTGGTCAGTTGGTTCAAGGTTACCTTCTGCAATGCCCCGGTTAGAAGTCCAAAATAGACCTAGGTACAGGACCTTCCTCTTGTTTTTTTTCAGTGGCCATTTGGTGATTAAATCTGCAAGCTGTCGTCTCTCCAAGATGTTTTTTGCCTACCACTGTTAGTGGCATTTGTTCTCCAAACTATATTTGAGAAGTGAAAGTTTCCAACAGTGAAACAGTTCCCAGTTTTCTTCCTCTCTCACAAATAGCAGCACTGAACTTTCCAGACACATCCAAGTCTAGCCTAGAGAGTTTATGACAAGTTCCTAATAATTCTAGGGTCCCTTGCCAGCTCTAAGCTCAGTTCTGCAGGGTGGAAGAACATTTAAGGTTTTTTTCAGTTATAAATGCCAGTGGCAGAAATTAATCTTTTTTTTTCTTAACTACAGC
This sequence comes from Cyanoderma ruficeps, assembly GCA_008694505.1. Lineage (NCBI taxonomy): Eukaryota > Metazoa > Chordata > Aves > Passeriformes > Timaliidae > Cyanoderma > Cyanoderma ruficeps. The sequence continues at coordinate 15,164,759 of VZDJ01000782.1, read as the reverse complement.
TTTATTGTATTTCTTCAGCCAGGGAATGAATTTCATACAGCCTGAGCTTTCCTGAGTGAACTCTTAATTCTTAATATTGATGTGAATCCATTCTCACTTTCTACTTTCCCACTATTGTTTGGTTTAAGCCAGAATGTGGTGACTTAGAAATAACCTTTTTCCTCTCCACAAGGAGAGGTCCTGAGCTTGTTTTGTTTTATCTTGTGTAAACTCTGTCATGTAAACAACACTGGTATAAAATAAATGGCTTAATTGCAAGATAAAGGAATTCATTGTCCTATTCATATTCAGCCAAATATTAAAACTGCTGATCTACACAGAGTGTAAATCTATTCTTTTTAAATCAGTGCCAAATGAATGCTGGTTTTAATATTAATTGTATGTATGTTAAGTGGCTGTCACAGGCTTTATTTATGACAAAGGTGCAAGGTGACCTGGAAAAATGTACTTTGCAAATAATGACTATGAAAAGGACATGCATTTCAGTTTGCTATTGTTCTTATTAATAAAAAAAGAAACCCTCAGCACAGTGGAAAGCAGATAAAGTAGCACATAATGATTCACTGCCAGCTGGAAAACATTTAACAAGGAAAACCTTTAAAACAACAACCAAAGACAGATTAACTGCGAGGGAGGGGAAAGAATCACCAACACACAGGAAGGGGCTTTCAAAAGCCTATAAATGTGAGGTTCACCAGCAATCTGTGGCATTATCCTGAAGCTAGGATAGATACAGGAGCTGTCTGAAATAAATGAGGAACCTCAGGACTTAAGGTTTTAGTACCTAAGTCTTCTCTTTTTAGCGTCAATAACAAAAATCAGACAAAAACTCTGACGCCCTTGTTTTCAGCTAATGACCCACATGAAGACAAAAATAGAAACCCATGACCTGCCTTGAGTTTTCTGGTTGTTTAGGGTACATCAGACTGCAACTACTCAGAAAGACTTTCTCCCACTTGACACTGTTTTCTTGGGACCTTGGGTCCTTCTTTTATTTTTCCACACAGGTTAATTTACATTCCACTTTGTTAGCTTATGTTTTCATAAAATCATTTCTGTGGGTTTCCTAGTTTTTCTCTACATGTTTGGTTATTCTGTTTATGCACCTTCTGTTTATGCTGGTTGTTGCCCATAAGAAAGAATTTTTTTTGATTGTATATTCTCCAGCTAATCAAAGATGGAACATCCCTATCCATCACTAGGCTTTATGGTTTCCATATTAAAGCTAACATAGTCTTAGATAATGAGAAAAATTTGTATCTTCATTCCACTTTCTTTTTACTCTTTAGGACGCAAGGCTGAATGTGCAATTGGCAATGATGTGACTCAACAGCAACTATATGCAACTCTCAAAACCACCAGAGTTAGATGTTCACTCAAAGATGTGGGCCAAAATCTGTAGACCAATAACTTAAATACACACACAGCAATGTATTTTATGTACTCATAAAGGATAAGCATCTGTCAAACACACTTGCTACACTGGGAATTTTCAGGTGAAACAAATTTAATTGGAAAGTTTAGAATCACTAATCCTGAAATATTTTCTAAAAATATCTAAGTTGCCACTGATGTTTAACAAAACCAAGACAGGTCCCAGACAACTAGTCTGATAGTCTTTGGGCTTTCCAAGTCTGATTTTCCAGGGTAGCCCCTGCTACAGACAACACCAGAGGTTTTCACCTGTGTGATACTAAACTGTGGGTGCACCCAAAATTTATATCATATATACTAAGGAACCCTAAACCATAATTTCTAATCTCAAGGACTTTGAGAACTCAGTTTTGAAGTTTTAGAAACTACATCATATACACACTAGTAAATAATTCAGTTTCAAATAACTACATAAGAAAATATTCTTAAAGGCTTTTTAAAAAAATCTCCTATTTTCTTCAGATGTAGATAAAACACCAGCTGCTGATATTTCTAATTGAACAAAAATTCCAGCTTTGGACCACCCCATCTCAGGTATCTTGCTAAGGTGCACTTTATTGAGGCTGCCTCAATAAATAAGTATCCTTCTTTGTTATGGCCATTCTACCCGAACATTTCAGAGAATTATTTTGAGCTGTTATTTTTCCATTAGCAACTACTGCAGAATACTGAAAAGCCCCTACCATCCTTGCTTGATCTATTGTGAAGAGACCATTTTCATTCTGCCAGTGCTTTCAGCTGGCTGGGTGTGTGAAGGTCAAGGACAGATGCGTTCTCTCTGCAAGCAGAGCCAGTCTGCAAACCACAAATACCACTTTCCTATCACCTTCTGGTCCAAGCAGGAGTATGCATTTCTCATCTATTACAGGAGTCAGAAGCAGCTCACTCTCTAAGCAACAACTTTTTGAGGACATCTGAAAAGTTACATTAACCCATTCTCTGAGCAATTTTATAGCCCTTAGATCCAAAGAGAATACTTCACTCAGGTGGCTGCCAATTAAGGCTTTATAATATGTAATCAATCTCTCTCTCTTCTACATATACAGTCAGCATGCTGCCAGAAAAAGCTTTTTCACCCGATTCTCTAAAATTCTTTTAAAATTAATTTCTCATACTTTATGTGTTATTAACGATTTCCTTTCCTCTCATAATTCCTTGCCTTTCACTTCTAAAATGTTCTGCTGTAGGGACAGGAACACAAATTTCCAACCTGCAGGTAGTTTTCTGTTTGTTTATACGATACTTTTGTCATCAGCTGCAATTCCCTGAGAAGCCTGAACTGTCACAGCAGAGTATTTGATCAGCTAAGGAAAGAATCAGATCCCACCCCAGCCAGACCCATACAACAACAATAAAAAACTTCACCTCTCTCACCTTTATCACTGAACTCCCTAAGGAAGCACTACGCATCACATGGAGAAAACTTGAATAGCTAATAAATGTCACTGTCTCATTGTCTGAGGTACATTCCACTCCAGGTAAAATTACTAAGTTACAGTTTCCAGCAAGAGAAACAGGACTTTTAAGACTCCAGTGCTATATCAAGCATATAGCTGTGCTGTTAAGACAAGTTGCTTGCTGTTTCAACCATTTCTTTCCACTCATTTCAAAACCAAGTGTAGAAAGCCTGAAAACAGAACACTGCACATCTACTCAAAAGTCAACAATTTTTGAACTTCTAGTTCAGCAAAAATTTCAAAACTAATTTGTTCTTCTTGAAAGTGAGATAGTCCCCAACACAGCATTTACATTATCAGTGAAGTAAAAGCATGTTTCTTTTGGGGTTTGTTTTTTTTTTTTGTCTTCTATTTACTTCTGCAGCTGATGATAACTAAAAAACATTTAAATTACAAATAATTCAGGATTAGACTAAAATCTGCGTCTGGAAAGTCAAGCCAACCTAGGAAAAAAAGAAGACAAAATTCAAAGCAAAATCAAAACAGGCAGCCCATCTGGAGCTGAAATTTCTTCCTACTTTCTTATTCTCCCTACCTGCCTTCCCTCAGCTTCATTTCACATCACACTCCATTTCACAAGAAGGAAACAAACAACCCCCAAATTAAGCTTCCTTAAGGAAGCTCATTAACAACTGGATCAGCTTCTATCAAGTTAACTCAGACTCAATAGCTCCTTTGCCCACAGAGCAAGTCTTGTAATTCAGATCTGAGTACTCCAGTGTCCAAGATGTAAAGGACTTGAGCATCCTTTGGTAGTCATTTTAATTTGCTTCCTATCCAAAAGATTTTTAGTGAATTGTGATAATCGTTCAGAGCAATGCCACAGCAGTAGGTAGAGAAGCACCAGCAATAAACCTCCTGGGAGGGTGGCACTTCTGCTGCAAAGAGGAGAGGAACAAAGAAAACCACACGAGAAGTAATAAGTAAAAAATTGGGAGGAGGGTGTGGGGGGGTAGGTGTGTGTATCTGTGTATTAAAAAATAATGGCAGTGGACCTGGTAATTGCAGGGAATGGCAATAAGCAGGCGAAAATCCCCAAACAGGAATGGACAGAATGGCCACAGCAAAATATTCTGCTGGGGAAATTACAAAAGGTTTTGACAGTTGAAAATTCTCCGGGATTTTTGACAGCTCACAGCAGTGCCTTGTGACAGCAAGGCACAAATACATAGTGCATACTCTGTGACGCTGCATAGTCTGTGACAATCCACACCACCAAAATCTTCCTTTTTAATAAGGAAGATACATAAACTGCCAAAGCAGCAACAGCACAGACAGGAAAAGCAACTTGCCAGTGAGAGATAGCCAGCAGTCTGGCAAGGAAAGCAGCAGCAGGCATGAGCTCTCTGGATTCATAGGACAGATCTCCTCCAAACAGCCATCTCCCAAACATTGCTAAACACTCCACATGCCAGCTGACACTCAACCCACCTGGGTACCAATGCACATCCTGCATTTGTTTAGCAACAGGCTGGCCACCAACACCAAGAGTCCAGTCCCGACAGCTTACACAAGCCATTCAAATACTCAAAATTACATGATCCATATGAAAATTGTACCAGTCCCCATCCCCGGGTTCCTGGTGACACTCAAGGTGAAAACTGTGGCCTCGTTATCTCACTCAATTACAGTAAGAAATGGATGCAGCATCTTTCTACTGCTCTCCAGGCAATTTGCACATTTCCTGAATGTAATTTGGAATGTTAGTAACACCCAATCCCTGCCACACAGAAAGCAGCAGGTGAAATAAAAAAGGAAAAACCAGTCAAAATACAAAAGTTTGTGCCTAAAAGGACAAAAATGTTATGAGTGTCTCTGTCAATATATGGACAACAGGAAGAAATGTTAGAGACGTACAGAATGATAAGAAAACCTGAAATAAAATAAGAATATTTAACAGGGTCAAAAAGATCTAGATATTCAGATTTTTTTAATACCACATAATTCATAAAATGACAGCACCCTGTTTCACAAGGTTTATGGTTCTGATTCACATAGATCAAAAGTATATGCAGAAACTTACATGAGAACATGCAGTGCAAGTGATATCACGTTTGTAGTGTAACTTTAAACTCTTTGGGGGTTTGTAAATGAAGACCAAGTTAATTAAAGTTGTAACACCATCACTGGCAATTGTTTTTCAGCCTGACGTGAACACAGTGTTAAATTCAGGTAGCACTCTACAGCCTCTCTTTAACACTGCAGAAGACAACTTGCACACATATCATAGCTTAGGATAAGAGTTAATTCTCTTGCCAACAAGTTTCCAGCCTGTGCTCCTCTCCTGGCTGATGTTGTGAGCATTGTGCCCTTTTCACAGCCTCCAGACAGCCAATCCCTGAAGGCCATCATGCACTGCATTACTGGAGTCATTTGCAATCTGAACCACATCCACATGACTTTTATTTATACTGAACTTCCATTCTCACAAGAAACCTTTGCTTCTTTTGTACTAGAGGGATAATGCTGAGGTTCAAAAAAGTTGCACATTTCTGTCATGTCCCTTGAGAGGCACATAAACGTCACCAAATGAACAAAAATAATAACCATCTTCTCTATGACTTTTCCTCTCTTTAGTACCCTTTCTCTTGCCATACCCTTACTACAGTTTTATTTTATAGCTATATTTCTTTCACGCTTCCTTTTTTTTCTTTCCCCACATTTTTAAGCCAAACTCTCTAGTATTTATTTGAATAGTAGATGTTACCAAGAGGAATAATTCATGTCCAAAGCCACTTTTAACTCCCTCATGCATCACTAGCAAATGATTTGCAATAGTGGTTTGTAATAATACTGTGTACTGAAGCATTTTTGAGTGGTTTTCAAAAGGAACACATCTATTTATCATCTCTCACTTTCATAGAAAATCCTGGATAAGAAAATTCTCATTTGAGTGTCAGGCACTTCTCTTAAGCTCTCTGAAGAGCAAAGCAATTATTGCATATTGCCTCTGACAATTTTACTTATCTTTAATCGGCTCCTGAAAATCTATTCCAATTATCCAGAGAAATACCACATAAAATCACTACATGAACCATAAAGACACAGTAGAAGCAGTACCAAGGCTTTTTCTTCACAGAAAAAGCAACTGGGTTTTGGAATGGGTTGCCTAGGGAGGTTGTGGAGTCACTGTGCTTGGAATTATTTAAGGAAAGACTTGATGTGGCACTTAGTGCCATGTTGTAGTTGACAGGGTGGTGTTTGGTCATTTAGGCTTGATGATCTCAAAGGTCTTTTCCAACCTAGTTGATTCTGTGATAAGAAGGAACATCCAGAAAACATATCCAGGCTAGCATGTGGATTAAAAAAAAAAAAAAAAAAAAGCCTAGAAACTGAGTTGTTGTGTCCTCTTACCCTTTTGCTGCTTCATGAAATTATTCAGAGAAATTCAGATTCAGAGAAACCAGAACCAGGTAAACAACCTGGGCCTGCATACATAAAGAGATTTTTTTTTTTTTTATGGTGACACCTGAGACATAGAAATCAGCTGGCTGAACCCAGTATTTAGATACAGCAAAGAAGAAAAAGCTTCCAAGAACGAGGGGCAGGTTTGGTTGAAGGCCATGAAGCTGTTTCCATTGTTTGATACATTTGAAAAGACTGAGGCTTTCATTTGTTCTGAAAAGTAAATGCATTCAGCCTTCATATTAAGGTGAACTCTGCTGTAGTGGAGCATACTATGGCAGGCTGGAATGCCAAATGGGATCAAAGAACACCAAACCAGACTTCCAGGCCACCTTGAACACAGGACCTCTAAGTGTCTGGAAATTGCCCAAAAATCTTCTTCCCCATTCTGAGAAAAGTCATTATGACCACACTCATTCATAAATGTGCCACATGCAATGCTACATTCAAAATAAAGTTTAGGATACTAGTCATGGAAGTGAATCAAAACTTTTGTTGCCTTTTGAATTCTGTGCCAAACTTACTTTCCCTGAAAACTCTCCCATCTTTAATAAGGAGTATAAAAAAGGAGTATGAAAAAGTTTGAAGTCAATTTCCTTAAAAACTTTAGGATCATTTTTCCTTCCATAGGTGCCATATGGCATTTACGGCAAATACAGACTTTGTATTTGTTCTCTTTTTTATAACTTCCTACATTTCCCTCCATATATATTTTCTTTCCCCTTTACATCCTTCTCCTAGAAACCCATCCACCTATGTGCACTCCGCATGCCAAATTATTTCTGTCATCACATTACACAAACGACTGTTACAAGAGATAAAAGCCAGAAAACCACGATGACACCCCTCTCCTCCTAGCACCCTTATTATCTCTGTCATACTCTATGCTTTCATATTGCAGGGACATGATTTAACACTTCCCCTGTCCCGTGACCCTGTGTGCAATGTCATGTACCACAGCATGCACGCAGCTGTAGGTTGTCTCTGTCATGAAGAAAATGGCAAGCAGACAGGAGGACAAGACAGGAAAGGTGAAAAGCACTGCCTAGGAGAGTAGTAGAAGTCCAGCCCCTACCACTTCACTGCTGTTTCCACTCAACTATTTCTTCGTGTGCCAAGCCAAGTCTTGGGCCATTACACGTTTAAAATCAATTTGTGCTGCTTCTAGATATTTTTATATAATTGTTAAAGGGCAGCCTATTGATGAGTTGTTTTATAGCTGCAAGACATGCCAAATATTCAGAAGAGGCACATGTTTCAGCAGAGGCAAAGACAACTATAACTTAGAGAAGACTCTGACTTTTGCAGGAAAATTTCTTACTGGAGGTAATTGTGGTTTGAAAACACCTGTCTTCATAATGCATAACTACCTTTTTCTTAATGATCTTTATAGTACAAATATATCTCTTTGAGCTGTGTTAGTGCAATCAGCTGAGTTACAGTACTTGAGCACATTATACTTTCCTAAAGCTTCTAATGATTGACTGTCAGAGTAGTTAGGTAAGATTCTTCTATGAACTTGTAGACTACACACAGCAGATACTTAGATCTGAATAATTCAAGGGCAACAAAAGCAGAATTACTTGCATTAACATTTTACACGCTGCATTTAATCCTAACCTAAGAAAGTTATCTTGAAAGGGATTAAATACTCTGAGTGGAATACCTTGTCTCTTTCTATGCTTGACATCATTTACAATAAAGCGATTACTGTCTTAAAACAGATATTTGTTTATTTGCCTTCTGTAGTCAAGTATTTCTAGTGACTTACTGTAGAAAACATGTATTAAAAAGCATAGCTGGTCTCCTTTCAATGAATGTAATCAGATTAAATGCAATGAAAAATTTGCTAATAGGATAGATTGAAAAAAAACCACATTCTTAAAACCCACAGTAGTCTTATGGTGTTCAGGTGTTATTTTTAACTACAGCAGTATTGTCAAGAGGTGCCATATGGCATTTGTATGTAATACATCATCCCACTACGTTGTGACCTTCTGATAGGAGACAAAAAATCTGCCAGCTTTGGAACTCCCCACAGTGATGGCCTGTCTTCCTCATCTGCGACCAGCACTGGTGCTGTCCAAGAGGCTGCACAAGGGTTCCTTGCTCTCATCTCCCTTCAAGTAACTCTTCCTTTCCAACAGGTGAGCAATAAAGCTAAGAATCCCCCTGTTCCCTCCTTTCTTATTACACCAAGGACTTCAGTATTTACTCACTGACCAGGACTTACTAAAAAAATTATCCCACTACTGGTTGGAGTGTTCTCCTTTGGTTGAAGAAGCTGAAGCCTTCAGTCAGAGTTCTTGGTGAGACAAAAGACAGATCTCCTGACACTCTTCACTTGCTGTTAAAGACATAAAAAGCCAGCCTCACACAATATTTCTTCTTTATGTGCACCCATTAAACCAGAAGTAAATGGGTATGTTTTGTTCTGGCCTGGCCTCATGGCACTGTCCTCATCACTCAGACTAGCAGTAAACTCCAACTGCAGAGAACACGTTAAGTTCAGAATCCACCCTAAAGAGGAGAAAACCAACACATAGGGGCTGGGTGAGGCTGCTACCATATGAAAGACCACATTCCACAGATATTAGGAATATTTGAAGGTCAAATGTGGAGAAAAGAATTAAGAATTTAACTAGAAGACGAGCCAAAAATACCTGCACAACATCAGTTCCACACAATGAGCCGCTGAATGAGTCTTCTAACAATGACTCCATATTATTGTTTCGAACTATGCATCATAATCCAAACTTTTCATTTACAAGCAGATCATTTTACAAAGAATATACGTCATGCCTTTATTTAAATTTATTATAGACTGTTGGCAGTTATTTTATCCAAAATTTAATTTGAAACATTTTAGCTATATGTATTTTATCTGTATAAACCATACTTCTAACACCATTTCATATTTGTAACAGTAATATATAATCATACCTTTAAAAAAATACACTGAGAACTGTCTTCAAGAAATTTAAGAGTATTTGTAGTATCTCATTCAGCATTCAGGTTTGAGGAAAACCAGTTAAAAGGTATAACTGTAAATTACATGAATGCTCTTTCACTTACCCGCAGATAAATATTATATTGCAGATTTCGATTCTTTAATTGACAAAGGCGTGGTGTCATAAGAAAGGACATTGCATGAGTCTACAGCAGTTCCAAACAAAAAGGCAATACCCTGATGAAACAACTAAACACCTGAACTCCACCTTGCTACTTTGTTCTACCATGTCAAGATCCAAGCCACACAAACCAGAAAACTGACAGCACCCATCTTGCAGTATTTGTAGTTATTGTTCTAAGAGTTATTAATACTAATTGATTAGGTAGATGCAGGTCTTTGAAGGCATGGGTGGTGCCTTTGTCAACTTTGGATATGTATTACGCTTCCCTACAAAATCCTTCCTTTTGCCTCCTTAATGTTCCTCTGTACTGCTGACATTAGTATCAACTTCTTTGTATCTTCCTCCTTCCCTTCAGTCCTTCTTGTCAGGCTGAACAGCAACAGCTTCTCTTTGGCATCCACAGCCCTTCATTGTCAAGCACAACAGCTGTTTGTTTTTTCAGAGTTGCGAGCTTAGTTTGTTTTCCACAAGCAATTTGCTTTCAAATTTTAAACGCTTGAGCCACTTTAATAATGGTGAGTGATAACCTGACAAACTTTTTCCCACTGAAGAGAATACATATGTTAGACTTTCCAAAACAGAGCAATGTTTCTTCAGTTTCAATACCAATTTGCTTTACTCCTCAGATGATGAAAGCAGCTCGAGTCGCTAAGTACTGGACCATGAAGAAAACCCACAAGAACCCACATGAAAGGCCCATGTATTATTCAAGTTGCTCTGAGACAGACTTGTGGTGAACAGACCTTGGTCTCATCTAACACAAACCACAAGATAATGAACAGTTAGTAACCACCCAGCCGGTGATCTATAAGTATAGAGCCCTTAAAGTGGTAAAAAAGTTCAATAAAAAGTTACTCTCCTATCAGCCATCTCTTTTGTTAAAAAAATGTGGATTTTTTTTAAGAGGTAAGTTCTTTACAAATGTTTCTATTTCTTTTTAAAACCCTACCATAAGTACTTTCTAGGGATTTTATATTATATACAAATCAGAAGTTCCCTTCTTGCACTGAGAAGTGATGTATGGCTGTGCAAGAAGAGCTGAAACAGCATGTGCTTGGCTCTACGGTTTTGATTTATTACATTAAGTTGTGAGAAAACAAAGGTTACCTCAAAATACTGCAGCACATATGTTCATAGAGTTATTTTTAGACTTGCATAGATTTCACCTAAGAAAACAGGTTGGCTTATGCTGTGCTGTGTGTACACAATACCCTGTGGGCCTGGACATACCTGAATACTCCATAAGCAGTGTGATTTCATTAAAAAATTAAGTGATACAACAGGGAAAGATTCATATTTACCGTTCTATTGCCAGCATCTGCCAACAATTCTTCAATATTCTGACAAGCGTCAAGATGGCATTGATGCTGTTACTTTTAATTAAACTTAAATTGATGTGTGCCATGTTTGGGGAAGATGATTTTTACTTTTTAGCATCAACTGTTTGTGTTTTTGAAATCAAAATATTCCAAATTAATTTTTTTTCTTTCATTATAGACTGCAAATATCTAGTAAACATTCACTTTTCTTCTACTGAAGAATTTTATTGTGGAAGGAAATGACAGATTAAATAGCTTTTTGACTAGCAAATTACTCAAGGATTGAAATAGCGGGAATATCATTACTAAAAAAGTTCCATTCGTCCATTTGGTAATAGGATCCAACCCCATTTTCCTTCACTGATCTAATACAAATGTGTCAGTGGTGCCAAATTTTTCAAAGCCTTGTTTGTGTTTCAAATAAAATGTATTTGTTAACTTAAGATACTACCATGAAACAAGCTCTGCACTTTTCCAGAACAAGATTGAGAAGCCACGTTCCTATGGCTTTCTCAGATTGTAAAGCTTTGTATCATAACTGAATAAAACTTTTATAATGTAAAGTAGAAGAAATGCACAGAATAGTTAAACAGATTCAAACGTGTACAACTATAAGCATTGCAGAAAAATAACTTCATGTATGATCAACAGAGGCTGTTGTGTATTTGTGTTCGCTTTATTCTGGACTTGTTCTAGTGCAGGCTTTTACAGTTTCCTCTGCATTCGTTCTGTGAAAGAAATTAAACCCAGAAGAAGTCACTCTGCTGCTTGCTTAATGATTCAAGCTCAAAACCTCTACAGAATATACTGGGAGTAATAGAGACTGAGAGAACTTATAGAGAGTAAATATTGTGTCATGATACATACTCATGAGAGCACATATGCAACCAAAATGTTGGCCTTTTCCAATTTTCACTGCTTAATTTGTCAACTTAAATTGCACACCATTGTATTATAGTGAAGTTAAGGGTTTTTTTCTAAAACTTGATCATAAAAACAACTTCTTTTTACTAACACAGGTACTTTTCAAGATTTGCCAGCTGTCTATCCTTTCACCTTTTCTTTGGCAGCACTAGCTGCTGTTCTAGCTAAGTGAAATGAGGAACTAAGTTTAAATCCCTAGTTTTGTAAATTCAGTTTCCTGAGAACACAGCTGTGTGCCACAGTGAAGTGCCCCATTCAAAGGTATGAACCTGATGTTTGGCCAACATCCAGCCATGTTTAGCCAGTTAGCCTTGGAAAAGACAGAGCAACTTTGCTGCGGGCTCCACAGGGAAGCGTAGGAGCTCTGGGCTGTGTGTTTCTTGCAGGGGATCTCAGCCTGCCCCCAGGCAAAGCAGGCAGTCATCCATGGAACACTGCAAAATGCTGCTAATGATTCCAGCTCCAATCTCAGCTCCACCAGCTGCTGCCAGACTAAGCAACAAACTGGATGAGACTAGTGGAGTGACTGCACTACTCTGGTTCGAGATCTTTTAGCATCAGCTGGGGGATATCTACTTATTGTCTCACAGAACATTTCAATACTATGAAATTTATTGGGGATAACATCAAATCACATTAAAATTTGAATATCTGATTTAAAGGCAATGTACCTCAATTGTAAACAAAAATATCTTGAATAGAACATTTAAGATGGCAACTATTACCTTTCTTCGTTTCAAAATTTCACTTTTCTGACATTTTAATGAATTATATATAATTTTTTTAAATGTCTTTCATGCTCACAGAATTTCTAAACAGTATTTTCAGAAGTCTTTCTCCACTCTGATTATGACTACATGATTACTATCATTTGTGAGATGGAATATTTTAAAGCATAGAAGTGTCATAGATGGTGGTATTCACTTGCTAGGAAAACAGCCAGCCTCTCATTATTTCTCCAGTGAAAACATTTGACTAATGAAACTGGTGATAGACCAATTGTAAAGGCTCCTCTGGGACACATTTCACGGCAATACAGCGTGCTTCCTCTCAGCCCATTACTATCCTCTCTGGATTTCGGGATGAAAATAAACTCGAAAGAAGTTCCAAGCCTGAATCTCATTTAAAAGTTTGTTGGATTTCCACAAGACTAGCAGATGTGCTTGTCTGTTAACTTCTCTCATCCTCCTACCTCTGGTGAAGAAATTTATCAGGTTATTAATTGCAATGAAATATCAATCATTAAATAAATATGAGAACATTTTGCAAAGCTTTAAAAATCTATACATTCTGTGCCCCTCTGCCAAACAGTAACAGATGTTGAGCCAGCTTTCAAACAGATCAGTGACATGGAATCAATGTTTATAAGTATCAGTTCCTGGACACAAATGGTGTCAGATTGATTTGGTCATGATCTTTTTGACAAAATATTTTAGGTCTGGGTTCTTTTTATTTTGGGTACAGATGAGGGCAAAGTGTTAAAAAATATTAATTTGCCCAAACCAAAGCTGTTCAAAAGACATTACAAACAACTAGTTTCAACCCCCTAAAATAATTTAAGTCACTTGCTTAAAATTCTTTCAGGTCACACATGCAAGTGAAATATTAGAACTAGACTGATGGGGCTTAGACCCTACAATAAAAATTAGCTGCAGTATACCAGCCACATCAAACCAGTTATCCACACAATCCTGCTCTTCCCCGCTTATTCATCAGAGCAATGAGAAAAAACATGACTTTAGACAACCTAGCATTTGCCAAAAGAGTTGTCCCATATACCTAATTCTTGTTGAACCACCAATACATATTTTATTAAGGTATCCCAGTCTTTAGATTTCACTTGAGTTTTATTTACCACTTACAAACTGCATCAGATCATTTAATTTCCTTTTGTATCAGCCACAAAAACTGTCCATCATAAGTCAAAAGGGTTGAGAGCTGCATGCTGCAGGGGTACATCCATGCCCCATGAGCTGTTTCACTTCAGTCAAATCTACTTCCTATCTTCATCCTTGCAACTACATAGCATCTCTCCCTCAATTATCAGTCTGGATGTTTCCCAAATCACAGTGCAAGGAAAATCCTGAAAATTACTAATTTTTCAAATTATACATATTAAGCGAAATTTTTTTTTAAAATCTGAAAGTTTCTAACAGTAATTTTTCAACTTAGGTTCCCATATGTTCTTTTGGTTTCCCCAAAGACATAGCCAGTCTGCACCTTTCTGAGAGAGTAACACCCAGTGGCAACACCTGAGAACGTCACCGCATTTCTAGTACACTCGATGGGAGGGCATGGAACAGTTTGCCATATCTCCTCATCCTCCTCAGCACCCTGACTTTCTTCCACTGAGCCAGAAAAAATTCTATCTGCAGCTGGCTCAGTGCTGCTGGTTTTACTCTCAGCATAGCTTTCATCAGGGCTAAACCAAAAGCTTACTTATTACAGCGTAGGACAAAAATTATTCCCTCAGAACCAGGCATTTGTTCAAGGTTCTTGTGGCACACAGTTGGTCTCCTTCAATAGATCCTCCTGTCTTTGTTGCTGCTTAATACTCCAAGCACTCTTCCCTCTGTGATTCCCAACACAAAAAAGCCCATCCTTACAGTACAGCTAGGCAGGAGCTCTGGTGGGACACATGCCTGTGGTCACTCACAGGGAAGTGTCCTATGAGCCTGCTGGCTTGGCTGAGTTACTGCCTTTCCCAGAACTTCTGCCAGTGTAGCTTTGTGTCCAAAATCAGTTGCTGTGGATGACAATGCATCAGCAGTGGAAGATGTCTGTTGTAACAGCCAAAACTTAGATGCAGATAGGTTATGATTTTAGATAAAAAGGACATATTGTGATCAAGGCATTGGTTACATCCCCACCCTATAACTAGGTGGAGGAATGTGAAATACTGAATCAAACATTATTATTGTTGTTGTTGTTGTTGTGATAAGTTGCTGTAAATAAAATTTTCTATTCTGCATGGAAAAACAAAGCACACTATAGTTGATCGCTGTTACACTGTTAAAAAAAAAAATTACTTTTACTTGTACTATCTTAGGAAAGCCTTCACAGGCTAACTACAAGAGGGCCTGCTATAAAACAGACTGGTTCATTCTATACTCTGTTAATGAAAAATTGTGTGTTTCTTGTTAGTTGTCTGAGACTGTTAGATGTTGTAGGGCATCCCTGAAATAATCAGGGATCTCTGCTATGGAGGTCAAGAGGGTTGCTGAAAGGCAAGATCTCTGTTCCAGAGATTCACTACACAGATTTTCTTTCTAGTCTCCTCTCAGAAACTGTGATGTAAACATTCCACAATTTCCACTCTTAAGGAAGAGAATCTTTTGCACTATGCAGTAATTTTAAATTGTTCCTACTTGCACCATTCTAAAAATAATGTCCTCCACAGCAATTTTAAGTTTCATGTTTTTCTTATATTGCTTTTTATGTTCATTATACAGCTTTTCAGATTCGCATTACAGATTAAAGAACTTCTCTCCTACAGAAGCCAAACCTGTACCATGTTTATGGCACTCTTCATCCCAAATTTATATTGTACGTGAATGTATCTCTGGCAACATAGCATGGAAATTTTATTTTGACCGGGTACAGAAACAGAGCTTTCAGAACCTGTCATAAGCATGAGTCTCACCCATGCTATTAAGTCTTTTTTTTCCCCATCTTTTCTCTCTATAGCACTCTGCCAATATGACTCTGCTCATCTGGGTAAAATGGGATCTTAAAATTGCAGCTGAGTTCAGTGTAAATCTTTAAAATTTTCTCACACCAAATTTAACTCTCCTTTTTTTGGGTATTGCACTAAAAAATATTCCTCCTTGTTCCTTAGATAACCCAGACCTAGATCTCTTCCCCCATTCTCCTTTGGGTTGTGTACGAAATGCTCTGCAAAAATATGCATAGTTTTGCACTGCTGTAGATACATTTAGAGGTAGTTTAGGAAACATAGTAGTCAACTGTGATAAAAATTATTATTATCATGCAAGGAAGTGTTTGAACATCCTTCTCAGAGATTCTGAAGTCACACTTCCAGACACTATAAATTTCCATTCTTTTATTTATTCATTCTTCTAAAGAAAGAGAGCTTTAGTTATATTTGGTTTCAAGCCTGGGCAGGGTGATGAGTAGCTCCCTCACTGAAAAAAGATAGCAAAGATGAGTTATGCAAGTGTCACTCAATGAAATCATATCTTTCTCTCAAGCATGATAATTTTGAACAACACATTTAGTGAATCTCTGGATTCATAAAGCATCCTAACATCAGATGGAAAGAATCCTTATGATTCTAATGACAATAAAGAAAACAGGAAATACCTAATTGCTGTTTCATGACATCTGGAACAGTCCCACCTTCAGCAATGAAGGATAATCCTTCACCAAAAAGGCAATGCTGAGGAACGTACCTGACAGAACTTAGGCAGGGAATGACAATTAAACATGTCCCCACAGGTAACATTTTGAACTGTTCACTCTTGCCTCAAATGTCAGGTGGGATATTTTGGGTGAAAGCTATCCACATTTGAGGTTAACACAGACAAGGAGATGGAAGATGTACGTGACAGAACATTTGAAAATGGAAAAATCTAGTAGTAGAGATAAGGTTTGCCCCTCATAAGCATTATAGCCTGTTCCAGCCATCCTCACCTCTGTGTGCAAGAGCCCTGTATTGTACAGTCCTTTCCTTGCACAGCCTTACCCTGATGCCTCTTGTTTTATTTCATTCACCTGTATCCAGTTAAAACAACCTCACTGCAGATCTTACTGTTTGCATGTAGAAAATCACTACCAAAATTAATGGATGATAAAGAAAATTACCTTTGGATGGGGCAAAGAAAAATAAGAATTGCCATAGCAGAAATTCTCAAGAGGAACAGAGCTTTTCTGAAGAGCTCTAGGAATTGGAAATACAGTCATCCAAACAGATGCTGTCACCCATGCCAACACTATTCTTCATGCCAGGAAATCTGTACTGAAACAGAAGTAATTTTTTAATGTATCCCAGGCATGCAACATAATATAGCTAAAGCCTGAACTATGAACTTATTTTACCCCTGAAAGACCTCACTGCTTCTAGAATGACACTAAAGGATTGGAGCTAGTCTTTGCTGTTGCAGACTTTTCACTTTCATGCATTTCCATAGACAATCTCAGTAGAATAACCTCTGGCAGGATAGAGCCAAAGAAGAAAGATCCCATTGAACCAGTAATTTTTTACAGGAGAAAAAAATTAAAGGGCTAAAAATAAACTCATATGATAAATACTGTTAAAAACAAAAAAGGTCATACAGAATACTTAAGTGTGGGAGTGACCTATTTAAACCAAGATAGCAGGAAATTGTTCAAGAGCAGCTTGTGAAGCCCACAAAGGAAAAAGCAAGAAGGGTGTCAAAACCAGCTTTCAGATACATGCAAAAAAGACAAACACCAGTCTATCAATTGAACACACCTTCGGAGAAAAAGAAGAAATTGTTTTACTATGGTAAAGAGCATAGGATATACTTTTTTTAACAGTTATGTATAATTAAACTTGATTCATTTTTCACAGCAATTTTAGGCAACTGAGAAAGACATACATTAGCAAAACATCTTTAAAATGTGCCTTCTGCCACAGTAATAGACTCACAGAATCACAAAGAATCACAGAAGTTGCTAAGTTGGAAGGGACACATGAGGATCATTGAATCCAACTCCTCTCCCTGCACAGGACCATTCCCAAGGATCACACCATGTGCCAGAGAGTGTTGTTCAAACACTTTGTGAACTCTGTCAGGCTGGTGCTGTGACCACTTCCCTTGGGAGCCCATTCCAGTGCTCCAGTTTTCACAGAAAGGGTAGAAGCTTAATTTTCCTGGATAGCTTTTCTTCTCTAAAGTATGGCTGAAATTGGCCGTATTTGCAAAAGCCGTGTGAAAAAAGTGAAAACAAGTCTATATAAAACAGGTGTATATGCACACTCAAAGCCAAAGGAATCAAATAAATGGCAGAGCAAATCAAATGTAGCAGCTTTATTGGACAGGGATGAGGTAAAGCAAATTACATAAATGAGCCTTAGCTGATTCAAAAACACCCCCAAAACTTAGTCATGATCAAGAGGGCAAGAAACAAAAATAGCATTGCAGGAGGGAGAAGCATCCAATCAAGCAGCAGGAACCATGCTGGGGTTCACTGATAAGCAGCATAAAGTTACTCACAAAAATCATAGTATCAGAAACACGATCTAATTTGCAGCAGTGGCAAGATAGAAATTTGGAAGTGAAAGAAAATAATTTGGAGGATTGGCAGGGCAGGAAGACCAATAGCAGCTCACTCACCAGGACACTTGTAGCAAAGGAAGACTTAGAACACCAAGATTCCCAGATTAAAAGTTTGGAGCAGACTGGGACAACAGCTTGTACCAGCAGGAGCAGGGATGCTGAGTGTAGTAGGTGGAATAACACAGGACAGAGAAAATAAAGTTGAATGATATAACCACAGATGGAAGAATAATTGTCTTCATAAAACTTTCCTCATCACCAAGAGCAAAGGAAAAATTTAATAAGTATTATTATAATTCACAAATCTTAGAAGGCAGACACCACTGTAAAAGTTACAGACTGAACTTATACTTGGTCCACAAAACACCGTGACAGCTTTAACAGCAACACAGCACATAATTTAACCAAATGGGATCCCAGGTGCCGAAAACTGGTCTAAACATATGGACACACAATTCTTCAAAGACTCAAATGAAGGGTGTGTGTGTGTGTGGTGGAAACATATGAAGTTGTGCCTAAATCCCACAACAACTCAGATTCATACCATAAAGTTTCTACAAGTAAAATATTTTGCCTTTACCTGTTCACTTTGTCACTTAATTTGCTAAGGAAGGCACAGAGGCAAGGCATTCATTTTTGATGCAGATACATCCTACGCCTTGAAAAATCCAACTTACAATTCGGACTTCAAGCCCTGACAGAACGCAAACACAATGAGAGCACGGATTGCATTAACATGGATGAGATAATGCTCTTCCCTCATAATGCTCTTCCAGCAATGGGAGCTGAAAGAATTAGTAACGTCATCCTCACAATGTGTTTTCAGGTGGTATGAAAATAGGTGTCTCTCTCCAGTGGTCACTGCTACCTCAAAGGAAAGCAAGATTTTAGCTCACATGGCACTGCTAGCAGAAGATTGTCTGTGCCTGGCACCTGGACAGCTGAGTGCAGCTTACTGGATGTTTGACAGAGGGGGAGACAGGTTATGCTGCTCTGTACGCCTAGCAACTGAAGGCATTGATGGACATTCATGTAAGATCAGCATGAGCAAGGCTGCCCAAGCTCCCTTTCTCAGGCGGTGGGATGAGAACTCAAGACTGTTCTTCATTTTTCACCATCTCTGCTCCCAGAAGTATCAAAAGGAGCTGAGAGATTTCACATATTCCAAATTGCAAAGCAGCTTTGATTTATCTACATCAAGTAAGAATCTCATGTAGTGCTACCTAGACTTAATATAAGAGCCAAAGCTTGGGCATAGAATCTCTGGTGAAAAACACTGAGTACATCTTGCTGATTCTGAATTTAATTTCATCCAGTCCCTTGCTCTCTCTTTTCATTATTCTGTTTTGCCAGCATTTCTCTCTCTGCCTCAACTGTTCTTTGCTAGTTGCTGCTTTCCCTTAGTGCAGGTACAGCACACCCACAGTGTTTTCTCTGCAATTAAACTGTAAACTGTGGTACTGCACAGCCTGGCTAGCTTGGTGTTTACTAAACAAGAAAGAAAGCTGCTCACTGGGAAAAAAAAGCAAGTGTTTTTTTAATCATTCACATCCTTTTGAGCAGCAGCGAAATCCTGGCACATCCTCTCCTGTGGATGCTACCCGTTGCAGGGTCAAGTGCTGCTGGCACTCATTAAGAAAGAAGAACTTTGGCAACAAATGAAAGTCATAGTTCCTGGTGAAAGTGATTCCCTGATCCAGCTGGTAGACTGCCCAATCCTCCAATTCCACATCAGAAGCGGCTCTGAGGGTCAGCCAGACTATTGGAATGATGAGGCATAAGCACAGAGCACTGGGAAGTTTAGCTTCGTTTACTTCCTTCATCGTGTGACAGACAGATCCATCTGCTGGGCTTCTGATGACTCAAACACTGAATTCCCCAGGGGCTGTTACCACAAATAACTTTTATTATTTCCCACTGTTTTGGGTTATTTTGCCATTTCCCAAGTTCCCCTATGTGCTAAATACCTGAAGTTTAAAGTCAGAGTTTTTAAGGCAAGTTACTCTTTTTTTGGTGGCACAGTTTTTTTCATGGCAAGCCCTAAGGGAAGGAGGAACAGCAAGTAAAGGGGAAACTAAGTCCTTCAGTGCTTATTACTTAACAGGTATCAGAGGTAAAATCATTAGGATACTTTAAAGCCTGCCTGTAGTGAACAGAGATAAATGTTGTGGAGTCACTTACACCCTCTACCCTGAAAATTCAGTTCAGTAAAAGAGCAGAATCCAGAATTCTGGAGCTGCTGTAGCCTAAGTGGGTATCAGATAGTGAACGCTCTTGGATTGCTTGTACTATTTTGAATTATTGTTCTATATATTTTGAATTACCTAATGTTTTAGTGTTTAACATTTAGTGTTTAACCTAATTGTACTACTTTGTAGGCTGCTTTGAATTCAAGTAATTTTTCGTACTTTACAGCTGCGAAGAATGAGTGGAAAATGTCAGTCCTAACCCTCAGTGATCTCAGTTTTGTAAAAACAAGCATAAGAAATCAGTGCATTCCTAGGATTCCTGCTATGGACTATCCCATTGGGCTGAGTGAAACTCAGTGTAGTAGTTATTTTCATCACAAACCAAGCACGAGTGCCACATGATTGTCACATGCTGGGCACATGATTCCTCATGAATCATGTGTGACAACACATGATTCTAAACCAAAACTTGCCACCACACTCCAACTACGTTTTTACCAATGTTCAGAATCTCACATTTTTTCCAACTCTTCCACTTCATCTACCTTTTTCCTTCCTCGTGTTACACTGTCAGTTTCTGTTCAGGTTCTGATTCACACTTCCTCCCAGATTTTTTAGTGAACTGCTACCTGCACAGTTAAAATTGAGGGAGAATCCTCAATCACCATGCACTTGAACAAGGAGATTTTGCAGCTCTCCCTTTTCGAGTGTGCCAGTCGTGGTTGCCTCAGGTCCCTGCACATCAAAACCTCCTTCTGTGCTCCTGGGGAATATCTCCTCCGGCAGGGAGATGCCCTGCAAGCGATCTACTTTGTGTGCTCAGGTTCCATGGAAGTCCTGAAGGACAGCACTGTGCTGGCAATCCTTGGTATGTTCACAGTCATAGACTCAGAATGGTCCCCACCATCCTCAATTTTGTCATCACACTAACAGATAAAAGCATTGAATTGTATTTCAGACAGGATGGATCCTAGAAGCATCCTACTTTGTTTACTCACCCAGCCCATCTTTTTGTCCCATGACTACTGATTTTTTTTTTTTACTAGTTACAATTTAATGTATTAATCTAATTTCCTTGTGGGTATACAGTGCATATCAACAAGAAAGCTTTACTAAAGATATCCAACATCTGTTTCTTTTTTTGATGCAAAAGCCAGTTACCTCATCACTGAAAGAAATTAGATTGGTTTGACATGACTGTTTTCAACAAATACACATTGACTGTTACATGCTAGAAGTTTCCCACATGTGTCATACTGGCTAATACAATCCCTGTGAAAAAATGACATGAAGACCTTTAGCTTTTATCCAGAAGGTAATTAAAGACATTTCCTTGGTATTACAGAGGTAGCACCTTACTCACATTGCATTTTAAATAATTTTTCAAATGGTATCCCAAACAACCACAGGAAAGCAAAAAGTCTGTAGGAAGACAGATTAATAGAACTAAGCTCAAGTATTTTTAAAATTTTAAATAGCACCCATAAACAACTGTGATCTTAACAAAGATATCCAGATTTCAGGACATGCAACTCTTTCTCGGGCACAGGATAAAAAAAATATATGTTCTTCTCAAACAGAAAAAAGCTACTTAAAATCTGAATGCTATCACTTCACCAAAGGAAACCCCAGCTTTTATTCTGATGAGCATCACCCCTGCTATTCAAAGTTATTAAACTTACCCAGATTTTAAACTAACAATAGGTTCCATTGATATCAGCAGTCTCAAGGGGATTTGTAACTTGGTTTATAATGGATTTGATTGTCCTCTGGATTACTTAGCATTGATTTTTATATTAACTGTTTCAGAAATTTTTACTGAAGCCATTGTTAACTGATATTAATATTAAAGAGTGAGATAAGACAATTATAGTTTTTCTGAGATATTCAGTTTGTTTTTCATAGAGTTCCAGAGTAACATTGGGGAAGTTGAGGTAAATACTACGTGCTCTCCTAAAGCAGATAAAATAAAGCAATTAAGTATTTAATTCTTCTAATGCAACTTAAATATTTAAATTTTCAGGAAAATTTACAGGGCATGGATTTCCATTTCTAGACCCAAATAGGCTTTTTGGCAATCATACCAGCAAAAAATCCTGCTAACAAATCCCTCTTGATTCAAAGATCAGCAGTGGCCTCGGGAGAGGCTAAAAAACGGAAGATAGGGATCCAAACAAAAATTAAGCAATAAAAATTCAAACAAGATCTAAACAAAAATTTCTCAGGTGCAAAGCAGATGCGATGATCCCTCTGGAATCACATCCTGGGGATTGCAGAGGAGCCTGCTATCAGAGATGTGCATAAGTACCTCCATCTCCAGATGTGACCATAGAGGTAAATCCAAACACTTTCTGCGTGAGAACACTAAACTGCCTGACAGTCCATGTGACAACTAAAAACCCAGACAGCTTTGATTGTAAGGCTCATGCTGTTGAGATAAGAGAATTGGCTTTCACTCCACCTTGCAGCTTATACACCAGTAGTGAAATGGCTTCCAAAGCTGTTTAATTCTAGCCCCTACTGCTGTCTCCATGGGCTTTAATGCTGCAACCAACACATATGGCATTTTGTCTGCTCTCCATGACAGCTTTTTCTTTGTTTTTAAATCACAACATGATTTCTCATACATTTTTTCCAGGTCTAGAAATCAGTTTGCTTGAATAAAACATTCATCAGCATGGGTAGTGGGACAGAAGGGGATATATTCATGTCTTTGCAACTACATATAAAGGAAGATTGCCTTTCCCTCCATATCTCATCTCTCAGTCAATAGAGGACGATAAGCATCCAAGGACAACAATTCAGAGCACCTCCTTCTCTGCAGGGATTATGTTGGTGTGTAAATTAAAAGCCAAGGCTCAGTTAGATACATCAAATCTCACAGTACAAACAACTCTCTTTCCTCTTCAGAGAAAAAAGAGCATTTAGAACTGGATGAACAATAAAATGACTTGCAGCTATTTTAGGAGAAGGCTGTCACACCTGTGGAGTAGATCTGTGTAGGTGTATAGATCTGTTATACCTATGCTGTGCTTCTGAATATGTCTGACTCTGCTTTACTTGTCCTGAAAAGCAGAATTGTGTAAAAGCCATGTAATCTATTTAGACAGCTCTGTATTATTAAACTAGACTATGTATTCCTCTGCAAGACCACATTATAAACCCAAATGCTCAAGAACTGAGATTAATTCACCTAAATTCACTAGACTGGTTTAGGAAACAGTCATGTGATGTTACAGGGTTGAGGGGGAGCAATCTGCTTTCAGACTGTAAATACATAAGGGACATCCAACCCATCCTTTTAAGTTTCCCTCCATGAGCATATTTTTTCCACTCCCCAACTATTTCATTGCCAGATGAAAAATCATTGTGGGTTAATACAATGTTTACTTTTCAAAAACCACTGGCCTATGGAGCCACACACTGCTCATTCTGTAGGAATAGCTGGAAAGCAATCAGCCCAGTTATGCCAGCTTTTATTACATCACCAGGCATTCAGGTATGACTTTGGGGTCACCAACCACCAGGGACCCACCAAAGAGACCCCCAGGACAAAAGCACACATGCACAGAAGGCAGGGAACATATGTTAATGGGTTTGGAAAAAACTATGAATTTTCATGTAAAATATAGTATACAAACAGGAGCTTTTTCTGTGCTTAACAGGCATGATATTTCAGAGGAGATATCCCCTCGTGCATCCAGCCAAATAAAGAACATAGGAAAAGGGAGTGTCCCCAGGTTGGGGAAAAATCAGACAGGAAACATAAACCCAGCTTTTCAAACAATCAAACCCATGACCTTAAATGAAGGTGAAGAATCACCCTGAAGGGGTCCAGGGGAGTCTTCCTCAGCTGACCCCCTGGTTACATTACTGGTGGGGAATGAAAAGGTAAATTTTATATTAATTTATACAGAAAAAACTTTTTCAGTTTTTTTCAGTTCAACATTTGCAGAGGAGAACTTTGCTCAGAATATATTAAAACCCACTAAGAATCAATAGGGATGGTGGACAGCCAACGGGTTATAATTCCACCTCCTGTAATGAGGAAAATAACAGCAAAAGAACACAACAAAACCCATTGGGGAATTGAGTCCATGATCTCTGGTCTCCAAAATTCTGTACTTAGTGTGTGGATGACTGAAATAACAAAATCAATAGCAGCGAAATGTCCAATTTGTTTGAAAAACAATCCTATAAATCGGAAAAAAACACCTCCTGTAACAGTTAACAGGGAAAGTCACCTGGAGATTACTGGCAAAGAGTTTTCTCTGAAATACTTAGACAAATGGGGTACAGGAATCTTCTGGTACTGGTAGCTACATTTTCTAGACAGCCAGAAGCCTTTCCCTGTCACACAAATAAAACTAGGGAGGTGGTGAAAATTATGCTTAAATTATACCGACCTGAGGATTTTGCATATGTAAAGACTCGGAACTTTGAATCCTTAAAGGAAAAATAGAAAGGACTTTTCCAAGTCCTCCTGATAACCAACATTGCAATCAAGGCAAACGGAATTGAACACTGGGTTCATCGCACACAGGTAAAACCAGGAACTACAGATGAAATACAGCAAAACCAAGACTGAAGTCATGGAGAGGTTTTGTTCCTTTTAGTTCTTGTGGGGAATTTGCATTGATGTGTTTCTGTTTAGAGGCATAAATCCTATTTATTGTTTTAAGTATAGAATATATTTTTCTAGCCATTTCTAGCTCATGCTCCTCCCAGGGAAGGCACCATCAGGTAAAGAGATTTCTAGTAAAACGCCAAGAATTCCAACAGATAGACAGTGGCCTTGACTCACACTGCCTATGAAGTGGAGACCAAATGTGAGTGATGTGCTCAGAAGAAACAAAAGCAAAGAGAAATCTGCATTGGATGCATGTGGATGCTATTTTGCAGACTGTCAAACCTTCAGCAATTGCACCTTTTCTAGGGGCATGAGTGTAATTATGAATGACATAAAATTGCAGTTTCTGCAGGAGACCAAAGCAGTTTTTCCACTTTCATTTTTCTCTCTCTGACTTTCCTCCATGTCAGGCGAAAGGATAAATCCTCCTTTACTTCCATGACTATGCATGGAAAAGGTAAAGTTTCTTTATCAGATTATATTGCAGCAGATAATAAAAGAAATAATGAAATGCAATTTGCTACTAGTGTATGGCAAATAATTTTGAACTACAGGTGCAACAACATAAGCCTGGAGGCTGACAATAATTTTATGTAAACCCAGAAACTTAGGTTTCTTTTTTATTAAAGGAGAACACCAAAGGAAATCCTTTCCTGAGATGGGCTAGTGAAAACAGGAATGTATGAGAATAGGCAAAGAGGGAAAGCCAGTGGGAAAAGGGTGCATCAAGAATAGATGAAGCCAGATGTTTGAGGCTCTGCTTTTTTACTTAAATCGGGTGTGAGCTCCCTGCTTTTAAATCCCTTTCACTAGTGTGTTTGCTTTCTTGGAAAACAATAGCCCAGTTTGTGAAGTTTTCCTATCCTTTCCCATCTCCTCACTTCCCTGTAAGAGCTACCATTCTCTCTTGTTCAAGGTCTCTTTGCCTTCACCAAGACAATTACTGTGACCTTAATCTTCAGTTTTTACACTGCATACATTAAAAGGCAACCTCATTAAAAGGCAAGCCTCTCAAAGTGTTCAGGTGTGTAAAAACCTTCTTCCACAGACAGCAACAAGCCAGGCTGCCAAATGCAGAAGCCAAATATTCATATATTTAATGAAATTTTTCACCTTTCATTCAACCTAAGTGTTACTGTTCCATTTTAATAGTTCTGATAAAAAAATGTGTGTGAAAATGACCATGAGGATGCCAGAGATTTGGCTTTGGTGTCCTGGCATCTTGCATGCATTGAATTACAACAACAAAGTTGAAGCTGTTGTCATTCTTATTCACATTTGGAAATGTATTCCCAGAAACCTTTCCATCTTAAAATACCACCTGCAAGGCTCTGAACAGAACTGCACATTACAAAGGGTTTTATGCACTCTAGCGATTGTATACACCTGGGTTTTATCAGTGTTTTTTAAAACATGAAACAAACAAACCACCAAAATCCCTTGAAGTATCAAATATTAAATTTCCATCTTAGCTATGGAAAAATTGCAGGATCTGAGTTTTCAAACTAATGTTCTGAAAAATACATCTGTGCATAGGTGCAACAAGCAGGAACTAACAGGCCACCATATGATGCAAGTCAATGAATCTATTTTTTCTAATTATTTACACAAACAGATAAAGACACAACAGTAAGCTGAAAGGAACATATTTTCAGTTAGCATAAAAGGCAAAAGGTAGTGATATGCTGTTAATTAAAAATTCCAGCACAAACAGTAAAGGCTTCTTACACAAATAAAGAACAAATTTAAGCTGTGGTTCCAGGAATGTTCTATTTTGAATGCTAACTTGGAGAGATATCAACCTTGTATTGCTGCTTACTGTCCACTCCCCAAATAAAACAGAAACAATTTTGTCAGTGGAGTAATATGTTGCCACTCTTCCCCTCACAGGATGAAAATAATACTTTTAAATAGTTTCTAATTTCAAGCCAGTTCAGTTTACATATGCCCCCCTCAACCCCTCCTGTTATTTTTGTATAGCTTCAGAGAAAGGGTGGGAAAGACAACACTTAGGCCTTTTCTACAACCAAACCCACCATTTTCAGAACCTCAGGTGTGAGCAGAAAAAGACTGAAAGAGCATTAAGACTAAAAACCTTTTAGAAGCATCAGTAATTTTTCAGTATTTCCCACACACACCTCGCTTGCAGACCTTCTCGGAAACGCACACCTATCCCCAAGAGCACAAATACTCCAGACATACCTTTCTCGTAAGTAAAAGCAACTCAAAATGTGGGAATAGGGCTAAAACAAAAGGTTCTAGGTGATGCAGTCTGGGGGATTTGGTACACCAAACACACCTGCTAAGTAGAAATGCCTATTGCTTCCCTCCCTATTTAGCAGGCACACTGCCAATTTGTCCCAAATCTCCTTCCTTTTCTCCACACAGTGCCCACCTTCCCCTTTATTATCAGCTTCCAGTGGCCTCCACAGCAGCCATTACCCTGCAGCCTGCTTAAAGCAGCAACCCCTTATCCCTCAGGTAGCCCCCAGGGGCCGATGTGAGTCACAAACACAACAGGAGAAATACACATGAAGTACACCTTAATGAGCAATATCCACTTTAGCCTCTCAGACATTAATTGCTTCATTCTTCTCAAAGCTTTAGGAACAGAAGTTCCCACAGGATGGAGAGTTGGCACAAGGTGTTTTCTCCACAGTAACTTCTTGTTTCTATTTTGTCCTTAGTGCAGTACAGCTGATGGGTAATAGCTTGCTCCTAGGTCAAAGCTGAGAGATATTAAAATGACTATCAATAGCCATTTACAGTGCTTCTGTGTCTTTACCGTCCTTCCTCGCTTCATTTCATAAGAGAAAAACACACAACTGTTCCGGAGGGACACTCTCTGGCAGGAAGTGGGGAGCAGTAAGACTCTTCTCTCTTTCCAGCTCACAAGATATTCTGGCAAAGGCAGCTGTTGGAATTAAGCTGGAAAATCAAAGCAAATGTGTCCATATAGTACTGAGTAACTTCCAGAAGGTCACACAGGATGAGAGGCCAGTGCCTTTCTGTGTGGCCTGTTCTGTTCACAGCAGGTCAACACCAAGCAATAAATTTCAGTATATATTTGCGTTGCCATCAAGCTAAACATAGGAGTTGGAATAGACGCATATCTCCTCTCCAAAGGTAATATTCATGCACAGGGCAAGGTTTTGTGAGTCGGTTTGTTTGGCAGGGTGTTTTTCTGTTCCTTATCTCATCCATATTCCATCCTGCTCAAAAGGCAGGGGAAAAGTCCTCATTTGGGTTTGGAATCAGTATTTGAACAGGAGTACTGGACTGCTGGGGAAAAATGTGGGAGAATTTGTCAGAAATTATCTGATGTCACAAGTGTTAGCTATGGGAGCGTTGTTAAGCCATGCTCAGGGGTTATACTCTTTCTGTTATGACTGTGACTCTTCATAAACCCTATTTACATAAAATGCACTCGATCACACACTGGACCCCTGACATCTCAAAGTTACAGTAGTGAGTCTATTCACAGAGACTCTAAAAGCAGAGTTAATATCATCTCTACATTGCCAAGTAAATCAGTTAATATCACTGTGATGGTAGCATTTTTAAGAAAATCCATAAGGGAACAACCCAGTTTGTCATAGAGGAATGTATGCAATTACATAATAACAGCAACAAGAACCCCTTCTTCCTTCCACACACACTAGAAACACTAGAATAGAATCAGGAGCTGGAAAAATTAATTTCAAATTTTGTGGAGGAAACAGACTCCTGATTTATCAAGATGAATAAAGTAGTCCTGAAAAAACAATGAAGCTTCTGTTCTTTCAGTTAGGGAAAAAAAACTCCAGCATATAACACCTCCTTTGAATTACATACTTCCTTCTGAACAATTTGCATATTTTTCTATTGAATTTCAAAAGAGTTAAAAGCAAAATTAATGTGATTCACTGTGAATGCCAGGAATACAATTACAGCCCATCAAAACCTGCACAAAAGGACAGAATTGATGTGCACAGTAATGCAAGACTTTTTTTTCTTTTTAGGCTTTCTTTAGATTCAGTTAAACACAAAACTAGAGGTTAAGTCTTTTTTATTCATGCTCTATCCCAGATGTCCAGCTGTCATGGTGTTATCTTACAATGTGTTTGCTAGCCTGACTTTCAGAGACCTCACATTAAAGAGCAGTAATCTCTTCTTTAGCCCATACAGACTGAAGCAACTATTTTCTTTACTTGGCATCCCTTTAAAAAACATTAGTCTAAATATCCTCCTGTGGATTTTTAGGATTGCAATGCTTTGAGTATCATCATATAAACTTGCTCAAGACACCGTGTAGCTGGTTCAGGAAAGGGACTTACAGAGATTGGACAGCATGTTCTGGGTATGAAGGTGTCTCACTACTGTCCTGAGGAAGGAAAGCCTTATAAGCTAACTTTAGACAGTCATTCTGTCCACTCACAGCATCCTTTGCACCATTGTCTGTGTGTAGCTTACAGCACATATATACTAATAATATGCACCTTGCATATAAATATTTGTTCTCATGTGTAACTGTCACTAATCCATCCCAGAGATAATAAAGACATTTTCCACACTTCTTTTTAACAGAGCCACCCAACCTAGTGGATACTCTATGGCCAGGGAGCTGTTCACTCTGACAGAACACTTTGAGGATGAAGTTATTGTTTCTATTACTGAAAAGTTCATACAGACAGCACTAATAGACAGATTTCCTACTACCTTGATGCTTTCTTTTATGTTCAACATGTAAATCATTGGTTTGGACTTTATTTATAACATTATTAGTGATTTGATAGATACTTCCCTACCTGCTTGAATCCTCTATTGAACACAAATATTTCTCAAATTTCTCATTTGAGGAAAAGGTGATGTCCTGCTTGAAAAATAAAACTTTTAGACAAAACTGAAAGAGTTCATCATCAGCCAGCCCTCTTTTTATTTAAAACATGGATCTCTTCTTAAATATTGAAACAAGTTTCCACTCTGAGCCAGGGAAATCCATCAAATCAGCATATGAAAATTCTGCTATTGTCATCTTTACAGCTCTTGTTCCAACAGGATCCAGTTAGTTTTACCAGACTGTTGCTCTGACTGACCAATATCACCTTTGGGATAATATTTGTCTCCCATTTACAAAACACCTGACCTTTTTTACTTATTCTTGTGCTAATAAAGGTATAAAGCAAGTCAAAAACTTGCAAAAAAATCACTCCTTAGTTATTGGTCTGAAGGGCTCCACTGTTTTTCCTTGTTCCAATGTTGAAAAGAGAGACACGACACGATACGTGTAGATCATGTCCAGGTCTTTCAAGTGTAGCGAAGGTTAAACTGAATTCTCACATCTGCCATTTAACAGCATTAGGTAGATTTTTTTTTTTTTCCTTTAACAAGCTATTGCCATGTAATTTGTAATTTTTGCAGGAGATCCATAAGAGACTTTCACTGCTGGAAGATTTCCCTATGTTGATCTTTAATGCACTAGCAGGGAGTGGAATGTCTTGTCTTCAGTTCCAAAAAGACTAGGGATTTTTTAATTGAGTTTTTTTGCTAGCCTAAATGAAAAGTGAATCTAACACCACTTTTACTTACAGTATTTTTAAATGAGACAATTAAAACAGCTGAAGGAAATTTGGAAACAAAAATCGATTAATTGTAGTCTTTCCATTAAAGGTAATCTTTCCATTACTTACTACTAGTTAAAAATCTAAATTAGGTCCCCAAAGTTCATGTTTTATTTAGAGTAAGCATTTGAAAATTAATTTTCTGATCTCAGAAGAAATTCTTGTCCTGATTTGGCTCTAAGATATTCTGCGGTATATCTCCTTCAACAACATGTTTTGAATTTGTTCTCTTCTATGCAATTATTAAATACTTAGAGACATGTATTCACCATGTCCCTCATGGCCACAGGCATCTTATTTCTGTGGCTATTCAAAAAGCCATAGAAAGTTAGAACTTTTGTCTAAAGTATATGATTTCAGTGAAGGACTTCTGTAATACGCTTGCTGAAGGCAAAAGAGTTTGGTGGCACTCTGCTATTCTTTAATTTACAAAAAAAGAAGATATTACATAAATCAGAAGATGTGAAAATCACTTTAATCAAATTTTCCCTGACAAAATTCCAGGGTCAGACTGCAACCCATAATTCAAATAGCTAAGCAGTTTGAAGAGGACATTCAATACGTAGTTATTAAAAGAAAAAGGGCATATGGTCCCCAGTCATAAAAAGATTTGGTGATCTTCACCATCCTTCTAGGTTTTACCCCATTAAATAGGAAAGATTTCAGCCATCATAGCAAGATAAGATATTCATCATTGCAATTACAAGTAAATTCTTGTCTTGTATTACATCAAAAAGTAACAGAGGATGATGGAAAATCTTCAAAATGGGGAAAAAACACATCTTCCTTTGCTCTCGAGAGGTGTTTAGCTAAGGACCACTGTTAAGGACCACTGGTACACACTACAATAGCCATTGTCCCTATTTTCCAAGCTGCTAAAGAATCATCATTATCCTTTTCTGATTGCTGCAGCATTAAATATCTGATTAAAGAAAAGCCTTTCCAAAGCCCTAACAATAGCTTTGTTAAAATGCTGTATAACTTCACAATCCTTGCAATGAAAACTTCTATTCTTAATTCTTTATCCTCTGAAGCATTTAAACGAATACATTAAAAATAAAATAAAACCCCCTGACAATTGAAAGGGTTTGAGGGGTTTGTTTTTTGGGTTTTTTGGGGTTTGTTTTTTTTTGTATTTTAAGAGTATGAGAATAATATTTTATGGTTCTTAGGAAAAAAAATGCAAAGAAAACTTTTTAAAATCAAGGCTAAAATATTAATAAGGATACAATATCTACCCTTAGAAGGAGCTTCAAAATATAAATTCTGTTGAGCCATCTGCATTAGTTTTATGCAAACACTTTAGCAACAAAACTGCAAAGACTTTAAAGACATTGTACTTTTTCACAAAACACAAACATATTAACTCTCTCCCAAAAAATATACAGAACTGGATTTTTTAGTGGCAAAAGCCTCATATAGTACAGATCAGAACAGATTATTTACTGTGTTGAAGTCTGACATGCACATTGAAATATCTGATTTACCCCTAAAAGCATTTGATCCATTCAGCATAACAATTCACAAAATAAGAGGTTAAAGTTTTATGTCCTTAAGAAATATAAAATTACTTTTCTCAATATAAAATTCTGACAGCAGGTTTTTCTTTCAGGAAAGAAAAAAAGAAACAAAAATACACGTTCACATTCACACAGAATCTGTCATAAGTCAAAAATCAACAAACTTTTCCAAAAGTAGTTTAATAATTCACACAAACAGGATGAAAAAAAATAAATTTATGTGTTTCAGATGGATGAGCCCATAAAATAGAAAGCAATATGTTTATCTAGCTCCATCTGTACCATTCCCATACAGCACATATAGAGTTGAACAGACCACACAGAATATTGTGCCATTCCGAAACTGCATACATTTAGGAAATAGTACATCACCATCTCAGGGCTTTGGAAGAACACTTAGCTAATACCTACTTAAATACTGAAGTACACAGACATGTGGCTCTGAAACCAAACCATTTGCCTGGATGCCATTTAATCCCCTCCTATCCAAGATCAGAAGCATTTGAGCCATATTCAGGCTCAAGTATGGCTCTAACATGAAGGAAAAGCAAAGCAGCCTTACTCTGGAGATCAAAGGTCTGGTGTGTCAGCCTCAGGCATGCTGTGTGATAACGCTG
Source organism: Cyanoderma ruficeps (assembly GCA_008694505.1). NCBI lineage: Eukaryota > Metazoa > Chordata > Aves > Passeriformes > Timaliidae > Cyanoderma > Cyanoderma ruficeps. The sequence continues at coordinate 15,132,267 of VZDJ01000782.1, read as the reverse complement.
GAGACAGGTTTCCTAGCTGTGCTCATCCCATCCAGCTCATTTTTCCCACCCACTGCAAAGTCTGTAAGAGTCACAGAAAGGGAGACCTGGTGCTGGCTGACTGGTGGGCTGGTGTAACACCCACAGGCCACCATCAGTGCCCCCACATTTTCCTCCAGAGGAGCCTTGACAATACTCTGCTGGAATCCAGCTCTGGCTCTAGGAACATTCCATATCTGACAGTAACCATCCCATAAAGGCAAAATATGTGTGGCCCACCACAGGGAAAGCTCTGATCTCAAGTCTATTCGGAATTCAGTACTTTTTAGCTGGTCACTTTTTTTAAAAAAACCAAAAACATAAAACCAAAAAAACCCAATAAACCTCATCTCTTTTTTGTCACTGTCACAGAGTTTGAAGCCCACAGTAGGTGTCATTTCTGAGGTACCAGGAAAGAGAATAGGGTGACTGCAACAGGCTTTTAAATAACCAAAATTAACCCCCAAACTAACAAACCATTTAAGACATTCTTTTACCTTGCTATCACTACATGTTATTTAACATGATCCAAACAGAAAATCTACTGAAATTCACAACTAGAAATTTTTCTAACTCACAGTTGGGAAAAATCCCATGTGATTTTGCCAGTCAAAATGACTATGTTTCCTGTCTGCCTGCTCATATGATAGAAAGTCATTATAAATTAAAGAGAAATGTGAAACCCATTAACCTGGATCAGCAAATTCATACTGGTTTGATTGTACACATCTTACATCAACAGTTGTTTAGGAGATGAATTTGACTCATCTCTATGTATATGTCCATGTTTCCTTGTGAACTGACCAAACAAATGAATCCTCACTGACCTGAGCACCTGAGATTTCATCATCCAACACCTGAAGCAGATTTCTTATATGAAACTAGCAATGTACTGGAAGAGAAAAGCTGTTTAAGAACAAAGGAGTTAATAGCTCCTCATGTCTCATACTATGTCCTACAGTTCAGATTCCCAGGGAGTTTATCATGCTTTACATGAGACAGATAAATATTTTAGTGTAATCAATGTGTCTTATTCAGATGAAGATGAAGGTCTGAGATAGACATCCAATTTTCTGTGCTTTTCTAATGCTAGCATCGAAAGTTGACAAATAACTATTACATTCTCTTCAAGGGAAAGGAAATAAAGAGTACCAGAAGTTAAATTTAAAAAACATTAAGAAAAAAAACCAAAAGGGATGGCAATAAAATGAGTTCTCCATATTGTGATAAAACACTCTGCAACTGTAATCTGATTTTTTTCACCTATGAACTGAACTGCTTTTATATGCATAAATTACGTTGCTTGTATAAGAACAAGTGGACAGTCTCAGGCCTGGAAGCCTGAATTAATTTTGATTTCCTCTTTATGGAAGTTTAAAATTCAGGTTTGCTACAAAAACAAAAGACAGAAGCAATTCAGCACCCATGGAAACTAGAGAAGGCAAGGAATTTTATAGAAGCAAAATACCCTAGGTAAATCAAAAGATATTTTCCAATCACTAAACCCTTCAGTTTTTTATGGGAGGTTAGATTTAGTGTTCACGTCTATCTTTTATATTGGTTATTCAAGTAACTTTGCTCAAGAAAAGTTATTAGTTCAGCAAATAAAAAAGATAATAACTCCAACATTATTTCATTTCAACCTCTTTATTTTTAATGCAGCTTTCTGAGCTGGACATGTATTTCTTTCTCTCACTTCTGTTTCATTGGTCTGAAAGGAAGAACAAAGGATAGGACAGACAATAGCCAAAAACACACAGTAGAAAGCATTTTTATCAGCAGGGCACAAGGCTCCTACCTGACACACTGTCTCACTTGTCCACTATTCCGCCAATCCAGAATTTCCTCTAAATTCACCAGTCAGACAGAGGCCAGTTTATGGGATAGACACATTGCTCATACAAATGATACACAAGGAAACTTAACATGAGCAAGAGATGATTTATTCCAAGAGTCTCAGTTCATCAAAACAGCTGCCCAAGCCACATGTTTAAACCTTCTGTCACATGGATACCAAAATAACCATTTTGTAATACCATTTAACTTTTAGGATAACTGAGGGTTGGAAGAAAGTGAAAATGTAAGCTTCTCCTTTTGTGACTTCAAATGCCCTGCTTGACATCTGACTTGATATAGTGGGTGGAAGGACAAGAGAGGAAAGAGGATGGAAAAGATGGAATTTGTTCTCCAAAACTCTTCATTGCCAGAGGCATACTGCTGTCTGCAGCACCTGGACCCAATCCTACCATGAAATAAATAGCTCCTGTCTTCCCACTCTCCCTCTGACTCAGATCCCTTGAGCTGAGCATTTCTCTGCTGTCACTTTGCTGGGGTGGCAGGGAGAGGGATCCTGGCTGGATACAAAACAGGGAGAAGACAGATTAGAGAAAAGAGAGCAAGAAGGGTGTGAGCACAGTCCACCTCCAACTCTCTTCCCTTTTCTCCCTATGGCCAGAGCAGTTGGTCTCTGTATTGCAAAAGTGCATTGCCCTGGGTACACACGGCTCAGAGTAGAACACAGAGCTGCACAGAGCAGGGGACTACATAAACATTATAGCAGCACTGACGCTTAACAAGTTTTACAGTTTTTGACTTCACAATTCAAATATGACCAATGGTACTCAAATAATACAACTTAGTACTTCTATAAGCTATACCATATTATGTCTTTGGGAAGGATTCTGCAGTGATATCTCTCTGCTATTTGGTCAGTGGTAAAAAAGTGCTTGATGATTAAATTGGCCTATTTTCCCCTTCATACCTTTTTTTATGTTATCTCTGATCATGTCAGACAAGCTTTGTGCCTGCTTACTTAGTAGTTATCCCTTCACCTGTACTCCCCGACTATCTAACAAAATTAAACTAAAGCTTGCTTCTCCTATACTTCTCTCCTTTGGTTCCTTTTTATCAGCTTCTCAAAAACTCCTTGACATGCTCATTTTTCCCCTATTTCCAGGCAGTTTGGCTTTTATTCTCATTCTTAGAAAATTATCTCTTTTCCTGTTCAGGCTCCATTTATCAGGTTTTACTACCTGGTTGACTCAAGTGATGATGAGCTGCAAATTCCCTTCATAATGTGTTTCCACAACACCTGCACAATTCACTCAACTGTGCAAAACCAAGGAATCCTGGGAACTTATGCATCCCTTATGACAACTGAACGGTAGCCTTTATCCTCATATAATGACTTCCCTCTGAAAGCAGAAGGAAGACTGAAGAATGTCAGTTCAAGAAAAATTAATTGAATCGCTTATGTTCAGAAGCAGTCTGAAACTGAAAGGGAACTGGGGAGACACCAGAATGAAAGGAATCCTGAATTCCAGTGTCTAGCAGAAACACACTGTTCTCTTTTCTCCCTACAGTCTCCATACATTATTCTGTGCAACAGATGGACATATGTTCATTGCAATATTTTATTCTCTTTTTGTTTGGTTAATGTGGAGCCCTAGATTTTCTTTACTTCATACATTCACCTTCAGACCCAGGCCAGACTTATAGTTCCATTTCTACCAGATTTCTCGTTTATGTTACATATTTTGTAACTACAGCATTCACAGAATATACAGGTTACATTATCCAACTTTGAGGTACCCATCTCTACCATCCTCTCAAATTCTAGATATTTGTGGTTTATAGAAAAGGAACCAAGGAGATGAAGCCTTCCTTGCATTTGTGGAAAGTCAGTTTAAGTGGCTCGTTCTGGGCTCCACTGCCAGCAGCCCAAGTCACCTAGACTCTTAACAGTCCGGAGCTCTTGACTTAAAGCTCTTCAGCTACATTTTCTCCCCCTCAAATGGTATCTCAAAGGACTTGGGCCCAAATCCGTTTGAAATTATGCTTAGCTCAGCTACTCTTAATTATTCCTCTGGCTTTTAGAGGCTGTTCTTTGTTCAACTGCTCTCTTAATGCTACTATTTACTAATCTTTCCTGATCGTCTGACAATGCTTGTGCAGGAATAACGTTCCTCAATGGAAACGCAAACATTCCAAATGAACTTGCTCCAGAAAACCAGTCTTTTGATTTCTTCAATTACTGATGAATATCCTGAACATAAAATTTAAGAGCATATTGGGTTAATACTACCTTTGGACTAATTAAGAGACAGAGAAAAGATCCCCTACTTTGGCACACTCATAGGGTCAAGACCAGTTTCATTAATAATTTGAACAAAGGCGGCTCTTTGGATCAAGAACTTCCCATACAGTGTATCAGTTCATGTACTAGATACTGAAACTTCACCTTTGAAGGGAAGGATGAATAAAGTAGAAAAGGAACATCTGGATCCAGGTGTTATCTGATGCCTTCACAGACAACTCTCATATTTCATTGGCAATTACAGTTGTAAAACAACTCCTCTACCATCTTCTAGAGCACAGATGTACTACTGATGCTAAAACCCAATCACTGTAAAATTAATTGCAGTGCAGAACATCGACCTACAATGTTCTGTATTAGTTTATCACAATAGGCACAATAAAAAATATAATGCTAAGACTAATTTGTGTAACTACAGTAATTAATCAAACACAACAAAAAGACAAACATGAGCATTAACCTGGTTGAAAGAGAGAGAAGAAAAATATGGATTATATTTTGTAACCAAACCAATATCCAAAGATAAAGTCCACATAAGGGGAGAGAACTGTGAAAGAAAATGCTCAGTGGCTTCTTTTAAATGCAAAAGTTTTGCTCTTTTTCATTGAAGCCAAACCAAATTGTTTTCATAGTACAATGTTTCAGAAATAATCCAGTTTCTAGCAGGTGACAGCCATCAGGTTAGGGACTGAAGCAGTCTGCCAAACTAGCAGAAATGTTCAGGCCATACACTACCCCAAGACCTCAGTTTGATCACCCCTAGTCATTTTTTCAAGGGAACAAAATATTTTGAGACCTAGTCTTTCGCAGCAACATTTCATGATGGGATACCTCCAAGTTATTTTAGAGACAGGTCATAGTGACTTTGCCCTTCTGTCTCTTTCCTTTATTAAGGCCTTTGAAAGAAGAGGACAGACACTCATTATCAAATTTAGCTTTTTTTGGTCTTCCCATACCTCCAAAAGCAAGAATACACCTGGTAAACTGGAGACATTACAATTCCTCTGAAACCTTTATGCTCGTTTAGGTGCTTGCTTCACAGCACTGTCATCATTACAAACTTCCAATTTAAAGTTCTCTTCAGTCACCAATATAAATGCTCTAAAGTGTTCCTCCTCCAAAGCCATGGGCACTAGGCAAGAAAATAGAAGGGCACTGGGACAAAGATATTCTCCATGGGCATCCTGAGATGCTAGAATTGTAAAATGATTGTGTAAAACTCACAAGGTTTCATCTGTCTCATAACACCTTTAAAAAAGGGTTAAGGAGTACTAACAGAGAAAGCTTGAACATGACATTTCTTCTTACTTTCCCCCATTTGCAGGCAGCCAAAGGATTTTTATTTCTAACGGTGTTATTATACCAACTTTCTCAAAAAATAAATTCCCTTTTAAAAAAGCCACAAAACCTTTGTAGAGCACAGAAGACTGCTATATATATATATCTGCCAGCATGCACATTGCTACCTCAAAGATTTCTTTTTCTATTCAGTGCATTGTGCTTCTGACACATACTTTCTATAAATAGACATTTTTCTGGTAGTCTCCCTTTACAGTTATCTTGATATCACCACTGAATGTGGTGCATTTCCCAGAGCCTGGACTTGGTGGTTTCTATTTTTTTTTCATTTTTTTCCTCCCTCTCTCTCATTTTTTTTTCTTTTTTTTTTTTAATTTTATGTACCAAGCAGCTTTGCCTTACAGGGGTTCTATCCATGTATAACATGATGTGTGAAGAGCTTTATAACATACAGTTTTAGTCATGATTAAATCAGGGGAGACAAGAGAATATGCAAAACAGAGATAACAGTAAATTTGCTTAGGTGTCTCTGACCACATAAAGGGATGCTTGCTTATACTCAAGGAATTTTGTGCCACTATATAAGACTGAAACTGTATTACAAGCTTGTCCTGGTTGCAGAGAGGGGGCAGAGCGTGTGTTTCTTTCTCCATTGCTGTTTTGCTTTCAGTAAATTGTTATCTCAACCCATAGTCTCTACATTTGTCCCTCTCTTGCCAGAAGGAGCAGGGTAAAGAGAAGTGGCTTATTTGGAATTTCATTTCTGGCCTGCGTTAACTACCACAAAGCTGTTGATTTTCAGAAAGTAGGATATTCTCTTTTCTCCAGTGGCATATTTTTGGAAGTAATATGTAACAAGGAAGTACTAATATCTGACTCTGTGTGTTTCTACACTAGGATTATATTTCAGTAAATCTTAGACCTTATTAAAGAGTAGTAGTTTTCTGTAAGGCAAAATTAATATCATAAAAGGGAACCAATTGTGGCTGCAAGTGTTTTTGACAGCTCAAAAAAAAAAAGGAGAAAAGTTGATCAGTTTGAAAAAAGAGCACAAACTTCACAAAAGCTTAAAAAATTATAATATCACCAACTTGACCAATCACAATGTCATGGTGACCTCCAAAAAGTCATGCTCAACTGTGACAAATCATTATACAGTCACTAGTACTTAGCACAGAACTGTTTAGTTTGTAAATTAGGATGTCTAGGAATCTTATTTTTGAAAACAGTTTATCCATCAAAAACAACAAATGGCCGATTCAGAGTTTTTGCAAGAATAATTGTCAAGTCCAGTTCAGGAATAATTTGGTTGAATAGAAACGCAGTGCTGTGGAGATTCCTTCTGATATCCTTTCATGTAACATTTACAAAACTCACAGAATTAAACTGAGAAACTGACTCTGCCCTCTCTTACCTGGCATATATCCCTGCCATGAAACACATGGTATTCCTATGTTGAGATCCCTCTAGTTCATTTTGAATCAAATATTTCTCAAATCCATGAGGAGAACATGGGGTTTTAATCTCCATTTATCTGAGTAAACTATCATTCTGGTCTGTGTTCTGACTTATACAACAAAAATGTGTGAACCAAGCTGATCTGCTGTTTATCGGAGTGTCCTTCAATGCTGGCTACAAGGGAGGGCACAACACTGCTCCTGCCACTGCAGTAAGGGTGTACTCATTCCATTTTATTTAAAACTCACAGATTTAATTTTGTTTCATGAGGAATTGAGCCATTTGACTTTTCAAGAAGAAGGAATTCCTCAACCTATTACATATGTACACAGCTGCTGAGTGCAATCCCGAGAACAATCATGACTCAGAGACTTTATTCTGTTAAAGGGTAGATGAGAACAATCTGAATTTTGGAAGTGTTTTCCTTATGAGTGGTTATTTAAGGAAATAAGGTAAGCTCTGAGAATCAACCTCCTGCTACCCTTCTTTCAGATTCAATCCAGGCAATTTTTATGTGATTGAAAAGCTTATGAGTTTACTGGCCCATGTAGCATCTAGCACAAAAAATAAGTTATCAATAGTCATACAGTAGATGCTTCTAGGATTCTGATGCTGCTGTCCATCAGCAATGTCATAAAGGACTTTAACTTGTTTTACTGTCAAATTTTAAGTCTCTCCTCCTCAAAAAGGTACAAGTTTGCTTTCACTGAAAACTAGCTGTTCTCTGGAGTTACTAAGATCTGAACATTTATTTAAAAATACTTAAGTAGCCCCTTTTTGTTGTGCAGTGCCAGAGCCTCATTAGATAAACATTTGCTCGGGAAGGCTCTACATGATGAGGCAAGAAAAGACAGTCTCAGAAGAGAATAAATAGCAGTTGGCTTAGCTGGAGAAGGGGAACAAAAGGTGTCCCTGGGATATCCTCAAATAAGTGGATGTTAAAAGGCAATGTTAAAAGGACTTGCACAACAATGGCTTTTAAGGGTTAAGTAGTCAGGAGGGAAGGTAGCCTTGCTAAGCATTAAAATTTGTGATGCTCTGGAATGGAAGGTTAACATCTTATTTGGAATCAAATTTCAGGAGAGGTCAGAAAATGCATATCTTGGAAGCAGAGTCCCAGAAAAGTGAAAGGAAAAAAGAAACTATCTAAAACCATTAAAAATAAGTTTTTAGACAAACCATAGAGCCTGTACGCTTCAGATCAGAATGTTTTGCTGCAACACGTAAAATATTGTGTCTTAACCATCAGAATATTTGACTCTTCTAAATCAAGAAACTGAGCAGAATAAAGAACACATCTGTCTGTCTCCAAAGCAACAGGCTGCCATGCAGAAAGTCCCTTGTTCCATGATATCCTGTAAGCAGGTTTTCTGAAGATTATAGCCAGTTTTAAATAGATTTTAAGCTGTGGAGCTCCTGGTGATACAAGAGAGATCATTATAAATTTTCAGAAAGATAAACGAAGCATACAGGAAGGAGAGATTTCCCAAACATCACAGAATCGCTGTATGGCAAGAAACCAAACTTCTCTGCATTGCAGCCAAGTGCCCTACTTTGAAACCATACTGTTTGACAAGAACAGGATCTGCTTTGTTTAAACAGTTCCAGCCTTTCATTAGGTCACTTACACCCCTCACAAGGCTCCCACGGCTTTACAGATTAGAACAAAAGTTGTGAATGTAAATCAAAATTTTGCTGACCATATTATTGCTATGCAGGGAGCCATTATTTGCTTCAAAAGTTAAGCACAAAGGAGTTTTGTCACGGATTCACAGTCTTAGGAGACCACTTCCTCTACAGTGCACTTCTTGGTACAGAACAAGTGCTCCACGGTTATGTGCAGTCCCTTCACAGCTGCTGTAAAGTTTTCCTTGCCTATAAAATTATTCCAGAAAAAAACTCACTTATTTACATGTGTATTCAGAAAACAAATGCAAAATGGAACCAAAGAATTCTGTGAAGTGCTACAAGGACCACAGATGTAGTCTACTCCCCATTATGCTGTCTAAACTCATGCCTTTAACTCTTGAGTGTCCTCACCCCAAACAGCCTCAAGTAAATGTGTAGAAAACATGCCAAATCCGCTCTTGGTGTAGTTCCACAGTCCATTGGAAGCTCCTCCTCGCTTTTAGTGCAACGTAGTGCTTAACCACGTTCATCTTGATAAAATTTCAATTAAATTCTAATGAATGCTGTTAGAAAGTGTTTGGTTGTGGGTGCTGTTTCTTTTGTTCTTTTTTTTTTAATAAAAACACTATAAATATTCATTACCACCCACACCACCACTCTATTCTCAGAGAAAGAAGGAAGGAATTGCTTGGATATTTCCGGTAGGCAGCTATCCACAAGGCTGAAGTGTCATTTAACATAAATTAAATTTGCAGAGCTAGCTGTGCTGTCTTGAACAAGACATACTGTGAAAAACAGCAAGCACATAGCAGTGGATATAACTGGTATACAGTTAAATCCAATTAATGGCCAGTATCAATAAAATTACTAATCCTTATTCTGGGAGTTAGTCAGTGAAACCTGAGAGACAGCACCACTGATTTGCTCTGTCATAGCACTGCCTTGTCTCCCTATGAGGAATCTCAACAGTTTAGTCCTACAGCTTATTAGGAGCTGTAAAAATTGCAGGTAAAATGAGAACTGGAAAGCTAAAATGATGATTCATCTACTCCTTTATTTTCCAAACTGAGGAAACAGCTGGGGATGGGGAAGGTGGGAATAAAACAAAAAAAACCCACTAACACAAAACCAGACAAATCAACACTGGCTCTCTGAAGCACACCAGAAAGCAACACTTTTAATCCTAGGGAACCATCATTCTCAAAAGGAGGGGCGGGGAAGGGAAATCTACTGCACATTTGCAAAGATCAGGTGCCTTTGGTGCAGAAAGCCTTTGACTACAAATAGGCTCCCCAGGACCCTGACCTTAGGATGCAGAGTCTTTTCAGGGCTCAGCTCCTACTGAGACAGCTGAGGCTTATGTTGCAGTGCCTGAAAAGAGACTGAAATGCAGTTTGTACTGAGATGGGCAGCAGGATTCAAACAACCAGTAACAGGACCCAGGAACAGTCCCTGGAAAGTTTGTGCCCACCTTCAGTTTCACTCATTGTCATTGCAAAGCAATGCTACAAAGAAACATTTTAGATTGAAAAATTTTCTGAACAGAGTAAAAACCTTTCAAATGGCAAGTAGGGTGTCTTTCACACTGTCCTCACATAGTGTGGGCTGGGACAGCCAAATCCTATTCAAAACTGTTGTCTGGAAATGCTAAAAATAATAATAATAAAAAAACTAACAACAAACATTCCCAAAGCCACACAGAAAAACAAAACATGCAGTAGGGACAACTCAGCCCACCTGAGGGGTGGGCATAGAATGTCAGAACAGAGAGCCAAGTTTATTTCCATCTTCCTCTGCATAAAATCAATCTGCTAATTTGAGTGGATTCCCTACCAAGCTAGCGTGACAGGTAATGAAGATCCCTCTCATGTCCCTCCAAGCCTTGTAGCATAATATCATGGAGACTACATGTTTTCTGGCTGGCCTGGATCTCAGCAGAGGTTCAGTGATCTGAACCACAGCAAAATGCAAGAGAAGCAGCGTTCTTTAGTAGAATTGAGTATCCCCAGTAGTGATTTCTTAACATCTATTGGGAGCAGTAGCCTGAGAACCTTAACCTCTCCCATCCCACACTACTACCTTCAAATTATAGAGAGCAAAAGGCAGACAAAAATCACCCAGGTTATCATAAGAGAAATTACAAATTATTAATGATTCTTTCAAAGCCTAACTACCATTTTTTAAACACAGAATGCCTCAGGTGAGGTAGAAGCAACATCTAATATGGTAGAAAACAGCTACATTCCCAATGGAAAGAAAAACTGGAAAAGTCAATAATACAATAATAATACAATAATTCTATAGCAGTACATCCACATCCCACTTCAACGAGTTATCAAAATCAGCTAGACCATTCTAAGCCACTGGAGAAGCATGGTTTAAGCTAGGAACATATGCAATTCCAATGCAGAAGGAATTAAGGTTGAGCATATGGAGTTTCAACAACAATCCTTTCATTTACAAGTTCCAGAGTCTTTACCCCCACGAGGGCATTGCTGAGTTAATATTGTGCAAAAGTGATGGATGTAAAGGTTACCTCTCTTTTTACAGACATGTGAAGCACACACATAATGTCACACAAAATCCTGAGCAAATGGATGCTTAAAGCCATTCTAATGAAAGAAAATAAGAATAAATGTCAGCCAACAGAAAATATCTATTTTGCCTTTTAGGTGCACTTGATGCTCTGCTTCATCCTCTGCACAAATTCTGAACAAGCCATCAAAAGGCAAGGATTATTTTCTTTAATCACCAGCTCTTGCCTGTTGGCAGCAGTTCCAGTCTACAGGATTTCAGAGAATTTCTTTTATGCAGACATGGATTTACTGAGGAATATAGATCTGGCCCTTTCCCTCACCCCTACTCATTGGTCCTGCTTGGCGCTGTGCACGCATGTTTCCGTGCCACAGTGAAACTACAGCTGTCTCCTCACTCGCCTCATTTCATCAAAAATCAAAAAACACTTTTCCCAGAATCTAATGCCCCCTAGTGAGGAATAACAGGGGGTAACAGAGCGCTACCTTCATACACTTAAACAGTTAAATCCATCCTGGACACTAGAAGTGATAACCATGTGATAACCAAGTGATTGCCATGGAGCTCTCACATTTATTTTTCTAACAAGATTGACCTCTGCTATTTGTCTAAAACCTGAGCTGCAAGAACTCCTGTAGGTATTTAATCTGCCTTGGTGTCATGTAGATATGAATTATCTCCTCAATATCTCCCACTCTTTATGCCACTTTTTAAAAGTTTTATCTAAAAAAAAGGAAGCAGAATACAACCACAAAAGGAAACAAAACCTTCAGACTAAATGTTGAGGGGTTTTAGAGACTGCTTTTGGAAATGCAGTTGATGTTCTGAGGATTTTTCTCAATTAAACATCCAGTACTTAGTTGTCTACAGGAAGATATATGATCTGTTCACCAATTACTATGAAAGATCCTACGCAGATTAGTACCATATTTCTGTCATAAAACATCATGTAGTTTTAGAGTTAAGTACAGGAAAAAGGAGAATAAAGCCTTGAAGTTGGGCACATTCTACAAGGAATGGTAGAAGAAAATATAATCAATCTTGTTACAGCAGTTGAAAAAGGCAGAGGTTTGCCTTTAAGTGAGTGTTTGTTGCTTGATTTGTTTTAGTTTTTTCTGTTTTAGAGATTGATTTTGGAAAAGTGACATGAGTCCATTCTTTAGGAAGCTTCATATTAGGGTAGCCCTGCCTTTTGCTGCACCCTGCCTGCCAATTGTCTCCCCTGCCTCACAGAACCACTGCTCACAAGTAGCAGCTCCCATTTTTCCCACTGGTTGTGACTGTCACCTGTCATTTTGTGACAGCAGTAGCTGGCACGGGATGGGTTTTGCTCTCTCTTACTGAAGGACAAGGCCAGAAGGGGCGTGGAAAGACAAACAGTGCCTGATGCTGCAGCTGCTCTTGCTACCATCTGAAGGCCACAGTTCCTTTATAGGTGACAGACCCAGCAAAGAAAGCACAGCCTTTCTCAAGGCAACGAAAGGCCCTTGGATCATTTTCTTCAACCATGACTTCTCCAGGCTGCAGTAGCCTTTACAAGCATTGAAGTGGTTTCACAATGCTCTGAAGACTGGTGTCTGCAGTTTATTGTTATGAACCATATCATGTGCAAATATTTCTGGAGATGATAATGCTAATAATAACAATAATCATAAATAACCAAAGATGCATCAAGACAGCAACAATCAATACCAGCATTTTCCACATCAGCTTTTCTGGGAAGAGATTTTTTTCCTGTAAAATCCAGTTTTTAACTTTTAAAGTTTGCCACCTACTAAAAGCTGTAACAAAGCAAGGATTTTGAAGCTAGGTTAAATCATGCCCTGTGATGTTACCTTTTTTTTTGCTAGCTGCCTATATTTTAAGCTGACTTTTGTGGCTCACTTTTATAATATGGCTTCATATCTCAGAAATATATAAATAAATTTCACTGATCCCTATGAAAGCTTAAAACATCAATTCTTAGTTGATGTTTATGTACATTACATAATTAATAAATTCAGATATGTAACAATCTCGTTCACCCTTTCTCCACAATTTTTGAAAGAGCTCAGGCATATTTCATCTATTTAAGTAGCACAGTATTAGTAGCACAAAGGTTTACTTGTATTGTTTTTAGAAAATAATTCTTACCTCCCTAACAGCACTCTCCAAAAGATATTGATGTAATAATTTCCTACAATCACAGTACTAAAAAGGAAAAAAAAAATGTACCATAGTCCAAATTCTTCCACATTCAGGGAAAAGAGGCATACTATAATTTAGTTTTCCTTACTTAAAGGACCTTTCCAGGCAGCACTTACCCCCAGCGACATATTGAGGTTTTTTTCCCTGAGGGCCATTTCTGCAGCTCATTTGACCATTCATTTTGTTTACTGCAGCTTCTCTGTGATATTTTTCATTTAAAAAAAAAAAAAAATCCTTACAGGTCTCTTTCTGGCCAGGATTTCAGTGCCCTATGTTTGACAATATATCTAGAACAAAGTGACTCAAACCGCTAAAAAACAGTTTAACCTCTTTATGAGCAGCCATGACACCACCTTTGGGAAGGGTTTACCCAGGACACAGAGAACAGAGGAAGCTGCTCCTACTTGAAGCACCTGCTGTAAAATTTGAAGAGATTTGTTTCAGGCAGTCTTGTTTAGGATACTACCAGCCTTTTCCACATGGCTTTTGATGGATTATCACGATTTGGCAGTCTACAAGTAGTAACCACTCAAAACCCAGTTTTGAGATGAGACTGAGAATCTGAAACAAAATTTAAACATTAAAAAACCCCCAAACCAACAAACCACAGAGTAGAAGGACTGACAGGTAACTTATAACTGAGATGCTGTCCTTAAAGAATGAGTCAACAGTTTCAGTATGCACACAGCTTTTCTTTCTCCAAGTTATTTTTGCTCATTCTCTGAAATGGAAAAAATGTCTCTACTACAGCTTCAACATATCTGAAAGCTTTTGCACTTCCTTGCACTAATGTAACCATATAAATTAGATCTCCATTTTTCAGCAGCATTAATGAATTTTTGTTGGTGTTTGGCAAAAATCACAAGAAATTTTTTTTTTTTTTATGAAAAGCATCAGTTAAGCTTTGGGCAGCAGAGGTATTTGTTTTCGAGTCTTTTTAAACACAGTAAAAGTTGCTTTGAAAAGTAGTGTGATATTTTCAGAAAGACAAAGCACATAGTGCAGCTGAAGGCTCTGAAAAACAAATAATTCATGTTTTCATGGCTTCTGCAGGAAGCTAGTGTGTGAGCATCTCCCAAAGACTGATAAGCTCCAGAGACTGATGGTCCCATTGAATCTGCAAGGGCTGAAGAAATCAGGCCACAAGGCTCAGCTCAAACTTTTCAAGGCCAATAGCATGCAGCAGCAGCAGCAAGGAGCTGTGAAAACCAGACCAGGTGGAGATAAAGCCACAGGGATATTTGTGCCTGCTGGCAACAAGGTCTCTGGAATCTGGCAGCCTCTGGGCTTCCAGCTTGGATTAGCCCACAATAGAGAGAAGATGTGAGTGAGTTAACAGTTACCTACTAATTATTGTCTAATGAGCAAAGACATTCTTAATTATGCTGGTGCTCTGTGATTTGCATGCCCATACAAATGGGAAACAAGAAATTCACATTGCATACAGTAATAACACATTGATGTCTTTATAAGGAGAGACTTTGATCAGATATTTGCCACTGGTGCTTTTATAAATGCATTTATAGGTGTACCTGGAGACTTCTATTTTGGTGTAGCACATGTATTTAGTCTCCAAAAATACTCTCTTAAGTAATTATTATTGCTAATACATTGCATCCCAAAACCTCACTGCTTTCAAGTCCATTTCACTGTCCATTTCAGAAGCACACAGGGCCAGCATTTTTCATTTTCTCCCTGCCCCCTTTAAGCCAGCAATGACTTTATGCTTCCACAACAAAATACCAATACTTGCTCCAAAAAGGAACAAGTCCTACTTGAATTCTCTAATTTGAGAATAATTACTGGATGCTTCCACATCTTACTTTTATATACATCCACATAATTCTAATTTGTTTCATATCTGCTGTCAGCACATATGTTGCTTCAATAAATTCACATTGCATACAAGCTCCATGTCATGCATGAATGTAAGCAAAGACTGTCTCACTTAGCACTTCCAATCTAACTCAACAGAAAATACAGCAGGCAACCTGCTTTCCATAGCACCATGCTGATTGGCATTAGCTGTGCTAACATTGCTGTCTGATTGCATCCCAAATCAGTCTCAATCATCTTGTCTAGTGGTGGTGTCCAGGCAACCAGCCCAGTTACCGAGGTTATTTTGTCTACTTTGTTTAAGTCCTGATGAGATCTTCCCATTTCCTGGAACTTCTCCAGACTTGCAAGACTTTTATATAAAAGTAAATCGCAACCAATATTATTTTTTTTAGCAGTTCTTAGTAGAATTTTTCTGTGAATATTCTGAAAAGTTTTCATAATAGTAAATTAAAAGTCCTCACAGAACTGTGAAGATCTCAGTTTGATATACATTAATAGGCATCTACCCTTACCCCTGAATAGTATAAATATGAATATTACATATGCAACAAACTGGTAAATATGGTTGTGGCAGTTTGTTGTGTTACTATCTGCAGCTCTTCATTCTGTGTTTTACTCCTGGCAGTTGCAGTCCTCATAGCAGGAGTTTAAAAAACTCAAAAAACCAGAAGCAGCATCCAGAGCCCAGCTGTCACAGTTCACAGCATATTGTCTGCAGCTGACATCCATTTACACTGAAACTGAAGTGCAACAGGGGAGTCACAACTACACAAGTTTCTCCACTTACACTGGAGAGGGCATGGGAATTGCTGGAGGAACACAACTACTAAGGATGTTTATTTTGAGAGACATCTGATTTGCAAGACTTAATAGAGAAATGGTGTTTTGAAAGCATTAGCTGCCACATGTGGCCAAATAGCTTTTTGGTCCCCTTTTGCTCCCTGGAAGTTGTGTTATAAGTTGTTAGCTGTTTAGATTTGGATATTTTGTTAATTTAAGTTTGTCTTATTGCAAACGTTGTCAGTCAAACACTTTTTTTCTTACTTTAAAATTTAAAGTCGGTGTTTTGACTTTAATAGAGAATCAAAGTATTATTACAAAAGAGTCTGGAAATCTTAAATTTTTTTTCTATATCCCATATTGGCCTGAGGAATTAAAACAGGCAAGTTAAAATATCAAACTCTTAGAGGAACTTCAATGATTTCTTTAATACTACAGGTGAACTATGTATTCAAAAACTCAAACACCTTTCCTCTGCCTTAAAAAAGAGCATCCCTAAGCAATGCAAATTGCTAGCACATGCTTTAGTTACAGCTGCTTTTTTTTTTCTTCTGTCCAAAATTTGTGGCAGGCTGCTGAAAACCCTGGCAAGAATTACATTTGTTTCTGTTTGTACAAGTTATTTCTCAATGACAGATAACACTACATGAAAGAAAGAGAAAAATTATAAACTAGAGACAGACAGTCCCAGTGTCACTCGAATATTTTGTGATTTTAGCACCTGTATCCTCTTGGATGAGCAATTAGTCTTCCAGTTGGATTTGATGATCTTAAAGGTCTTTTCCAACTGTAGTGGGCTGACCCTAGCTGTATGCCAGACCCACCAAAGTCTCTCTATCACTCTCCTCCATAGCAGGATGGGAGACAAAATAAAAGATTCATGACTTAAGGACCAGGAAAGATCACCCACCAAATATTGTTGCAGGCAAAGCAGACTCAAATTTGGAATATTAACTGAATTTGTTACTGACAACATCAGAGCAAGGTAATAAGAAGTAAAATAAACCCTTAAAAACAGCTTTTACCTCCACCCCTTCTCGGTTCTACCTTCCCCCCTCCAGCAGTGCAGGGAGAAGGGGAATGGGGATTATGGTCAATTCATTCCATGTTGATTCTCCCACTGCACAGGCAGACTAGTCCTTCTCCTGCTTCAGCATGGGATCCTCCCCACAGGAGACAGTTCTCAATTAACTCCTCCCAGTGTGAGTCCATCTCATCAGCAACAGTTCTCCACAAACTGCTCCAACATGGATCACTTTTCCATGGGGTGCAGTCTTTTAGGCACAGCCTGCTCCAGCATGGGACCCCCAAGGGGTCACAAGTCCTTCCAGGAAACCTGCTCCAGGTGTGGGCTCCTCTCTCCACATGTCTGCAGATCCCTGCCAGGACCCTGCTCCAGCATGGGCTTCCTTCCCATGGGGTTACAGCCTCCTCTCAGGCATCCACCTGCTCTAGCATGGGCTCCTCCATGGGCTGCAGGGGCTCAGCTGCACCACAACCTGCAGAGGAATCTCAGCTCCAGGGCCTGGACCATCTTCTACCCCCTTCTCCTCCACTGACATTTATCTGCAGAATTGTTCCATGAAGGAAGCTTCTGGCAGCTTTTCACAGAAATCATCCCTGTACCTCCTCCAGCTACAAAAGCTTGGCCACGCAAACTCAATATACCACCCATTTCTACCTTTGAAATAACAGGTAGATTTCTTTTTTAAGTAGGACTTTTAAAACACTGACCTTTATTTTTAGGACTGTATTTTTCAATACTTGTATTGTCAGTGTTCCCCTTTTACTACAGAAAGATGAATAGTTTAGCAAGTTGGACTCTGAGCTACAGTTCAGAAGATCCAAGAATGAACTCCCCAAATTATCACCCATTATTCAATGAGACCTTGAAGTCACTAAGAGAAGTCACTAAGGGAATAAAAGTCTAGAAAGATGTAGACAACAGACACCTGCACCTCTGGCTCTAGGCTATAAAGACAGGTTAAATACCTCAAGAAATGTTTAAAGTTCAGTAAATATCAGTTTAGAAGTTCAGAAATATCCAAAGCCAATCTAGTGGAAAAAAGAAAAAAAAGGAGCACAGTTCATAATCCTATTTAAGCAGTGAATTAATCAACACTGCTTCTCATCCACACAATTGCCTCTATTTTAGAGGAGTAATGCCTTGCGTTATCTTTTTATTGAATAAACTTTGGTTAGTTTTCTCAGAGTTAATTTTCTAAGAGACTTAAGTATATGTAAGTGCTAGGGAAAAAATAAAGTGGTCACAGTGTTCTCTTCACATCATCATTCATGCAGGAAATATTTTTGAAACATAAGGGTCAGCCCCTAGGCACTGAAAAAGACAGTCAAGAGGTTTAGGAGCCACTGTGCATAAGTAACATCCATAGAACTTGCAAGCAGGACACAGAGATTATTCCTTGATGGGCAAGCTGCAGCACATTGTTTTGCATGAGGCAATGGCAGCCTGCCTTTGCTGTGCACCTATGTGCAATGAAACGGGAATAAGCACTTTCATTCTGTTCTCTTCTGCCTCATGGGGCACAAAGGAAGAACTGTCAAATCACACGTTCTGTCACAGCAGTGTGACATCATTTTCCCTCCGAAGCATCAGAAAACCTATCGTAATAGCAAAAATCTTGACAAAAGAATTAAACGAAACAAAGTTTTTTAAAAAAGGACTCCTAATCTTTTTCTTCTGAGAGAGAAAAACTAGATAACAAAGATAAAGCTACAATAGTTAATTTCAGGAAGCTTGTTGTAAGAACAGGTGCAGCATTCCAGAGTATTTGGAATCAATTTAATTCTTTCCACTCCCCTCCTTTAGAGGAAGGAGGGACAAAAAAGAGCATCTCTGTAGTCTTCTTATCTAGAGAAGAACAATATTCATACTTTCTCTTTCTTCAGATAGAAAGAGGGAAAAATATTACATAAATGTGGACTTCAAACCTAAGGCCACTATGACATTAACTAAAACATTTACCCTTGGTGAGAAATATCTGGTGTTACAGGAGAAAATTAGAATAATTGAGGAACATTTCAGGAACATGACAGCTGGATTTCTGCAACCTCATCTACAGGGTGCTCTGCAATCACCTTATTCATGTGTTTACTGATTTCTTATCATTAGTAGCTAAAAAAGTCTGAGCACCTTCTGTTCGTTTTACATTTATTCATAACAGAGTCACTGTTTTTCTGATATGAATGTTTTCAGCAGTTTATAAAAAGCCAGGACAGCCATTCAGTTAAAGAATTATAATCCCTTTTCTTAAACTGAATAACCAGTGCTCAAATCTCCTAAACATATGGGGACCAGACACTGAGCTCAGAGGTACTAAATAATGAGATGTCATGCATTTTCTATCTCCCAGGATCACACTGAAAGTCATAAACTTTCATCATTCTGTACAGTTGAACTCCTCACCCAGGACACCACTGAGGACAGCAGCACTGTCTGGTTTTGCACCAATCAAGACATAATCAGCATTTGCACCACTCTTACCATGCTTTTGGTTTTAGCTAGATTTAAGGATTAGCCCTGCTCTCATATTTTCAACAATTTCCTTAAATTGTTTAGTTTAATATAATCTACAACCTGTTCATAATCAGCATTGCTGGAGGCAGAACCAAATTCTGGACGTGGACAGCACTAAAATGCAGAGGATTTGTAACTCAGCAGTAACGAAGGCCCTCCGTTTTGTAGTGCCACTTACAGTGTGAGGTTGCAGAGAACAGGCAGCTGAGAGTTTCAGAAACATTGACAGTAAACAAACAAAACTGCTTAGGAGAATGAACAGAAATATATTTTGATGAAGTCTGTTTTGACATTTGTTAAGGCAACTTATTGGGTCCCAGCGGGAAAGCAAAATGAGGAAATATGTATACTTGAACCTGACTTCCAGGCCTTTTCGTCAGTTCTATATCCCAGTTTCAAGGGGGTTTTACCTGATTTCAGGCTACTTTTTTTTTTTGCCTGATTTCTCCCAACTAAAAATATTCTGTGATCCTGTGTGTGAATTTGAAATATTTCACAGCATATTTTAATAAAAATATCATTAATTAGTCTTAGGAAAATAGCTCTACAATACAGTATCCATACAGCATATTGTAGTAACCATTTCAAGTTTTTCTTTAAGGTTCTAAGAATTTGAAAGGCTTTTACTTAAAGAAAAAAAAAACCAAAACATGAGATGTAAAAGCTCCATTTACCTCTAGCTTGAACAAAAGAAAATAAACCACATATACACCACAAGAATTAACAGAAAGACCATCACATACCTCTTTTCATTCCATCTAACCTGAAAGCTTTGCAGCATTAGCGGGGATCCCACCACAAAAAGGCAAAATCATCAGGCCAAGGGAAAGCAGAAGCCTAGTTCTGCCACACCACAGAAAGAGGAAATTCTCTACCCCTTTCCCCCCATGAACAAGACCAGGAGATAAAAGCATGACCACCTGAATAAGATCCCAGCCACCTACTTAAGAAGAACAAGAGGTTGTGGGGAGAGAAAACTTTCTTTTTCATGTTTTCATTTTCTCACCTGAATGTTATTTACATTTAATACAACCAGCTGTGACTCTTCCCATATGATAGGCTTCACCTTATTCCCTTTCAGGCTGAGGGCAGGTTATTCAAACTAAAACACCATCCCAGTGCAATTAAAGCCCATGTACCTGGCACAAAGAATAAAACAGATTGCAGGGGAATATGAGGGCTTAGTGAAGACTCAGGAAGAAGTGTGCCATAATTTCTATTAACCAGACTGAAAAGTACTGATTTCTCTATGTTGCTAATTTTTGTTCTAAAATTCCATATTTATGAATTTTGAGTAACTAGAACGTGAACCCACAACACCTTTGTATATTTGAAGTAGTAAAACTTCTCTATTTACTTTAAAGATTTTTTCACCTCTTAGACAGACATCAAGGCTAGACATGTAGATCAATAAACCTATTTTTCTTCAGTCTTTAAAGCAATGATGTAAGTGCAGAAAAGACAGTTTTGTTTCTCATTTAAAATTACAAAGATATCTAAGGATGACATTTGTCTTTTCTTTAAGAATACAGAAATCATACTAATGCAGATTTCCTGACAATTTCAACTTATCCAGGGATTTAGTCAATGAGTAATTCAAGTATTTGAATTAAAGCATGTTGTTCTGAAGAACAGTGAAAGTAAATAAGGTGAATACCAGAAAAAAATAGGTGGCTGGACACAGCATTAAGTATTGCAGCTAGACCGTAACTTTATTTACTATGGGTTTCTAAAAGAAAATTAGAAAAAGTTGATTGGAAAATAACATAATAAATAAATAACATAATAAATAAATAAAAAGCATTGTAGCAGCCACATGTAAAACGCAAGTATTATAGACAGTAAAATAGAAATAGCTTCTTATTAGTCTCAACATTTACAATATTTACACCTGTGAATTAATACTAATCTTAGTCCACTGCATCTGTTGATGCTGCTCAATGTGCCTGGATAATTAAAACCTAAAGGAAGTGACATGCAGAGATCTCAACAGCAAATGTTGCTTAAAAGCATTTCAAAGGAGATCAAACATACAAACAAAGAAATCCAGCAGCTTTCACTGAGTTTCTGAGGTTTCTTTATGTTTTTGGATTTTTTAGTTTGGGGAAACTAACCACAAATTATTTTGAAAAATAGTAATTTTCTCCCTCATTTTCTTGGGCACAGATGCCTGCCTTATTCACTTTTTATTGTCTGTCAAAACACATACAAAATATACATTTAAGTGTTAGACAAAGCAGACACATTTTTCACGAAGGAAGATCAATGAGGGTCTCATATGTCTTACAGTTCACCCTCAAGACAGAGAGGCATTGGTCACTCCAGCAATCTCTACAAAAGCATGAGCTCAACTACTTAATTACTTCATTATAAGTAACCAGTTCAACCACAAAATTTCAAAATATTTTATTGACCTTCATCATGTTCTGTCCAAAAGCCACAGTAAGTAGGGAGGAGAGGCTTTAGAATACTTTCTGAGGACAATATAAAGGACTCTGATGCATGACAGGCTCAAGGAAGGAAGAAGATAAGTCCTTAGTAAGTTGGTAAATTTGTGCTTCCAGGAGAGAAAGGAAAGTGAAAGTACAAGTGTAGCTTGAAAGGGAAGACTGTAAAGACAAGTCTTCATCCTGAGACCTTAGCAGGAGCTTTGTAATAGATGTCAGGAATTAAGAGTTTACAGAAAAAGAAAAGAACTAAAATTTAACATCAGTTTGGGAGTCTAAGATTATGGTCAAAGATGACAACCTCGGCAGCAAATACTTAACAGCAAAAATTAGTGAAAGGCATCATTTTGCTAGTTCCAAGAGAATAGTTTCCATTTAACATAATCAGTTATACTTAGGAAGGCATCTGAATTTTCAAGAACCCTAAGAAAACACTGGGCAGGTAAATAACGCTTATTAATAACTTTATTTCCATGTGCAAACCCACACATTGAACAAAGGATGAAACGTGGCTCAAGTGACTTGTAGAGAGGTCTGACCATGGACTGTTTGTCCACAGACTAATACACAGTGTCAGCCTGTCAGCAGCTTGTGTGTCACCATCATCACTTTCTGCAGCACTGCCGGCGGCAAGAGCTCCTGCTAACACAGAGACTTCTCTGCAAGGGCCACAACGTTTTGCTGGCAATGTTTTGTTTTGCTGGATGGCACTGGAGAGGATATGCTTTTGCAAGCAAACCATGATTCTCATTCAACCCTAAGGGTAGATTCAAACTCAGTCCAAATGCACTCACAGCTGTGTTTGCTCTTTCAGTTGAAATTTTGGAATTTTCACCAACCTTTAAGAAAAGAAAATAAAAATATCAGGCAACCTGACAACTAGGACCTGATGTTTTCCCCTCCAATAATCAGGAAATGTAATACAGAAGTAGAGAATTGAGATGTTGGTTGAATTTCTCTGTCATTAGACAAAAGTGTCATAATCAATTTTGTTGTTTCTTTCTATTCACTTCTTTAAAAGCAGAAGTTATATTCAGGATCCCCTTAACAAAGTTAGAGTATGAATCACTGGAAGATTATGGATGAAGTAATATTAAGATGTATTGCTTTGCCTGTAATGTCTCCTGCCTATGAGTGACCACATATCTTGTTACTCTGTGCGGAATTTTAGTGGTCTTTAGTGTTAGAAAACACTGGTAGCCTATCATTTCAAATACCAGACCTCTTAAAAGTAATTCAAGCAGTCACAGAAAAATAACAAAAATATATATGAAAAAAAAATTGAAACCTGGTTAAATCTCCAGTGCTTAAAAAAACCCTTTTTTAAGAAAACTCCTCTTGAAGTCAGGTGGGTTGTCTTCCCCCATCTCTCTATAACCTTACAGAAGGATATCTTTTGGCTTAGAGTCTGGGTGTTTGTTGGAAAAAGGAGTGTGTGGTAAAGATTTAAGAGGAAAAAAAATTGTACACTCTCAAGATTTGTTTAATACAGGAACAATTTCATTGATTTTCAACTCAATTTGTTTTGGTTTCATTTTGCTTTCTACAGAGGAAGACTGATAGGTTTTAATATAGTTCAATTTCAAGAGTTGGAGATGTGACATTTCCCAGTTCTGATCCCATGCTCTGCAACAGTTCCCGGGGCCAGGTGTTTAGAGTGAACCTATTACTGTGTGAATTGGAGTATATTTTACCATGAAGTAAGCTTAGCATTGAGAAAATATGAGAATCAGAAAGAAAACACATTACCAACACGCATTCAAGCAACAGAGTGAATGATTCGCTACTGAAAACATCATGCTTAGAATTACACAGCCAAATGCTTAATTCAAAATGTTTATTACCAGTCACATGACTAATAAAATAGAAATAGCAATTATTTTAAAGTATTTTTCCATCAGTATAGTTCAAGACTATTTTACATTATCCATGCTTAACAAATAACAACAAAACCAAAAAAATTCACAAAAAAAGACAAAAAACCCCCAAAAAGACAAAAAAGGACAACCTCCCCAAAAGACAAAAAAAATACACAAAAAAAGAAGAAACCACATTTGTTTTTGTCTTCTAATTGATCAAACCCTTTATATTAAGACTGAAGACATAAGTATTTCCCTAATACATGCACTCACTAATGAATCTTTTTCTATACTTATTAGGATATTGCAAATTGTTATTGCAATACTACCCTAAAACCTGCAGTTGCTTTTGAAGAATCTTTTCTGGAGTTTACCTTTTTCCCATTTTAATTTCCATTCACTGTGCCTGCTATATATGTCAAATAAAAATCTTACTATTAAAGGAATAATAACTTTTCACATTACTTATATATTTCATAGATATTAAAGTATGTATCTACAGATTTTTTTTATATAACTTGCATCGTTGCTTGCATCAGTGACAAAATGTATGTTTCCTGAAGATCTCTGAGCTGTGAACAAAGTCTGTTGCAGAGAGTAGCTAATACTAATAAATATTCTGGACATTTGTGTGTTAGTTTAATACTTACTAGACTTGACTGAAAATCTTTTACCCGCTTAAATCTGGATGTTAAAATCCAGCCATATGCATACTACAAAAAACACCGTGATTACTTGCAGGGATGTGTAGCAGGGGAGGAAGTACGATAAGGTATTTATTTACACATCACAATTCTCCAGTAATATTGAATCACATTTCTCCCAGGGAAGGTTACACAGACCAGGGTGAACGCGCCAACATTAAACATCCCCAAATTACTGTCCCTCCATTAGAATTCAATGCGGTGGAAGGGGCGACATTTACCCTGGGCTCCGACAGAAGAGGGAAACACCGTCTGACGGTGCTGGCTTTGGAAAACACAGCGTTGGGCGATTCCTTGCGTCGCTCAGCAGCCGCACATCCCCGCGGGAGCGGCGCTCCCCGGCCACGGCTCCGGAAATCCTGGAGCGCCGCCTGCCGCTGGCACGGCCGCCACAGCCGCAGCCGAGTTTAAACCGCTAAATGGCATCTCGCAAGGACAGGGATCCTCCCCCTGCTCTTGTCACTGCCATCGAGGAATAAGTAAATAGATTTAAATAGCATGAAACCCTAAGAGCACATGCTGATGCAGCATCGTGCTAAAAGACAAGGTGTTTGTTTTTTTTAATTAATGTCGTTGATCAAACTCACAAATTATTTTAAGGAAAAATACTCTCTTTTACCCGATAATAGAATGTACATGGAAATGGAAGGCACAAATGATGCCTAGGGACTGAGTAAACCAAGTGCTGAAACATCATAGAAACCTGGTTTGGATTGGAAGAGACCTTAAAGACCATCCAGTTCCAAACCCCCCCTGCCAAGGCCAGCGACAGTTTCCACTAGACCAGGTTGTTCAAAATCTCATCCAGCCTGGCCTCGAGCACTCTCAGGGATGGGGAATCCACAGCTTCACTGGGCAACCTGTTCCAGTGCCTCAACACCCTCAAAGTAAAGAATTTCCTCCCAATATCTTGTCCTTTCATTCCCTGTGCTTGTAAAAAGTCCCTCTCCAGCACTTGTAGGCTTCCTCTAAGTACTGGGACGCTGTTCTAAGGTCTCTCTGGAACCTTCTCTTCTCCACGCTGAATAGCCCCAAACATCCACCAAGCTCATGTGCTTAATTTAGAGAGACTTTAAATCTCCTCTTAGTCCTTGAATAGTGAGAAAAATATTTGAGAAACTCAACTGTCGTGTAACTGCACGTTTTCTTTCTGTTTAATGTGAAGGAACCTTTAGGAGAGTTGATGCTTCAATAGATTGCTTGCAGCTAAGGAGAAAGACAGAGGGATCTTGTGCTTAACCTCACCAGTGATCCTATCTCACATATCTCAATTACCATAATGTTTATGTGTAAAATTAAATATATTCTTAAATGCTGGGTAAATCCATTTTGTATGACTCACTGTTACAGAATATCATTACTAACTTGGAATCCTGGAATTAAAGACATGAATGACATCTAGAAATTCAAACAAACGCGTTGCTTGTCAGAAATGCAGTGGTTGCAGCTCTCAATTCTGACAAGAAAATGGATTTGAAGCAATACAACATATCCTCCCACTTGTATGAAACACTACAAAATATTTAGGCAAGTATATTTTCTACATCACCCCAACAGCAGTCACTCAATAAAGTGATAATTATCAATATTCCTACAGTTTCCAGGGAAATTAAAGAGAATAATGAAATAATGTACTTCTATTGCATGAATAACAACTTAGGGAAGAATGGTGATTTATTATTATATTTATACAGTCATTCAAAATAAAGAATCAGGCACACACTGTACTGGCACACTGCTGTCATACAATCCAATACGCGACATTCCTCTCAATGTTTCAAAACATCTTTTTATGCTGTAGAACAACTATCAGACAGCTCTAACTCTAAGACAGCTACATGTTTTTCTCTCAACCCCCTTGATATATTTCAAGAAAGGCTCAATGTCCTTTCAGGAATTTCCCTTTAGGGAATCACGGCTTTCTTCCACGTAGGCTCTTTGGCAGAAATGGATGGAGTTGACTGAAAAGTCTTTTCATACTTTTGTTCTTCTTATCAAAGAAAACCAAGCAAAATCCTTTTGATGCACATCTTTCTTAAAAAGAAAAATGTGCCTTTTCATACATTACACATTTCCAATTTCCCGACATTCTCCTATTTTTTTTTATTGTGGTTTTTTCCTACTTATTCAGTGCAAGAAAATTAAAAAGGAGCACTCTTTTCCCCTACCTTCTTTTTTGATTGGTTGGTTTGGTTTTGCATTTAAAAAGGAAATAACCCACAAAAACCGTGTGACAACACACAAAACACTAATTTATTTTCCTTTCTTTCCAAACAGAGTCAGTTTTCCCCACCAATTCTGTTAACTGTTAACCAGAGGGAGAATTGGACATGACACTTGACATCTTTCAAGCCTCAGGGCCAGAAAATCTTCAATTCATGCAAAGCTATTTCCAGGATAGCAATCTGCTTCCCTAATTCTCCAGTGAAGCAGCAGTGGAAAGGGAAGCACTCATCTCTCATCTGAATCATGCCTAGTTTTACGAACAAATGTTTGTTATGCAGAATTTTATTGAGTAATCTCTCAGTTCTTTCTGTTCTCAAATAATAAGACCAATAATCATGATACTGGAACATTGTTAGCACATCTCTGACCACCTGCAAACACTATTAGGCTGTGTGTTCCATCTATGTCAATCTCACAAGCCCAAAGTAAATTGTCTGAACAGAAAAGCTGACAAACACAATAAATGCTGGGAAATGAAGCAAAAAATGAGTCAGTAACAAAGTACCAGCACTTTCTGTGACAGCACATTCAGGCTACTGACATTGTTTCCAGCAATACAAAATAACAAAACAACAACAAGCCCAACCCAAACAAACACAATTTTAAGAACAACAGCTATTATTCAAACAATAAATACTTGGCATGATATCTAAACTTTTGGTCTCTATCTTATCTCTGTTACTGGCATTAAGTTTCATGTCAAAGCAACTTGAGAGGTGAACCGTGTACCCTCTTAAGTAAGGAAGTATTAAACATGGATGATGGTAATTTTAAAAGGGTTTACTGGTGGTTTAACAAGGCTTGACTTAGCCACCTGTGTGATTAAATTAGAAAAGAAAAACAGGACAATTATGTGTATTCATGTACAGAGACAGTTGCCTACTATATTCAGGAGACGGCTGCACAGCTACAAATGCATTCAGTACTTCTCAAAAAAAATTAGTCCTTTTTTCCCCACCTGTAGAATAAGGACAAGAGAAGACTTGAACAAAACCAAAACAAACCAAACAAAAACCTTTCCAATCCTACATACCTATTCATCATGTTACTATTTTAACTGCAATTTAAGCCTGGTTCAAATGAGGTAGTTAATCATCAGCTTGTTTTTTCCCTCAGAAGTTCTTTGCAATGCTTTCCATTCTAAAGTTGGTGCAAATAAGGGCTTCAAAAGACATTTTCATTGAATGATCAGAAGTCTGGAATCCATTTGGCTGTTCCAGTCCATCCTGCTTTCAGCAGGACTGTCCTTTGAGCAAAACATTGTACGAGTGATATTTTTTTATTGATATAAATCCACTGGAGTCAGACCAATAGATACAGAGGTAGAGCTAGTCTACATTCCCACTGCAACTGGACAATAATAGAGTATTAAAGCAAAGCCATTTAATTTTAACTTTCATCTTCCATCCTACACCTCCAAAGCATTTTAGGAAAGAAAACACATAGACTGTCCAGGTGTATAAAATGAACCAAATTCTGTTCTCCAAGCAACACACCACCTGGAATCAAATCCACTTGACTCAGTACCTAAGAGCAAATAAGGTCATGGGGAACTGTGTTTGCAGTAAGCACACAACAGTATATTACATGGTTGTTGCCCTCAGCAATGACTCAGTGCAAAATCATTGCACACCTTTCAAACTGCCCCTACTTCCATGTTTGAAATACAGTAGTTATTCCTAATACTGTTACTGAGGGAAATCAACTGAGAGTACAGAAAAAGCTCCCCGTCCGCCACCTTTAAATCCATGTTCACAGTACCTCAGAAAATGTGCTGCAGAATCAGAAACATCTCAGAAAAAGATAACCTGTGAAAAGAGCATTTTGGAATAATTTCTATGCAGGCAACATGTAAGCAAGCAGTCCCCAGTCAGGACTTAGGAAGGATGTGACAAAGGGCTATAAATATCTATATCACTGACAGCATTTGGAAATTGATTTGCTTGTTGTTTCTTCAAATAGACTGATCATCTTACGTCATATTAAGACCTTAGAAAGGAGGTTTAAAATAAGCAAAGGAGCTAGGTTTTCTGTTCAATGTATTGAACACAAATAGCTAAACACAGCTAAAGCTATGAAAATCCATGACAAAAGATGTTGCAGAAGGTAGAGCATCCCAAAGTTTCAAGAGTGCACTGGGTAAGTTCATGAAGAGAAAGGTGTTTAAGATCACTGAATGTTAAGAATGCTTCTCAGAAAAGTTCTTCATTCCTTTCAACCACTTGAGTCTCAAGTAGTTGGGGCACTGTAAGACTGCCTGGAACAAGCATTGAAACATTTGCCCTGATGGGCTACTTCTCCATAAACATGATTTTGGCCACTGTCAGTTGACACAATGGGCTAGATAGAACCCCTGGGCTGCCCTGTGCAGGTACTGATTACATTCTTATGTTATATTCATTACTCACAAGCAAAAAGCTCTAAATTTTGTCATGCACTGGGGAACACACCTTTAGTAAAGCAGTCATATAGGATTGTATATGTCTGTCTTTAAAATCTGTTGAAAAGTACTGAAAAAAAAAAGTCACCCTGTGATTAACTGGCACCATTTGAAAACCCTTTGCTCTTATTTCAGTCCTTTGTTCCACCCCAGATTCAAAGAAATACTTGACAGTTTCTAGAACCTGCAGAAAATGTCAAAGCTTATAGGAAAGCTATTTCTAGAGGTACATGTTCTTAAGCACCTCTGTCTACTTTTGATGTGATTGTGTGGTAGAACCTTATCTAGTGAATATACACCACACACAGGATTATTTTTTTAGGATACAGAACATATGATCCTTATTACTAGAAGAAGAGAGCCTTAACAAAAGGCACGACTAAAACCTGTCAGTGGTACTCAGGTTCTCTTTTCTTTCAGATAAAGTCTTAGTTTTGCCATTTTCATCTACATCTAGGCCCCAGAATGAGGAGTGAGCTTTGAAGACACGCAGAATACAGCACATTTACTCTTTAGTTTTACTACAGAAAGTAACACTTCCTCTCTTAGGATATAATCTGAGAACACAGCTGTGCGTACCTGTGTCCCCAGGAATATAAATTTCCACATTTGGAAGGAAGAATGTGAACCCATGATGTACAAGTTCTCTACATCGTCCAGGCCTCAGAGAAGCCACACACATCTGGCAGAAATCAGCAAGAAGCTGTCTTAGGAAATCAGAACATAGTGGCAACTGTTTTAACTACCTTTCTCCTCGCAGATTAGTTCTGATCAAAGATTCCAAAATCTTTCCTGCAGGTTTGCATAATCTATGCTGGCATCTTCAAAATTAGTATGGTACTAAAGAGTAGTAAAGAAATGCAGATCCTATTGGAACTACTCAACCATTTAGTGTTTCTCTGGCATGCCTAAACCTGTACCTAGCTGCTAGAAAAGCACTCTGGCCACCCAGCAGGGTGAAGCCACACACGCAGATGGTGCAGTGACAGACTGTCAAATGCAAATAACCACTGTCCAAAGAAATGTATCCTAATGGCAAACATCAATTAATTAGGCTGTGCAAGTCATTCCAAATACATCATACCTGTTCCTATCTGTTGGCAACACAAAGACTTTAATCATCATTCTAGGCACTTTTCCCCAGTACCTTTTCTGCTTAGACATCCATTTGAAGTACTCTCCTCAGTATAAAAGATTATTAGCATTCAATTTAGCACACAAGTAATTATATACAGCTTTTAGAAACTAAATCAAATAAACAAACAAAACCTGGCCATTCACTTCAAGGAATGAGTACAAGGACCAGGAAATTTACTTGATCAGATAAATCACAGAAACCAGCAGTTCTTGATGTACAGAACAAAAATACTAAATCTTTTTAAGACAGAGACACTAATGTTATCTAGTAATAATATCAAGGAATCTAGATTTATTTGTACATATATTTCTATGGAAGACAGTGGGCTGGATCTTCCAGCATCTCAAACAAAAGCTATTGCATAGATTTTTTTTCATTAGAGAACTGAAATAATAACAGTAATAATAACAGAATAATCAAGTCCAATAATCTGCTTTGCTTAGTGCAACTACTGCCAAGTAAGTCACACTAGCTGTGTATATTCATATTCGCATTCTTATAGATGCTAATATTCACATTTAAAGATAAAGAGCCAGAA
Organism: Cyanoderma ruficeps; assembly: GCA_008694505.1. Lineage (NCBI taxonomy): Eukaryota > Metazoa > Chordata > Aves > Passeriformes > Timaliidae > Cyanoderma > Cyanoderma ruficeps. The sequence goes on along the minus strand of VZDJ01000782.1, from coordinate 15,101,536 downwards.
GTACAGAATGAATGAAAAGTAATTTTGCATATTCAAATCTTCAATCTTATCTTTAATAGGTATCCTTAGGTATTGAAAGCCAGTTTCCCTGTCATGTCTTCTGGGGAGTAGCAACCACTGGCCTCTATCACTGTATATAGGAAGAGCTCCCTGCTCTGCTCCTGGAAACCTATTCATCTGCTCTAAAATGAACTTTGTTCATTTGACAGAACCAATTAAAAATACATCATTATTAAATAGATTATTCTTTGGAATACTCATCACAGTGAAACAGAGATTAATGGGGAAATAATGCACACGTAACTGAATGCGCTGTGTCTTTTATCCAGTGCCTATTTTTATGAAAATTTCATTAAGAAAATTTGACACAAAATGTCTAGAACTCACTGATTTTTAACAAAATATTTACCTTTGCTACAATTTGCTGTTTATTAGTTTTGTCCAACATCTCAGTCAACATGTGATTTTTTAATACAACTGTTAACAGAATAAATTGCCTCAAGCACTAAATTTATACATTTACTCATAGAACACATGACTTTTGAGTTGTTTTCACATCTCTTCCCAAAAACTTTACTTTGCATACAGCTCCTGGGTTAGTGCAAGGTGGTGTGATGCTCTGGTTACATCAGCTCCATACCTAGAATCACACTGAAATACAGAAGAAAGCAAATCTTCTCTTTTCTGTCATTTGGAATATATTGAGGGAACCATAAAAATTACAGAACACAACTTGCAGCTTTAAAGCCTAAAAACACGTCATTGAATTCACATATTCACACCAAAACTCTCTGTACACAAAGCATTTAACAAAAGGAAGCTGAAGAATTGGGGAACTCCTGAGAAGTCGCTGTCTGTGTCACAGAGATTAAATCTCTCAGGGGCTTCCTACTGAGTATCGTGATGAAAAACAAGCACCTATGAGCAGATTTTACAGCTCTTATCAGTAATTTGTCTTTGAAACCTTCAGAGGGGTAATTTCAAACCCAAACCTGAAAGAAAATCTTTAGTCTGTGGTTATAAATATACTCACAAAAAAACTAAACCATGATTTATCAGTCTTCTTTATTCAGAACTTATTTAGCAGAGTGAACAAGAACAATATTAATTCCATTTCATTGACAAAGGAAAAGATTCTACTGAAAGTAGAGGAGTGCAAGTGAGTATCCTTATAGTAGATTAAAAAAAAATAGGGTTCACAGAATTTCAAGCTGCTGAACAAACACAACAAATCTCATATATATACACATATATACACACATACACAGATCCAGTATTTTTTTTAATTTTCCCCTGAAGTGAGCTTGAATATTTAATCTAAAATCTTCTATTGAAGAGGAAAAATATTTTGTTTTTACTACAGTAATTCTCTCCAATGCTTTTGAAAGTTCGCTGCAACAAAGGTAAAGGATTTTTCCCTCCCATATAATGAGCAGATAAGCTTTAGAGGATTTCACTGAAGGTGGTAAAATTCTAACATAATAAATTCAATTGTAATCAGCTGTATTTTGGTCTTGCTGTCATGATTCCACTTGGACCGGTCAGTCTTCTTCCTGTATACTTCTTAGTGCATGCAGAGAGTTCCAGAAGGATGGGGAGGCAAGGCTGCAACAGTGCAGAACATTCCTTCACAGCAGGAAAGAAGTTGGCTTCATCAAGCAGCATTTCCACCACCTGCTCCTTGGAGATACCAAAAAGTAAATTCTTTCTACTTGATGTAAGATGGCTACTGTTAATGCTACAAAAATAATGTACGAAAGGGTTTGGCTTGCAGATTTCATGTAACAAGCTAGTTACATGTAAGTGAGCACCTCCTAGAACACAGGCAAAAGAGGAATCTTAATAAACATGATAGGAAAAGGTTATAGTAAAATTTTAAGCTTTCATTACATTTGCATTTCTAATATTTAACATAACAGAACCTTTACTTTCATTGTAAAACAGCAATGCTTTTGGCTGGCAACATTCTCCAAATCTTACTAAGGTACTTAAAGCACCAATAGGTGACAAAGTAACATCCTTCTTGAAATCCTGTATGTTAAGATTACACTGGGCAAGGATCCTTCTTTTGAATTTGAAAGTCTAGAAGTAATATTTCTCATTGTTAATAGTGAACAATTTCCATATGTTTTATACGAAAGTTCAGTAAGGTAGTAGAAGAGTGAACATTCCAACTCACAGTTGCAGGTTTTAGTATTACTTGCTTTCCATTGTTTATTCTTATTGGGCTTTATATTTAAACATTGAGATTTGCATAATAATCATTAAGTGTTTTCCATTAACAACTCTCCCTCTTCCCAAGAAGCCGCATTGGTGACAGATGAACAGCTGGCTCTCTGAAAGCCCTCACAAACTTGTCAGACTACTTAGCTTGCACTTTTACGTAATGTTTATTACATAAACATCTCTCAGTATCCATTCTTTTTTCTTCACTGTGAAACCTGAATACTATTAAGTAATAGTCGTAAGCTTGCATAAAGAATAGGAGTCCTCTGCCACAAAACTAGACATTCATTTCTGGCACTTATTAACCCATAGGTTTTACGGAGTCTATTTCATGACAACACTTTAGATCTCACGCCTATTGCTATGTACCTTCCTTACTATTTTACTGTAAAGCACTTTCTCACATGTAACTTTCAACATCTCAAATACTTTGCCACAACCAGATCTCCGTTGACAAGAATTATGGAACATGACAAGAAAAGGAAAATGCCATTTGATAATAATCTTTGAGAAGCCTTGAATATCCGAAACATTTATCTTTAGTGCTTTCAAAAGTGTCTTTCAATTTATAAGAGAAAAAAAAAATTTAAAAAGCCAAATGGAATGTTAGATAAATATTTGTGTTACATTTACAAGCATGGATACCAGTTCCTACCAACTGCAATGATTCATATATATGTGGTGAACCCACTACTCAGAAAGACAATACACATATAAATATTTATTGGTTATTATTTATTGAGCATCAGAATTATGACTGATATTAAATAAAAGCAGTGCCCAAAGACTAGAATCAGAGACTAGAATTCTATGCGTGATTCATGTATCTTATTCAGTATATTCCATATACTTTCTTCACAATCACAAAGCTCTTTTATCTCATGTTTTGTACACACTTGCTTCCATATTTCTTCAAACCTTTCATCTGCAACATTCATGCCTATATTCTGGAGAACTTGTTTAATCTACAAAAATAATACAAAATAATACAATTCATGTAATTCTAGTCAGCATTTTGTTAAACTATACAGGCCAGCTTTTACATATTTAGCAATCTCTATTCGCCTAAGAATATTTTTCCACTCTTAGATTAAAATTACAGACCACATTCTGCATACTTAACAAAAGAAGTTCCTATTTAAGTAAATCTGAATCTTATTGCAATGAAAGCTGTAAAAAATTGCCGGTAATTAATGTTGATGCACTACTTCAACACCAGGAAAAATTCAAATACAGAAGACTCAGGGAAAAGTAAATGCTTTTGAAAAGCCCTAAGTAAAGTTCTGTTTATCCATTCCATTTTTGCTGTCTGCAGTTACCAACATAAATCAGATTACATTATTATCTCCATTTCACAGTAAGAGTGCTATACACAAGGTCATCAGCTGGTATAGATAAGTGGGTGAAGTGACTAAAATGAAATGGTTCACATCAACTTTGAGCCTTGCTATAATTTTACACCAAAATAATTCAGCAGAAGGTATTTTTTCCATATTTTCTCACTTGGGTGCTTCCTGTTGCATGCCTCATTACACTGACCTGTAGACTCATTAGAGGAAGGTAACTTTAGAAGAATATTGATGTGCCCTGTGCTTCTGTTAGTATCAGCAAACATTTGGCTTCTTCAGTTGTATCATATATGCGTGTTATATTTATGCTATGGAGACTTTATGCATGCTTTGATAAAGTAAGACCTTTAACACATGCAAATCAACCTTGTTGATCATCTTTCTCTAAAACTGTCTTTTATATAAATATAGGCCTGATCCCCTGTACAGCAAAACTTCAGCTTCATCTTAGCCAATAAATCTATGAGAGTCTGTGCAAGCTGAAATTGCAGGAGGAAAAAAGGGACTGAATTTTGTTTCTCTAAGCATAGGTGTTAAATGTTTCAGGTAAATCAATCATATTACCCATGACTAAAACAAACCAGACCTGATCCAGTATCTTCAACAAGCTAGTGAAATATAGAAGTTAAACTAAAAGCAATATTCCTTCACAGGACACCAGTGCAGGGCGAATAAAGGACTACATGCTCTCATAATCTGGCTTCACCATGCTAAGAGAGAGCTCTGTCCTGACTCATCAACTGCTGTAAAATTATCACTGACCAAACCACGAACTATTGTGTACGGACAGGATACAACTCGCTCTTACCTACGATCAATTAGATCATGCTGCATACAAACTACTCACTATTGCTCAATTACATAACTTCTATTCACTTCAATAGACTAGAGAGAATTTCAGAGAAGGAAACAGCCAGCCCAAGAACTATTTTGCTCTTTTACAACAAGATGAGTCACCTCATGAAACTATTTTATAGTCAGAATTTGCATTCATTTCTACCACACTATACAAAAATGGTATTAAATTACTCTGGGCTTTAATTTAATAATAATATCATATGATCATATAATAACTTCATTAACCATGAAATTTTTGGAAACATTAATTATACATATCAAAACAACAATCACAAAATGCCCAAACAGCCCATTTCATGAACATAGGGTATTTTAATAAAGTCAGAGGTGGGTCTGCACTGAATTCTATATAGCTGATACAGTCTACAATAGAGTATGACATCTCAGGACATGTTATAACTTGAAAGAACAGTTCTATCTATTGCCTGACAGATGTAATTGGCAGATGTCACTGGCTTCTCAATGAAGCATGAATTCCATTTAGTGTTAGCTATTTGCTGCATGCACACATTTCCTGCTTTCAGAGCTAGATAATAAAGAGGTAAACGCTCATGTACATGCTCATGTAGTAGAGAGGAAGAGCCTGCCACAGCTTCTTTTCTCATTTTAGACTGGAATTTCACATTTCATTACAATTGTCTAACAAATTGTATTTCAGGTAACAAAGTTCTCTCTTAATATTTTTTCACTATAAATTGTATTCAAATGTAAAAACAAAGTGGTAAACAATACTGAAGAAGCAGCAGCAAAGTTGTCTTAGTATTTATGTGAGAGAAACTCTGGTCTGTGAGAAAACAGAGTGGTAGGAGGCTGCAGATATATCAGAAAAATCATGGAGTCCCCAAGTAAGTCCCTAGAGTCTCATGTCCCATCTTTGTCTTCACAATTATGAGACAGCACAGCATTGCTGTGTGACTCCCAATGCCCTCCATCACTGTACAGATCCTTTGTAGATCTGAGTCTACAACTGTGACTCAGCAGAGCACTTTAAAGGCATTTTTGTGGTTTGCTGAATTATCATTAGCAAAACCTGCCAAGTTTGTCTGAGGAGGGACACTCATGGTGAAATTTTCCACTAAACACCCCTTTGTGATAGAAATGATTTTTCTACACCTGTAAAAATCTTCTTGTGGGGCTTTTTAAGACATTTCATGGAATCAAAAAATAACTTAGATTGGAAGAGATCTCTGGAGATCATTTATCCAATGACATAATCAAAGCGGCGCTAACTTTACTATTAAACCGTGTTGCTTGAGACCTTGCTCAGAAATTTGACTAGGTTGGATCTGTATAAAATTAATATCTACCATCTATATGAATAATTTAGAACATGAAAAATTCATACTTTTCAGATAGCTGAAAGGATGTAAAGAAAAATGGTAATGTTGCACTATGAATTTTACAACCTGTTTACTTGATAATATGACTTCCCACTCCCACATGGCTAGCAGAACAATTATCTTGGAAGAATATTCTGAAGAAATTCACTATACCTCTGCCTTTGGTCTCTTTTTTAAAAGTTCTTTTTCATACACTCCCTTTTGACTGAAGACAGAAGGGAACAATATTGCAAAACTATTGCCCTGGTCACCATAATTAGTAGTGTCAGCGAGGCGGCGAATTCGAGGAGCCGGAATATCTGAACGAACAGTTGGAACACCACACAATGGATAACCTGTGAAAACCAATCAACAGGCAGCATGGATAAATAGTGCCAGGGAGGACAGAGTATTTTGTATGAAATAAGAAGAAACGTGATGCTTGACATAACTTCAATAACAAGTCATATCATTTTCTTCCTCGTATCTTTTTTCACATTTTTAGAAATCCTGGCTTCAGCTACATCATGAAGTGAAAACAAGGAATCTTGCAGTAATATAGTAGTACTTAGTACTCCCAGCTGAAGGTATTTTGGTGATTCCAAGGAGATATGGTTCTCCCAAAATTACTAGTATAATTTCTCAAAGACATCTAGATTGATTTCAATGTTTCAATAAACTATTCCTTCCAACTTCCAAGCCCCAATCTTAAAAAAAAAAATTAGCTTAGATAAATTAATTTACTATTTTACATTAGTAGAACCTGTAGCAATACTTTTTAACTTTGCTCCTGATTTTGTCTTAAATAATGCTCAGAAGTGAGCAGCACGGTCTACTGTACTTACAGGATGTTGGGATACCACCTACTACAGCATTATACTGAGAAGATGTTGTTTGATAATTTGTATATACACGGTTTGTTGATCTTGTAAGTGGTTTTGGCATATTTTCTGAGCTCCCTGGTTCTTTTAACTCAAGATCTTCCTGTTTTGGCAGTGGTTCATCCTCTTTCTTTGTGTCTTTGGGAAGATAGGCATCTGATTTTTTCCCTAGATACAAAAGTTATGGTACAGCCAAGATATATTATCGACACATTGTAGACTAAGAGGCAAAAAACTTTGCTTGAAGAACTGTAACATAATTCATCTACATTTCTGATAATGTTGATCTATATTATTAAGGCAATCCCAGTGACAATCTCAGCATACAACACAGAACTCCAGGATTCTGAAACACATCTGTACCTGAGACTCTGCAGGTAGTTAAATCACTCTCTAAATCCTACCCTTCTAAAGGAGCATCTAGTTTACAACAGCAATGTCCTTTCAACAGCTATTCTAAGAACAAGATCATCCCCACAATTTCCCAGTATTAAGGCATCTACCTTTTCTAATTATTTTTTCTTCAAACTCTTTAACGCCTATTTTATCTTTCCAGTTCAGAAAGTTCGCAAAGTCCCGGTAATTAATCAGACCATCCTTATCCAAATCACAGCAGTCAAATAAGGCATCCAGGAGCTCATCATCTAGATTCACATTCAGCTGAAAAAAGATCCTTCGTAGGTTGTCCTTGTGTATGATTCCATCACCACTCTATTACAAAGAAAATAAAACAGCTGTTATATCCTATTATTCTCTAACAGCCATCATAAAGTAACTTCACCAAAAGAAACAGATACACGTGTTTATACAGATAGATATACAGATACACATATATAAATAGCACCAGACACACCATTTCAAGAAGAGTAATATTGCTGAGTACAAAAATAACCCAAAGTATTTTAGAAATTAGAAATCTGAATAGAAAAGTGTCAGAAAGTAATTTTCAACTTAAATAGTACAATGAAGTGAGAGTAAAGGTGTGATAGGCTATTGTGTCAAGATAACAATCTAATCATAAATGTTGAGAAAAAGCCAAGATGCATTTAAAAGTAAGACATCAATCATTCTGTATACATTACAATTAATGTTACATATGACATGTCATTTACAGTTATTTTTTCCAGAGAGAAAAAAAGAAAATATCTGAAATTCTGATGCTTGGCAACTCAGTCAAAAAGTACAGCTTGGAAGGATATATGAACATAATCCCTTCCACTGTTTTCCCTTTACAAAGAAATGTCAGATTTTGAAGTCCAAAAATTGTTAAGATTACTCCTGCTTGTGTGTCCCTTGCTCCCTCCAACCTGGATATTCCAAATAATACCATGAAAAGCTTCAAAAACTATTGTGTCTAATTCCATAGCATATCACAGTAGATGAAATATAACAGTAACTATGAAGTTATCTTCACAGTTACAGTCTCCATCCATATTTACCTTGCTATGCTTGCTCCATGTCTGTATCTCTACAGCACAGCAACACTAATGTCACACATTCTTTTACATCTATACCTTTTCAGAGCACTAACCTTATCAAAATGTTTTAATGCTTCTAATAACACATCAAAATTCTCATAGTTAGCTTTCTTCAGACTTTGCCGAACTGCAATCAGGATAACTCTTTCTCTGTCCTTCCCACGAAGGAACTCACACGGAACCCGGGCGTGAAGAAGATCATGAACATCCATAAAAATGAACAATTCCTCAATTAGTTGTGCATATACAGTAAACAGACATTGATTAAAAAAAAAAAAACAAAACCACAAAGAGCCTGCATTCATAAGGAAAAGGAGAATTTCAGTTTCAAGATGCTAATTTTCAGTACTGCTGAACAGCTGATACAGCCATTTCATTACAAGATCAAATGGTCCATATCATTATTTCTCTACTCATACACAGTTGATACCAAAAATTTTGGAACATCATTATGTAGCTTCACAAATCTGTCCACTGCTGCCAAAAGCTTCTAAAAGCAGTAGGTGTTACTCAATGTCCAGATAATTGGGCAAAAAAGAATATATATTATTAACCTACCACTTCCAGTCTGTCATGTTCCAGATACTTATGAGAGCCAATTTAGTATTTTGGATAATTATATATCATTGGTTTCTAGAAAGACAATGCACTATTTTTGTGTTACTGTTCCCATTTTCTATGTATCCTAACTTTATTAGTATTTTTAAACACTTTAGCACACTGAGCTACGATCTTCATCCAAATTCCCAAGATGCCAAGGTCACTTACTAGAGTGCAAGAAGTTCATTCAGAGTTCAGTAACAAACATGAGTAGCTCACCTAATTCCTCTCTAACAGCAGCGTACAAGCATTATTTTCTACTTGTTAATTATGAATTCTTTTGTTCAGTTCCTTCTGCTCTTCCTTATAGCATGAACTTTATTATACTACATATAAAACATGTAAAAGCTTATGCATTCTTTGAACAGGCTTTCTCTGGCCCAGATTAACTGGATGACTTTGACCCACCTCATTTTTTTGCTTCTCAATTATTGACTGTATTCCCTATTTTTTAAACACAATGTTAAAACATCCCCAATCCCAACACTGACTATTTGACTAGCTTTCAAAATTCTGTCATAATGAAAATAAGTTTTTTTATTTTAACTCTGCTTACTATCTCCTTGCAACCTTCAAAAACTGATTATTCCTATTTATTGCTTGCTATTTTTACTCTTTTTAGAGAAGTGCTTGAGAAATCATTGAGAGGGAAGATGCATGATTGATTTAAATAGCCATTTTAATTTGTCACTTGGATGCCAATAAGGGTTTTCTGTCATTTCCCATTTTGTTACATTCAGATACAAAGACTTTAAAAAAGAAAAGAAAATGCCAGCATGATAATCCCAAACCTAAAGCTTCTTTATAATTGACATTTACTTTTTTCCCCCTAGCAACTTCAACGACTCAAATTTTCATTTAAAAAATTTACTGTCAATAAATTTTTGTACGTTGCCTCTTAAAATTTTAGGAAAACTGTATCTACAACCAACAGTTATTACTTCAGCAGAGTTTCATCAGCAAGGTAAGATTTTATTCTGCCCTTGAACTTACTATATTCATCTGGAGGAATCACCAATCCAAATGTATGGTCTGGGGGAACATTCATAGTTTCTGCTATACTGTCAATAAGGACATTTTTTTGTTAATTGTCAAACAGTTTATTAATAGTCAAAATAAAACCTCAGCTACTATTAAAAAAAAAAAAGTGATTATATAATAGGGATGATACTCATAGTTCACCTGAAATTTGTTTATCAGTTAGCATTCCAGAAAAGCATCCCTTTACAAAGCTGATCAGAACATTCACTGCTTGTAATGTAACATAGCCAAATACAAATATTAACATTTTGAACATTTATACTCATTAAAAGGAAAAAACATTCTATGCCATTTGTCCAAAGAGAATTATATAAAGGTGTGAGAAAAGTCCTTGTAGTCCAATAATAGGAATATTTTAGATAAAATCTCCAACCGAAATGTCTGAAAAAAACCTACTTTTGGCTAAAGTAGAAAAATGGAATCACATCTCTGCTTTTCCACATGCAATTTTGTGTCTACCAAAACCAGCAACCAAACCCATATCCATATTGAACACTTGGCTCAGTTCTATTTACCAAAAATTGAAAATTCCATTTGTGACATTAAAGAACTGTTTGCCTTTTTAATTTCAAAAAGATGTACTGCTCATTTTATTTTTAATAATTAAATAATTAAAACACTTACCTGAATCAAAACCCCCCATCAGAATTGAAAAGATAATCAGTGCTTTGTTCTAAAGCACAAAACAAACAAACAAAAACCCACACAGAGAAATGGAAACACCACAATCTAAAAACAACTACGTATATTTTTCTTTTATCATTTTCATATCACACATAGGATGTAAATTCACTAAATAAGATTAAGTTAGCCTGTATCTGTCTTGTAATATTAGTGCCAGGTTTCAGCCTGCACTGCAACCCATCCCTGACTGATCACACTGCTTCATATTGCTCATGCTCCGAGTCTATCCCACAGTAAGCTGAGACACAGTGACAGGGAAAGAAGAAACCAACTTGTGTTTGTGTTCACTCCCCTCATGTGCCTTATGAGAACACTTCTCCAGATCAACTACAGCGTGTAATCTTGAGCTTAAAATTAACTTCCTCTACCAAAGTCATTGATGCTGTTAGTGAGTCTTCAGAAATATTTTTGCAGAAACCTAGAGCATCTGCAAAGACAGCCTTTGGACACATTCAGATTCACAGCACACCTGGATCCTAACCCCACTGTACCTTACGACTTTTGTGGTGCTTTCTTAAGTGCTGTTCTGTAAAATTACAAAACTGTCCCAGGTTGCTTCATAAATGTCAGTCATTCTAATGATCCAACAGAGATTGGTAAATGCTGCTAGGTAATAACACAATTTAATTCCATGTCTTTTTCCAAGGAAGTAATAAAGTGAGATTACAGACGGGGTAACAAAGAAGACCAAAAATAGTGTCAGAGTAAACAAAATGGTCAAATTCCAAAGCATTAGGTGAGATGTTTCAGTCCTTTCAAACCTTCCTAATTGCAAAATACAAGGGGAAAAAATGTTTTAAAGAGTGCTTCTCAGATACAGACCACTTAAACAGTAAGATCTAACTTCACTACATGGACACACTACAGCCCTTATTAGTAACCTGGGTACTTATCAGCCTAATTAGAGCAGGTGGAAGGTCCTTTTCTGTTCAGTGATTGCTGCACTGGAAGCATTAAGCACACAATTATATTTCTTATCCAAGACATAAAAATATGTTGGAGAAATGGCAAAAGTGAGTGAATTTTGTGCTTGATCTACTCATAACAGAAGGTATCTTTGCTTACTTACGGATCAAAAACTTTTCCAACCAGAGGCTGGTATTTTTTCTTAAAATCATCACTTCGTTTTGACACAAGGTGTGGTGCTCTCTTCCTACAAATTACAAAAATAACTCCAGCACATATTTGTTTAAAAATATTCAAGAGTTTTTTCAATAATATTTTAAAATATTATTATTTATTAAAAGAAAACAGCAACTCCTCTCAACTTAGTAATTAAAATATCTTGCTACTTAAAATCAAAGGGCTTTACACAATGCTTAAGACATGCTAAGTGCTGTTGCATGGTAAAAGTTATTTGGATAAACTGTTCTGAAAATAACATCTTTCATCATCTATTCACTTCAATACAACTAAGGATAGCATTGTGAGACATGCAATTAATTTTCTTCAAATATGAAGATCCACTCTTCCTGATACTTCATCCCATGAATTAACGAGTTAACTCATTGCAACTTACGAATCCAGGTCCAAGATCCAATTTAAGGTGTTGGCTGTATTTCGCCCATCTTCATAGTGAGGGGTTTCCATCCCATAAACAAAAGACTTGTCAAAGTGTGAGTTATATTTCCTATTGACTGGTTCTCCTGCAAAAAAAGCAGGCATCTCAACCTGTGAAAAACACCTAAGGAAGAAGAATGTACCCAGTATCTTCATTCTTAAGACAAAACAATGAAGAAACAAAGGCAAATAACTAACAAACATGTTCAATTAATGATAAATAATTTGCATTTCCCCTGTATTGAGTAGTTCGGGACAATCTCATTGTCAAAAGTGAAGATAAAAGGCAAAATAAAAAGCTAAAACTGCTTCAGTTGGATGTTCTTTTATGTCTGATAAAAGACAAGCCCAACAGAATAATTGACACCATGTAGCCTAAATGGTGAGGGTCATGCAAACAAATTGCTTTGTAATATCTACACCTGAGCAGAAATGTGTACCATTTATTGTTTAAAAAAAAAAATTAAAAATTTTGACATGCTGCATTTTCAGATATACTCTTGCACGTCTTTTTGTCACACAAAAAATCTGTCATTCTTTTTCTCCAAGGTCTTTTCAATCACTTTTTAAAAAGAATGACAATTAGAACTTTCAAAAATATTTTTCACTGCGTGTTTTCTGACAAGGGCTTCATATGGTTGTATGGCAGCATGGAATTCTTACACCATTGCTGACATTGTCACATAGTTGACTTTTTTCTGATGGTCTGTTTCTGACTTGGCCTCTCCATGATCTGGTTGATGGAAGTTACAAAACAGACAGAAACAGATAATGAATAATTCCACTAAAGCACCCAAGAAAGGCAGTGAAGAGGGGGGATAAAGTTACAGTTTTGGCCAGTTTATACCAATACTATTTACAGTAAAATTTCCTCAGTACTATAATTTCACTTCTATGTAACAGTCTCCAAGTAAAATTTACATTCTCAGTCTAAGTGAAAGTCATGGAACTGGGGAAAATAGAAGTGGCTGCAAAAAAATAAATGTACTGCATTTTAGAGTGCTATTTGTCACTCTGTTCCTGCGGAGACCTGTGAAATAGAGGGTAATCATCCTGAGCAGACCACATCACACAGGTACAGCCCCCAGGGGCCGAAGCAGCGCAGGCACAGCCCGCAGACCCACAGAGAGGATGCTGTAGGCTGAGGAACCTGCATTCCAGAGAGCAACCTGAAATCCTTTGCAACCAGAGCTTAAGCTCCTCATCAGAAAATTTGTCTGCTCTGAAATTCTGTTTGGATCCTGATGAAAGAGAGGAACTAGAGAAGAAAGTACTGGAGTGGGTTGGGCTCACAGCCTGTGACTTCAAACCTGAGATTGCTTCCAGTGGCACAGACAGTGCCAAACTCAGTAAGCAACCAAGGCATTGTTTCTAGTTTCCTGGAAGTATTTTGCTTTTCAAACAGCACCCAAAGGAAATCAGGCTTCCAACTCCTTCATGAAGTTCCTGTACTTTATTAAATGCACATCCTGAAGCGACCAAGAGTTCTAGAAACTGAGATCATGCTGTCTCAGTTGCATTTTTTCAGAAATTTTTAAGAAGTAATTTATATTGTATTAATACAGTGGTTAAAATTAGTGGTTTGTGTCTCAAAAAATAGCATACAGTGTGCACTGAATACACATAGAGGAACTTTTTATGTGGTTTCTTATCAGCCTTTTAACTTACCCACGTAATAATCCTCATGTGACAGAACATACAAATCATGTCCTTCTCTCGCTTCTTTATCCACTTCCTCAAAGGTTTTTGGTGGATTTACAACCTCTCCAGCTGTTAAATCTGGAAAGAAATAAAGAAAGTATGGTTGGGAGAGCTAAGGGGGGGTGGATGTCTTGTTTGACTCGATCTTAATTGTAAACAATGCCTTGTTAGAGAAGTCATTAATACTGTGGGAGGATGACTCCTCTCACCACATTTCTAGTCAATCTATATTCAATCTAATAACATAATGGGAGAGAATCACAGAAACGCAGATGAAAAGAACTTTTGCAAGAAAGCAACATGGGCAACACAGATGTGATTTCCTCCTGTGTATCTCCAGGAAAGATACACATGTCAAGGAAATTTCTTCCATGAGACCTATTGGAGTTGTTGAGAAAAGGAAGGTAAGTTGACAGGTACCTAAACAGTTCTCCCAGGAAATCTATAAAGACAGATAAGGAAGAGAGCCAAAAGCCCTGCTAGTTACCATATGTTCTCATTGCTTGTTTCTTCTTCGTAACCGAAAATTTTTTAGGCCTTTCAGTAACTGTTATATAATAACTCTTCTCTTAAAATGGAGTGGTTGGACTCATAGAGCATGTGCTAAATAATAAACTGCAGATTATCTTGTATTTACAGGAAATATGTTTTATTGGTACATTTTTCCTACCTTTGAAGACTTTTATTCCAAATCTAGTATTAATTATATCCAAGCCCTCAGGTAACTTAGAAGATTGATCATGTGATCTACCCAAAGGTGCTTCACGATGACTGGAGTAAATTGCTTCTTTCATGTCTTGCAACTTTTCTTGAAATTCACTTTTAGCAACTGGACTTATCAATGAAGCTACCTGAAGACAACACAAACAACACCAGAGGCAGGAAAACCAACAAACTAGGATCATTCACACATCACTGTGACTACCCACATAAAAGAAAAGTCTGCTCATAAGTGCTTTAATGAGATCTTCCATTGTTACACTGACATAATTTTATCCACTGACTTGCAAACCAAAACTGTATCTTGAGAGAAGACCACTAATAACTAGTGCTATGCTAAATTTCCAACTAAATAAAATACTCATTGTGAGGTATTTTTATTTTATGCTAGTTTTTCCACTTGTTAATATACACGTTTTGCGACTGCAGTCTTTCTTTTCTTAGCACATATTAGAAACTATAGTCAAATTATAATGTTACCAAAACAAAAGTGATTTGATTTTTCAGGGTATCCATCAAAGTCATGGGGAATCTAGGGAAGATTTATTACTAGACTCTCATTGAATATTATATAAAGAAATATTGAAATAAGTAGTAACAAATACAACTGGTCCAAACCCATGCTTAGCAAATTGACTAGGCTTCCAACCTTTCCCACAGATAATATTTAATTAATAATGCAAAGTCTTCAACAGACAGTACAGATTAATCCAGTACAGATCCAGTACAGACCAATCCATTCAACAAAAAACTTCTGAGGAAGGACATAAAAACCTGGCTGTCTTTCACTTTGGATACACCTAATAAATGTCCTACTCAACATCCTCTAATACCAGCACTTACTTACTTCATAAAAAAATACACTTTGCTAACACTACTGCTATTTTTAGAGATAGGAACACTAACTGTGTAATGAAACTACCAATGATCTCTTCACTTGTTTGATTACAGACTACAAAGATAATTTCTAAAGAATACACACAAAATAGTCTGACGCATCCAAACCATCATTTTTTAGCTACGAAAATCAAATTTCAAGCCAAAGGTAAGAAAGCATACAGAATAATTAGACCAAACTAAACACATTCTCAGATAACAGCTCTTTTGCAGGGAGCTTAACTGGTTTTATCTCTGTAACCCGGAAAAAGCAAGCAGCAAAATTTTTGGGTAGAAAACTGTTCATTAACTTAAATCTTCAAATGAAATTAGTAATTCAGGAGTCACTACAAAAGTTACATCACTGATAACAATCACTGAACTTCAAATATTTTCCAGTTTCAATAATGCTAAACAAGTCCTATGGTCTGACCTCAGAACTCGGGTAATTCACAGCAGCTGTGAAATGCTGCAGTATAAATCACTCAGCTATGTTCCTTTATCCCTGACTGAGGAAATCAGTTGCTGTCATTAAGAACACTCCTGAAAGGTTCATTCTTAAACAAAAGTAAATGAGTCACATTCTTACAGTGAGTGTGGAGCTTGACTTTATGCCGTGTGTCAAGTCAGTTGCAACATCAGGATCATCTGCTTTGCCATAGAATATTATTTTAGCACCAGGAGCTGGATCTGTTGTATTGCGAAACTTTCGTACAATGGTCGGAGTAACAGGCTACAGGTAAGGCAAAGCAAAAACAAGTTCACACCAGACATTCACAAAGCATAAATGAAAAGCAAACGTACTGCAGACATTTGTGTCATTCCAGATATAAGAACAAAACATGAGGATGCTTTAGGGCTGCAGTACATGCATATGATCCTGCAGATGCTGATACTGTGAGCATAAGGTCAAAATAACCCAGACTAAATTTTATCAACCAGCACTGCTAAGTTTCAACGCTTCCAATTTTTTTCTTTTTTTTTTTAATTTGGGGGGTAACAGCTACTTCACAGATTCTTGATGAAAGCTAGATGTTACACTTACAAATTTCAGAAACCTTTAACCTAAGTCACAGCAATTCCACCCCCAATTAAGCGATTTTGGAAGTTATTTAAACCACAGTGTTGCAGGTTTTTCAGTTGTCATTTAAAGGGAGACCTGCTATTTACAGGATCCGTTTGTCTCAGTAGTCGCTGACTCTTCGGGGCCATGGGGAAGAGCCAGTGGGAATCACAATTCTGGCAGGCATCCTCGTAAAGAAGAACCCCCATCAAAAGTAATAACAATTCCCAGTAGTTACTTTAATTGCATTACCAGAGGGAAAAACTGTCTAAAACAATTCTATTTAGTCCCAACTAAGCAAGCACGGTGACTTTGGTAAAAGACGTGGAATGAAAATGAACTGCCAGAAGTGTTTTCCAATCCTGCCAGCTAGTGTCCATAATCTCATGTGACAAAAAACAACAGTGAAATAAATGGCAGTTTCAAAAGCGAAGGGATGTAGGAAAAAACCAGGAGCCTATACAAAACCAACTCACCCTGGGTAACACCTCTTTGAGACAACTCGCAACCGTGTTGCGCGCGGGAAGCAACTTTCCAGCCTAAACAATGCAATCAAAAAGTAACGCATGACGAAACGCATTGTAATTATACACACAATTAGTCAAATTGGGATCTGACACTATGCACGGGACGTTGTCCAGCTGTCCCCGTTTTGACGGCGTTGGGAAGTAACCACACCCATCTCTGGGAGAGAGGGGGCTCGTAAGGAGATGCGCCTTCCCGTCCCGCACACCGCCGCTCTTCCAGCCCCTTCTCTCGGCGAGACTCCGCCCCAGAATGGCTCAGAACCGGGGGGGGGTGGGGAAGCTCCGCGGCATTGGTGGGACCCCTGCGGCTAAGGCACTCACGTTCGGCAGCTCCGGAGCGCTGTCGGGGGCCGTCCCTTCTGGGCACGACGGTGGCTGCTCCGCCATGGCCGCGGCTTGCTCTGCTCGCTCGGTAACGGCGGCGGCGGCGCCGGGAGCGCTCGTGCGGGGTGGGCGGTGCGGCCGCCGCTCACAGCGCTCCGCCATGCCTTCGCACCCGGCGCCCCCGTCCTGCCCCTCACAGCGCTCCGCCATGCCCCTCGCACCCACCGCCCTGCATCCTGGCCCCTCATCCAGCGCTCCCAGTCCTGCCCCTCACAGCGCTCTGCCATCCCCTCGCACCCGTGCCCACCTCTCCTCCCCTCACAGCCCTCCCACCGCCACCCTCAGCACCGGTCACCCCCCCTTACATCTCACACCCCTCGGCGAAAGTCAAGAAATAAATTGCGTTGGCCTGTTTTGTAAATGCCATGATCTTGAAAAAATAATTAAGGCCCAGCTGCAGAGGTCGTACATTCCTTGGACCGATTGTTAAATCTTTGAAAATCTACCTGCTTTCAGACAGGTGGGTTGAATCTTGAGGTTGAAATGAGGTCTTGCATGGTCAAAAGTTTGATCAAACTTTCAATCTTTATTGCTGTAATAAAAAAATACTCCTTTCACAAACATTGTCACCTACTGGAGCTGTTCCTGTAGAAAAAACTGCAGCTCCCACCCACACACAGCATGGAGGTGGGTGAGAGAAGCCCGTCAGCACTATCCCATGTATTAGACACGTGAGTGCTCTCACGGTTTGTCTTAAATGAGTCAATATCTCCTATATCTAACACACTGAATTTGCCTTTTGGAAACAGACATGGATTATTTCAGAAGAGCAGCGTGGGTAAGACTAAACAAGTTTCACCGCTGTTTAACCGACCCTCAGTTGTATTCTCAGATGACATTTAGTAAACTATCCCCTTCTTCCCAGCAAAACATCTCAATTTAATCACATCCTGCTCCATCCTCCATAGTCCTTCTTTCAATGGTAAAACCAATTTTAGATAAATATACAGACCTTAATCGTAATTAATCAAACATTACCAGATGTTACCATTTTATTCTCTGCTCTAACATTTGTTTGGTAAGGACTTTAAATTAATGATGCTAAATTAAAACTAAATTCCTTTCCTACAAACAGAAGGTAAGAGGCTCAGGCAGCCACTTGCTGTCTGATGATCTGCTCCAGCTGTCCAAGTGGCCAACAGTACTTGTCAGTGCCATGATCCATGAACTTCCAGCACGTACAAATGTATCTCGGTCTTCTCCAGGCAAAACCCATCATGTATAACATCAACTCTGATCTAGCTGTGGCAATGCTGGTGACCTTTTTCAAAAGAAGTTATGTGCTTTTCTGCTGTAGACGTGGCTGCACCACACCCCTAAATATGGAACATCCATGTCCACTTGGGAACTAAAGAAGCTCTTGTAAAGTGTTAGTGTGTTCAGTTCTTTTCATATTTCAATCATATTTGTTGTTGCTTGAAGTTTAGAGTGTTCCTGCAAAATAAAGCAATAATTTTTGGTAGTTTTATAAATAAAATGATTGGTTATGTCTTGCCTTGTGATCCATTCATTTGTAAGGTGTAATTTCTATCTAGTAAAGTTGTCAGAAGGGAGAACTATTTATAGAGAGGAAGACCAAAGTGCAGTCATGTAAGAATTAGATGGTAGTTTTTACATTGGAGAACTGGGACTGGGGAAAACTGGGACTTTTTTATCCCAGGATAAAATTCAGGAAATTAATTTTTTTCCTTGTGTTTGTTGTATTTCTAGATGGCTCTGTACCTGTGCTCAAGGTGGCATCACTTTTATACATTNTTTTTTTTGCCTCTCTGTGCTTCTTTTCTTTTTTGCAGAAACGTGGGTCCCCTATAAATTAATTTGAAACCTACTGACAACATACATTCTTTCCTATAATTCTTCTCATTCTGGAATCAGTGTAATATCCATTCTTTCTTATACTGAAAGTTATTTTGGCCACAGAAAGAATATTTGTGGAGTGGGAAGGGCCTGTAATTTTAAAGATAAGATAATGAATTAACAAAAACTAACTGAATTCAATTTTAGAGGAAAAAAAAGATTAAAACTTTCTTTACTTCAGCATGAATTTGTCATCTCCTATGTCAAAAGTAGGATCTCTGGAGAAAGCTATTTGGAAAAAGTTGAACGAAATTTTCCATTCTACAGCAGCACTTTTTTTCCTCAACAGTACTTGACATTTCACTGGTTTCTGGTATCCAATTCCCACCAGCTAATGCCTTTTTCTGTCTTGTTTAGGCTAAAACAGAGGAATGGAAACTGTCTAAAACCCTGCATTTCACTTTCTTTATGAAGCTCAAACTCCCCATGTTCTGCAACACAGCTCTCACTCTGACTGTGGTGCTGACAAAGACTGGAGTCAAAGCACCAAGTCTGTAGGTTCCTTGAAATCTCTGAAGGCCAGAGAACTCCGTGTAAAACACTCCAAATGTTGTGAAACGTCTGAATGACGTCAGGCATGGCGATGCACTTTGCTGTTACTGCCTGGTTGCTTTCATGTTCTTTTTATTCAATTCATTTATGGATAGGAAATTACTGTTTTCTATGTGCTGCACA